>JARBWK010000019.1:6333955-7018694 GCA_030556195.1 Anolis apletophallus | reverse complement strand
GTTTAGCCCCGTCTGGTGGGAGGGGCTAAAACCGGATGCCCCGCCTTGGGAGGGGGCGGAGCTTAGACCGGAGGGCGGGACTTCCGGTCTAAGCCCCGCCTTAAGTGGGCGTGGCCACCTGTCACTTTTGAGTTTGACATAACCTACCATTCCCTACTACTGGAACCTATGGCTCGCGAGCCAGGAGTGGCTCTTTTGATGGCTACATCTGTCTCACTTTTGAGAGGCTACAGCAGGGGTCGGGAACCTATGGCTCGCGATGAGCCAGGAGTGGCTCTTTTGATGGCTACATCTGTCTCACTTTTGAGAGGCTACAGCAGGGGTCGGGAACCTATGGCTCGCGAGCCAGGAGTGGCTCTTTTGATGGCTACATCTGTCTCACTTTTGAGAGGCTACAGCAGGGTCGGGAACCTATGGCTCGCGAGCCAGGAGTGGCTCTTTTGATGGCTACATCTGTCTCACTTTTGAGAGGATACAGCAGGGGTCGGGAACCTATGGCTCGCGAGCCAGGAGTGGCTCTTTTGATGGCTACATCTGTCTCACTTTTGAGAGGCTACAGCAGGGGTCGGGAACCTATGGCTCGCGAGCCAGGAGTGGCTGTTTTGATGGCTACATCTGTCTCACTTTTGAGAGGCTACAGCAGGGGTCGGGAACCTATGGCTCGCGAGCCAGGAGTGGCTCTTTTGATGGCTACATCTGTCTCACTTTTGTGAGGCTACAGCGGGGGTCGGAACCTATGGCTCGCGAGCCAGGAGTGGCTCTTTTGATGGCTACATCTGTCTCACTTTTGAGAGGCTACAGCAGGGTCAGGAACCTATGGCTCGCGAGCCAGGAGTGGCTCTTTTGATGGCTACATCTGTCTCACTTTTGAGAGGCTACAGCAGGGGTCGGGAACCTATGGCTCGCGAGCCAGGAGTGGCTCTTTTGATGGCTACATCTGTCTCACTTTTGAGAGGCTACAGCAGGGTCGGGAACCTATGGCTCATGAGCCAGGAGTGGCTCTTTGATGGCTACATCTGTCTCACTTTTGAGAGGCTCCAGCAGGGGCGGGGAACCTATGGCTCGCGAGCCAGGAGTGGCTCTTTTGATGGCTACATCTGTCTCACTTTTGAGAGGCTACAGCAGGGGTCGGGAACCTATGGCTCGCGAGCCAGGAGTGGCTCTTTTGATGGCTACATCTGTCTCACTTTTGAGAGGCTACAGCAGGGGTCGGGAACCTATGGCTCGCGAGCCAGGAGTGGCTCTTTTGATAGCTACATCTGTCTCACTTTTGAGAGGATACAGCAGGGTCGGGAACCTATGGCTCGCGAGCCAGGAGTGGCTCTTTTGATGGCTACATCTGTCTCACTTTGAGAGGCTACAGCAGGGGTCGGGAACCTATGGCTCGCGAGCCAGGAGTGGCTCTTTTGATGGCTACATCTGTCTCACTTTTGAGAGGCTACAGCAGGGGTCGGGAACCTATGGCTCGCGAGCCAGGAGTGGCTCTTTTGATGGCTACATCTGTCTCACTTTTGAGAGGCTACAGCAGGGGTCAGGAACCTATGGCTCGCGAGCCAGGAGTGGCTCTTTTGATGGCTACATCTGTCTCACTTTTGAGAGGCTACAGCAGGGGTCGGGAACCTATGGCTTGCGAGCCAGGAGTGGCTCTTTTGATAGCTACATCTGTCTCAATTTTTAGAGGCTACAGCAGGGGTCTGGAACCTATGGCTCGTGAGCCAGGAGTGGCTCTTTTGATGGCTACATCTGTCTCACTTTGAGAGGCTACAGCAGGGGTAGGGAACCTATGGCTCGCGAGCCAGGAGTGGCTCTTTTGATGGCTACATCTGTCTCACTTTTGAGAGGCTACAGCAGGGGTAGGGAACCTATGGCTCGCGAGCCAGGAGTGGCTCTTTTGATGGCTACATCTGTCTCACTTTTGAGAGGCTACAGCAGGGGTAGGGTACCTATGGCTCGCGAGCCAGGAGTGGCTCTTTTGATGGCTACATCTGTCTCACTTTTGAGAGGCTACAGCAGGGTCGGGAACCTATGGCTCGCGAGCCAGGAGTGGCTCTTTTGATGGCTACATCTGTCTCACTTTTGAGAGGCTACAGCAGGGGTCGGGAACCTATGGCTCGCGAGCCAGGAGTGGCTCTTTTGATGGCTACATCTGTCTCACTTTTGAGAGGCTACAGCAGGGGTCGGGAACCTATGGCTCGCGAGCCAGGAGTGGCTCTTTAGATGGCTACATCTGTCTCACTTTTGAGAGGCTACAGCAGGGGTCGGGAACCTATGGCTCGCAAGCCAGGAGTGGCTCTTTTGATGGCTACATCTGTCTCACTTTTGAGAGGCTACAGCAGGGGTAGGGAACCTATGGCTCGCGAGCCAGGAGTGGCTCTTTTGATGGCTACATCTGTCTCACTTTTGAGAGGCTACAGCAGGGGTCGGGAACCTATGGCTCGCGAGCCTGATGTGGTTCTTTTCATGATTGCATCTGGCTCTCCAGAGCAGCCCGGGCCTTGGTTTCCCAGCATGCAGCGGGAAAGAGTGACGCAAATGCGCCGCGATTGCCGCTTCCGTGGCGCCATCGCCACCTCTTCTTCATCCCCCGCTGCTCTCGGGGCCCTGCGCCCTCTTTGCCGGGGATGGCGGAGCCCGGCAATGCCTCGTCATCGTCTTCCTCTTCGTCCGCCATGGGCCTCGGGGGAGGTGGCGGAGGTGGGCCTGGCCCTGGCACCGCGGACCCGGCCTCGCTGCCCCCGGGGGACACCCAGCTCATCGCCCTCATCATCGGGCAGCTCAAAAGCCACTGCTTCTTCGACGCCTTCTTTTCCCCACACTTTCCTTTCCTCCCTTCCATTTCCTTCTTTCTTTTCCCCTCGTCCCTCTCTTGCTTTTCTTTTCTTCCTTTTCCATAGTTCGTTCTTCTTTACTTTCTTCCTCTCCCCCTCCCTCCATTCCTGCCAGGATATCTATGTTGTGTTCATCGAAACCGGCCCAGGTTTCACGCTGAGTGTATAAATACATCTAAAAACATATTAACTATATGTATTACTGTGTTAAGAGTGTCATTTTGTGTCATTTTGGTTGGTGGTGTGCCCCAGGATTTTGTAAGTGTAAAAAATGTGCCGCGGCTCAAAAAAGGTTGAAAAACACTGGTCTAGCCCACATTTGTAAGAAGATCATGGCGGACTCTTGGTTATGGGAGTTCTGTGTGGGAAGTTTGTGTCTTTCTGCCATTCCTGCCAGGATATCTATGTTGTGTTCATCCAAACAGGCCCAGGTTTCACACTGAGTGTATAAATACATTTAAAAACATATTAACTATATGTATTACTGTGTTAAGAGTGTCATTTTGTGTCATTCTGGTTGGTGGTGTTCCCCAGGATTTTGTAAATGTAAAAAGTGTGCCGCGGCTCAAAAAAGGTTGAAAAACACTGTACTAGGGAACAAGGAAAGATCCGAACAAACTCACCTCATCACAGCATCGCTGGCTAACAAACGCTCGGTACTTCATTTTAGCCCAAAAACCATCCCGCATTTTCAAGAAGTCCGGGATGAGCTTCCTCCAATTCACACCAAGCGCCCAGGGGAAGATCTCATATTTATAGTCTTCCGTATCTTCTTCCATGTCGTTGGCCAGGTATCTGCAATTAGGAGAATGCGATGATGGGGGAACACGTTCCAAAGTCCAAAGCATCAGGAATGTGGCGTAGCTGGCTGGGAGTCAGCTGCATAAGATCTCTGCTGACCAGTAGGTCATGAGTTCGAGGCCTGCCCGGGTCGGGGTGAGCGCTCGACCATTTGTCTAGCTCGTTGTCGACCTTTGCAACCCAAAAGACAGTTGCATCTGTCAAGTAGGCAATTTAGGTACCATGTTGTGGGGTGGCTAATTTAACTGATTTCTGAGGCCATAAAAATCTTCAGGAAATACACAAAAAGAATGAAGGAATGCAACAGCTCCCCCTGGTGGCCAGAAGCTGGAATGTTAAATTGCCTCTGTGTCTGTCTATATGTTGTGTGTCTATGGCATTGAATGTTTGCCTGTATATGTACATCGTGATCCGCCCTGAGTCCCCTGCGGGGTGAGAAGGGCGGAATATAAATAATGTAAATAAAATAAATAAATAAATAAATCTCCAGGAAGTGAGTGAAGAAGTGCGACAGCTCCCCCTGGTGGCCAGAAACTGAAATGTTAAATGTCAGAGAGCCATGAAAGCAAAATATTTGGAAATTTATTTCAGTGAGAGCCCCATATATATATATATATATATATATATATATATATATATAGAGAGAGAGAGAGAGAGAGAGAGAGACTGAATTCAACTAAATGCGAGTATATATGTACATACTATGAGAAAAGGATTCCCCTGGCAGACCTGGCTCTGCAAAAGGCATGCTCAGGACTCTGGGAAGGAAGAGAGGACGGAAGGAAGGGGGGAAGAAAGAAAGACAGAGGAAATAAAAGAGGGAGGGGGAGAGGAAGAAAGAAAAGAAGAACGAATTATGGAAAAGGAAGAAAAGAAAAGCAGGAGACAGACAAGGAGGGAAAAAGAAAGAAGGAAAGGAAAGGGTGGGGAAAAGAAAGGGAGTGAGGAAAAAGTAAAATAATGAAGGGGAAAGAAAAAAAGAAAGAAGGGGAGAGCGAGGGAAGTGAAAAGAAAGGAAGGAGAAGGAAAGGAAGACTTTGGGGAAAAGAATAGAAGAGGAAGGAAGGAAGGAAGGAAGAGGGAGAATGGAGGAAAGAAGGAAGGAGAGAATGAAAGGGTGAAGGGGAGAAAGAAAGGAAGGTAGAGGAAGGAAGAGGGAGAATGGAGGAAAGAAGGAAGGGAGAGAGGGAGAGAAAAGGAAGGAGAGAAGGAGAAGGAAAGGGTGAAGTGGGAGAAAGGAAGGAAGGAAGAGGGAGAATGGAGGAAAGAAGGAAAAGGGGAGAGAGGGAGAGAAAAGGAAGGAGAGAAGGAGAAGGAAAGGGTGAAGGGGAGAAAGGAAGGAAGGAAGAGAGAGAATGGAGGAAAGAAGGAAGGGGAGAGAGGGAGGGAAAAGGAAGGAGAGACGGAGAAGGAAAGGGTGAAGGGGGAGAAAGGAAGGAAGGAAGAGGGAGAATGGAGGAAAGAAGGAAGGGGAGAGAGGGAGGGAAAAGGAAGGAGAGAAGGAAAGGGTGAAGGGGAGAAAGGAAGGAAGGAAGAGGGAGAATGGAGGAAAGAAGGAAGGGCAGAGAGGGAGGGAAAAGGAAGGAGAGAAGGAAAGGGTGAAGGGGAGAAAGGAAGGAAGGAAGAGGGGGAATGGAGGAAAGAAGGAAGGGAGAGAGGGAGGGAAAAGGAAGGAGAGAAGAAGAAGGAAATGGTGAAGGGGAGAAAGAAAGGAAGGAAGAGGCCCCCGAGAGCAGCGGGGGATGAAGAAGAGGTGGTGATAGTGGCGCGGAAGCAGCAGTTGTGGCGCATTTGAGTCACTCCTCCCCGCTGCATGCTGGGAAACTGAGGCCTGGAGAGCCAGATACAATCATGAAAAGAGCCACATGTGGCTCCCGAGCCATAGGTTCCCTACCCCTGCTATACATGTTCATATGTCAAAGGGCATTGAATGTTTGCCTGTATATGTGCATTGCGATCCACCCTGAGTCCCCTGCGGGGTGAGAAGGGTAGAATATAAATGAAGTAAATAAATACAAAGTCCTTCATATAGGCAAGTCCTGGCTGATTTTCAAAGGAAATGGAACGGACAAAGATTTAGGAATCTGTAGTTCGCTGAGAATAAGAGTCCTCTTACTTTCCCCACCAGCTTTTCCAAACAAGTGAGAAGGTGTCACTCACTACGTCTTCCATAAACAGTGGAGCAAAACAAAATAGACTTACAGAGCCAGGAAGAGATTAATCCGCGAGTATTCTCTGGTATTCAAGCCAGCACGTTTGAAGTACATCATGGTCATCGCTATAAGATACTGAATTTAAAAAGGCAATACGCAATTCAACATAGTCTGTGGCAGCCATGAGCTATTTCAACTTGAATAACAAAATTAATATCTATCTATCTATGGAGGGCGGGAGATGTGGAAGAATATGAGCCAGCATTTCGATTGGTTGCCACTGTGGGATTATTTGCATAAAGGACTCTGATTGGCCAGCCTCAGAACTCCAACACTCTAAGGCACCAGATTATTTGCATAAAGGACTCTGATTGTCCAGCCTCAGAACTCCAACACTCTAAGGCACCAGACAGAGGTAATTGGTTGTCACTGAGACACTATTTGCATAAAGGACTCTGATTGGCCAGCAAAACAGAATGCAACTGAATGCTTGAGTTAGCCAAATGACAGTTTTTTTCTGTTGGAAATTGAATGTTCATTTTCTGGGAGGTGAGGAGGTGCCAAGGAATACGTGACAGCGTTTCAATAGCTTGCCACTATGAGATTATTTGCATAAAGGACTCGGATTAGCTAGCCTCAGAACTCCAACATTCTACGGCCCCAGACAGAGGGGATTGGTTGCCACTAAAATGGTATTTGCATAAAGGACTCTGATTGGCCAGCCACATTCCAACATTCTAAGGTGATGCAGAGAGAAAAGGAAAGGCCTCAGGCAGTCAGACACTGCGGCCCGCAGCAGTGATGGATCAGGAACAAACTTGCCACACAGGGGCCCAATGGCCCACTTCACAACGCGACCCTCACTCAATGACCAATACAGACTAAAATTAGCACACAGAGCCCCCTTGACCCACTCTACACCCTGGTGCTGTTTCAAGGAGGATGGACCACAGATGATGGGACTTGAAATACCTTCACTCACCTTCCGAGACTGCTGCAACCCTCATCCAAAGAATGATCAAGACCAAATGTGACACACAGAGCCCCATGACCCACTCTACATCCTGGTGCTGTTTGAGAGGGGATGGACCATGGCCAATGGGACTTGGAGTACCTTCACTAAGTTCCTGAGACCACTGCGAGCCACATTAACATCTGATAAGGACCAACCTTGGCACACAATGCCTTCCTCAAATAACCCGGGCACCGCTGGGTTCCCAAGCTAGTAAATAATAACAACAAGCTGTCAGTTCCACCCAAACCCCTCCAGTAATCAAATTTCTACATATTTATTTATTTATTAATTATTCGTTCTTATATACCGCTCCTTCCGACGGGCTTGGGGCGGTTTACATAAAAACATATAGCATATATGTTGTTATGTAAAAAAAACATATCAGGTATGTACGCCAAGTTTGGTCCAGATCCATTGGTATTTAGGTTCACAGTACTCTCTGGGTATAGGTGAGCTACAACTCCCCCAAATCAAGGTGAATTTTCCGTGAAAGACTTCCAATGTTTTTTCCTGGTCATGAGGGCTCTGTGTGCCAAGTTTGGTCCAATTCCGTCATTGGTGGAGTTCGGAGTGCTCATTGATGGTAGGTGAACTATAAATCCCAGCACCTACAACTCCAATTCCCCTCAAAACCCACCAGTATGCAAATTTGGGGCATATCAGGTATGCATGCCAAGTTTGGTCCAGTTTCATCATTTGTGTGGTATGGATGTAGGTGAACTACAACTCCTATAAATCCTTCCAAAGGCCTCCAGTATGTTTTGCTGGTCATGGGGGTCCTGTGTGCCAAGTTAGACCCAGCTCTATTGTTGGTGGAATTCAGAGTGTTCTTAGATTGCTGTGTGACATAGAAAATTATGTGTAGAGATTATTACTATTATTTTATGCACACATGCTTCTTTTTATGGCCCACAGAAATAACACACCACACTCCTGGATATTTTGACCACTAATTAGATCAGGGGTGGGCAATTATTTTTTCCAAGGGGCCACAGGAGAGCCAAAAACTATTATGGAGGGCCGCACCTAAAGGCTGAACTACATTCTAATCTACATAATTTATTTATTTATTTACTATATTTACTATATATTACACATCATTAATATTTATGTATTAATATATCCAGAAATATTCATATATTATTAGTATTACTATCATAATTATTATACTATAGTATATATATAGACATTATAATATATTGAAATTATAATATAATATAACATTATATTATTTATTATATTATTATAAAATTATTATAAAACAATACTAAAAACCACTAAAATAAAATAAAATAAAATAAAATGAAATTCAAGAAGACAAGGTGCAAACCAAGATGGAGGCTGACATCCTCAAGAGAGGAAGGATCCCAAGATGGAATGGCCCAATGGCCCCAGCCCAGAGGATGGCAAAGCGGACCCAGCCGCCACCGCAGCAGCCATTCCCCACTCTCACCCCCCAGCCATTCCCCAGCTGATCGCCCTGCCATGGAGTGCCTGCCATCCTGGCTTTGGAGTGCCTGCCATCCCAGGAGGCGATCCGGGCCTGCAGCGGGAGCAGTCGGTGACCTGAGGCGGCTGATTGCCCTGGCGACCCGGAAGACGATCAAGTCTTCCGGGTCGCCAGGGTGATCAGCCGCCGCAGGTCGCCGACTGCTCCCGCTGCAGGCCCGGATCGCTCCCAGGATTGCAGGCACTCCAAAGCCGCCGCTCCTCCAATTATTCTCCGGAGCGGCGGGCTGTCTGCCGACACAGGCCTCACAGTCCACGATGGGATGGCGGCAGCGGCACCCCTTCCTCTTGGCCCCGCCCCCGACGCCCTTCTCCCCGGGCCAGACAGAATCGGCTGGCGGGCCGCATCCGCCCTGCGGACCGTAGATTTACCAGGTCTGAATTAGATTAAAGCTGTTTTGAGAGAAAGTACCGTATATACGTAAGTATAAGCCGACCTGAATATAACCCGAGGCACCTAATTTTACTACAAAAACTGGGAAAATGTATTGACCCGAGTATAAGCCGACGGTGGAAAATGCAGAAGCTACTGGTCAATTCCAAAATAATTATAGATACCAATAAAGTTACATTAATTGAGGCATCAGTAGGTTAAATGTTTTTGAATATTTACATAAAACTGTAATTTAAGACTGTCCAACTCTGATTAAACCATTATTCTAGCCTCCTTCAATGTAAATGTGCTTACGTATCCTTCCAATAATAATAAAGAGAGCAAAATAATAAATGTAATAATAACAATAATAAATAGAGTACAATAATAAATGTAATAAAAATAATAAGAGTAAAATAATGTAAATGTAATAATATCAATAATAATCTATTATATAAAAGGGTTCCCGTCATGGAACGACAGTCCCAAACAGAGAAACCTTACAACGCAGAAACACCAAACTTGCCAACAGAAATAGGCCTCAAGCAAGGTACCCTATTTTTCGCTCCATAAGACGCACCTGCTGATAAGACGCACCTAGATTTAGAGGAGGAAAATAGAAAAAAAATATTTTGACGCTAAGCTGCTTCGCTCCCCCTCTTGCTCCTTCTTTTCCCCCGCCCTTTGTTCGAAGTGATCAAAGGGCAGAAGGAAGGAAAAGGAGCAAGAGTCGGGCGGGCAGCAGCCGTCGGGTCAGAGCTCTCTGACGCGACGCTGCCGCTCCCCCTCTTGCTCCTTCTTTTCCCCGCCCTTTGCTCGAGTGATCAAAGGGGGGGGGGAGGAGCAGAGGCGAAGAGCAGCGCCGCGTCAGAGCCTCTGACGCGACGCTGCTTCGCTCCCTCTTGCTCCTTCTTTCCCCCCGCCCGTTGCTCGAGTCCGCCCTCCGCCGCCGCAACGGACCAGAGAAGAGGAGAGGCGGCGACAGAGGCGGCGGTCTCCAGATGGGGAGTATATCACCGCCCCCTGCTCCAGCGCCTCCCCCTGCCTGCATCTTCGCTCCATAAGACGGCTGATTTTTTCATCCTACTTTGGGAGGAAAAACTGCGTCTTATGGTTTTAAAAATACGTATGTTTGTAGCAAAGAAACTCCCCCAAACCTAAAAGGCCCCAAAACAACGAGTAAAACCTACATTTCCCAGCATCCTCCGGGGCTGCCAACGACTCTCCCAGCCTCTACATTCTGACAACATGATTGGCTGCCAATAAGGGCGGATTTGCATAACTCCTGCACTGGCGGCCAACATGAATATTCCGACCCATAATAAACTGTCAGAGGAGGATAAGGCAAAGGGCTGAGGCACAAACACAAACACCCAATTCACTACCCATAGAAAATTTACAACCCTACAAATCACAGACCACGCCCAAAATTGACAGTAAGGCTTCATTAACTTAATTTCCCTGACTAGGCCTCACTTAATGGAATGCTGTTTACGCTCTGAATTGACAGTAAGGCTTCATTAACTTGATTCTCCGACTAGCCCTCAGCTCATTGGACATTGTGTATGGCCTGAATTTACAGTAACCTACCTTGGCACACAGAGCCCCTATGACCCATGCTACATTCTACTACAGTTTGGAGGAGGGTGGACCATGGATTATGGGACTTGAAGTACCTCCATGGATAAATGGATTTGTACTACTTCAAAACCCATCATTCCCCACAGACCACTGTGGACCAGAACCAAGACCGATAAAGACCAAACTTGGCACACAATGCCCCCCATGACCCACACTCCATCCGACTGCAGTTCAGAGGAGGACACACCATGGATAATGGGATTTCAAGTACCTCCACTCACTTCCAAAGTTAACTTCCAAGCATCAACCTCTACATCAACACAGCAGACGGAAAGACAAAAAACATTGTATATCCACGAGCTCTGCAGAACGCCAGCAACACCACACACCAACAACTCTACAGCACTTCAACATCCCACCCACCAGAACAACCAACAACAACACAGCCAGGGCCCCAACAACACCATAACTAACAACAATTCCAACCCTTACATACTCAGACTTTCTCGCAACTCCTAAATAGGGCACAGCAACGCGTGCCGGGTACAGCTAGTTAATAATAAAGTAATAAATGTAATAATAATAGAGTAAAATAATAAATGTAATAAAAATAAATAGAGTAATAAAATAAAAATAATAAAAATAATATGAATAACAGAGTAAAATAATAAATGACCTTGGCTCGAGTATAAGCCGAGGGGAGCTTTTTCATCCTAAAAGAGGGGGCTGAATAACTAGGCTTATACTCGAGTATATACAGTAATTAATTTTGTACAGAAAGCTTACCTTATCTGAGATCCTGTAGCATGTGTCCATTGAAAGGAAGTCCTGTATTAAGCCATCTTCTGAAAAGAGGGAAGCAAAATAGTTTTTTAAAAAATTTCTATGCTGCACTTTTCATCACAGAGAGTTAAACAAGAGAAATAGCCTAACGCAGCTTTGTCATGAATTCACTTACAGCATCTCAAAAAATACCATTATGCAATTGCTGCCGGAACTTGGAAACAATATTTTTTGGCTTCAAATTTGCACAGCCAGCAAAGTGATTCACCATGTCGATTGTGGCATCAAGGAAGCTATTTTAATTTGCAAGCAATATACGAGTATTATTATTATTAATATTTTTTCATGTCAATAGTGACTTGAGAAACCTCATTAATAAAACCCGTAAGTATTATGGAATTTATTTCATGTCAGGAGACTTGGCCATCTGCAAGGACATTGTATTAGGGATATTTTATTGATAATTTTGATGTTTTACCATCCTTGTGGGTGGCTTCTCTCATCTCTCCATGGTGACCTGGAGCTGCCAGAGGGAGCTCACCCGTGCTCTCCCCGGATTCAAACCTCAGACTGTTGGTCTTCAGTCCTGCTAGCACAAGGTTTTAACCCAATGCAAGGTTTTAACCCAATGCAGTCCTGCTAGCACAAGGTTTTAACCCAATGCAAGGTTTTAACCCAGCTCACCATGCAGAGAAAATACTATAAGAGTTTGGTGGGTATTGACTTTGAGTTTTGGAGTTGTAGTTCACCTATATCCAGAGAGCACTGTGGACTCAAACAATGTTGGATCAGGACCAAACTTGGCATGAATACTCAATATACCCAAATGTGAACACAGATGGAGTTTGGGGAAAATAGACCTTGACATTTGGGAGTTACAGTTTCTGGGATTTATAGTTAACACACAATCAAAGAGCATCCTCAACTCTTGCAACAATGGAATTGAACGAAACTTGGCATATTGAACTTTCATTACCAACAGAAAGTACTGAAAGGGTTTGCTTGGGAATTGACCTTGCGTTTGGAAGTTGTAGTTCACCTACACCCAGAAAGCACTGTGGACTCAAACAATGTTATGTTATGTTGTTGTTTGTTTTTTATCCAGAATCACAATGTTGGAAGGAGGCTCACCACTTCAAGGTCTCTAAAACAGGCATGGGAAAAAGTCATAGAGCAAGGCTGGAAGAAGGGAGCCTGAGTGGAGAAGAAAAAGTGTTCGGCGGGAGGGGGAAGAAAGGGTATTGGAGGTTCCAATTGCCCACGGCACACCTGATGATCGCTCGCGGCACACTAGTGTGCCACGGCACACTGGTTGGGAAACACTACCCTACACCACTGGAGAAATTATACTGTTTCGCCGGTATTGCACCACATGACATCCGTTGGGAAGTAGCAGCAAATAATGAAAGGACCAAGGCAATGACATCTCCGACCCATCTTCTGTTCAAATATCAGCCAGCATGCCAATGTCTTAAATCAGGAAATAGCTTCCTAAGATCTACAGAGATACTCGCAGGAACACCTCAGCAAGCAAGAGTCCAAAAGTGGCAGGCTAAAACCCGGAATCTCAATCAGTAGGCTGGGAATGGATGAGAGACTCCTTCCTGGGCACACAGAAGACTGGATGACTTGGAAGGCATTGAACAGGCTGCGCTGTGGCACCACGAGATGCAGAGCCAATATTAGGAAATGGGGCTACGAAGTGGAGAGTTTGTGGTTTTTCTATACATTATATTCTCAATACGCTTCTCATACAATAAATAAATATAACATATTTATTTTTTGTGGAGAGAAAAAAGTGGGGTATAAAGAAACATAAACATAATAATAACAATATTATGCATTATCCTATTCCTTTCCCTAGTGCAGTGTTTCCCAACCAGTGTGCCGTGAGCGATCATCAGGTGTGCCGTGGGAAATTGGAACCTCCAATCCCCTTTCTTCCCCCTCCTGCCCAACACTTTTTCTTCTCCACTCGGGCTCCCTTCTTCCCAGCCTCGCTCTGCTCGCTTCGCCTCGCTTTGCTCACGCTGCCGCATCTGCGGGAGGCGGGAGGGAGGAAGACATGACCCGTGCGGCCGCTACTGCGCAGACTCGCCCCACGTCTTCCTCCCTCCCCTCCACAGTGCTCTCTGGATATAGGTGAACTACAACTCCGAAAGTCAAGGTCAATGCCCTCCAAACTCTTATAGTATTTTCTCTTGGTTATGGGAGTTCTGTGTGAGAAGTTTGATTCCATTCCATCATTGGAGTTCAGAATGCTCTTTGATTGCGGGTGAACTATAACTTCCAACTGGTGAGCAAGACCTTCATCAGGGGCGGTCCGACGTATACGCGAAGTAAGCCGCCGCTTAGGGTGCCAACTTCCGGGAAGGGCGGCACCTTCTGGGAAGGGTGCCGCCACGCCACCCGCACCGCCGTAGCAAACCTCCCTGCTGCTGCGTAGGCTTCAGCGCCTGGCCTGCAGGAGCTTCGGGGCATGCACAGATGTTTTCGCGCATGCGCAGTGGCTCCAGAGCTGAAGTTGAGCTCTGGAGCCACTGCGCATGCCCAGCAGCTCCTGCAGGCGCCGGCGCCGAAGCCTGTAAACACGTCACGTCAGCACTCCGTCCGCATTCGGCACGCAGGGGGCAAAGGCAAAGGGAGAGGCTTAACCTCTCCCTTTGCCTCCGCCCCCTGCGTGCCAAATAAGGACGGAGTGCTGACGTGATGTGTTACGAGGCCGCTTCTGCGCCTGCAGGAGCTTCTGGCATGCGCAGAAGCTCCTGCAGGCGCAGAAGCCTGTAAACACATCACGTGATGCAATTGGGCAGGCAGAGGGCGGGAGACAAAGGGAGGGGGCGGAGACAAAGGTAGAGGGGGCGGAGACAAAGGGGGGCGGCAAAGTAATGTTCGCTTACCATATAAAATAACCTTAGACCGCCCCTGACCTTCGTGTGTGTCTTTCTGCCATTCCTGCCAGGATATCTATGTTGTGTTCATCAAAACAGGCCCAGGTTTCACACTGAGTGTATAAATACATTAAAAAACATATTAACTAAATGTATTACTGTGCTAGAGTGTCATTTTGTGTCATTTTGGTTGGTGGTGTGCCCCAGGATTTTGTCAATGTAAAAAATGTAAAAAAAAAAGGTTGAAAAACACTGCCCTAGTGTATAAGAAAAAATGCTGAAAGAGGTGCCCAACTGAGCAGTTAGGATGGTCAGTGGGATGGTCAGGGGATCTCACCCAGGAGGCCGAAGAAGGCCTCTTGCTCTTCCGAGTCCAGAAGACAAAAAGGCTGCGGCGAAACCGTTGCGGAGATCTCTTTCTCAGGCTCTTGATTCCTGTCGACGTCCGGCGCTTTGGGACCCTTCCACCTTGTGCCCCCTGGCTTCACCCCCGTAGTGACCGCAGGCAGGACACAAGCATTCTGGTGGTCTCTCATTTCTTTTTTCCCCCTTTCCAAATGGCGACAGAAGAAGCGGCTTAAAAATTACCTTTCTGGGGAAGGGGAAAAAAAAAGATATGTATGCCATGTGTGGGATCAGCAACAAACTGTCAGAATTTGACATCTTATCTGCTTAAATATTATAATTAAATATTATTTAATTATAATATTTATTATAATTAAATTAATTACTATTTATTACTGATTAATTTATAATTTAATGTTTTTAATTATTTTTTTATTATTAGGTTGACTGTTGGAGGCAAGTGGGAATGTTGCAAATGGCCACCTTGCTTAGCATTGAATGGCCTTGCAGCTTCAAAGCCTGGTTGCTTCCTGCCAGGGGGAATCCTTTGTTGGGAGGTGTTAGCTGGCCATGATTTATTCTTGTCTGGAATTCCCCTGGTTTTTTTTAGTGTTGCTCTTTATTTACTGTCCTGGACCACACTAACAACTAACTCTAACAACCGTGTCAGACTACACAGAGAAGCCACTGAAATCCACAAGCATGTGGACAATTTCAACAGCAAGCAGGAAACCATGAAAATGAATAAAATCTGACAACCAGTTTTTAAAAACTCTAAAATCAGGACAGTAAATAAAAAGCAACACCCAAAAAGCAAAGGAAATTTCAGACAGGAATCAATTAGGGCCTGCTAACACCTCCCAACCAAGGGTTCCCCCAAGGCAGCAACCAACCCGGCTATGCAGCTGCAAGGCCAGCTGCAAGGCCATTCAATTTGCAACATTGCCTCAAGCAGATGAGTTCTTTCTCCTACCCTGGGCATCATTCCACAGATGTATAAACCCCACTTGCCTAGTTTCCAACAGGCCTCACAACCTCTGAGGAGGCCTGCCATAGATGTGGGTGAAACGTCAGGAGAGAATGCTTCCAGAACATGGCCATACAGCCTGGAAAACTCACAGCAAACCAGTGATTCTGGCCACGAAGACTTTCTTATTGTTTATTGTCTATATTATTTTCTGTATCGGTTGATTTTTTGTAAGCCACTCTCAGTCCCTTTGGGGAGAGGGGTCGGGGTACCAAAAAAAGCTTATTATTATTATTATTATTATTATTTATCCTAGGGTTGGAAGAGACCAAAGGGACCATCCAGTGCAACCTCATTCTGCCAGGAAGACACCATTAAATATTTATATTATAATGTAATACAATATAATACTAATAATAATGATATATTATAATTATATATTTTATATTACATGTAATATTACTAATAATATTACAATATAATGGTATAGTACAATATAGTAATATATAATACTGATATTGTACTATACAAATGATATATTGTATGTATGTATGTGTATATATACATATATAAACATATATATATATATATATATACACACACACACAGTCCAGGGCGGCATATAAATATATATAAATATAAATATCATTGTATGTATGTATGTATGTATATATTGTATGTAAGCCGCTCTGAGTCCACTTTGGGGTGGGGTGAGAAGGTAAATAAATAAAAATAAATAATAATATATATCTTGCAAGCATATAAATGTTGTAAATAAATAATAAAAATAAATAAAGCCATCCTGACAGATGGCCATCCGACATCTACTTATAAATTTCCTGAGGAAACGCCATCATCATCAACGCTATCAAAGATAATAATAATTTTAAAATATTCTGCCCCATCTCCCCAAAGGGACTCGGGGCGGCTTACAAGACAAAAACAATACAACCAAGAACAACATAAACTATTTATTTATGTATTTACGACATTTATATTGCGCCCTTCTCACCCCGAAGGGGACTCAGAGCAAGTTACAAGATATATATACATACAATATATTATATTATATTATTAGCTTAGTACAATTATGAGTATTAATTATTACTATATTGTATTATTTATTTATTTGTCACCTCGAAGGGGACTCAGAGTGGTTTACTATATATATATATATACACACACATATATATACAATATATTATATTATTAGCATAGTACAATATGAGTATTAATTATTACTATATTGTATTATTAATTAATTAATTAATCACCTTTAAGGGGACTCAGAGCGGTTATATATATATATATATATATATATATATATATAATATTATTAGCATAGTACAATATGAGTATTAATTATTACTATATTGTATTATTTATTATTAATAATTATTACTATACAACAATAACCTCAACCAATATAAAAATGTGCAACAGTTAAACTTAATACAAATCACATTTGCTGCTGATTATTGGATCCTAGAATTGGAAAGGACCCCAAGGGCCACCCAGTCCAACACCATCAAAGCCCTCCTGACAGATGGCCATCCAGCCTCTGCTTAAAACCTTCCATAGGAGGAAACTCCATCACACACACATACATCAAAGGCAATCTATATTACACTAGAGATGGAAGGAAACACTAAAGGCCACCCAGTCCATCTCCCTTCTGCCAGGCTGGAAGACACCATCAAACCCCTCCCAACAGATGGCCTTTGCTAGAAAAAATAGGGAAGGAGACTCCACCAGACTCCCAGGCAGCCCAGTCCACTACCAAACACATATAAGCAACTTGGAAATAACAAGGACTATAGCATTTCTCATATAAATAATATTTTCCCTATTTCTCAGCCAGGCAAACATTGGAAATTAGATAAAGTTCAATCTTAGAAAAATAGACTAGTTTTTGCAACTGCAAAGGCATTTTCTGTTCATATGCTTATTATGAGTTTAAAGGAAACCCAACCCAGTGAACTGGAAGCGCCACCTAGCGGAACAGCAGGGAACACCACGCAGACCGCGCCCAGTTGCCCAGCCCTGCGTTTTATAGGCTCCTTCTAAACCAATCGCGTCTCCGAGGACGACAAAGAAGGCGGGATTAAAGAAATAGCCTTCTATCACATAAGCCCCGCCCGTTCGCGCCTGGGAGGGGTCTGTGTGGCTGCCAATCAAAGCTTGTCCCGCCCTTTCGTGCCCTGAGAAAGCTGTCAATCAAAGCCTTTTTGTATTTATTTTACATTTTTATGATTAGGTTGTGTGGTTAGATCAGTCTTTCTCAACCAGTGTGCTGTGGCACACTAGTGTGCCGTGACGGACCTCCTGCTGTGCCACGATAAAAAGCTCTCTGCCCCCCTTCCTCCCCCCCTCCTGCCGAACTCCTGCTGCTTGGGGGAGGAGGAGGAAGGGCCGGGCGGTGGCAAAGAAAAAGAAGAAGGGGCCGGGGCGCTGCCTCCTTTGGCCGTTTCCCCAGCCAGCCTCCAATCCGCCATGACTCCCACTATGACTCTTGCCCCTCGCTCGCTGAAGCCGCGTGGAGCCCCGCCCACTGAAGCCCATCCACCGCTCATGCTCCTCCTCTGTAGGAGAGCTGAAGCTGAGGGGAGGGGGCGGGGCATGGCGTGGCCTGTAGGAAAGCTGAAGCTGTGGAGAGGGGGCGAGGCATGGCACGGCCTGGCTCTGCCCCCTCCCCCGCTTCGGCACTCCCAGCAGCTGCTCCAGCCTTGAGGGGACAGTGCCAAGCCAGCATTGTACTGGCTCTGGCACTGTTGGCTTGGCACTGCCCCCTCAAGGCTGGAGCAGCTGCTGGGAGAGGTGAAGCCGGGGATAGGGGGCGGGGCATGGCACAGCCTGGCTCCACCCCCTCCCCGGATTTGGCACTCCCAGCAGCTGCTCCCAGCAGGCCACCAACCCCCAGCTGTTCTTTACTGTGTTCGAGTGTCATTTTGTGTCATTTTGGTTGGTGGTGTGCCCCCGGATTTTTTTAATGTTAAAAGTGTGCCGCGGCTCAAAAAAGGTTGGGAAACACTGGGTTAGATGTCTAGAGTCCCTAAAGGTAGTAATAATTAATATTAAATTATAATTAAATTAATATTGATTAATTTTTAATTAATTTGTTTTTAATTTTGAAAAAATATTAGGTTGTGTGTTTGTTAGCAGCCTTGAGTCCCTAAATAAAGGTAGTAATAATTATAATTAAATCAATATTATTTATTAATGATTTAATTTATTTTTAATTTTTTTGTATTTATTTTACATTTTTATGATTAGGTTGTGTGGTTAGATGCCTAGAGTCCCTAAAGGTAGTAATAATTAATAATTAAATTATAATGAAATTAATTAATATTACTTATTAATGATTAATTTTAAATTTGTTTTTAACTAAAAAAATAGTAGGTTGTGTTTGTTAGCAGCCTTGAGTCCCTAAATAAGGGTAGTAATAATTAAATTAAAATTAAATTAATATTATAATTCAATTAATATTTATTATAATTACATCAATTATTTTTATTATAACTAAATTAATTAATTTTTATTATAATTACATTAAGTTTTATTTTTATTATAATTAAATAAAATATTTATTATAATAAAATAAAATAATATTTATTATAATTAAAATAATATTTATTATAATAAAATAATATTTATTATAATTGAATTAATTAATATTTATTACTGATTAATTTATAAGTTAATGTTTTTAATTATTATTTTAATTATTATTAGGTTGACTGTTGGAGGCAAGTATGAATGTTGCAATTGGCCAGTCTCATTAGTACTGAATAGCCTTGCAGCTTCAAAGCCTGCCTTCTGCCTGCCTGGGGGACTCTTTTGTTGAGGAGGTGATTAGCTGGTCCTGATTGTTTCCTGTCTGAAATTCCCCTGGTTTTTTTTTTTGAGTGTTGCTCTTTATTTACTGTCCTGATTTTAGAGGTTTTTTTTATATTGCTTTAAAAAAATATTATTATTAATTTTTAAATTAAATTTACTAATAATACTTAAACCCAAATCACATTTTCTGTATAATGAGCCATGCGAGGGTCACGTGACCGTTGAGCATTCGAACTCAAATCCTGCCTCTGGTCCGGTTAGCAACGCCCGCTCCAGCGCAGACGGCAAAAGTCGGCAACAATTTCCTGATTGGGCGAGAGTCTTGACTTTGGACCAATCAGAGCGAGCCACGGGACCCTGTGTTGCCCGTCCCGCGTTAGGAAACGAAGCGGAGGCCAATTTGGACCGTACCATTAGGCGCTTCAAAGAGAGGGGGGGAGAGGCGGTGGAAAAGGATGAATTTTGAAGAAGGGAGAAAAAGAAGCTGTTTTTATTTTTTACAGAAAGTCAGGAAATACTTGAAAGGAAGTTGGGAAATACTTCCGAGGGGGGAAAAGAAGTCAGCGTCGAAGGGAAGGGACTTGGTACATTCCAAGCGGAAGTGAGGTGTCTCCTGAGCGTCGGGATTTCCGGTTTGGTAGAGCAGAGAGGAGTTGCTGTCAGTGGAGGTGGGCGCGGGAGCTCCCGGGCGGCCGGGATTCGGGTGAGTGGCCGTTTGAGGGGCAGGCTGTGGGGCAGGAGTAGGCCTCGGCGGGGAGGAGGGCAAGGGGAAGCCTTTTTGAGGGCTGCCATGGCTGTGTGGGAGTTGGTTCGACCCAGAATAATAGACCTGGAAGGGACTCCCATGGGCCACCCAGCCCAAAGGCCTTCTGCCAAGCAGGAGCACACCATCAAAGCCCTCCAGACAGATGGCCATCTTCTCCAGCCTCTGCCTTGAAAACCTCCAGAGAAGGAGGCCCCAGAACACTCCAGGGCAGCCATAGGCTGCCCTGGAGTGTTCTGGGGCCTCCTTCTCTGGAGGTTTTCAAGGCAGAGGCTGGAGAAGATGGCCATCTGTCTGGAGGGCTTTGATGGTGTTCTGCAATACCAAACAGCTCTTACCCTCAGGAAGTTCTTCCTAATGTTTACGTGGAGGCTCTTTTCCTCCAGTTGGATGTCTTATTATTATTATTATTACTACTACTATTATTATTATTATGTATATCTTCTTATTCATGTCTTAGGCCCTTTCTACACAGTTGAATCAAATCCCACATTTTCTGCATTGAACTGGAATAATAATAATAATCTTTATTATTTATACCCCGCTACCATCATGGTTTGGGGCCAGTGGTTTGGGACCAGGCCTCACACGGTTTGGGACCAGGCCTCACGTGGTTTGGGACCCGGCCTCACACGGTTTGGGACCAGGCCCTACATGGTTTGGGACCCGGCCTCACACGGTTTGGGACCAGGCCTCACATGGTTTGGGGCCAGGCCTCACGAGGTTTGGGGCCAGGCCTCACACGGTTTGGGACCAGGCCTCACACGGTTTGGGACCAGGCCTCACACGGTTTGGGACCAGGCCTCACACGGTTTGGGACCAGGCCTCACACGGTTTGGGACCAGGCCTCACACGGTTTGGGGCCAGGCCTCACGTGGTTTGGGACCAGGCCTCACGTGGTTTGGGACCAGGCCTCACGTGGTTTGGGACCAGGCCTCACGTGGTTTGGGACCAGGCCTCACGTGGTTTGGGACCAGGCCTCACATGGTTTGGGACCAGGCCTCACACGGTTTGGGACCAGGCCTCACACGGTTTGGGACCAGGCCTCACGTGGTTTGGGGCCAGGCCTCACGTGGTTTGGGGCCAGGCCTCACACGGTTTGGGACCAGGCCTCACACGGTTTGGGACCAGGCCTCACACGGTTTGGGACCAGGCCTCACATGCCGTTCTTCTCAACCCCGAAGGGGACTCAGAGCGGCTTACAGCAAACAACAATACTGCCAGAGTAGCTTACAATATACGTATAACAATATTGCCTGAGCAGTACAGAAATTTTAAATAAATAATAATAATACACTTTATTTATATTTCGCTCTTCTCACCCTGAAGGGGACTCAGAGCGGATTACAGGTACACATACTTAGCAGACAATCCCTGCCATTTTTCCACAAACACAACATACAGACGAACAGAGGCAAACGCTGGCCACCAGGGGGAGCTAACGCACTCCTCATCTCTCAGCGTTCCCAGCATCCCTTCTTGTTCCTTCCGCATTCCTCAGCGTTCCTGGAGTACTTTAATGGCCTCATAATTCAGTCAAAATTTGCCTCCCCACTTAATGTCCTTTATCTCCTACTTGACAGATGCAACTGTCTTTCGGGCTGCAAAGGTCGACAGCAGGCTACACTTAAAGGTCGAGCATCCACCTCGACCCGGGCAGGCCTCAAACTCATGACCTACTGGTCAGAGAGATCTTATGCAGCTGACACTTAGCCAGCTGGGCCACATTCCCGGTAAATAAACAAACAAACAAGCAATATACAATTGGATATCTAAAATCAGAAATGACAAGGCGGTCCGCATGCACGAATTTATTTATTTATTTACTATATTTATATGTCGCCCTTCTCAACCCCGAAGGGGGGCTCAGAGCGGCTTACAGCAAACAACAATACTGCCAGAGTGGCTTACAATGTACATATAACAATATTGCCGGAGTGGCTTACAGCAAACTGAAAAAACAACAAATAGCATTACTGTCATAGCACAACATCAGCACTACACATATTGCACTACAACATATCGCAATATTGATTAGCAATATTGCATGTAATACAAATATACAAATTATAATATCACGATATAATTATTATATCACATTATCATTGGCAGTATTATACTGTGTTACATTACAACACCACCAATACCAAATGCTTATACAACACATACTGTAATCATACTATAATAATAATAATAAAATAACAATGTATAATATATTAACACATCATTTATATTAACATATTATATATCAATAAATATTCATATATTATTGGTATTAATATCATAATTAATATATTATAGTATACAGTATACATGTTCATAATATATTGAAAGTATAATATAATATAACATTATATAATATAAATATAAAATGTTAAAAACTCAGGGTGAGATAAGCGGAGTAGCTTCTTTGCGAGGGAGCACACATAAACATGGGGGGAGAATGGACTCCAAAAACAGCAATGGTAAGAAATTAAATGACTACTCTCCGAAGGCACAGCAGACAAGCCAGGTTTTAAGGTGTTTTTTAAAAGTCTCCAAAGTGGGGCTTTCCTAATCTTTCCAGGCAAGGAGTTCCAGAGTCAGGGGGCCACAGAGGAGAAGGCTCTCTCCCTTGTGCCCACCAATTGAGTCTGTGAGACTGGCAGGGGCGAAAGAAGGACCTCCCCTGAGGAGCAAAGTGTTCGAGCTGATTCATGGAGGGTTATCCAGTCATGAATATATGGCAGTGTGGACTCGGATAACCCAGTTCAAAGCAGAGATTGTGGGATTTTCTGCCTTGATATTCTGGGTTATATGACTATGTGGAAGGGCCTTTAGTCCTAGATGCAAAGGTACAGTATGGGGAATGATGCCTGGCTCGACAGCAGGACGTGTGAAAAAGAGCTTGGAGTCTCAGTTAAACATGAGCCAACAATATCATGTGGCAGCTCAAAAAAGCCAATGGGCTTTTGGCCTGCCTCAATAGGAGGGCAATAGTATGGCAGCTGGATCCGGAAGCTCTGAGCGTTACGCTGTTTCAGCTTCGCTCCTTCGGGAATGCTCTTTGCGTAACGCAGAACGGAATACAGATATGGAATGTAAGAGTTCTTTAATGGTAAAAACACTTACCTGAACCCTAAACCTTACCCTAACCCTTAATCCTAACCCTAAACCTTACCCTAGCCCCCTAACCCTTAATCCTAACCCAAACCTTACCCTAATCCTAAACCTTACCGTAACTCTAAGCCTAACCCTCCCCTCCTTTCTATCTTTCCACCAAATGCAACTACAAAGTGTATTCCTTCCCTCGGTGTGCTACTCGCCCTTTCCCTTATTCACAACCACAATTGCAGAATGCGCGTAATGCTTGGAGCTTCCGGACCCAGCTATCATATTATCACCAGTAGGAGTCTCGTGCCTAGATCCAGGGAAGTCATGCTACTCCTGTATTCTGCCTTAGTCAGACCTCACCTGGAATCACACAGTGTCCAATTCTGGGCACCGCAATTGAAGCTGGAATGCACCCATAGGAGGGTGACCCAAAGGATCAAGGGTCTGGAGAACAAGCCCTGTGAGGAGTGGCTTAAAGAGCTGGGTATGTTTAGCCTGCAGAAGAGAACTTATTTATTTATTATTTACTATATTTATACTTCACCCCGCAGGGGACTCAGAGTGGTCTACAAGTTATGTGTATATACCAGTGGTTTTCAACCAGTGGGCCGCAAGAACGAAAATCTGGTCCGCAAACCTCCTTTATTTATTTTATTTTATTTTATTTATTTAGTAATTTACCCTTCTTTCTGTAGAGTTAACCAGCTCCGCCCATTTTGGTACTAATGTTGGAGAGTAGTCTGGTCAAAGGGGTCCCCGGTCAAGTGGCCCCCATTAAACCAGTGGTTCCCAATTTTTTTTTGACCAGGGCCCACTTGGTATTGTCTCCTAACGTGGGACGGGCAACACTATGATGGCTCATGCTGATTGGTCCAGAGTGAACACTCTCATCCAATCAGAAAATTGTTGCCGACTTTCACTCGTAGGAAATGTGAATGTTGAAGTCCGAAATGCCTGGAGGGCCAAAGTTTGCCCATGCCTGATCTAGATATTAGACTCCTATTGATGCATCCTAGAATCCCATTGGCCCTTTTTGCTGCCACATCGCACTCTTGACACATGTTCAGCTTGTGGTCAACTAAGGTCCTTTCTAAACTACTTTATATTCCAGGATCTGATCCTAGATTATCTGCTTTAAACTGGATTATATGAGTCTCCACTGCCAGATAATCTGGGATAAGAAGATAATCTGAGATTAGATCCTGGGGTATAGGGGCAAAGTGGAAGGAACCTAAGAATTCCAGATTCTGTATTGTCGAAGGCTTTCACGTCCGGAATCACTGGGGTGCTGTGTGGTTTCCAGGCTGTATGGCCATGTTCTACAAGCATTTTCTCCTGGTGTTTTGCCTGCATTTGTTGCCGTATCTTCAGAGGATCCTAGGCCCATCCACACAGCCCAGAATCCCAGAATATCAAGACAGAAAATCCCACATTATCTGCTTTGAACTGTAATATATAGCAATGTGGATTCAGATAACCCAGTTCAAAGCAGATATTGTGGGATTTTCTGCCTTGATATTCTGGGATATAGGGCTGTGTGGAAAGGTTTCCAGATCCTTTTCACATTTATTGTTTTCAAGCCAGGGGTCCACCATCCTATATCTGTGCCTTCCATTCCTCTCTGTTGAAATTCATTTCGTTCATTCTGGCCACGTGCTCTAATCTGAGAAGGCCCTTTTGGATCCTGATTCTGCCCTCTGGGGTATTATCTATCCCTCCCAGTTTGGTGTCATCTAAAAATTTGGAATGCATGCTCTCTGTATTCTATCAACAAGTCAATGATGTAGATTAGGCATCCTCAAACTCTAGCCCTCCAGCTGTTTAGGCCTCCAACTCACAGAAGCCCTAGCCAGCTTGTTCAATGGTCAGGAATTCTGGGAGTTAGAGCCCCAAACAGCTGGAGGACCACAGTTTTTGAGGAAGCCGGGTTTAGATGTTGACACGTGGCACTCTTAATCTCTTTAACTACCAGTGTTGACATATGGCACCTTTAATCTCTTTAACTGTCACTCTTTCCATGCTGAATACATAACTGATTACGTCAAGAGAGGTGTCCAGGTGGGGTGGTACATTAGATGTAGAAGAGATGATGCCACCAAAACATTGACACACTCACATTTATATCATGACCCACAATTTTCAGACCAGCCAACGCTACAGGCTGCATAACTAAAGAAACAAAGGAGCAATAGAAACAGAAATAGTTTTCTAAACCATAAGAGGGTGCACCTGCTCTCACTGTCTGGCTTATGCTAGTTCTGGATACATCTGGCTGGTACAGCATAAACTTCGAATAGTGTAGTTGTGGTAGCTCTTTCTCTAAAGCAGTGTTTCCCAGCTGCTGTTCCGCTGCACACTAGTGTGCCATGAGTGATTACCTGGTGTGCCGCAGGAAAACCTCTCTTCTTTCTTCCCCCTCCTGCCGAACTCCTGCTGCTGCTGCTGCTGGGGGGGGAGGGCCGGGCGGTGGCGAAGAAGAAGGGGCTGGGGCGCCACCTCCTTCGGCCGTTTCCCCAGCCAGCCTCCAATCGAGGGAGGGCGGGGAACGGAAGTGCGCTTGTCTGGGCGCATGCGCACTAGGTCCCGGGGGTGGCAGATGCATTCACCTTCCTCCTGCAGCAGTGAAGGAAGTGAAGGAGCCAGCTGCTTCCGGAGGTGCCCCGGCTTGGCCCTGCTGTGTCCCAGGTGAGGCCCTGGGGCGCCCTTCCCCTCGGCCTGCCCCCCCCGAAGCCCCTCGGGGAGGAAGGGCCCCAAAGCGGAGAAGGGGCCTTCCTTCGCGGGAGGGGGAAAGGGTCGAGGCCTGGCAGGAGGGCCCTCGGAGGAAGGAAAGGCAGGCGGGATTCCATGAGGGACTCCCTCGCCAGCATTCTTCAGACTTCCTCCCAAATATCAAGGTCTATTTTTCCAAAACTCCATCTGTGTTCACATTTGGGCATATTGAGTATTCATGCCAAGTTTGGTCCTGATCCAACATTGTTTCAGTCCACAGTGCTCTCTGGATATAGGTGAACTACAACTCCAAAACTCAATGTCAATGCCCACCAAACTCTTATAGCATTTTCTCTGGCTTATGGGAGTTCTATGTGGGAAGTTTGTGTCTTTCTGCCAGGATATCTATGTTGTATTCATCGAAACAGGCCCAGGTTACACACTGAGTGTACAAATAAATTTAAAAACATATTAACTATATGTATTACTGTGTTAGAGTGTCATTTTGGTTGGTGGTGTGCCCCAGGATTTTTAAAAATAAAAAATGTGCCGCTGCTCATAAAAGGTTAGGAAACACTGCTCTAAAGGGTTTTAAGCAGAGGCTGGATGGCCATCTGTCGGGAGAGATTTGGTTGTATATTCCTGCCTGGCAGAATGGGGTTGGACGAGATCGTCCTTGGGGTATTTTCCAATTTGAGGATTCTGTGAAGAGCAAACAGGCTGCATGCTGCTTTATCACATCCGCACTAACATATTTTAAGCTTAAAGTATATTTAGCCCATGCATGACAGAGTTAAGATTCTAACTTGAGACTTCCTGATGTTCACCTTGATTGCTCAGCAGCTGTTTACTAGCTTTACTAGCTTCCTGATATGCTTGACTAAATACATCATTAGCAATAAAACGGTTATTAAAATAGCAGCAAACATATGATAGGGGTGTAGTCTCATGCACACACACACACACACAGTTTATTTATTATTATTTACTTCATTTCTACCCCGCCTTTCTCGACCCTGGAGGGGACCCAAGGCGGCTTACAAATCCGGCAAAAATTTAATGCCGCACGGGTAAACAATGAAACACATCTCATAAAAATATAAATTTCAAGTAATTTCTTCACCAGGATGGGTTTTCAATATGCCTAGTAGATGAAATGGTATCAATGAAAGTAGGATCATTAGGTCAAGGCTACCAAGCAGTACTTTTTCAGTGTATGGCAGAATCTTAGTTTTGTGCAGATGATTTCTTGATAGTAATAATTATTTCAAGTGGTGTGCAGTGGTATGTTTTGACACACCCAAGGTGACTGACAGCATACAATCTAATAAATATATTTAAAATTATTTCAATGATATTTGCAAAAAGGTAAAGCTGTAGCTGCTGCAGCTGCTTCCTGAGCATCTGATTATGGTTTGCAGAGTCTATGATAATTTCTGCGCAGACCTATTAAAAAGGCCCCCTGATGGTGCAGTAGGTTAAACTGCTGAGCTGTTGAACTTGCTGACTTGAAAGGTTGCTGGTTCGAATCCGGAGAGTGGAGTGAGCTGTCAACCTAGCAGTTTGAAAACATGCAAACATGAGTAGATCAATAGGTACCACTCCGGCGGGAAGGTAACGATGCTCCATGCAATTATGCTGGTCACCTGACCTGGGGGGGGGGTGTCTATGGACAACAACAGCTCTTTGGCTTAGAAATTGAGATGAGCACCAACCTCCAAAGTCAAACACGACTAGATTTAATGTCAGGGGAAACCTTTACCTTTACAAAATTAAGGGACAGGAAAAAACTTAAATTATGCTGAGTTTATATGAATTTGCTGTGGTGGTGCAATGGGTTAAACCCTTGTGCTGGCTGAGTGGCTGACCCAAAGGTTTGAATCCATGAGACGGGGTGAGCTCCTGTCTGTCATCTCCAGCTTCCATTGCGGGGATATGAGAGAAGCCTCCCACAGGATATTTTTTTTGTGTCAGGAGCGACTTGAAAAACTGCAAGTCGTTTCTGGTGTGAGAGAATTGGCCATCTGCAATGACGTTACCCAGGGGACGACAGGATGTTGTTGGTTTTTTTTGTTGTTGATGTTTTGCCTTCCTTGTGGGAGGCTTCTCTCATATCCCCGCATGGGGAGCTGGAGCTGATAGAGGGAGCTCATCTGCACTCTCCCTGGATTCAACTCTCCAACTTGTCGGTCTTCAGTCTGCCGGCAGAAGGGTTTAACCCCCTGCACCACCGGGGGCTCCAGTTATTACCACTGGTCATTCTTACTAAGGCTTTTCAAAGATGAACTTCAGAATATCTAGACTAGAAGGCTAAAAGTTCTCCTGCTTTGTTAAAATGTTAGGGTAAACTCAATATCCAGCTATATTATCTGCTATATAGGGAAGCTTCCTAACGGCTAGATGCTATTTTGGCTTCCCTCTTGGTTACCAAAATAATATTGGCTTAAGTTTTGGATGACTCGGTGTGCAGATTGAGTTACTCAGATTAAAATAGAGACTACAGCAGGGCTGGGGAACGTATGGCCCTCAAAATGATCAAGTGCGACTCCCATGTTCTCTCATTATCGCCTGAAGCACATAGGACTGATTGGAAGGTTTAGAAGCTTTGTATTCCCCAGCCCTGATTTACAGGATTCCAGAGTGAATGCCCACAGCTATGGCTTTCTGTTAATGTTTCGGAGTAGAAGTTTGATCACCTGATTATACTCTAGGACAGTGTTTCCCAACCTTTTTTGACCTGAGGTACACTTTTAACATTTAAAAAATCCTGGGGCACACCACCAACCAAAATGACACAAAATGACATTCCAACACAGTAATACATATAATTAACTGACCTTGAGTTTTGGAGTTGTCGTTCTCCTACATCCAGAGAGCACTCTGGACTCAAACAATGTTGAATCAGGACCAAACTTGGTATGAATACTCAATATGCCCAAAAGTGAACACAGATGGAGTTTGGGGAAAATAGGCAGGGAGCCGGAGGGAGGCCGAGAGCGGTTTTGCGTGTACCAAAGAGGAGGGGGAGGAGGGAGGGACGGGGCCCTGCCGGGAGCCGTTCTCCCGGTTTGCGGCTCCGCCGGGTTTGGTGGAGCTGCGAACCGGGAGAAAGGCTCCCCGCAAGGAAACGGAGGAGATGCATCTGGGCCCTGGCTGCTTCCAAACCGCGGTTTGGGAGCTGCCAGGGCCCGTGATGTGCTCCATTTCCCCAGGTCTCCCTCACAAGCGGAGGGAGACCTGGGGAAACGGAGGAGATAATAATAATCATAATAAAATTTATTTATAAGCCGCTTCCCTCTCCCCAAAAGGGGACTCGGGGCGGCTTACATGGGGCCATGCCCAAACCACCGCGGTTTGGGAGCAGCCAGGGCCCGTGATGTGCTCCGTTTCCCCAGGTCTCCCTCACAAGCGGAGGGAGACCTGGGGAAACTGAGGAGGTAATAATAATAATAAACTTTATTTATAAGCCGCTTCCTTCTCCCCAAAGGGGACTCGGGGCGGCTTACATGGGGCCATACCCAAACCACCGCGGTTTGGGAGCAGCCAGGGCCTGTGTTGTGCTCCGTTTTCCCAGGTCTCCCTCACGAGCGGAGGGAGAACCTGGGATCCGGTTTTGGCTGGCTTGGAAGATGCGAGACGGCCAAACTCTGCTCCCAGGAGGGCCTGTACCCTGCGGGGAGCCTTTCTTCCGAGGCTCCCCGAGGTGCCCAGGCCCTCCCTGGCAGCTGGGATGGGCCATCTGGCTCGTGCGTGGAGGGGAAACAGCTGAAGGAGGCGGGACCCCAGCCCCTTCGTCTTTGCTGCCGCCGCCCAGCCCTTCCTCTTCCCCCAAGCAGCAGCAGCAGGCAAGAGGGGGAAGAAACGGGGGGGGGGGGAAGCGACGTTTTCGCGGAACACCAGATGATCCGTCACGGAACAGTACTGTGCGGCGGCACAGCTGTTGGGAAACACTGCTCTAGGAACTGCTTTAAGAATTGCCAGGCTGCATCTTATTTTAGTTATACAGCAGGGGTGCTCAGAAAGTCGATTGCGATCGACTGGTCGATCTTGGGACCCAGGGAGGTCGATCCCAGCTGGATGGGACGCTTCTGAGGAGGCGGAGCCATGCAGTGCCAAGCCCCGCCCCTCCGCCTGGCTTCAGCATTTCCACAGCTTCTCCTGGGTAGAAGAGGATAATGCCAAGCCAGTAATGGCTATCTATGCCACCACTGGCTTGGCATTTCCACTGCTTCTCCTACCCAGGAGAAGCAGTGGAAATGCCACTGGCTTGGCATAACCCAGACCCTGGAGGGGAGGGGCGGAGCCAAGCCCCCAACCCCCCTCCCCCCATTTCCACAGCCCTGTTGCCAAGCCAGTGGTGACTCTTGGTAGATCTTTCTGACTTGGTTTTAGTTTAGTTTTTTCGCATGCTGAAAAAGTGTGGGCACCGCTGTTATACAGTATTTAGAAAATAATCAAATATGTAGATATGCAAGAGTTCTTGTTACTAAACTTCTGAAGAAGTATTACATATTGCCCTTGGCGCTGGAATTTTACTCTAGTTATATCTCGGAGCGACCACATTCCTCTGTTTCGTTCTATTAGGGTGTTTGTGTCCCCTGTTTAGAATTGTGCCAGAAGGCACACAGTTACGATTTTCTTTGCAGAACCAGATTTCTATCCCTCCTGGCTTTAAGAAGAAGCTTGAAAACGTGTGGGCAGTACTTGTGAAATCGTAGATCTGTGGTGGGAGAGCTGAGCTGACAGGGAGATGTTGCGTATTTTAGTGTTCTGCATTGTATTGGTATGTCTTATTTACGTGGTCTGCTTCCCAGCCTCCCTGACAGGAGCCTACATGAGACATCGCATTACTGTAACTGTAAAAATAGTAATGTTTTTATCTGTGGTTAATAGAAGCGGAACTGGTCTTGTATAGATCAACAAGTGCGGCAATCTTCACTCTGCTTCATTCATGTATAAGAGAGTTCAATTCCAGAATGTGTCCAGAAATCACTGACCAAGGAAACATATTGAAAGACCCTAAGTTACTAATTTAAAACAAGATACCTTTTCACAAAATGTTTCCAGTTCTTTATAGCTTTTTCTTGAGTGATTATAGAGCAGGGCTAGGGAATTTTTCAGAGTTCTCCTACCCTGAATGGCCAGTGGTGACATCGGCTGGAGCTGTGTTTCTCAACCTTCCTAATGCCACGACCCCTTAACACAGTTCCTCATGTTTTGGTGACCCTCAACCATAAAATGGTTTTGGTTGCTACTTCATAATTGAATTTTTGCAACTGTAATGTGAATATCTGATATGCAGGATGTATTTTTATTCACTGGACCAAATTTGGCACAAAAAGCCGATACGCCCAAATTGGAATACTGGTGGAGTTGGGATTGATTTCGTCATTTGGGAGTTGTAGCTGCTGGGATTTATAGTTCACCTACCATCAAAGAGTGTTCCGAACTCCACCAATTATGGAATTGAACCAGTCTTGGCACACCGAGCTCCCATGACCGACGGAAAATACTGGAAGGGTTTGGTGGGCATTGATCTTGAATTTTGGAGTTGTAGTTCACCTACATCCAGAGAGCACTGTGGACTCAAACAGTGATAGATCTGGTCCACACTCAGCACAAATACTCAATATTCCCAAATGTGAACACTGGTGGAGTTTGGGGAAAACAGACCTTGACATTTGGGATTTGTAGCTGCTGGGATTTATAGTTCACCTACAATCAAAGAGTGTTCCAAACTCCACCAACATGGAATTGAACCAAACCTGGCACACAGAACTTCCATGACCAACAGAAAATACTGGAAGGGTTTGGTGGGCATTGATCTTGAATTTTGGAGTTGTAGTTCACCTACATCCAGAGAGCACTGTGGACTCAAACAGTGATAGATCTGGTCCACACGCAGCACGAATACTCAATATGCCCAAATGTGAACACTGGTGGAGTTTGGGGAAAACAGACCTTGACATTTGGGATTTGTAGTTGCTAGGATTTATAGTTCACCTACAATCAAAGAGCCCAGGATGGCGCAGTGGGTTAAGCTGCTGAGCTGCTGAACGTGCCGACCGAAAGGTCGGCAGTTCAAATCTGGGGAGCGGAGTGAGATCCTGCAGTTAGGTCCAACTTCTGCCAAACTAGCAGTTCAAAAACATGCAAATGTGAGTAGATAAATTGGTACTGCTTCAGCGAGAAGTGTTTTCCGATAGCCTTTGGCAACTCCTTTGAAACCCCCTTACGACCCCCAGGTTTCTGGAGGATTCTGAGAACTGTAATTCCAAAATAACTTTTTTATGTAGTACACGAACCCATCAATAGCATATATATACAGCAGGGGTGTTATTCATCCAATGGTTAAGATGAGCAGTGTGGGTGCAGCAGACCGTTACAATGTAAATTGAGTGGCTCATGATGTTTTGGGTTTTTTTTTCCCTACAAGACTTCACACACTCCAGTGGTTTCTTTCTCCCTTTTCAGGCTGCTGGACGTGGGACCAGGGAGATGTTACGAACAGCCATCATGATGGCTGCCAGCCTGGCCCTGACTTCTGCCGTGGTGGCTCATGCCTACTATCTCAAGCACCAGTTTTATCCCACTGTTGTGTACCTGACCAAGTCCAGCCCCAGCATGGCGGTATGTTATTTGAAGGGGGGATGGGACAACCAGAATTGTGATAACATGCTACTAAAAATACTATTATATCCTTTCTGATTTGTGAGACTCTCAAATTGTTTATACTAGTAGCATTAATCAGCATTAATATTAATTGTATTATAATAATAATACACCATGGGAGAGCAAAGGTGGGGAATGTGTTGTCGATCGCTTTCATGGCCGGAATCACTGGGTTGCTATGAGTTTGCCTGGCTGTATGACCATGTTCCAGTAGCATTCTCTCCTGATGTTTTGCCCACGCCTCAGAGGTTGTGAGGTCTGTTGGAAACTGGGCAAGTGGGGTTTATATATCTGTCAAAGGTCCAGAGTGGGAGAAAGAACTCTTGTCTGTTGGAGGCAAGTGTGAATGTTGCAATTGGCCACCTTGATTATCATTGAATAGTCTTGCAGTTTGAAAACCTGGCTGCTTCCTGCCTGGGAGAATCCTTTGTTGGGAGGTGTTAGCTGGCCCTGATAGTTTCTTCTCTGGAAATACCCTCGTTTTCTGAGTGTTGCTCATTATTTACTGTCCTGATTTTAGAGTTTTTAAATACTGTAGCCAGTATTGTAAAGTGGAGGATTGATTATCTGTTCGACCAATGGCTAAATTCAGTTTCAAACCGATTTTTAATGACCACGTTCCAGTGTTGGACAGAAACAAAGGCAAAAGCATTTTAGCTCTGAGCCTTGTGATAGAGGATAGATTTCTGAACTCTGTCATTTCTTCCCTTTTTTGAACCAGGTATTATACATTCAAGCTTTTGTTCTGGTATTCCTGTTGGGAAAATTCATGGGCAAGGTTTTTTTTGGACAGCTCCGAGCAGCAGAAATGGAGGTGAGCCTGCCTGGATTTTGATAGGAATAGTTCAGGGAGGACCCAGAAGTTTGTTTCTATTTGTTTTAGAGGGGAAATAGTGTTATTCTTTGTGATAAGTGTTCTTCAGTGATCATCTCAAATTGGTTTACATAATTCCTTTTTAAAGTCGCAGTTCTATATAATTAACATAAGTATTAATGGAGCTGGGGTTTAAATTTAGGAAGGGAGAGACGTTTAACTTTGTTGTTGTCAAAGACAAACTAGAGTGGACCGAATGAATCAGTTATTGAGTGATAAATTAACACTTAAGTACTGTATATACTCGAGTATAAGCCGACCTAACTATATTTATTTTATTTATTTGCATTTATCTGCCGCCACTCCCAGTGGCTTGGGGCAGCTTACACATAATCAAAGAAAAACAACTAGAACACAGCTAAAATAATTAAAAACCACAATTAAGAAAAGAAATTAAAAATGTCACAGTGAGCAATACATTGAGAGCGTCACAATCACACGAATAATACCAGATGCAAGATGGCATTATACAGAGGGAAACTGTCGCTAATCAGACTCCGAAAGCCTGCTAAAAAAGTAGAGACTTGCAGGCTTTTCGAAACGAAAGGAGGTTCTGGATAGCGCAGACGTCAGCGGGCAATGCGTTCCAGAGCACTGGAGCAATGATCGAAAAGGCCAGTCGACGGGTTGCAGTCAGGCGGTATATCTTAGGCCTAGGGACGACCAGGAGGTTCTGATCTTCAGAACGTAGAGATCTGGTGGGGTAATATGGGATGAGGTGGTCCCGTAGATACACTGGCCCCAGACCATTTAAGACCTTAAAAGTTAGAACTAACACTTTGAAGGTAATCCGGCATTCTACAGGTAGCCAGTGCAGCTCACGCAGAATCGGCGTGTTGTGACAGCTTGCCGAGACCCCAGTAAGGAGTCGGACTGCAGCTCTGTGCACCAGCTTGAGTTTCCGAATCACCGACAAAGGAAGGCCAATGTAAAGAGTGTTACAGTAGTCTAGCCTCGAGATGACCACTGTGGCCAGGTCGTGTCCGGACAGGTAGAGGGCCGGCTTCCTCGCCTGGGGAAGATGGAAAAATGCCGCTCTCCTGATGGTGGAGATGTGAGTCTCCATCGACAGCAGAGGGTCCAAGGTCACCCCAAGGCTCTTAACGGATGACGATGGACATAATGTCACGCCGTCCAGGGTTGGAAGCTAAACATCCCCACCGCCCGGACGACCAAGCCACAGGATCTCCGTCTTTGCCGGATTCACCTTCAACCTACTGGCTCGCAGCCATCCAGTAATGGCTTCAAGGCAGCGATGGAAATTATCGGGTACGGATCCCGGCCGGCCCTCCATCCTCAGAATGAGCTGAGTGTCATCAGCGTACTGGTGGCACCCAAGCCCAAAGCTATGTACCAGCTGGGCAAGTGGTCGCATTATAGACCACTTGCTGAGGCACCTAATTTTTCCACAAAAAACTGAGGGTGGGAAAAAACTTAGGGTGGTTTTTATGCCGACTCCCTGACTACTCACCGAAGGCCTGCTTAAACAAATAAGTTTTGCAGGCGCGTCTAAACAGGAGCAGGTCCTTTATAGCCCGCGTTCCAGCCGGGAGGGCGTTCCACAGCGTAGGAGCTATAACGGAGAACGCCCTCCAGCGAGTAGATGTCAGTTTGCCGATTTCGCCGAGGGTATCTCTAACAAATTAGCATCCTCGGAGCGTAGTGATCTCGGGGACAGTGTGGGGTGAGTCGGTCCCTCAAGTACGCTGGCCCCAGGCCATGCAAGGCCTTAAAGGTAAGAACCAACACCTTGAAGGAGATCCGGTGCTCGATTGGGAGCCAGTGCAGATCCTGCAAAACAGGTGTGATGTGGCGGCCTGCTGGGGTTCCAGACAGGAGCCGGGCGGCAGTGTTCTGCACCAGCTTGAGCTTCGGGTCGCCGACAAAGGAAGGCCAACGTAAAGCGTTACAGTAATCCAGCCTTGAGATGACCGTAGCTTGGATCACCGTGGCCAGGTCATTCCGGGAGATATAGGGGGCCAGCCTCCGAGCCTGTCGCAGATGAAAAAAAGCAACCTTGCTGACCGCGGAGACCTGGGCCTCCAGCAGCGGCTATTGGTCAATTTCAAAATAAAAAATAGATACCAATAAAATTACATTAATTGAGGCATCAGTAGGTTAAAATGTTTTTGAATATTTACATAAAATTGTAATTTAAGATAAGACTGTCCAACTCTATTAAACCATTATTCTAACTTTCTTCAGTGCTGACGTATCCTTCCAATAATAATAAAGAGTAAAATAATAAATGTAATAAAATAGAGTAAAATAATGGGAATGTAATAATAATACAATAAAATAGTAAGTGTAATAATATAAATGGAAAAAATAATTAATGTAATGGTAATAATAAATAGAGTAAAATAATAGATGTAATAATAATAGAGTACAATAATAAACGTAATAATAATAGAATAAAATGTAAATAATATAGTAATATAATGTAATAATAATAGTAACAACAACAACAGCACAGTGAAATAATAAATAACTTTAACTTGAGTATAAGCAGAGAGGGGCTTTTTCAGCCCCCCAAAAGGCTGAAAAACTCAGCTTATACTCAAGTATATATGGTAAGTCCCATTGATGTAGCAAAGTGAGTCTTGCAGTTGGATATTTAAAGTGTCTGACTTGAAGTTCTCAAACATATTTGTTTGTCCCTGCTGCTGCTGTTACGAGGGCGGGTCAATAAGTCTGTGACTTTTTGAATGAAACACAGGTTTTTGGATAAAAAATCATTTTATTTTTCAACGTCGTCTCCTTTGAGCTCTATACACTTTGTTCAACGTTTCTCCAATTTTTTTTATCCCTCCCAAAAAATAGGATTTGTTGAGGGCATCAAAATAGGTATTTGTGAGATGATTTTATTGTTGGAGTCAAATCTCTTTCCGCCGAGCCATATCTTCAGGTTTGGAAACAAGAAATAGTCACTCGGGGCTAAATCCGGAGAATAGGGCAGATGAGGGAGCAATTCATATCCCAATTCATGGATTGTTGCCATGGAAACTGCACATGTGTGCACCCTTGCATTGTCCTGGTCCCATCTTGCGAAAAGCTTTCTCATACTCAAGTGATCATTTAAAATTGAAACCACTGAGCCACGTGAGATGCCTATGGCTTCCACAATCTCTCGCACTTTAAATCTCTGATCGGCCAACACCATATCGTGAATTTTTCAATTGTTTCGGGTTTAGCTACCTCAACTGGGCGTCCAGAATGTTCGGCATCTTCCGTGCTTGTACGTCCACAAGGAAATTCAGTAAACCACTTTCTTACCATTGAAATTGATGGTGCAGAGTCCCCATCGTATTTATCAAGCTTAGCCTTGGTTTGAGTGATGGTTTCTTTCCGCAAAAAATAATGCTTAATGAGCACACAAAATTCACCTTTTTCCATTTCCTCCTCAAATCACGCGGTAGTCTGCTATCAATGGCTGTCAAACACAAACTAAATGATGCAGCTTGTTCAAATTTTGACAGGAGTCAACTGACAGATGCCTGTTGACAGGAGCAGTGTTGCCCTTTCAGTTAAGAGGCGGGAAACTCAAAAACTCACGGACTTATTTACCCACCCTCGTACTTTTGGCCTATTGGATGTTCTCATTTTTTTTCAAGTATAGCTTTACTGCTATAAAGCTGAATATATAATAATCCTTAAGCTGTCTACTGTGCAGCATCTTCCTGAATGTCAGGTAAAGAAGCTTGCAGGTTTTTTTAGAGTAGCATGAAGAGGGATCCAGAGTTGGAGAGAGCTGCTTGTAGACAAAAATCATTATTGTTCCCGTGGACAATTGTTCTCTTACACAGCATCTACTTGAGCGATCATGGTACGCCGTGACCGAGACCTGCCTTGCCTTCACAGTCTTCAGGGATGATTTCAGTCCTCGGTTTGTGGCCCTGTTCACCCTCCTTCTGTTCCTCAAGTGCTTCCACTGGCTGGCTGAGGATCGGGTGGACTTTGTGAGTACGAGAGATTAAAACGTTCTTACTGCTTAGAGCTGTTAGGATTTGGTAGCCTTGATTTTTATTTGGTTACAGCCAAGCAGTGTAATTTGTTTTGTGTAAACTTAAGATCATATAACTTTGCCGACATTTGAGATTCAGCCTCTGCAAAGAAAACAGAGCACCATAATGCCGTGATGGGTGGGCTTGTTGTAACATCCATCAATCTCAGTGACAGTCCCAACCATCTTGAACAGGCCTGGGCAAATTTGGGCCTAGCAGGTGTTTTGGACTCCAACTCCCAGCATTCCTAGCAGCCTCAGGCCCTTTCCTTTCCCCCCTCAGCCGCTTAAGCGGCTGAGGGGGGAAAGGAAAGGGCCTGAGGCTGCTAGGAATGCTGGGAGTTGGAGTCCAAAACACCTGCTAGGCCCAAATTTGCCGAGGTCTGATCTTGAAGGTCACATTTTCCCCACGTTTGTGATGGAAGCATAAGTAAACATGGCTAGTATTTAGGAAAGGTTTCACTTTCTGTTTGACTTGCTCCACTAACAAGCGCAATATGGCTTTGGGGTGTTTTTCTTTTTCTAGATGGAGAGAAGTCCTAACATTTCATGGCTCTTTCATTTCCGCATTGTCTGTAAGTACCGGCCCTTTTCTTGAGTCTTTCCTTCTCCGTGTTGGTTTCTTTTTCCCTTTGCAAAGTTTCTCCAAAGTTGTTATGAGACTTATAACCATATATTGCCTGTCGTGGTCACTGTGACCCCTTTTGGCGCCCTAGGCCACAATTTGGAATTACGCCCCCAAACCAACCTCTACCACACCCCCCCACCTCCTCCTCTTCCTTGCGGTGCGAGGAGGAGGCGGACAGAAGCTCCGTCCCCAGTGCGGGCAACGGCCCCGGGGGTGGGGCTTCCCTCCGCCTCCACCTCTTCACGGCGCTCCCTCCTTCTTTGAGTCAAGGAAAGAGGGCGCGCGAGGAGGAAGGACGGGAAGCCCCGCCCTTCATTGTCGGCAGTGGCCCTGGGGGCGGGGCTTACCTCCACCTCCTCTTTGCGGCGCACCCTCCTTTCTTGAGTCAAGACATGAGTGCGTGCGCGAAGAGGAGGAAGGAAGGGAAGCCCCGCCCCTGGAGCCGGCCCCGGGGGGCGGGGCTTCCCTCCTCCTCCTCCTCTTTACGGTGCGCCTCGCGCCCTCCTTCCTTAACAAGGGGACGGGGGTGATGGCGAGGGGGGGCGCCATTCCCTCCTCCCCCCCCCCTCGCAGTGCTCTCCCCCCGCCCTCCCCGAGAGAGAGAGAGTTGCGTTGCGGGTTTTTTTGGGTCTGTGTGAATTGCGCCCCCCTTGGCTTGCGCCCCCTAGGCCATGGCCTAGGGTGGCCTTATGGGTAATCCGGGCCTGTCTCCCCCCGTATGTAGGTCCCTTCTTCAACTCCATCGTGGAATAGTTCTTCCCTTACAAATACTCCGCTCAACAGCTATCTCACCTCCCCCGTTTTTATCTTTACTATTTTAATCTGTACAGGAGGTCCGCTCATGGTTTTTACGAATGATTTTAATGTGATTTTATTGGTTATTGTATTCTTATATTTTATGTTTTTTCATAATTGATTTTGTTGTTGTTTCTGTTTTATTTTTATTTCTTGTATTTCGTTGCTGGGATTGGCCTCATGTAAGCCGCTCCCAAGTCCCCATTGGGGAGATGGTGGCGGGGTATAAATAAAAATTATTATTATTATTATTATTATTATAGAGCCCTATATCTTACTTATGCAACATGTTTTGGACTCCAGCTTCCATTGGTCTCAGCCAGTATGGCCAGTAGTCCAGGATGATGGGCTTTGTATTCCACCGAAACGTGGACGGCCACAGGTTGCACACCTCCCTCTTAACTGTCTTTAAGTGTTCACTGTATGAATTTCTGTCAAGAGGATGATAAAATACTGGGATTGGGATGGGTGAGTGGGCACTGTGTCTTCTTTGGTTCCATCTTCTCCTCTTCTTGATGCTTAAATTTGCTCTTTCAGCTTTAATGGTGCTCCTGGGCATCCTGGATTTCCTGTTTGTCAGCCATGCGTACCACAGCATCCTCACGCGGGGAGCCTCGGTCCAACTGGTCTTTGGGTTTGAGGTCAGTGAGGGCGACTGTGCAGGACTGTGTCATTCATGGTGGCGGCTTGGGATCCCCTTTGTTGTGGCACGCATATTGCAGACCAGTGAACACATGAATATGAACCAGAGGGACATGGAATCACAGGACTTAAATGTTTTATAAGGTCGTTATCCTCCTGCTGGCACAGCGGGTTAAACCGCTGAGCTGCTGAACTTGCTGACTGAAAGGTTGGCAGTTCAGATCTAAGGTCCTGCTCTTAGGCCCAGCTTCTGGCAACCTAGCAGTTGAAAACATGCAAATGTGAGTATATCCATCCAGTCATGCTGGCCACATGACCTTGGAGATGTCTATGGAGAACGACAGCTCTTCAGCTTAGAAATAGAGATGAGCACCAACCCCCAGAGTTGGACACGACTGGACTTAACGTCAGGGGGAAAGCTTTACCTATATCACTCTATGCTAAAGAGTGCTGCCTGTCTGCCAAGATCAGTTTGAACCACAGCAGTTCAAGCGGTTTCAAACTGCTTTCATTCAGGACTGTAGGTGCATCCCCAGTCATGTGCCAGAACTGGTTTTTTGGGGGTTGAAAAGTCAAATAGCCTCTCTACTGTTCAAAGAGGAAAAATTGAGATTTTCCATTGCGAAGTTCCTACCAAGCCCCTTACACGCCATATAAGTCGCTCTTTGTTTTCTGGCCCAGATTTTGGGTCACAAGCTTCGTATCATCCCTCCTCCGTTCCATTAGACTGTTGAGAAAGGGGAAACAATTATTTATTTAAAGCTTTTTATTACTCTCCCTTAACACAATATTATAACATAATAATAATAACAACAACAATAATAAAGTGAGTACTGTAAAAAAACTATTAATAATAATAATAATAGAGTTATGGATGAACATTAATAGACGTTAACAGCACTGGCTTATGATCTGGGGGGAACCAAAAGAAGGTTCTCTATGAATAGTTTCTGGGGGAAATTGACAGCAAAATGGACAAGGAAAAAGCATGGACGTGACTCACAAATGGAACTCGCAGTTTGGGAGTGATCCTGGACTCATCACTGAGCCTGGAACCCTGGTGGTGGCCAGGGGAGCTTTTGCCACAGCTCAAGCTTGTGTGCCAGCTGCGCCTGTATCTTGGGAAGTCAGACTTGGCCACGGTGGTCCACGCTCTGGTTACATCCCGTATAGACTAGTGCAACGCTCTCTACGTGGGGTTGCCTATGAAGACTGCCCGGAAGCTGCAATTAGTCCAGCGTGCAGCAGCCAGACTAGTAATGGGAGCGGGGTACAGGGAGCGCACAACTCCCCTGTTGCACCAGCTCCACTGGCTGCCAATTAGCTTCCGAGCACAATTCAAAGTGCTGGTGTTGACCTACAAAACCAGTTTACCTGTCCGAACGTATTCTCCCCTATGAACTGTCAAGAGTGCTAAGATCGTCTGGAGAGGCCCTGCTCTCAGTCCCACCACCTTCGCAGGCGCGTCAGGTGGGGACGAGGGACAGGGCCTTTTCTGTGGTGGCCCCCTGGCTGTGGAATTCCCTCCCAAATGAAATTAGATCCGCCCCCTCCCTCCTGACTTTTAGGAAATGGGTGAAAACGTGGCTGTGCAATGAGGCCTTCGCAGAATGAAGGAGGAGATTGCGAATATATGGATCAAGTTGGACTTGATTTTACTTTGGCGAAAGGCTTTTTAAATGTATTTATTGTATTGTATTTTATTGTAAATGTATGATGTTTTTAGATTTGAAATGTTAGCATTGAATGCTTGCTGTTTGCTGGTCTGAGTCCCTCTTCGCAGGTGAGAAGGCCGGGGTATAAACGTTTTAAATAAATAAATAAATGTATTTTATATGGCATCGATTTGTGCCGACTTGTTCGCTGCCCTGAGTCACCTTTGGGCAGATATGGGCGGGGTATAAATAGCATAAATAAATAAATGGAACCATTTTTTTTCTGTATTGCCTCTCAGTCCACAACAGACAAATAAAAAGCAATATAGAAATAAAAACGTTTTTAAAAAACACATTAAATCACTTTTTTTATAATTCCTAAATGCACTGCATTTAGTAGTGATGCCTGGCAGAATAGGGGGAAAGGCCTCATGATTCCATCTTGCTGTCTGTCTTTTATGAGGGAGGAGGTTACTTACGTGAGGTTTTCTCTGTCACTCCTGCAGTATGCCATTTTGATGACCATGGTGCTTACTATTTTCATCAAGTACATCCTGCACTCCATTGACCTCCAGAGTGAAAACCCCTGGGACAACAAGGCTGTCTATATGCTTTACACAGAGCTCTTCACAGGTAAGGGAATCCAAGGAAGAGGCAAGTGAGAGAGAGCTTGGCCTACTCTCCTTCCTTTGGGCTCCTTTCTTATAAATGCACTTTTATCCCTATCCCGCCCAGGGTTTTAAACTTTTTAACATTTTACCTCATACATTTGGCCTGCCCTTTGTGCTCGATTTTGTTGTGTTGTTTTATATTCATTGTCTTACTTGTTATTTTATATTTATTAGATGTAATTTTGTTATTCTGTGTTTAATTATGTTGTATTATTTTGGACTTGGCCTCATGTTAGCCGCACCAAGTCCCCTTTGGGGAGATGGTGGCGGGTTATAAATTATTATTATTATCCTCTATGTATATAATAAAAGTCAGTGTTTGCGGCGGTGCGGAAGACGGGAGGTGTGGAGGAATATGTGCCAGCATTTCGATTGGTTGCCACTGTGGGATTATTTGCCTAAAGGACACTGATTAGCCAGCCTCAGAACTCCAACACTCTAAGACACCAGATTATTTGCATAAAGGACTCTGATTGGCCAGCCTCAGAACTCCAACACACTAAGGCACCAGACAGAGGTAATTGGTTGTCACTGAGACACTATTTGCATAAAGGACTCTGATTGGCCAGCAAAACAGACTGCAACTGAATGCTTGAGTTAGCCAGATGACAGTTTTTTTCCGTTGGAAATGGAATGTTCATTTTCTGGGAGGTGCGGAGGTGCCAAGGCATATGTGACAGCGTTTCGATAGGTTGCCTGTAATGACACTCCAATTTCGGTAAGGATCACGCGTAGATAGAAGCACGGTCCAACACGATTTTATTGCAGGTACAACACTTGTAAAGCTAAAGCACCGTCCCGCCACCCAAACACACCTTTTATACCGAACCCCCTCCCTTGCCTATGCAATGTCCAGGCAGGGTTGCACCATATCCGGGTGAATCAGCAAATCCCATAGTCCAAAGGGATGTGACCTCATTAGTCTCTGAGTCAGCACTAATAGTCCAATGTCCAATGTCCGAGTCCAGAAGAGGTTGCCTCACTTCCCCTGGAGACACCTGGAAGTTACATCACTCCCAGACTGACTCAGCATAGTCCTTCAGTAACTAGAACAAAGGTCACTTCACCTCCCGGAGAACTGGGACAAAGGTCAGCACCACCTCATGGCAGGCTGGAAACCTGAACTTCTTCCAAGCTCAGATTTCCCAGATCTGACATTGCCACTATGGGATTCTTTGCATAAAGGACTCTGATTGGCCAGCCTCAGAACTCCAACATTCTACGGCCCCAGACAGAAGGGAATGGGTGCCACTAAAATGGTATTTGCATAAAGGACTCCGATTGGCCATCCACATTCCAACATTCTAAGGTGACGCAGAGAGAAAAGGAAAGGCCTCAGGCAGTCAGACACTGCGGCCCACAGCAGTGCCGGATCAGGCCCAATGGCCCACTTCACAAAGCGACCCTCACCCAATGACCAATACACAAAATTATCACACAGAGCCCCCTTGACCCACTCAACACCCTGGTGCTGTTTCAAGGAGGATGGACCACAGATGATGGGACTTGAAATACCTTCACTCACCTTCCAAGACCGCTGCAACCCTCATCCAAAGAATGATCAAGACCAAATGTGACACACAGATCCCCCATGACCCACCCTACATCCTGGTGCTGTTTGGAGGGGGATGGACCATGGCCAATGGGACTTGCAGTACCTCCACTAAGTTCCTGAGACCACTGCAAGCCACATAAACATCTAATAGGAACCAACCTTGGCACACAATGCCTTCCTCAAATAACCCAGGCACTGCCGGGTCGCCAAGCTAGTTATTACTATTACTCTTTGTTAGGGCCTTCCTTATGCTGCTCTAAATGTGATTTCAACAGAAATGTGTCTCGGGCAGCTTCTCCACATTGGGCATAAATGTAAGAGTTTGTGAACCCGCTTCAGTGGTGCCTCTTTCTCTCTTCCTAGGTTTCATCAAGGTCCTGTTGTATGTGGCCTTCATGACCATAATGATCAAAGTGCACACCTTCCCACTGTTTGCCATCCGGCCCATGTACCTAGCTATGAGGTAAGACAGGTTTTGCTTAACATTGCGTGTGGAATCTAAGTTATTTGACCTGGATTGCATTCATGGAGCATTTAAAAACTTTTATGACAGTGTTTATAAGCTTTTATGGCAGCCTTTTTAAATACCGTACTTCCATAAAAAGGACGAGCTCACCCGGCCATTGCCCACAGTTTGGAAGAACAATTACCTGTCTTCACATGACATTGGACATTGGTTATCTAGTTGCACATATCTGCGGTCTGATGCCATATAAAGTTGTCACGATTGTGAATCACTGTTGTTCCTGGTTTAAAAAAAAAACAATTCTTCCCTTTGCCGTGAATTTTAAGGGCTGTCTGGCCATGTTCCAGAAGCATTCTCTCCTGACATTTCGCCCAACTCTATGGCAGGCATCCTCAGAGGTTGTGAGGTATATTGGAAAAGTGAGGTTTATATATTTGTGGAATGCTGTCCAGGGTAGGAGAAAGAACTCTTGCCTACTTGAGGCAGGTGTGATTGTTGCAATTGGCCACCTTGATTAGCATTGAATGGCCTTGCAGCTTCAAAGTCTGGCTGCATTTTACCTAGGGGAATCCTTTGTTAGTGTTAGCTGGCCTTGATTGTTTCCTGTCTGGAATTCTTCTGTTTTCTGAGTGTGTTGCTCTTTACTTACTATCCTGATGTTTTTAATACTGGTAGTTTGTTTTCCTTCTTAGCAGATATTCTGACTTGTCTCTCGCTTCTGTCCATCCAGGCAATTCAAGAAAGCTGTGACGGACGCCATCATGTCCCGCCGCGCCATCCGCAACATGAACACCTTGTGAGTATTCGCTGTGCTGTAGGTAGGCCCTTTTTTCACGTTGGAATGATGTCCAGAGTAGGAGAAAGAACTCTTGCCTACTTGAGGCAGGTGGGAATGTTGCAATTGGCCACCTTGATTAGCATTTCCTTTGGTTGACCAGCCATCTGAATTTTTTTCGTGTCAGGAGCGACTTGAGAAACTGCAAGTCGCTTCTGGTGTGAGAGAATTAGCCATCTGCAAGGACGTTGCCCAGGGCAGTGTTTCCCAACCATTGTGCCGTGGCACACTAGTGTGTCGTGAGCGATCATCAGGTGTGCCGTGGGAAATTGGAGCCTCCAACACCCTTTCTTCCCCCTCCTGCCGAACACTTTTTCTTCTCCACTTGGGCTCCCTTCTTCCCAGCCTCGCTCTGCTCGCGTTGCCTCTCTTTGCTCTGGGGCGAGTCTGCGCAGTAGCGCCCGCATGGGTCACGTCTTCCTCCCTCCCCCTCCCCTCCTGAACACGCTCACGCTGCCCCCTCGGATCAAAATGGCAGCAGAAGCAGCAGTGTAGAAGAAGTCCACAGTGCTCTCTGGGTATAGGTGAATGACAACTTCCAAACTCAAGGTCAATTCCCAAGCAAACCCTTTCAGCACTTTCGAGAGTTCAATATGCCAAGTTTGGTTCAATTCCATTGTTGCAAGAGTTCAGGATGCTCTTTGATTGTGTTAACTATAAATCCCAGAAACTGTAACTCCCAAATGTCAAGGTCTATTTTCCCCAAACTCCATCTGTGTTCACATTTGGGCATATTGAGTATTCATGCCAAGTTTGGTCCTGATCCAACATTGTTTGAGTCCACAGTGCTCTCCGGATATAGGTGAACTACAACTCCGAAACTCAAGGCCAATGCCCACCAAACTCTTATAGAATTTTTTCTTGGTTATGGGAGTTCTGTGTGGGTAGTGTGTGTCTTTCTGCCATTCCTGCCAGGATATCTATGTTGTGTCCATCGAAACAGGCCCAGGTTTCACACTGAGTGTATAAATACATTTAAAAGCATATTAACTATATGTATTACTGTGTCAAAGTGTCATTTTGTGTCATTTTGGTTGGTGGTGTGCCCCAGGATTTTGTCAATGTAAAAAATGTGCCGCAGCTCAAAAAAGGTTGAGAAACACTGGCCCAGGGGACGCCCAGATGTTTTGGATATTTTTACCATCCTTGTGGGAGGCTTCCCTCATGTCCCTGTTAGGGGAGCTGGAGCTGACAGAGGGAGCTCCTCTGCGCTCTACCCAGATTTGAACCTGTGGCCTGATAGTTGGGAGCCCCCCCCAGCATCAACCGCTGCTCTGAGATCAGAGTAAAGAGAGGGGCCAGGACGGCAGTTACATCTTGTCTCCTGCACTGTGCTTATAATATTATAATATAATGTATATAATATAATATTGGTAATATTATAATACTACTAATAATATATTATAAGTATATATTTTATATTACATGTAATATTACTAATAATATAACAGTATAATGTTATAGTACAGTGTAATATATAATAATATTGTGCTATGATAATAATATAATATGTATTTACATTTTACTTGTAAGCTGCTCTGAATCTTCTTCGGGGTGAGAAGGGCGGCATATAAATGTCGTAAATAAATAAATAAATAGTCTTCAGTCCTGCCAGCACAAGAGTGCTGCGCCACCAGGGGCTCAAACCATCTAAATCAGGGGTAGGGAACCTATGGCTCGAGAGCCAGATGTGGCTCTTTTCATGAATGCACATGGTTCTCCAGAGCAGCCCAGGCCTCGGTTTCACAGCATGCAGCAAGGAGGAGTGACGCGAATGCGCCACGACTGCCGCTTCCGCACCGCCATCGCCGCCTCTTCCTCATCCCCCGCTGCTCTTGGGGCCCTGCGCCATCTTTTCCCTCCCTCTCTCCCCTTCCTCCTTCCCTCCATTCTCCCTTTTCCTTCCTTCCTCTTTCTTTCTTCCTTCCTCGCCTTTCACCCTTTCCTTCTCTCCTTCCTTTTCCCTCCCTCTCTCCCCTTCCTTCTTTCCTCCGTTCTCCCTCTCTCTTCCTTTCTTCCTTCCTCTTCTATTATTTTTCCCTAAGTCTTTTCTTCTCCTTCCTTTCTTTTCACTTCCCTCTCTCTCCCCTTTCTTTTCTTCTTTTCCCTTCATTATTTTACTTTTTCCTCCCTCCCTTTCCTTTCTTTTCCCCACCCTTTCCTTTCCTCCCTTCCCATTTCCTTCTTTCTTTTCCCCTCCTTGTCTCCTGCTTTTCTTTTCTACCTTCTCCATAGGTCATTCTTCTTTTCTTTCTTCCTCTCTCCCTCCCTCCTTTATTTCCTCTTTCTTTCTTTCCCCCTTCCTTCCTTCTGCCTTCTCTTCCTTCCCAGAGTCCTGAGCATGCCTTTATTTATTTATTTATTTATTTATAAATTCGATTTGGTAGATCGCTCTCTCTGGAGCCCAGAGCGGTTTACAGCATAAAATCAATAAAACATCAATAAACAGATAAAAGACGTATACCCAAAAGCCCCCCTCCCCACAAATGATCCCGGCAAGCAATAATACGCAGAGGCAATACATGGCAGGACGGTATGTTGGCAGCTGGCAACTAAGGAGGTATCAGTTGGGACCAAATGCCTGTCTATATAGCCAAGTCTTCACAGACTTGCGGAAGGCCAACAAACCCCGTAGTGCTCGTATCTCCTCCGGCAGAGAATTCCAGAGGGTCGGAGCGGCCACTGTAAATGCTCTCTGCCGGGTGCTCGACAGCCTACAGATCTTAATACTAGGGACCTCTAGTAGATTAAGCCCCTCTGAGCGCAGTGATCTTCTGGGTTTGTATGGGGTAAGACGCTCCCTCAAGTACACTGGCCCCAAACCATATAAGGCCTTGAAAGTTAGAACTAACACCTTGAAGGAGACCCGGAATTCAGTGCAGTGCGCGCAGGAGTGGGGTCACATGCGCAGATCTTGGGGCTCCCGACAGCAGGCGCGCGCTGCTGCGTTCTGCACCAGCTTACGTTTCGGATTGCCGACAAGGGTAGGCCAATGTACAGCGCATTACAGTAATCAAGCCTCGAGATGACCGTGGCTTGGATCACCGTGGCCAGGTCGCAGCGGGAGAGGAAAGGAGCCAGACGTTTCGCCTGCCGCAGATGGTAGAACGCTGTCTTGCAAGCGCAGGCAATCTGCGCTTCCATCGACAGTTGGGTGTCTAGCTGGACCCCAAGGCTCTTAACCAGGGGCTGTGGGCGAAGTGCCACACCATCAAACATCGGCAACTGGGTCTCTACCCCCCCCCGCCCCCCTGGGCGGCCCAGCCACAAGCTCTCCGTCTTCGCCGGGTTCACCTTCAACTTACTGGCTCGCAGCCATCCAGTTACGGCTTCTAGGCAGAGATGGAAATTATCGGGTACAGTTTCCACCCCGGGGTCCAGCCTCAGAATGAGCTGGGTGTCATCAGCGTACTGGTGACATTCCAGCCCAAAACTCCGTACCAATTGGGCGAGTGGTCGCATGTAGATGTTAAATAACAGCGGGAGAGAATGGCCCCTGAGGAACTCCACAATGTAAGGGGCCCTCGGAGACCACCCCTCCCCACTTCACTCGCTGCAGGCGGTTTTGAAGGAAGGAGGACAGCCAGTTGAGGGCTGTCCCCCTTATCCCTCGCCACCGCCAGGCGGTGTGTCAAAAAGTTGGTAATCGACAGTATCAAACGCTGCCATGAGGTCCAATAACACGAGCAGCGCCGATCCGCCTCGATCCAAGTGGCAACGGAGTAGGTCTGTGATGGAGACCAGGACGGTCTCTGTCCCATGGCCTGAACGGAAGCCGGACTGGAAGGGGTCAAGCCAGGTTGCATCATCCAGGAATGTCTGCAGCTGGTCCATTGCTGCCCTCTCAATTACCTTGCCCAGGTACGGTAAATTGGACACTGGGCGGTAATTGGAGGGAGCCGCGGGATCTAACCCGGGCTTCTTCAGCAATGGACTAATGGACTTTTGCAGAGCCAGGTCTGAAGTGTCCCGTCATTCTGCCGGGGGAATCCTTTTCTCTTAGTATGTATGTATATACTCACATTGAGTTGAATTCAGTCTTAAAATGTATTATATATATTGTATGGCTCTCACTGAAATACATTTCCAAATATTTTGCTTTCATGGCTCTCTGAATCAAAAAGGTTCCCGACCCCTGATCTAAATGAGCAGCTATGACAGCAGCTTTGTATGAAAGAACCAATTAGGAAGGGCTAGGCAACCCAACAGACAGTAATGGTACAAGTTGTTAATGTGTTAAAACTATTGCTAAGTGAGGGAGTTTCTTAAAACATGGTTTTATTGGAGCAGTAACTCACTTCGTTCAATTTTATAATGTCAGAATGTCCAGTTCTCTTGTCCTCTTATGGAAGAACCTTTCCCCTTCATCAGGTACCCTGATGCCACCCCGGAAGAGCTGCAAGCCATGGACAATGTGTGCATCATTTGCCGAGAGGAGATGGTGACGGGAGCAAAACGCCTACCTTGCAACCACATCTTCCACACCAGGTGAAACTGCCTAAAGCAGGGCTGCCCAGGAAGTCGATCGCGATCGACTGGTCGATCCCTGGACTGAAGGAGGTCGATCCCAGCCGGATGGGGCACTTCTAGAGGGGGCGGAGCCATGCCGCGCCAAGCCCCGCCCCCTCCCCGGCTTCAGCGCCACCACAGCTTCTTCAGCCTTGAGGAGGGTAGCTATGCCACCACTGGCTTGGCACTACCCTCCTCTAGTCTGGAGAAGCTGTGGTAGTACTAAAGCCAGGGGGCGCGCTAAAGCCAGAGGGGGCGGAGCCAGGCCGCGCAAAGCCCCGCCCCGTCCCCAGCTTCAGCTCTACCACAGCTTCTTCAGCCTTGAGGAGGGTAGTGCCAAGCCAGTAGTGGCTAGCTATGCCACCACTGGCACTACCCTCCTCTAGTCTAGAGAAGCTGTGGTAGTGCTAAAGCCAGAGGGGGGAGGGGGCGGAGCCAGGCTGCGCAAAGCCCCGCCCGTCCCCCAGCTACAGCTCTACCCCAGCTTCTTCAGCCTTGAGGAGGGTAGGGCCAAGCCAGTAGTGGCTACTAGCTATGCCACTACTGGCTTGGCCCTACCCTCCTCTAGCCTGGAGAAGCTGTGGTAGCGCTAAAGCCAGAGGGGGGCGGAGCCTGGCCACACCAAGCCCCGCCCCCTCCCCTTGCTCCGCCCTGCTTCTCTCTCGGTAGATCTTTCTGACTTGGTTTTATTATAAGTAGCTCACATGCTGAAAAAGTGTGGGCACCCCTGGCCTAAAGGATGACTTGGGATTTATTTATTTATTTTTGTAAATCCAACATTGTTTAATACCTCTGAATGTGCCATAGTGGTTTTATACATCGGGTATTTACAACGTTAAATGTCCATTGTCTTGAGCAGAGAGTGTGGGAAATGTTTATAGCAATTTACTGGGAGGCCTTGAGCTGATCTTTCTTTCTCAGTCTAGCCTGGAATTGTGAAGATGTAATGGAGGAGAGCTGTGAGTTTCTTGGGTTTAAAGGCAGAATAAGTATAACAAATGCTGCCTCTTCCTCTTTCTCAGCTGCCTGCGGTCTTGGTTTCAGCGCCAGCAGACCTGCCCCACTTGTCGAATGGACGTCCTCCGTGCCTCCCTCCCCACTCAGTCTCAGGCTCCCCCCGAACAGCAGGACGGCGGGCAGCAGCAGCAGCCGCCCCATCAGACCCCACTGATCCCCCAGCCCCCAAACTGTAAGCAGTTGTTTCAGATGTGTTTTGTACGATTTACTTATCTAATATTTTTAAATTGTTTTAAATGTTTGTTTTTCTGATGTTGTGTGAACCGCCCCGAGTCGCCTTTGGGCTGAGAGGGAGCGGTATACAAATGTACTAAATAAATAAATACAATATTTACTGTATATTCTGCCCTACTCACCCCGAAGGGGCCTCAGAACGGATCATATGCAGCAAACATTCAGTCCCGTTTTATACACAAGCAAGACAGACAATTATACATAGATAGAGGTAATGTGGCGCAGCTGGCTAAGTGTCAGCTGCATAAGATCTCTCTGACCAGTAGGTCATGAGTTTGAGGCCTGCCCGGGTCGAGGTGGGTGCTCGACCTTCAAGTGTAGCCTGCTGTCAACCTTTGCAGCCCGAAAGACAGTTGCATCTGTCAAGTAGGATATAAAAGTACCACATTAAGTGGGGAGGCAAATTTTGACTGAATTATGAGGCCATTAAAGAACTCCAGGAAAGCTGAGGAATGCGGAAGGAACGACGAGGGACGCTGGAAACGCTGAGAGATGAGGAGTGCTTCAGCTCCCCCTGGTAGCCAGAGTTTGCCTCTGTTCGTCTATATGTGTGTATGTGGAAACGGCAGGGATTGTCTGCTAAGTATATGTACCTGTAATCCGCTCTGAGTCCCCTTTGGGGTGAGAAGAGTGGAATATAAATAAAGTAAATAAATAATAAATAAATATAATTATGAAATGACTAATGGAATGGCCTTGGATTTGACTCTGGATGAGGTGAGGTGATCCTAGTCGTTTTAATATTGCTTCTGATTTTCAGTTTTAATGTATATGTCAATTTTTTTTACTGTATGTATGTTTGTATGTGCATGGCATCAAATTGCTGCCTTTTTGTAAGGCCGCTCTGAGTCCCCCTTTTGGGGTGAGAAAGGTGGGATATAAATGTAAGTAAGTAAATAAATAAACAAACAGAGGTAAATTTATTATTATTAAAAACACTGCAATTACTAATCTAAACCACACCATACACAATCATAATCCATTATTATTATTATTATTATGAGCAATCTGTCCCTCCAAAAAAACAATGCTGTACTATGGCATTTTGTTCTTAGAAGGCATAGAACATCTTTGTCGATAATTCTGGTTTTCAGAAATCTCAGTTGTTGTTTTGCTCACAACAGATCCTGAAATTACTGCAGCCCTTAAACCATATTAGTGTCATAAGTGCAAGTATCATGTATCTCTTTCCTTCCCTCTGCAGTTCCCCAAGGCATCCTGCCACCTTTTCCTCCCGGGATGTTCCCCCTGTGGCCCCCCATGGCTCCGTTCCCTCCAGTGCCTGGCGTTCAGCCGCAAAACAATGCAGAAAATGCTTCAACGGCCGCTCCTTCCACATCAGGAGCCCAAGTAGCAGGTGAGAAATGCCTCGCAAGTCAGAGCACTTGGCCGGGCAGCACATTCGCCTTGCCACGGTGCTTCGGTTGTGTCTTTTCCTTGGTGTTTGAGGTGAATATGTCATGAATACTTTTTGAACTTTAAAAATGTTCTTTAATCTGTTTTCAGTGGGACAGAGTCTCACACACTTTCAGAGAAAGAAGTAGACACATAGACTCCAGTACTGGATTTTATAATAGCTATTTTGGTTACACAGAAAAAAGGAGAAATGTCACATACATGCTAACATTCACTCATAATCCATACATTCAACATTCATACTCACCATCTGTGGTGAAGTCATATTTCTTTATTACAGGTTTTAAATATGGTTGATATTTATATATATGTATATATGTATATATGTTGAAGGGGTAAAAACTTAGCAAACCCTAAAGGGTTAACGGAGATATTAGCGTGCAGAACCTCCAAGATGTTTCCGTTACCGTGGAAACGGGAGGCGGAGCCTGCAACTGGCCTTAGAATCTTCGAATTCAAACTTTAGCAGTTGGGAGTTGACAGCGAAAATCGAAGGCGAGAGAGTGTGTGGAGAGTTAGAGAATCCTTTTTAGCTAGCTGTCAGCGGGTTTTAAAAAAGACTCTGTCTCTACTCTGAGGGAGAGTAGAAGAAAAGCTGTGTTTGAACTGCTAGGAAAGCAGTTGGGTTTAAGGACAAGCAGTTAGTGTAAAGACTGCTGAGCTATTGGTTCTGGGAGTGCAGCTATATAGTATCAAGTTGTATCTCCATAGTTAGTGTATTGTAACCTTAAGATACGTGCCTCTAAGAAGATACTGTAACCACCTAAGCTTTGAACTCTGAAACCTCCACGCTTAGAACTTTGCAGTTCTTTGACAAGGATATCTCCCCGCATACTTCACACAGAAGCCTCCAAAACAACTTCCTCCTAGTGGGTAGCCAAGTATAGTGAATAGTGGCAGCGAAAGTTAACAAATAGTGTCAGTGGGAGTTTGGGTTAGAGGGATACCCTGCCCTGACACAGTAATTGGAAGGTCAGTGGGGAAGCTGACCTGTGTAAATACTTACTACATTATATGGTGGCAGCAAGTGGAAATAAAAGCAGTCTTTATATAAATTGGTGGTAAGGGTGGAATAAGAAAACTACCCGGCCACAGTTGAAAGTGAAATATAGAGAGTCCTTACACCATCCATCTTCATTTAGTCCATCAAGCATTTTGGAAGGAGGCGGGTGTTCAGGATGCCGCATCCCTGCAGGTTTGACATACTTTGGAAGAAGAAAAGGGTCTCTTTATGTAGCACTTGTTGTTTTTGACTGTTTAGATAACCTGTCACCCAGCTAAGACTTGCTGGAACCTCTTCAATCCCGGAACATATGTTATTTAACTTCCGTAACTTAAGGAGTCATTGTTTCTGACTACGTATACGTGTTGTTTACACCAAAAATTCTCAGGTCAGTTCTCACCTGTTCAGCAGTTTTCTTCATCAGCACTTTTCGTGCCAAAGTTAATCAAATTCTTCTCCTCCTCCGGTGGTGCAATGGGTTAAACCTTTTTGCCGGCTGAACTGCTGACCGAAATGTCAGCGGTTCAGATCCGGGGAGCGGGGTAAGCTCCTGTTGGTCAGCTCCAGTTTTCCATGCGGGGACATGAGAGAAGCCTCCCACAGGATGGTAACACATCAGGGCGTCCTCTGGGCAGCGTCCTTGCAGATGGACAATTCTCTCACACCAGAAGCAACTTGCAGTTTCTCAAGTCGCTCCTGACACAAAAAAACAAACAAAACAAAACAAACCTCCTCCATAATGCCATTTTCAGGTTTCAGTTTTATTTTTTATTTATTACGGCACTTACAGCCTGCTTTTCTCAGCTCTAAGGTGGCTCAGGGTGGGTTAAAATTGGCAACTACTCGATGCCATACATTCATTAAAAAACACGATTAAACCAATCAGCATAACAATATAATCCTATAAAACATATCAAAACCATTAAAACATGTAGTCACCAGTGTCATCTTCTTAAAAATCATTTTTCAGTAGCATCGTCTAGCCCAGGGGTGCCCACACTTTTTCAGCATGCAAGCTACTTATAATAAAACCAAGTCAGAAAGATCTACCTACCTCCTCAACGCTGGAGAAGCTGCTGCTAGAGCTGAAGCCAGGGAGGGGGCGGGGCTTGGCATGGCCTGGCTCCACCCCCCTCTGGCTTCACCTCTACCAGCAGCTTCTCCAAGCTTGAGGGTGGCAGTGCCAAGCCAGTGGTGGCATAGCTAGCACAAGGCTGGAGAAGCTGCTGGTAGAGCTGAAGCCGGGGAGGGGGCTGGGCCTCCAGAGGCCCCACCTCGCACTCCGCCTGCCTCTCATCCGGAAGCAACCCTGGAGCCTCCGCTGCCGGTGAGAGAGAGGAGCGCCCTGCTTCTCTCTCGTCCGGAAGCAAACGTGGACTTTGCGCAGTGTGGAAGGTGCACGCGGGCAGAAGGTGCGCGGGTGCAGAGCAGAAGCGCCCCATCCGGCTGCGATAGACCTCCCTCGGTCCCGCGATCGACTGGTCGATCGCGATCGACTTCCTGGGCAGCCCTGGTCTAGCCATTCCATGTTCATTCTTCATAGTTTCTTGTTTATATACTACTATATTTATTTACTATATTTTTATGCCGCCCCTCTCAACCCGAAGGCAACTCAAGGCGGTGGACATATGGCAATGAATATTTATCAGTTCCTCTGCACTTCCAAAAGCTTGCTTGAAGAGCCAAGTTTTTAATTTTTTTCTGGAAAGTCAGGAGGGAGGGGGCCGAACTAATGTCCCTGGGGAGGAGGGAGTTCCATAGCCAAGGGGCCACCACTGAGAAGGCCCTGTCTCTCGTCCCCGCCAGACGCGCCTGCAAGGAAGGCGGGACTGAGAGCAGGGCCTCCCTGGATGATCTTAACCTCCAGATGGTGTCTTCAGTCAGTCTTGCCAGCCCTTAGTAGTCCGCAGCTAGACCCTAATCATACAATTTCATTCATTCATCTGTCACAAATACAACTCAGTGAGGTCGTTTGTATCGCACGTCAATGGCTTAATGTTATGCTTCCACCAGGAACCTCAAGACCCAGGAGTGATTCAGCCTCCACTTCAGATGCTACAGCCTCCACTGGGGCGGTGCCCGGTTTTCCCTTCCCTCCCCCTTGGATGGGGATGCCCTTCCCACCTCTCTTTGGTAAGTCTTGGGACCCAAAGCCGTGGGGTTATGTTTTGGAGCATGGGTTCTAAAACAGGGGAGGCTCTGTCACTTATTCTGGCCAAATACAGATAAAGGATGGTATGCCCATAAATGTCTTAAAGTAAAAATCTTTTTGGGAAGAAATAGTGGAAAATACTTTAAATGCCACTCCAAGTGAATATAGGTACGAGAAAAGTAAAGGTTTCCCCTTGACATGAAGTCTTGTCACGTCCGACTCTGGGGGTGGTGCTCATATCCATTTCTAAGCTGAAGAGTCGGCATCCATAGACTCCTCCTAGGTCATGTGTCCATGGAGCGCTGTTATCTTCCCGCAGAAGCTGTACCTATTGATCTACTCACATGTGCATGTTTTTGAACTGCTAGGTTAGCAGATGCTGGGGCTAACATCAGCAGCTCACCCAGCCCTATGGATCTGAACCACTGACCTTCTAATCTGCAAGTTCAGCAGCTCAGTGGTTTAACTCACTGTGCTCCCGTGGCCTCACTCAAGTGAATATAGAACTGATATTAATGGGAGCATTAGGGAGTAATAATATTAATACAACAGGACTATTTAAAATGTTGATTCTAGCAGGACAAACAGTGATAGCATGGGGGTGGAAAGATGGAAAAGAAAGAACTATTGAAAATTGGAACAACTATATTTATGATCAGGTCCAATCTGAAATTATAACATATGTAATGTCCCTCTGGAGAGATAGGTCGGAATATATTATTATTATTATTATTATTATTATGTGGGAAAGGATAAAACAGAAGAAATTAAAACTAAATTGAAGACCTGTATGGTATGAATAGAAAGTGGCTAAGCCAATTTAAATTTTGTACAGAAACTAAGAAGAGTGCATAGTTAAGGATAATAATAATAATAATAATACACTTTATTTACATTTTGCCCTTCTCACCCCGAAGGGGACTCAGAGCGGGTTACAGTACACATATAAGCAGACAATCCCTGCCGTTTATTTGACATACATCACATACAAACATATACAGTAGGAGGTTCTTTCCAATTGAGCCAGGTTTTTCCAGGTTCTTCCTTTATATCACCGGGGTGCTGTTGCTCCATCGTGCCACAGGGGGGTGCTGTTGCTTCATCCTCCTATGACGAAGAGCTTGCCAGCCCGTTAGGACTTCCAGCTTCCGGCAATCGGTCTTTCTTGTTTCTCTCGGCATTACTTCGCAAATGAAGATTCTTAGGAAGGACTCATCCCACGTTTTTTACAAGCGCGTTGATGACTAAAAAGGCCAATCTGAGATAGGCAAGTCCGGTTGCAGAAAGCACCGCAGAAAGTCTCCTTGGGTGATGTTGTTTCCAAGTTGTGGTTCTTTCTGTGTTGTCGTTTCTCTTCGAGACCCGTTCGGCGTGTCTTCTCGAAAGAGGCTGCAGCATTGTGGATAGTGCGTCTCCATGCCTCCCGATGTGAGGCCAGGGTGGACCATTGTTGGTGATCAATCTGGCCGAGCCTGAGATGTTGTTTCAGGGAGTCCTTATATCTCTTTTTGGGGGCACCTCTCTTGTGCTGACCCATGGCAAGTTCACCATAGAGTAGTATTTTTGGGAGGCGGTGGTCCTCCATCCTAGAGACGTGCCCTGCCCAGCGCAGCTGTGTTCTCAATAGCATGGCCTCAATCCAGGTGATCCCTGCTTGCTCAAGGACAGCAACATTAGTCACATAGTCGGTCCAGTGTATATTTAGGATTGTGTGAAGGCAGCACTGATGAAAGCGTTCGAGGAGTCGTAGGTGTTGGCGATAGGTGACCCATGTTTCAGACCCATATTCTCATAGACAGTACGATATCTCTGTACATACTGATTTTGGTGCTTTGCCTCAGGTGCTTGTTGCTCTTTTGTGAAGCCTTCCGAATGCACAATATGCCTTTGCTAATCTGTGATCGATCTCTTTATCAATCTTGGCATCTGAAGAGATGATGCTTCCCAGGTAGGTGAACTGCTGAACAGACTTAAGCACAGATGTGCCTATGCTGACGTGGGGATGATGGTGTTCTTCCTGTGGTGCAGGCTGGTAGAGGACTTCCCTTTTCTTCAGGCTGACTTCCAGCCCAAACAGCTCTGCTGCTGTTGCAAAGCAGGACGTGAGGCGCTGCAGGGCTGCTTCTGAATGGGCGACAAGGGCAGCATCGTCAGCAAAAAGCAGCTCACGGACTAGATAGTTTAGAGTCGTAGTGCGAGCCCTCAGATGGCGTAAGTTGAACAAGCTACCATCAGTACGATAGCATATACTGTATATATGCCGTCTTCTTCAAGATCTCCCATAGCCCTTTGGAGCATCATGCTGAATAAGATAGTAAATAGGGTTGGTGCAAGAACACAACCTTATTTATTGGCGTTATAAAAGTCCTCCCCTGCAAGCGGTCCCTAAAATTGTCTATTCACAGCTAGGCTGCTTTCGACTGCTTAGGTAGAGCAGAGGCAAGACTGACAGCTGGCTGCCCAAACCAGCCCGGGGTTTCGAACCTGTTACGTTCGGATGATAAGATCTTAGCAGCTGTTGTTCTAACCGCTATGCTAAACTTCCGGCCCGATAAAGGATAAAGATTTAGGGGAAATATTTGGACTGGGGGATAGGTGATGGGGAGGAGGGGTCTGTGGTTTGCTCTTCTCCGCACTTGCATGTCGTGGACTCCCACTTTGTACTGCCATTTCTTAAAGTTAGCACTGCATCTCTTGGTGACAGAGTCCAGTCTGTTTAGCGCTTTCCAAGTCGCCCAGTCTTCTGTGTGTCCAGGGGGTAGTTTCTCATTCAGTATCAGCCACTGATTGAGGTTCTGGGTTTTAGCCTGCCACTTTTGGACTCTCGCTTGCTGAGGTGTTCCTGCGAGTATCTCTGTAGATCTTAGGAAGCTGTTACTTGATTTAAGGCGGGGCTGTCCAACTGGCGGCCCGGGGGCCGTACATGGCCCCCCAGCCCCTTTCCTACAGCCCCCTCATCTTTTAAATAAAAATAGAAAAATAAATTAAATTAAAAAATTACCCACTTCCGGGTTCCAGGGAAGTCTCGCGAGACTACGCCAGCCACGCAGGATTTCGATCTCAACGCGAGATCACGCCTGCGTTGATATCAAAATCCCGCATGGCTGGCGTAGTCTCGCGAGACTCCTCCTGTTGCCGAAATCTCGGCTACTGAAGCCCTGCGGCCCACACAGACGCGATTTGGACGCGATCTCTCCATCCTTCTTCGGCTCCTGGCTCGGTCGCTCATCGCCTCTTTCGTGGTCCGGCTACTCCTGGATCCGTTTGGGAAGGTAGGCTGAAGCAGGGGGCTCCCTTTATTAATATAAATATATTTAATGGTATATTTTGGCCTCATTATGTGTTCCATGCATGCATCCATCCCTCTTTATTAATATAAATATATTTAATGGTATATTTTGGCCTCATTATGTGTTCCATGCATGCATCCATCCCTCTTTATTAATATAAATATATTTAATGATATATTTTGGCCTCATTATGTGTTGAGGGGGCAGAGCCGGGGAGGGGAAGTGGGTGGAGCTGGGGGAGGGGCGTGGGAGGGGGCGGAGCCAGGGGCTTGGCCCCCCAGGTGATCAGTGACCGGAATTCCGGCCACAGGTCCGGTAGAAGTTGGACAGCCCTGATTTACGGCATTGGTGTGTCTTCTCATTGCTGGTGGATGTCAAGTGGTGCAATACCGGATAAATAGTATAATTTCTCCAGCGGTGTTGGGCATAGACATCCTGCGATAATGCAGCATGTCTCATTAAGAGCCACATCCAGTGTTTTAGCGTGGTAATGTGTATTCCACACTGGGCATGCACATTCAGCAGCAGAGTTACAACACACAAGGGCAGATGTCTTCACTGTGTCTCCAGGTTGTGCCACTCAGGTTTCATATGATATTGTTTCTAGCACCGGCTTTTTGCTTGATAGTCAAGCAATGCTTCTTGTAAGTCAGAGCACGGTCCAGGGTGACTCCCAGGTACTTGGGTGTGCTGCAATGCTCAGTGGGATTCCTTCCCAGGTCATCCTCAGAGCTCAGGATGCTTATCTGTTCTTAAGGTGAAAAGCACACGTCTGCCTTTTAGATGGATTAGGAACTGCCTATAAATAAAACGAATATGTCATTAAAGAGAAGAACATACAAAAGGGAAAAGTGCAGATAAAAGAATTGCTTATATATGCACTAATAGAAATTAAGTGTAAATAACGTAATGCAAAGCTGAAACAATTTTATAAAATATTTTTATCCTGACCAAATGATTATCATCTGGTGACTGAATGGCTAATTCAGGTGACCAAAAGGACAGGCAAGATCCCAGCAACTACAACTCCCACATGTCAAAGTAAGAGTTCCTGACCCCAAACCACAGTTGAGCTCAACAATCAGGCTAAAGGGCAAAATGTGTTTGCATATATTTAGTGTTTCCCAACCTGTTGTCCGTGGACCACCAGTGGTCTGCAAGGACTGTGGCGCAGCTAGCTGGGAATCAGCTGCATTAAGATCACTACTGACTGGTAGGTCATGAGTTCGAAGCCAGCCCGGGTTGGGGTGAGCCCTCGACCAATTTATGTAGCTTGTTGTTGACCTTTGCAACCCGAAAGACAGTTGCATCTGTCAAGTAGGAAAATTAGGTACTACTTTGGTGGGGAGGCTAATTTAACTGATCTCCAGGAAATATGTAGAAGAACGAGGAAGCAACAGCTCCCCCTGGTGGCCAGAAGCTGGAATGTTAAATAGCCTCTGTCTGTCTATATATGTTGTATGTCTATGGCATTGAATGTTTGCCTGTATATGTACATTGTAATCCGCCCCGAGTCCCCTGCGGGGTGAGAAGGGCAGAATAGAAATGCTGTAAATAAATAAACTAAAATATGGTCCACAGCCGCACCGTTACTAACCGTTGCAACAAGAGCTACTGTTCTCACAAATCCCTCTTATAGTGCCAAGGCATAATAAATATGATTTTCTGTGGACAAGCAGATGTTAACTGCTGGATTTCATATGTTCTGTATCAGAAAGATGATGTAGTCCATCCAATGCAATTTTCTGAATCAGCACCAAATAACCAAAACAAAAACAGGTTCGTAACCCTTTTGGTACTAATGTTGGAGCGTGGCCCCTGGTCAAAAAAAAGTTGGGAACCACTGATATAGTCAATCTCAGCCAGAAGGATGCCTCCTTAGACCGTAATGGATCCAGCATTCCCAGCCTGGCACCTTTTATTTATTTATTTATTTATTATTTGGACTTATACGCCGCCACTCCCCAAGGGCTCGGAGTGGCTTACAATCAGACAAAAAACACACAGAGGTAAAAGCATACATATTAAACTAGCTTAAAATAGATTTCTGGCCTAGCAATCAAAAGCTAGCCGGAAAAGATGAGTCTTGCAGGCCTTGCGGAAGGAGAGAAGGTCCTGCATGGCCCGTACATCGCTAGGAAGAGTGTTCCATATTGACGGCGCCACTACAGAAAAGGCTCTGCGCCTGGTCGATGTAAGATGGATTGTTTTGAAGGTCGAGACTTCAAAGAGGTTCATTTGTTCGAACGAAGTGACCTCTGGGGTTGGTAGGGGAGGAGACGGTCCCTCAGATACAGTGGTCCCAGACCATGCAAGACCTTGAAAGTTAACACCATCACCTTGAAGGTGATCCGGTGCTCGACCGGGAGCCAATAGAACTGCCGGAGGATAGGTGTTATGTGACATCTCACTGGAGCCCAGTGAGAAGTCGTGCAGCCGCATTCTGGACGAGCTTCAGTTTCTGGATCACTGATAAGGGCAGGCCGATGTAAAGGGCATTACAGTAGTCCAGTCTCGAGATGACCGTGGCTTGGAGCACTGTGGCCAGGTCGTCTCTGGATAGGTAGGGGGCCAGACGCCTAGCTTGCCGCAGATGGAAAAAGGCAGTTTTGCTGACGCTGGAGACCTGGGCTGGAGACCTTTTGATGTCTTCTTGTTTAAACTGCATTCCCTGTGATCTGGTGTATTTCTCACACATAGCCATCTCTCTCTCTCTCTCTCTCCCCCTCAAACAAAGGCTTCCCTCCGATGCCAGTGCCTCCCTCTGGGTTTGCAGGGCTGACGGAAGAAGAACTGCAAGCTATGGAAGGCCACGAACGGCAGCACTTGGAAGCCCGGCTCCAGTGCCTGCAGAACATCCACACGCTTCTCGACGCAGCCATGCTGCAGATCAACCAGTACCTCACGGTGTTGGCGACTATCGGGTAAATTAGTCTTACAAGTTATGCAATGCAGATAAGTAGAAACAGGAAACAGAGATGGAAACCTCTTCATACTTCCCTCTTATTCATGCACCCATTTCCCACAAACCCCTCCATTATTTTACATTGGTCATGGTGGGTATGTGAGCCAAGCTTGGGCCAGATCGATCATTATTAGGAGTCATACAGCTCTCTTTGTGTGAGGTGGACTACAACTCCCATCATCTGGGTTTTTTTGGATTGTAACAAAGACTAACAGAAGGAGGTGAACTCTCCTACTTTCAAAGGCAGGGTGGGTGGCAGTCTTTCAAGGGTCCAGTAACCTGGATCTTTCAAGGCTTGACAGGTTACTCTGCGCCCTTTTTACCCCCTTATAGGACACCTCGACCCGCACAGCCCCCAAGCGCTCCGCCCCCCTCAACGTCCCCTCCAAAGACCCCCAGCCCTGAGCCTGACTCCACTGAGCCTGCCACCGCCTTCCAATCTGCAGACAGCACCTCTTCATTGCCAGCAGAGACAGAGGCATCAAGCCAAGCAGGTAGGTGGAGTCTGTTAGTTTGGGAACAGGTCCTGTTTGGGCCTCCAGCGCCTCCCTTTCCATAAACTCTCCTCCATCACAATCTCTTTTCCTTTTTCATATTCTGAACCATGGTCATTCTGTAAATCTTTACGTGATTTATCTCACCCTTCTGTAATTCCTAAGTTCTGTGCATTACAATTCAAAGAGGATATTGAAAAACTAGAACGCGTCGATAGAAGGGCCACCAAAATGAGCAAAGATTTGGAAACCAAGCTGTGCAAGGAACAGCTTAGGAATATTCAGCTTGGAGAAAAGAAGTCTGAGAGAGGATATGACAGTTGTGTTATTATTATATTATTAGTACTAGCTTGGGGACCCGGTGCTGCCCGGGTTATTTGAGAAAGGCATTTTGTGCCAAGGTTGGTCTTTATCAGTTGTTTATGTGGCTTGCAGTGGTCTTGGGAAGTGAGGGAAGGTGCTGGGAGTCCCATCGTCCATGGTCCATCCTCCTCCAAACTGCACCAGGTTGTAGAGTGGGTCATGGGGGTTCTGTTTGCCAAATTTGGTCTTGCTCAGTTATTGGATGAAGGTCGCAGCAGTCTTGGGAAGTGAGTGGAGGTACTTCAAGTCCCATCATCTGTGGTACATCCTCCTCCACAGCACCAGGATGTAGATTGAGTTATGGGGGCTCTGTGTGCCAAGTTTGGTCTTGATCAATCTTTGGATGAGGTTGTCAGTGCTCTTGTGAAGTGAGTGTAGGTACTTCAAGTCCCATCATCCGTGGTCCACCCTCCTCCAAACCGCACCAGGATGTAAAGTGGATCATGGGGGCTTTGATTGCCAAGTGCCGGATTATTTGAGAAAGGCATTTTGGTCATGATCATGCACTGGATGAGAGTCGCAGCGGGCTCGGGAAGTGATTGGAGGTACTTGAAATCCCATCATCCATGGTCTACCCTCCTCTAAACTGCAGTTGGATGGAGTGTGGGTCATGGGGGCACTGTGTGTCAAGTTTCAGGCCATACACAATGTCCCGTGAGCTGAGGCCTAGTCGAGAAAATCAAGTTAATGAAGCCTTACTGTCAATTTTGGGCCTAGTTTGTGATTTTTAGGGGTAACTGTTTTTTGTGAAGTGTATTGGGTGAAGGTACTGAACATTCCACTTCCAATGGGAAAAAAACATCAACTGGCTAACTGAGTGTTGGAATGTTGGGAGGCTGACCAATCAGAGTCCTTTATTCAAATAATCCCACAGTGGCAACCAATTGAAACGATGGCACATATTCCTCCGCACCCCCCACCCTCCGCAAACACTGACTTTTATTATATAGATAGATAGATAATATAATAATTATACTAAATATTATTATAGAATACAATAATATTTATAATTATTATAATATAACAATTATTATAAGTATTGTTTGTGTCAAACAGCTTTGGACCATATGGAGTAGATACTTGTTGCTATAACACAGTGTTTCCCAACCAGTGTGCCGGGGCACACTAGTGTGCCGTGAGCGAGCATCAGGTGTGCAGTGGGAAATTGGAACCTGGGGGGGGGGGGAGAGAGTCTAGTGTGTTGAAGTATAAAAACCCTAAGAAACCTACTTTGATAAAGGCACAAAATTACAAACACCCCCCCCCCTCCCCATCCGTTGTCTACTTGGTCTCTCCCTCTCCATGCATTGGGAAGGCCCACCTCCCTTTTCCCAAGTAGAGGCCTCCTCTTGCCTCCTGGGGGTTCTGTGTGGGAAGTTTGGCCCAGTTCTATCATTGGTGGGGTTCAGAATGCTCTTTGATTAGGAACTATAAATCCCAGCAACTACAACTCCCAAATGTCAAGGTATATTTCCCCTGAACTCCATCTGCGTTCATATTTGGGCATATTGAGTATTCATGCCAAGTTTAGTCCTGATCCAACATTTTTTGAGTCCACCGTGCTCTCTGGATATAGGTGAACTACAACTCCAAAACCCAAGGTCAATGCCCACCAAACTCTTAAAGCATTTTCTCTTGGTTATGGGAGTTCTGTGTGGGAAGTTTGTGTCTTTCTGCCATTCCTGCCAGGATATCTATGTTGTGTTCATCAAAACAGGCCCAGGTTTCACACTGAGTGTATAAATACATTTAAAAACATATTAACTATATGTATGACTGTGTTAGAGTGTCATTTTGTGTCATTTTGGTTGGTGGTGTGCCCCAGGATTTTGCAAATGTAAAAAGTGTGCCGCAGTTCAAAAAAGGTTGGGAAACACTGCTATAACAGGTGTTGCCTTTTGTCCTTTCAGGTCCCCTCTCGGAAGGCGGTGCCGAAGGTTGCACAGAGCCTTCCTCCGACCATAAACCGGATGGAGAGAACTCTTTGCTGCCGGAGGAGCCAGACACAGCGGAACTGCGCCGGCGCCGGCTCCAAAAACTAGAACTTCCCTCGCCCTCTTCCCATTGATAGCCCTGCAGCCCCCATGGAGCGAGCCTTGCCCTATGCCTGATGTGTTAAATCATTTAAGGGAATCTTACTTCCCTTTTCAGTAATAATAAAAGAAGAAGAAGAAGAAATGCAGCATTCAGTGGAAGGGATAGGACAAAGGAGAGTGGGCGTCTCGAAACTTTTGCACCACCAAGTGCCAATGTGGATGTGACGGCTGCCGGGGCGCGGTTTACCAGGACAGGAAGGGGGATGTAATTGATATGCCTTGGTTTATATGTCGGAAGAGGATCCTGTCACACCAAGACGGGGGCAACAATCCTTTTTGTATCTTGATTTGACTGGGCAGACATTCATGTTCCACAATACAGCCCCCCAAAAGGTCTTCCTTCCCTTCTTCCTGGCTTGGGGTGCCATCTCAACAGCAAGGAAGCGCTGACGGGAATAAACAGGGTGCGGGTGGCTTCTTCTACACCATTTCTGTTACTTTAGTTCTCTAGTTTTATGGTTAGAGGAAATTTTTTTTCTTGCAAAAAGTTTGAAGGGAAAGGAAGGAGCTCCGTGAGTTTCCTTCCCAAGTGAAAGCGTTTGGGTTCTGCCATACGCTTGGGCTTGGCTTCTTTCTGGTCGCTTTTTTTGAGCCGAAACTAGCAAAAGGCGTAATAGGCAGCAGCACTTTCCATGACTAGGATCTCCTTCAAAAGAAGAGGTTGCAAGAGGCGGCTCTTTCGATGGCATCAAGGGAAAGGTTTTTTTGGTTATCTCAACCGGATGCTCAGGAGCTTGTCGGTCCTCTCTCTTCATGTAAATGGCTTGTTTTGCAATGTATTAAAACACAAAGAACCCTACCGAAAGTAGGAAAAGGTAAAGATTGGGAAGTCTGTGGTATGTTGTGCCAAGCTTGACTTGTTGGGATGGTCTTCGGTGGTATCCAGAGCGTAATACATCCATATTCCCTTCCTTTCTGGAGGGCTGGGATGGAGATGCAAGTTTGCCGTAACTGCAAACGGGTCCATAAACCTGATTGTTTCGAACCGAACATTTGTAAGCTGGTATTGCATCGCAAGATTGCAGAGATATGAGAGCCCTGTGCTGTGATCCAAGCATTGCCGTTGCCCTTCGTACTTCCTATCGGCATTTTGCTTGAAGATAACGTTGGCCGTCTCCTCCTCAGTAGTTCTCAACCTAGATGTTTTGGCCCTCAGCTCCTAGAAATCCCAACAGCTGGTAAACTAGCTGGGCTTTCTCTGAGTTGTAGGCCAAAACATGGAACCACAGGTTGAGAACCACTGTAAAATTATTTAGAATTGAGGGAAAAGTTATTGTTCTTGATGGCAGACCAGATTCTGAGAAGTACCTGACCTTTCTAACCTTTCTGTAGTTTGTCTCCTAAAATCTTAGAACTAATACTTTGAGTCTCGCTTATCCGACCTTCACTCATCCGACATTCCATCTTATCCAATGCCCCCCTTTTCCTCCACCTTCAATTAAAGGAGCGCTCCCCAACTGTCTCCATTCCCGATAAGTGAAAAAGGCAAGATGAGGAGGAGGGAGGAAAGGGGGAAGAGAGGCAGGACCGGAAGCGTCCTCCCTCCTTCCCTCTGATTTCCATGCTCCTCTTCCGCTTCCTGCTGGGCTGCTCTAGCCCCGAGGCATTGCCTTACCTTAGTCTAGGGGTGCCCACACTTTTTCAGCCCGTGAGCTACTTATAATAAAACCAAGTCAGAAAGATCTACCTACCTCCTCAAGGCTGGAGAGGGGAGGGGCGGGGCTTGGTGCAGCCTGGCTCCGCCCCCCTCTAGCTTTGGTACTCGCAGCAGCTTCTCCAGGCTTGAGGAGGGCAGTGCCAAGCCAGCCTTGTGCTAGCTATGCCACCATTGGCTTGGCATTGCCATCCTCCAGCCTGGAGAAGCTGCTAGTAGAGCGGAAGCCATCCTGAAGCCTGGAGAAGCTCCTGGGAGCTCCAAAGCCAGAGGGGGAGGGGGTGGGGCTTGGTGCAGCCTGGCTCCGCCCCCTCTGGCTTCGGCACTCCCAGCAGCTTCTCCAGGCTTGAGGATGGCAGTGCCAAGCCAGCCTTGTGCTAGCTATGCCACCATTGGCTTGGCATTGCCATCCTCCAGACTGGAGAAGCTGCTAGTAGAGCGGAAGCCAACCTCAAGCCTGGAGACGCTCCTCGGAGCTCCAAAGCCAGAGGGGAGGGGAGGGGCTTGGTGCGGCCTGGCTCCGCCCCCCCTCGGCTTCGGCACTCCCAGCAGCTTCTCCAGGCTTGAAGATGGCAGTGCCAAGCCAGCCTTGTGCTAGCTATGCCACCATTGGCTTGGCATTGCTATCCTCCAGACTGGAGAAGCTGCTAGTAGAGCGGAAGCCATCCTCAAGCCTGGAGAAGCTGCTGGGAGCTCCAAAGCCAGAGGGGAGGGGCGGGGCTTGGTGCAGCCTGGCTCCGCCCCCTCTGGCTTCGGCACTCCCAGCAGCTTCTCCAGGCTTGAGGAGGGCAGTGCCAAGCCAGCCTTGTGCTAGCTATGCCACCACTGGCTTGGCATTGCCATCCTCCAGCCTGGAGAAGCTGATGGTAGAGCGGGAACGCCAGAGGGGGGTGGAGCCAGGCCACGCCAAGCTCCGCCCCCTCCCCTCTGGCTTTGGAGCTCCCAACAGCTTCTCCAGGCTTGAGGATGGCAATGCCAAGCCAGTGGTGACATAGGTAGCACAAGGCTGGCTTGACACTGCCATCCTCAAGCCTGGAGAAGCTGCTGGGAGTGCCGAAGGAGGGGGCGGGGCTTGAGAAGTGCCCCATCCGGCTGGGATCGACGACCTTTGGTCCCGGGATCGACTGGTCGATCGCGATTGACTTCCTGGGCAGCCCTGCCTTAGTCCTTTGAGTCCCTCTCTTGTTACTATTCTAGGCGTCGAGCACCGCGTCAGATGGTTACCAATAGAAGAGTCTATTATCTGACATTTTCGTTTATCCAACGTTCTGTTGGCCTGTTTATGTTGGATGAGCAAAACTCTGCTGTATTTGAAGATCTCCTTTGCAAGGGCAGGACTTTCCTTTTCTAACTCTGAAAATTGGAAGTGTTGGAAGCGAGACTTTGGTGTGGCTTGTTTCCTGAGCTGAATTCCCGACAGCTCACAATATCAATCTACTGACTACTTTGGAGAGTTTTGGTGGCAGGCACTGTGTTTACTGGCTCCCTGAGGATGGCTTTGTACGGTATTTCCTCCCATGTTGGGATGGAGAGCTTCATCCTCTGGAGCAGGCCTGGGCAAAGTTGGGCCTACCAGGTGTTTTGGACTCCAACTCCCACCATTCCTAGCAGCCTCAGGCCCCTTCCTGTTCCCCCTCAGCCGCTTAAGCGGCTGAGGGGGAACAGGAAGGGGCCTGAGGCTGCTAGGAATGCTGGGAGTTGGAGTCCAAAACACCTGGTAGGCCCAACTTTGCCCAGGCCTGCTCTGGAGTAACACCTCCCTTTCTTAAAGGGCTGTCATTATGAAAGAAAATGGAATATATAGCTATATATATAGATTCAGCTATGCCTCCCTCATCCGTGTTTTGGGATACACCCCCAACAATCCCATTTAGGAGTCGCTACACTTGGAAGATTTGAGAGGGACCGATCCTGTGGTGGATCCAAGATCTCCAGCCCTCATGTCTGGATCCCTTTAGGTAGAGTATGGAATTTCTCCTATTCTTTTTGAGCAAGCCATTGTCGTAACTCCAGGTCACTTGGGTTTCAAGGTGCCCTGTATCAGGGGGATTTGTGAACGGTGCGGTGTAGTATTTACACCGATTGTGAAAATGGTATGAACAGAGCCATAGGAGAGAAGGGATTTAAAATATTGACGTCTGTAAAAGAGGTCGGTCAAGACGATTGTTGAATTTGTTTCTCCTATGTTTGAATGGAAGTGCAAACCGTAAGCGTGGTGCAAGTAGTCCTGTATATCTTCCCCTTGTGTACACTGCCACATTTACCCCTAGGAAGGGTAATATGGGTGTCTGTTCAAGGTGTAAGTAAGTGCAAATATATATGGTGGTTTCAGAAAGTTGAAATGAATCAAGGATTTGTCACCATCTTTGAACATATGAGGTGGCCATTCTGGAGATGATGATGGGAAAGGGAGAGCCCTTGAAATGGATACTGTAAACTAGGTATGGGCAAACCCAGGCTTGGGGGGCGGAATGTGGTCCCTTGGACTCTTCCCAGGTCCTCCTCTCGCTCCCACTTTCTCCTTCCATCCTTTCCTCCTTCCCTCCCTTTTGCCTTTCCTTCAGTCTTCCTTCCTCCTCTCTTTTCCTCCACCCTTTCCTTTCTTCCATTTTCCTCCTTCCCTCCCTTTTGCCTTTCCTTCAGTCTCTCCCCTTTCCCTCTTCTCTTTTCCTTCCACCCTTTCTTCTCTTTTTCCTTTCTTCCACCTTTTCCTCCTTCCCTCCCTTTTGCCTTTCCTTCAGTCTCTCTTTCCTTCTTCCTTCCCTCCCTCTTTTTCCTTTCCTTCCACCACCCTTCTCTTTTTCCTTCCTTCCTTCCACCTTTTCCTCCTTCCCTCCCTTTTCCTTCCACCCTTTCTTCTCTTTTTCCTTTCTTCCACATTTTCCTCCTTCCCTCCCTTTTGCCTTTCCTTCAGTCTCTTTCCTTCCTCCTTCCCTCCCACTTTCTCCTTCCACCCTTTCTTCTCTTTTTCCTTCCACCTTTTCCTCCTTCCCTCCCTTTTGCCTTTCCTTCAGTCTCTCTTCCCTCCCCTTCCCTCCCTCTTTCTCCTTCCATCTTTCCTTTTCACCCTTTCTTCCTTTGCTCTTTCCTCCTCCTTTCCCCTTTTCCTTCCTTTCCTCTTGTCTTTCCTTCTCTCTTCCTTCCTCCTTTCCATCCTTCCCTTCCACCTCTTTCCTCCCTCTTTCTCCTTCCATCTTTTCTTTCCACCCTTTCATCCTTTGCTCTTTCCTATCTTTCTCCTTTCTTTTTTCCTTTCCTTCTCTCATTCCTTTATCCTTCCCACCCTTCCTTCTTTCCATCCATCCCTCTTTTCATTCCTTCCCTTTTTCCTTCCATCCTTCTTCTTTCTCCATCCTTCCCTTCCACCGTTTGGTTTTTCCTTCCTTCTCTCTTTCCTCATTCTCTTCGTTCCTTCTTTCGTTCCTTCCCTCTTCCTTTCTTCCCTCACCGGGCAGCCAGGCCTCCTAGCCGGGAGTGCTAGCATGTGGTCCCCAAGTTGGAAAGTTTGCCTCTGCCTGCTATAAACTAACATCCTCTGCCTCCTTGCCTTAGAAGTCATTCTGTTCTTTGTATTCTTCACATCCCAATTCAGATGCCATTCTACAGGTCTCCGCCTGGCCTTTGATTATTTCCACTTTTTAATGAATGCGTGTTTCATCGTTTTGGAGGAACCAAATCTCGAGGCGAAAAGCGAATGCCTTTCTCATCACTCTGAAGCCAGGTCGCCATCTTCCTCGAGATCCAGAGCTTCCCCGTTCCCACCTCGAGAGCCAGTTTCTTTCATCCTTCCGATCTTGTCTGTCTGAATGCGGCCAGTTTGAACGGCTGTTGTCTTTTGGCTGCTTCCATGGGTGGTTCCTTTTCATTGCAGGCATTTCCGCGACGCGTCCTCCCTTAAGAATTTATTTTCCTTTTTTTCCTATGTCTTAAGACGAAAGCAATAGCCTGAAACTCCTTTCCTTCGACCTCTACCGATCTGGATTTCCCCATCAAGCTTCTCTCTCTGTGATGAAAGAGAGAAAAGGCAGTGTGGGAGCATCATCGAATTCCTGAATTCCTGTTTTTTTTCCTCCCAAAGTAAACCTTGTTTTCAGAATTTCTCTGCAGGGAGAACAGACCTTCGAGAAGAAAGAAGAATCTTAACTTTTGTTCTAACCTTTACAAGGAAAACGTCCAAGTCGATACGGAGATCGGAGGCATTGCAGCCAAGCAAGGCTGCCGACCTCTCGTGTTCCTTAACAGCTTATATGTGGAGGCGAAGGAAGTTCTGGGTAATTATTTAATTGTTTGTAAATACTGTAAAATTTTAATAGCTTGGATTGTGTATATACAGCAAATTAAAAAAAACTTGCGTTAAAACAGCGTTTCTGGACCTGGTCGCGAGGGGGTTTCAGTGGTAAAGTTGCCACTTTTTGATAAAAGAAATAAGGGATATTTTAACTAAAATACGGGATTTTTCACAAAAATAAGGGACATTTCATAAAACATAACTGAGGTTATGTTTCACATGGCCTCCTTTTTTTCCCGCGCTCCCAGGGAAACTTCCCACCGCCGCCTCCGCAGACCTGGCACCTCATCCCCACCCACGCAGCCTCCTCCTTCGCCGCCACAACCATTACTCAAGACCCAGAATCCCCAGCAGGCCCGAGACGCAAGCGGCCGTATGCGCGAACTTCACTCTGGCTCCCTCTATCCGCGAGCGCCTCCTGCCGCCGCCACCCCGCCCCTTCCGCCCACCCTTCCTTCCAGGAAAGCCCGCCTTTTCTGGTCCGTCACTCCTGGCGCGCGCAACCAAATCACCCCCTCCCCTTTCTGCTCCCCTTCTGCGCTTGCCTCTATGCTCAAGAATCAGCTGCCGGATGCGGCCCGGCAGCTGATTCTGTCCAGCCCGGGGAGAAGGGTGTCGGGGGTGGGGCCAAGAGGAAGGGGTGGCGCTGCCGCCATCCCATTGCGGGCTCTGTGGGGCTTGTGTCGGCAGACAGGCCAGAGGAGCGGCGGCTTTGGAGTGCCTGCCATCCCTGGAGGCGATCCGGGCCTGCAGTGGGAGCACTTGGCGACCTGCGGGGGCTGATCGCCCTGGCGACCCAGAAGACTTGATTGTCTTCCGGGTCGCCAGGGCGATCAGCCGCCTCAGATTGCCAACTGCTTCCCTTGCAGGGATGGCAGGCACTCCATAGCAGGGCGATCAGCTGGGGAACGGCTGGGGGCGAGAGAGGGCGGAGGCCTGCACCCTTCGATCGCCTGCTGCTCTGCTCTCCTCTGCTGCGGCGGCGGCTGGGTCCACTTTGCTATCCTCTGGGCTGGGTCCATTGGGCCATTCCATCTTGGTTCTCACCTTGTCTTCTTGAATTTAATTTAATTTTAGTGGTTTTTATTATTTTATAATAATTTTATAGTAATAATATAATAAATAATATAATATAATGTTATATTATAATTTCAATATATTGTGTCTATATGCATACTATAATATGATAATTATGATATTAATACTAATATATGAATATTTATTGATATATTAATATGTTAATATTAATGATGTGTAATATATAGTAAATATAGTAACTAAATAAATAATGTAGATTAGAATGTAGTTCCGCCTTTAGGTGCGGCCCTCCATAATATTTTTTGGCTCTCGTGTGGCCCCTTGGAAAAAATAATTGCTCAAGAGGGAGGGCTAGAGCAGCCAGGGAAGGTGCCAAGATGGCGGTGCTGTCGGCTTGGATGAGTAAGCCAGACCAGGCCTGGTGTTTGTGTGGGGATAGTGGCAGCTACTGGCCATTCACGTAGAGTTCTCCCTTCCTTCCTTCCTCACTGCTGGCTCACCCTCGCCTCCTGCTGCCATCTTTCCTGTCCTGTCCTGTCAATACGGGACAGGAGCTGAAAATACGGGGCGTCCCGTATAATACGGTACAGGTGGCAACCCTACTTTGGATCCTATTTTTTATTGTATCGGGAGTGACTTGAGAAACCGCAAGTTGCTTCTGGTGAGAGAGAATTGGCCGTCTGTAAGGACGCTGCCTAGGGGACGCCTGGATGTTTGATGTTTCTCCATCCTTGTGGGAGGCTTCTCTCATGTCCCCATGTGGGAAGCTGGAGCTGACAGAGGAAGCTCAACCCACTCTCCCCGGATTCAAACCACTGACCTCTCGAACGGAAGTCCTGCTGGCGCAACCCAATTCTGTGTTTTAAGAAAGTGTCCCACTTTGGTTCTGCTCAATTCAGCAAGACTTCTCTGAATCATACCAATCATACCATACCAACCTTTGGAAATCACAAGGGATGTGCCTGCTATTGAGTGTGTGGCGAAGATTATGAACAGGATTTGGCCTCTGTTTTGTGTTTCAGTGTGGTCCTTGTGAAATCGCACAGTAAGCCTATCCAAGGGAGTGTTTCTCCAAATACATATATTTCTGATGCTCTTGGGAACCTCTTTGGCAGAGAAGGCTGAAGATCTCTCCATTTGTCCTTCTCTTGGTTGTTGTAGGTTTTTTGAGCTATGTGGACATGTTCTAGAAGTTACAACAACCCAGTGATTCCGGCCTAGTTCCAACAGATCTCAGAACCCCAGAGGATGCTTGCCATAGATACAGGTGAAACGTCAGGAGAGAATGCTTCTAGAACATGGCCATATAGCCCGAAAAACTTACAACAACCTAGTGCTTCCAGCCATGGAAGCCTTCGACAATACATTCCTTTGCTTTTTGGAAACGGATGTCTCAACCACCCACGAAAAGCACTCCTCCGCTGTGATTGGCCGGCCTCTCCAAGTGGGGAGAGGAGAGCAGGTGAGTTTAGCAAATGACAGCGTGTGCAGGGGCGGTCCTACTGGTAGGCAAAGGACACCGCTGCGTGGGGCGCCATCTGGGTAAAGGGCGCATCAGGCCCGGATCAGGCTCTTTTGCCGCCCAAGGGGCGGGGGCAGCAGAAAAAAATCCCAATTTTTAAAAAAATTCAAATTTTTTTTTAAAGGCGCATCTTGCGGCCGCCTCCCTTTGCTCTGCTCCCTCGGCTCTGCTTTAGGAGGAGAATCGGCTCCGCCCCGGCTCCGCCCCTCCCCGCCCCCGGCTCCTCGCCAGATTGAAGGAAGGAGGGCGGGGCGAGGAGGAGAAAGAGGCGCCCTCCCGCCGCACGCCCTGCGCGCCGCCCACCCCTTTTCAGCGGGGCTGGCGCGACGCAAGGGAGGAGGGGCAGCGGCACAGCTTCTCCCTGCCTGGCGACGCCAAGCCAGGGAGGAGGCAGAGAGGAGTCCCGCCGCCACCCTTCCTCCCTTGCACGGCTTCTCTCCGCCTCCCTGGCTTGCCGTTGCCAGGCAGGGAGGAGGCGGAGAGAATTCGCGCCGCCGGCCCTCCCTTGCGTTGTCACGCCCCTTTTCAGGCCGGCTTTAGGAGGGAGGGCGGATCGGCTCCGCGCCGGCGAGTAGGGGCGGAGTCAGGGGCGGAGCCAATTCTCCCTCCTAAAGCAGAGCCGAGGGGAGCAGAGCAAAGGGAGGGGCGGCCGCGCATGCGCCCTTAAAAAAAAAATTTTTGAATTTTTTTTTAAAATTTGGGATTTTTTCTGCTGCCCCCCCAAAAGTGACGCCCGAGGCCATGGCTTAGGGTGGCCTTATGGGTAATCCGGGCCTGGGGCACATTCCCCCGCCTGCCAGACAGCGTTCGGCCGATGTTCCGATTTTGGGCCTTGTGCGCTCCGACGCTGTGCCGTAGCAAACCTCCCTGCGTGCCGTCGTCACGGTGCCGAATAGGGAGTTCTGTGTTTACAGGCTTCTGCGCCTGCGCACAGGAGCTTCTGGGCATGTGCGGCGGGAGGGGGGGGTGTGCCAAAATAATGTTCACTTACCATTTAAAATTACCTTAGACTGCCCCTGAGCGTGTGTACATGTGCAGGTGAGGCTGGAGGGAGGCTCTTGCCAGCGAGTCCTTTCAAGGCATGTTTGTGCCAAGTTTGGTCCAGATCCATCATTGTTTGAGTCCACAGTGCTCTCTGGATGTAGGGGAACTACAACTCCCAAACTCAAGGGCAATGCCTACCAAACCCTTCCAGTATGTTCTGTTGGTCATGGGATTTCTGTGTGCCAAGTTTGCTTCAATTCCATCGTTGGAGTTCAGGATGCTCTTTGATTGTAGGTGAACTATAAATCCCAGCAACTACAACTCCCAAATGACAAAATCAATCACTCCTAACCCATCCAGTATTCAAATTTGGGCATATCGGGTGTTTGTGCCAAATTTGGACCGGTGAATGATAAAACATCCTGCATATCAGATATTTACATTGCGATTCATAACAGAAGCAAAATTACAGTTACGAAGTAGCAACTAAATTCGTCACCACACCACAACATGAGGAACTGCATTAAGTGGTCGCGGCGCTAGGAAGGTTGAGACACACTGATTTACAATGTTCTTAAATAATGGAGACCAAGCATGAGTCGGGTGCGATCTTTCTTTAATGGTGCAGAAGACGCACAAATGGAGTTATCTCAGCATTCCTCAGCGCGGGCAAGACCTGAGGCAAGACTCAACAACGACATATCCCTGGATTTGGAAAACTAATGCTCCCCAGTTAATCAGATACTCGGAAAGATTGCAGCCGTTGAAGGCTAGGCACATTTCGTCTTGCGTGAGAACCCTATCCCACATGTATACGTCCTTCATCTCCCCGACAAATGACTCGTTGGCCTCATAACCACCCTCTGGGGTATCCTGATCTTGCGCCAGTACTATGGACCCGCCGTTGATTATCGTGTAATCCTTTTGGAGGCCCAGTCGGGGCAGCGGGTTCCCGTTCACCCACATGGACACCAACCCCGTGGCCGACTCCCAGCCGGCGCAGAGTTGCTCCCAAGCGGGTATGCGATGCTGCTCCTCGGGAAGGCTGAACGTGCCGATTGCGTTGCCGATATAAACCGTGTATTGGTTGGGCTTGGGCTTGAAGAGGATGATATCGTTGTCCGTGTTTTGCGTTGCGTAAGAGAAGAGGGTGAATGCCCGGGTCAGGAGAGTGTAGTGCTTCAGGCAGATGGTGAAGCTGGTCAGCGGGTGCGGGATCGTGGCCTTCACGACCACGGCGGCCGAGTTGGATTCAACAGGGAACACAAACACACTTCCCTTGAGATCTGCAGAAAGGCAACACAGACAACATTTGTCTCACCAGGGGTGCTTCCTGGATCCGAAGGCAATAAATACACAAGTAGTTAAGAGTGCAGGGAGTCCATGAGTTGCAAACACCTGGCATAGTTAAGAATAGGGGTGAGACAACAAGAAGGAAGAGAAATCTACATCGAAGAAGGGAAAGAAGGCACCGGGAATGTAGCACAGCTGGCTGGGTGTCACCTGCATAAGATCTCTACTGACCAGAAGGTCATGAGTTCGAGGCCTGTCCGGGTTGGGGTGAGCGCTCGACCAATTGTGGAGCTCGTCGAACTTTGCAACCCAAAAGACTGTTGCATCTGTCAAGTAGGAAATTTAGGTACCACTTGAGTGGGGAGGCTAAATTTAACTGATTTACGAGGCCATAAAAATCTCCAGGAAATACACAAAAAAGAATGAAGGAATGCGACAGCTCCCCCAGGTGCCCAGAAGCTGGAATGTTAAATTGCCTCTGTGTCTGTCTTACGTTGTATGTCAATGGCATTGAATGTTTTCCTGTATATGTGCATTGTGATCCATCCTGAGTCCCCTGCGGGGTCAGAAGGGTGGAATATAAATGATGTAAATAAATAAATAAACAAACAAATACACACACACACACGTGTGTGTGTGTATATATATAAAAAAGAGACATGGCGTGGTTAGGGGCTTATAGACAAAGAAACTGCTGAACCCAGAAACACCACATCAGGCCAAAAAAACCCCAACCGAACAAGGTATGTTTAGCACACGGAAAAATCCCAAAAAACTCAAACAAAACCCCCTAAAACACCAAAAACCCAGGAAAACTACAATTCCCATGATCCCCCGTGCCAAAGACAGACTGCGCAGAAATACTGCGCGCGCGCGTACTGGGCCCCTCTCCCCCACCCCACCAAAGAGCGCAACAACAAAAAACATTCCTACCGGCAGTTGGGCGGAACGGGGTGCGCACGCGGTTGGGGAGGTCACGCGCCACTGAGGCAAGTGAGGCCTTCTCCTCTTCCTCCTCGTGGCCTTTGCATTGGAAGTAGGGATGGAAGCTTGGGGGCGCCCCCGCCTCTCCCCTCCCAACAGGTCCCACTGTTGCCAAGGCAACAGGATCGAGGCCTTGCCAGGCCCCTCCGGTCCACGGCACCTCCGTTGTCCGCGCGGAACAGAGTCCCCGGCCAGGTGTGTCACCGCGAAAAGAGTTCCCAGCGGCCCAAACAGGCAGTCAGAGAGGGAGGCCAAGGGGCCAGGAAGGAAGGAGAGAAGAAAGGAGGGAGGGAAAAAGGGAAAGAATGAAAGAGGGAGCAGGGGGATAAAGCTAAAAGAGAAGGAGGAAGGGAAAGAAGGAAAGAAGGAAAGAGATACCCAAGGAAGGAAGAAGAGACAGTAGACAGGAAATAAAAACGAAAGGCATGACAGAGGTAAAGAAGGATGGAAGGCAAACGGACAGGAAGGAAGGAGAAAAGAAAGGAGGGAGGGAAAAAGGGAAAGAATGAAAGGGAAGGGGGGAGAAAGGTAAGAGAAAGAGTGAGGAAAGGAAGGAAGGAAGGAAGGAAAGAGAAACCCAAGGAAGGAAGAAGAGACAGCAGAAAGGAAAGAAAAACGAAAGGCATGAAAGTGATAAGGAAGGAAGGCAAACAGACAGGAAGGAGAAAAGAAAGGGAGGAAAAAAGGGAAGGAATTAAAGAAGGAAGGGGGGAGAAAGGTAAGGGAGAAGGCAGGGCTGGTTCGTCCATTAGGCGGACTACGCAGGCGCATAGGGCGACATCACCTGGGAGGGGCGTTGCCACCTGGGAGGGGCGTCGCTGCGCCGGCTCTGCCCCGCCACCCGCGCCGAGCTGCCCCGCCCCGCCGTTGTGCCGGCCAGGCCTCCGCAGCCGCCCCCCGCGCCAGCCGGGCCTTTGTTAGGTGGCCCTGCCGCCCGGGCGCTCCGACCGCACCTCCGCATGTGCGGACGCGGCTCCGCGGCTCCAAGATGCGTACTGGCTCCAGAGCGCACCTCCCGCTTTGGAGTCAGTGCGCATGTGCGCAGTTTCGCAAGATGCGCACTGGGCTCCAAAGCGGGAGGCACGCTCTGGAGTCAGTGCGTGAGCTCACAAATTGGCGCATGCGCACTGGGCTCCCTTGAGAGCAACTGGGGGCAAAAATTTTTTTTGCGTACCCCCAGGAACAGGTAGGTCCGCCCCTGGGAGAAGGAGTGAGGGAAGGAAGGAAGGAAGAAGGGAAGAGAAACCCAAGGAAGGAAGAAGAGACAGCAGAATGGACAGAAAAATGAAAGGCATGAAAGAGGTAAAGAAGGAAGGAAGGCGAACAGACAGGAAGGAAGGAAAGAAGCAAGGAGGGAGGGAAAAGGCGAAGGAATGAAAGACGGAAGAGGGGAGAAAGGTAAGAGAGGAGGGAGGGAAAGAAAGAGGGAGGGAGGGAGGGAAGGGAAGGAAGGAAGGAAAAAGGTACCACAGGAAGGAAGAAGAGACTACACAGCAAAGACAAAGGTAATAAAAGGCTATAAAGGAGGGTGAAGCTGGAGGAGAAAAAAAAAAAATAAAGGGAGGAAGGAACTGAGGGAGGGAAAGAAAGGGAAGGAGGAGTGATAGAGAAAAGGAAAGAATAGGGGAAAAGGAGGGAAATAAAAGACGGAAGGAAGGAGGAAAGAGAAGGAAAAAGCTGAAGGACGAAGGAGACGGGGGAGAGCAAGCACAAAAGGCAAGAAGGGATGTTGCTGTTTTTCTTTGCCACAGCAACGCGTGACCGGGTACAGCTTATATTTATATATATATATATATATATATATATATATATATATATATACATACACACACATATACATATATACACACACACACCAGCACGCGTTGCTGTGCCTTATTTAGGAGATGCGAGAAAGTCTGAGTATGTAAGGGTTGGAATTGATGTTAGTTATGGTCTTGGTGGGGTCATGGCTGTGTCGTTGTGGGTTGTTCTGGTGGGTGGGATGTTGAAGTCCTGGGGAGTTGTCGGTGTGTGGTGTTGCTGGCGTTCTGCAGAGCTTGTGGATATTCAATGTTTTTTGTCTTTCCGTCTGCTGTGTTGATGGAAAGCAGGGCTGTCCAACTGCCGACCCTGCAGGTGTTTTGGACTTCAACTCCCAGAAATCCTAGCCAGTTTACCAGCTGTTAGGATTTCTGGGATTTGAAGTCCAAAACACCTGCAGGGCCGGCAGTTGGACAGCCCTGACTGGTTCTGTGGTTTCCCAACTCTGGATTTGAAAAAAGAAACTGTGGTTTTTTTCTGGCTTTTGTTCTGCCCTTTTTTGTGTGATGTATGTAGCGTTGCGAGTGTGTCGTCCGATGCTGTTCTTTTTAGGAGGCATGGATTGTCTTTTGGGTCAGCTTATGCCTGTGTGGAAGGAAGGAATGGCATACAAATGGGTTGAGCAGTAGACGCAAGGTTGTGTTATGTGCGTATTGTGTTGTGCGTAGGTATTACTTTTTTGGTGAGTTGGTGGGTGTGTGGTGGAATTGTGAGTGGTAGTATGTTGTGGAATGCTTGTGTGGGTGGGGTGTTTTGGGTGTTTGTGTGTGTTTGTAGAGTATCAGTGCAGTGTTGTGTTGTGTTGTGGTTGGAGTATAAGTGGAGTTGGATTTTGTTTGTGGTGGTGGTAGGTGTTGTGTGTGCGGGGTCCCGTAAGGTTGGGGGGATGGGTTGTGATAGGAAGTTGTGTTGTGTTGTGTGGGTAGGAATTGCTGGAGAATTGCTCCCTCATAGAGTTTGGTTTTGTCAGTTTAACCCTCAAACTCAAATCACTCAGCATTCTATCCTAGCCTTGTATGGAAGTGCCCAGCGTTACTATTTATATTTTTATTCTTTCGGCTTCTAGACTGCTCCCTCTAGAAGCTCGGAGCGGTTTACAACAGGTAAAAAACATGCGTAGAACTGACATTATAGAACAACGGTGTAAAAGCACATAAGCAATGATTTAATCTAAAACATTACTAGCGCTAAAATAATTCTAAAAGTAAGCTAAACTACATAGAAAGCATAACAGTTACTCAACTGGAAAAGCCAGGCTAAAAAGAGCCGTCTTGCAGGCTCGGCGAAAAGAGGACAGTTCCTGATACCTCTGACTTCCTCAGGTAGGGCGTTCCATAAGGTTGGTGCCACCACCGAGAAGGCTCTTTGTCTTGTTGAGGACAGGTGGAGTTGCCGGATGGAGGGGACGTTGAGAAGATTTTGTACACCGGAGCGTAGGGATCTCTGGGGACAATATGGTGAAAGGCGGTCCCTCAAGTACACTGGCCCAAGACCATACAAGGCCTTAAAGGTTAACACCAATACCTTGAAGGAGATCCGGTGCTCGATGGGCAGCCAGTGCAGTTGCCACAACATTGGTGTAATATGGCATCTCGCCGGTGCCCTGGCGAGAAGGCGTGCCGCGACATTCTACACTAACTTGAGCTTCCGAATCATCCCCAAGGGTAGGCCGATGTCAAGGGCGTTACAGTAATCCAGTCTCGAGATGACCGTCGCCTGGATCACCGTGGCCAGGTCGTTCACGGAGAGGTAGGGTGCCAGCCGCCTAGCCTGGCGCAGATGGAAAAATGCGACTTTGCAGGCCGTGGAGACCTGAGTCTCCATGGACAGCAGTGGATCCAATTGGACTCCCAAGCTCTTTACTACCGTGTTTCTTACTTTCTTTTCCCCCCGAAAAGTCCCACTACGCCTTACTTTCGGGGTACGGCTTACATTGGGCGACGGTAAGCCGTACCCCCGGCCGCCGCGTCACTCAGTCCCGCCTCCTCCGCCGCCGCCGCCGCCCTCCCTGCGGCCGCCTCTTCTCGGATCGGAAGAGAGGCGGATGAGGAGAGCCCTCTGCCGCCTCTCTTCCGTTCCCCGAAGAGGAGGCTGCAGGGAAACCGCGCGATCGCTCTCCCTGCAGCCTCCTCTTCGGGAATGGAAGAGAGGCGATAGAGAGAGCCCTCTGCCACCTCTCTTCCGTTCCCGAAGAGGAGGCTGCTGGGAAACCGCGCGATCTCTCTCCCTGCAGCCTCCTCTTCGGGGAACGGAAGAGAGGTGGCAGAGGGCTCTCCTCAGCCGCCTCTCTTCCGTTCCCCGAAGAGGCCGCAGGGAGGGCGGCGGAGGAGGCGGGACCGAGTGACGCTGCGGCCGGGGGTACGGCTTACTTTCGGGGTACGGCTTATATTAGCCGACCCCTCTGACACCCCCGATACATCTTACAATCGGGGGTGTCTTACTATCGGGGAAACACGGTAGCGATGACGGGCATAGAGCCTCGCCATCCAGTGTAGGCAACTGGCACTTACCCCCACCCGGATGGCCCAGCCACAAGATCTCCGTCTTCGAGGGATTCACCTTCAATCGGCTGGATCGTAGCCATAGATGGAAAGAATCGGGTACGGAATCTGGCTGGCCCTCCATCCACAGCACCAGCTGGGTGTCATCATCGTACTGGTGACACTCCAGCCCAAAGCTGCGCACCAATTGGGCCAGGGGACGCATGTAGATGTTACTATGGTTACTCAGCCTCCCTGCATTTTGTGTGGGCCGATGTTGGCCAATGGGTTTTGCTGGCTGCCGCAGAGGATGCTGGGAAATGTAGGTTTTTGTATCGTTGTTTTGGGGGCCTTCTCGGTTTTGGGGGGGGTTCTTTGCTAAAAACCTTCCTTGCCTGAGGCCTATTTGTGTTGGCAAGTTTGGTGTCTCTGCCTTGGAAGGTTTCTCTGTCTCTGTCAGTCGTTCGACGACGGGACCTCCTTTATATTATATATACTCTGTGTGTGTGTGTGTGTGTGTGTGTGTGTGTGTATATATACACACACACACACACACACATACATACATACATACATACACAGTATATATAATATAAAGGAGGTCCTGGATATATATATCCATTTATATACTCAACATGCCCAAATGTGAGCACTGGTGAAGTTTGGGGCAAATAGACGTTAACATTTGGGAATTGTAGTTGCTGGAATTTATAGTTCCATCTCCAATCAAAGAGCATTCTGAACCCCACCGATGATAGAATTGGGCCAAACATCCCACACAGAACCCCCATTACCAACAGAAAATACTGTGTTTCCTGATGGTCTTTGATGACCCCTTTGACACCCCCTTGTGACCCCCACCCCTCCCCCAGGTTGAGGAACGCTGGTATATCTCGTCACAGTACTCACCTTGCTGGGCGAAGGACCCCATAAAGCCAGCAAAGATGAGGACAAAGACGCGAAGGACCTCCATCGTGGTTCTTCCTAGGCTGAGCAACCTGGATGAGGTTTCTAGCTCTGCCCTGCCTTTTATTCCTAGGGCTGGCTCCTTTCTCCTGATCCAGCCAATCTCCAAATTCCTTATTAAAATGACAGCAAGAGATAGCCCTTCCGAGGGGCTTTCCCACCAAACCGATTCCATCACATTCCTCCCCTCTTCTTCCTCTTCCTCTTCCCCAAATTTAAGAGACAGTTGATTTAAACACATGGAGACATTCAAGATCCGATCAAAACAGGTTTCGTTGCTCTGTTGGCAGATGGTCTGGAGAAGGAATGGCGTATCTAACATGAGTTATTTGCTCTCCCGTGGAGGGTTGGGGTCAAAGATGGCGAGCAGATCGTGGAGGAAAGCGAGAGAGAGAGCCTTGGACAACGGAGAACAATATTCGGGTAGGAAGAGGTCTTCAAGGGGTCTATTTTCCATCTTTTCACAGCCGAAAAATGGGGACATGTATGGATGACCAATGACCGTATGTGATCAAAGGTGACACCAAATCGGGAGGGATACTAATACCCTAAAGACAGGCTCACGATCCAAAATGACCTTCACAGATTGACCATTCAAAAACAGCCCCTCTCAGCCCCCCAAGTATTCAGTGTTGGCCATGTAGGTAGGGTGCCAAGTTTGGTACAGATCCATTGCGGGCTGGGTACAGAATGCTCTTTGATGAACTATAAATCCCAGCAAGTACATCTCCCAAATCTCAAGGTCTATTTTCCCCAAATGCCACCAGTGTTCACATTTGAGCATATTGAGTATTTGTGCCAAGTTTGGTCCAGATCCATCATTGTTTGGGTCCACAGTGCTCTTTGGATGTAGGAGAACTACAACTCCAAAATTCAAGGTCAGTGCCCACCAAACCCTTCCAGTATTTTCTGTTGGTTATGGGAGTTCTGTGTGCCAAGTTTGGTTCCATTCCATCATTGGTGGAGCTAGGAGTGTTCTTTGATTATAGGTGAACTATAAATCCCAGCAACTACAACTCCCAAATATCAAGGTCTATTTTCCCCAAACTCTACCAGTGTTCACTTTGGGCACATTGAGTATTTGTGTCAAGTTTGGTCCAGATCCATCATTGTTTGGGTCTACAGTGCTCTCTGGATGTACTGTAGGTGAACTACAACTCCAAAATTCAAGGTCAGTGCCCACTAAACCCTTCCAGTATTTTCTGTCAGTCATGGGAGTTCTGTATGCCAAGTTTGGTTCCATTCCATCATTGGTGGAGTTCGGCATGTTCTTTGATTGTAGGTGAACTATAAATCCCAACAACTACAACTCCCAAATATAAAGGTCTATTCCCCTCAAACCCTACCAGTGTTCACTTTGAGTATTTGTGCCAAGTTTGGTCCAGATCCATCATTGTTTGAGTCCACAGTGCTCTTTGGATGTAGGAGAACTACAACTCCCAAACTCAAGGTCAATGTATTGTCAAAGGCTTTATGTCCATGTTCCAGGAGCATTCTCTCCTGACATTTCACCTGCCCACCAAACCCTTCCAGTATTTTCTGTCAGTCTTGGGAGTTCTGTGTACCAAGTTCAGTTCAATTCCATCGTTGGTGGAGTTCAGAATGCTCTTTGATTGTAGGTGAACTATAAATCCCAGCAGCTACAATTCCCAAATGACAGAATCAAAGCAGCTTGAAAGCCTGGCAAATAAAGAACAATACTCAGAAAATGGGGGAATTCCAGACAAGAAACAAACAAGGCCAGCTAACGCCTCCCAACAAGGCATAAAACAGCCAGGCTTTGAAGCTGCAAGGCTATTTGATGCTAATCAAACTGGCCAATGGCAACATCCACACTTGCCTCAGGCAGACAAGAGTTCTTTCTCCCACCCTGGACATCATTGCAGAGATATATAAACCCCACTTGCCTAGTTTCCAACAGACCCCACAACCTCTGAGGATGCCTGCCATAGATGTGGGCGAAACGTCAGGAGAGAATGCTTCTGGAACATGACCAGACAGCCCGGAAAGCTCACAGCAACCCAGTGATTCGGGCCATCAAAGCCATCGACAACACAACGTCCTGATGCTTAGAGGAGTCTGGTGGCGTCTCTTTCCCTGTAGGTTTTTAAGCAGAAGTTGGATGGTCATCTGTTGGGAATGCTTTGATTGTGTCTTCCTGCCTGCCAGAATGGGAGCGGACTAGATGGCCCTTAGGGGTCTCTCCCAAAACCTATATCTTTCAGTTTTCTGATGGAAAAGCCATTGTTCCATTGCGTCCTCGTCATATTTGTAATGTAAAAATAATAATGAATGAATGAAGGTATCTGCCTTCACAGGAAGAACAAGGTTTGCTGGTTTCCATATTTACTTTTCCCAGGAAGGCATGCGGATGACCTTGTGAACCCTGACCCGACTTGTGCGGCCTTGCCATTGAGCCAGACCTCCCTCGGAGGGTTGCACTGCAGGTTTCGGCACTGGCACAGGCCGCCCAGCCAAACCCCTGGGTAGGAGGGTGCTATACATAGAAATCAAACACATGCAACGGCATGGCATCTGACCATCTGCACAGACAGGTTCCTCCAGGAGGGACTCTTCCCCCTCCTCTCTCCCTTGCCTTCCTGCCTGTCCCTAAGGCAAGGAGGGCTTTCGAGTAACACCTAATAGTTTGCAACTCAGTGACATGGAATCTCGCCCTCAGCAAACTCAAGGCAAAGCATGTTTGGGGTGAGAAGGCGGAAAAGCCACCAAAGACTGGCTCCCTTGAGTAGGAACAATTACTCCTCTGCACTCCCACCTGCCCTGCTGTTTATAAAATGTCCCGGTTCCTTCCTCTCTCCCCAAATCCCCCTGTTGTCTCCAGTTCACGCCCCCTGCTGCAAGCCCAGTTCAAATGGAGGGAGGGAAAGAAGGGGAAGGGAAGGAGGGAGGGAAAAGAGGGAAGAAAGGAAGGGAGGGAAGAGGGAAGGGAGGGAGGGAGGGAAAAGAAGGGGGAAGGGAGAGGGAGGGAGGGAAAAGAAGGGAAGGAAGGGGGAGAGGGAGGGAAAAGAAGGAAGGAGGAAGGGAGGAAGGGAAGGAAAGAAAAGAAGGGAAGGAAGGAAGGGAAAAGAAGAGGGAAGGGAGGGAGGGGAAGGGAAATAATGGAAGGAAAGAGAAAGAAAAAGGGAAAAGAAAGGAAGGGAGAAGGTAGGAAGGAAGGGGGAAAAGAAGGAAGGAAGGAAAAAGGGAAGGGGAAGGGGAAAAGGAAGGAAGGGAAAAGAAGAGGGAAGGAGGGAAGGAAAGAAAGAAGGGAAAACAAGGGATAGAAAGGAAGGGGAAGGAAGGGAAAACGAGGGAAAGAAATTAAGGGGGAAGGAAGGAAAAAGGGAAAGGAGGGAAGAGGGAAAAAGAAGGAAGGAAGGGAAAAGAAGAGGGGAGGGAGGGAGGGAGGGAAAGAAGGGGAAAGGGAGGGAGGGAGGGAGGGAAAGGGAGGGAGGGAGGGGAAAGGGAGGGAGGGAGGGAGGGGAAAGGGGAAATAAAGGAAGGAAGGAAGGAAAGAAAGGGAAAAGAAAGGGAGGGAGAAGGTAGGAAGGAAGGGGGAAAAGAAGGAAGGAAGGACAAAGGGAAGGGGAAGGGGAAAAGGAAGGAAGGGAAAAGAGGAAGGAAGGAAAGAAAAGGGAAAACAAGGGATAGAAAGGAAGGGGAAGGAAGGGAAAATGAGGGAAAGAAACTAGGGGAAGGAAGGAAAAGGAAAGGAGGGAAGAGGGAAAAAGAAGGAAGGAAGGGAAAAGAAGAGGGGAGGGAGGGAAAAGAAGGAAAGGGAGGGAGGGGAAAGGGGAAATGAAGGAAGGAAAGGGAAAAGAAAGGAAGGGAGAAGGTAGGAAGGAAGGGGGAAAAGGAAGGAAGGAAAAAGGGAAGGGGAAAAGGGAGGAAGGGAAAAGAAGAGGGAAGGAGGGAGGGAAGGAAGGAAAAAGAAGGGAAAACAAGGGATAGAAAGGAAGAGGAAGGAAGGGAAAAGGAGGGAAAGAAACTAAGGGGGAAGGAAGGAAGGAAGGAAAAGGGAAAGGAGGGAAGAGGGAAAAAGAAGGAAGGAAGGAAGGGAAAAGAAGAGGGAAGGGAGGGAGAGAAAAGAAGAGGAAAGTAAGGGAGGGAGGGAGGGGAAAGGGGAAAGGAAGGAAGGAAAGAAAGGGAAAAGAAAGGAAGAGAAGGTAGGAAGGAAGGAAGGGGAAAAAGACGGAGGGGGGAAGGAAGGAAGGAAAAAGGGAAGGGGAAAAGGAAGGAAGGGAAAAGAAGAGGGAAGGAAGGAAGGAAAGAAAGAAGGGAAAACAAGGGATAGAAAGGAAGGGGGAAGAAGGGAAAAGGAGGGAAAGAAACTAAGGGGGAAGGAAAGAAGGAAGGGAAAGGAGGGAAGAGGGGAAAAGAAGGAAGGAAGGAAAAAGGGAAGAGGGAAGAGGGGAAAAGAAGGAAGGAAGGAAAAAGGGAAAGGAGGGAAGAGGGAAAAAGAAGGAAGGAAAAAGGGAAAGGAGGGAAGAGGGAAAAGGAAGGAAAGGAAAAGGGAAAAAGAAGGAAGGGGAAGAGGAAAGAAGGAAGGGAAAGGGAGGAAGGAAGGAAAAAGGGAAAGGAGGGAAGAGGGAAAAAGAGGGAAAGAAGGAAGGGAAAAGAAGGGAGAGAAATGAAGTGGGAAGGAAGGAAATAAAGAGAAAAACAAGGGAAAGATAGAATGGGAGAAGGAAGAGAGAAGAAAGAAAATGCATGAAACAATGGTGATGATGAGGCTTATGTTTATTTATCCCTATGCCACTTTGAAAGTCATTTGGCCCAATAAACAGCAAAAACAAACGGACGAAAGCATCACATTGTCGGCTCATGTTTAATTTGCTCCCCATGAGGACCCCAAGATCTTTTTCACACCTACTGCTCTTGAGCCAGGCGTCCCCCCTTCTGTCTCTTTGCATTTCCTTTTTTCTGCCTAAATGGGGCCTCTTGCTATCAAAAGGTAATGAGACTATGGAGAGGTCAGGGATTGTTGGTGGTGTCCCCTTCCGTAGCAAGGGACAGGATTGTCACGGGGAGGTGGCAGACCAGCACATTTGAAACATAACAAGATGAATCCACAGCAAACAAGATCACTATGCTGGCTGTTGTATTGGATCACACATCGGAAACTTCCCAAGTGTCTAGGAGTATTATTATAGATTATTATTATTATTATGCCATCTCTCCATGCAATTCTGGGAGCCATAGCTGTCCAAGGTCCATATCTTTCTCTTGGTACATTTACAATATAAAGTGAATGCTCTCTCACCCCATTTTAAATGCCATGGCTCCATGTGATGGAGTCCTCCTGGGAGTTATAGTTTCCCAAGGTCCATACCCTTGATGCATTTACGCTATGGAATGAATGCTCTTGGACACCACTTTAAATACCATAGCTCCATACTATACAGTCTTTAGTGCTACAGTTTTTCAAGGTCCACACCCTTCTCTGTGGGCAGCCGAGAGAGGGAGGGGGGGGAGAGGGAGAGAGAGAGAGAGAGAGAGAGAGAGAGAGAGAGAGAGAGAGAGAGAGCTGAGCATCACTGCTTTCCCTCCCGGTTTTCAACAATGAGCAGGGAGAGGGATGGCGTGCGGGGCCAAATCTCTGCAGCGTGAAAGAATATTGAAAGGAAACTGAGAGCAATTGAATAGTGTGATAGAAGGTAGGGAAAACTGAGTAACACTACTATTTTCCTTTGTTTTACTGTTGCAGCGCCTCCTTGCACACCATTGGCTGAGTGGCCGAAGCGGGGCTCGAGCTCCCATTGGACAAGCCGCACCAGCCCCTGGCCGCTCCTCCCAGCTCGCTGACATCACAGCCAATCACAGCGTAGCCAGCTCAAGGGGCGGGCATGGGAAATTTGAATGGAAAAAATGTATGTATTGTCTAGTTTTCTGTATTGGAACCATGGTGGTTTCTTCGGCAGATTACTGCAGCCGCCACCCTTTTCCAGCTGGAACAGAAATCAATAACTCTGTGGCTTCTGCCTCAACTTGGCAACATTGACTTCTTTTTTCTCACCAGGCTAAACCCACATTGGCTTGGATCTCACTATCCACAGCCATTCTAAATTGCTCGACAACACAACTACAACTCCGAAATGTCAAGGTCTGTTTTCCCCAAACCCCACCAGTGTTCACATTTGGGCATATTGAGTATCCGTGCCAAGTTTGGTCCAGATCCATCAATGTTTGAATCCACAGTGGATGTAGGTGAACTACAACTCCCAAACTCAATGCCCACGAAACCCTTTCAGTATTTTCTGTTGGTCATGGGAGTTCTGTGTGCCAAGTTTGGTTCCATTCCATCGTCGGTGGGGTTCAGAATGCTCTTTGATTGTAGGTGAACTATAAATCCCAGCAACTACAACTCCCAAATGACAAAATCAATGCCTCCCCTTCAGATTTGGGCATATTGGGTATTTGTGTCAAATTTGGTCCAGTGAATGAAAATACATCCTGCAGATTGGATATTTACATTACGATTCATAACAGTGGCAAAATTACAGCAACGAAAATAATGTTATGGTTGGGGGTCACCACAACATGAGGAACTATAGTAAGAGGTCACGGCATTAGGAAGGTTGAGAAACATTGACTTAGATGGCAATGTCGTACTCTCCTCTGTCCATCCAGACCATCTTCATAACATGGAGAAGGTGACCCTCTTCTTCTGGGCATAATCGGATCTCGATTTGATGGGAAGCCATCATTTAGTCTCATCGTCTCTTCCAAAGGTAGGTTTGGATGGATTGGGCTGGAGCAATGTCCGCAATGTAGCCAAGGTGGTCATCGGCGATGTTGAAATCCACATCCCAGAAGCACCTGAAAGAAAGGAAAGTTTTGTGCCATTAAGCGGCCATATATTGTATGCATCTAGTCCGTGAGCTGCTTTTTGCTGACGATGCTGCCCTTGTCGCCCATTCAGAAGCAGCTCTGCAGCGCTTCACGTCCTGCTTTGCAACAGCTGCAAAGCTGTTTGGGCCTGAAGAAAATGGAAGTCCTCTACCAGCCCGCATCACAGGAAGAACACCATCACCCCCACGTCAGCATAGGCACATCTGTGCTTAAGTCCGTTCCGCAGTTCCCCTACCTGGGAAGCATCATTTCTTCAGATGCCAAGATTGACAAAGAGATATATCACAGATTAGCAAAGGCATAGAGTGCATTTGGAAGGCTTCACAAAAGAGTCTGGAGCAACAAGCACCTGAGACAAAGCACCAAATTCAGTGTGTACAGAGCTATCGTACTGTCTATTCTCCTCTATGGGTCTGAAACATGGGTCACCTATCGCCAACACCTACGACTCCTCGAACGCTTTCATCAGCGCTGTCTTCGCACAATCCTAAATGTACACTGGACCGACTATGTGACGAATGTTGCTGTCCTTGAGCAAGCAGGGATCACCAGCATTGAGGCCATGCTATTGAGAACTCAGCTGCGCTGGGCAGGGCCCATCTCTAGGATGGAGGACCACCGCCTCCCAAAGATACTACTCTATGGTGAACTCGCCACGGGTCAGCGCAAGAGAGGCGCCCCCAAAAAGAGATACAAGGACCCCCTGAAACAACATCTCAGGCTGGGCCAGATTGATCACCAACAATGGTCCACCCTGGCTTCACATCGGGAGGCATGGAGACGCACTATCCACAATGCTGCGGCCGCTTTCGAGAAGACACGCCAAATGGGTCTTGAAGAGAAACGACAATGCAGAAAGAGCCGCAACTTGGAAACAACATTACCCAAGGAGACTTTCTGCTGTGCTTTCTGCAACCAAACTTGCCTATCTCAGGTTGGCCTTTTTAGTCATCAACGTGCTTGTAAAAAGCGGGGGTTGAGTCCTTCCTAAGAATCTTTGTTCGTGAAGTAATGTCGAGAGAGAGATTTCCAGGCTTGGCGAGCTTACAAGACGTCGTAGCTTCCCTTATCAATCTGTCTTACTCACTTGTTAAGTACAACTACTACGGCAACGCCATCCGGACGCAGGAAGCCCGCACTCTTTAGTTGGCAGGTGGTAATTTCAAAATTGCTGGTCAAGGCAACCCGGATGGAGCCTTCAGGGATGAATTTGCTGGGAAAGAAAAGCGAAAAGTTGTCACGCTCAGGATAGAGAACGATTACCACCTAGGATGCAATCATCCAACATGCCAAGGGCTGGAGGTCTTCTTCATGCCTGATATGTTGGACCACAGCTCCCACATACTAAATGCGTGGGGCTGATATGTAGGCTGAAACATCTCAGAGGGTCAAAGGTTTCCCGAAATACACACCCCAAGATCCCATAGAGCCTGGCTTACCTGAAGTGAGCCAAGTGGTAGAACATGGGCTGCTTGTAGAACTCGTCTCGGAGGGGGTTCACGATGATCGGGCTGTCCACGTAGTTCTTCACATAGTTGGGCCCTCCTTCCATATCCAGGACCAGGTTCCAGTCGATCCAACCCACAATAAAGCTGTTAAGGTTCTACAGGAGTCAACAGGCAAGGGTTGGCCCAAGCGGTAATGATATTGCTAGACAACATCTCTCCAAAGCTTTCATTATTGGCCATGTTAGCTAGAGTTCCTGGGCTTGGAAAGACTAGGAAAGAGGGGGCCCACAATTGGAAGTACTACTCACTGCAAAACTATGACCCTCTGGGTCTGGTAGGATTTTCAATCCAATAATATTTAAATGGCTGCAATTGGGAGAGTTGCTTCTAGATTCTTCAATTTCCAGAGAGGGCTAAGGAACATCCTCCTCTGGACTTCCCAACCCCTCAGCTTCCAGAGAGAGCTATGAAACAACCTCCTCTGGACTTCTAGAGTCTTAAGTTCTTGAGCTTCCAGAGAGGGCTATGAAGCGTTCTCATCTGAACTTCCAGAGAGGCTAGGAAACATCCTCCTCTGAACTTCCAAAGAAGGCTAATAAATATCCTCCTCTGAACTTCTAGACTCAAACTTCCAGAGAAGGCTATGCTACATCCTCCTCTGAACTTCTAGAGTCCTCAGCTTCCAGAGAAGGCTAGGAAACATCCTCCTCTGAACTTCCAAAGAAGGCTAATAAATATCCTCCTCTGAACTTCTAGACTCAAACTTCCAGAGAAGGCTATGATACATCCTCCTCTGAACTTCCAAAGAAGGCTAGTAAATATCCTCCTCTGAACTTCTAGATGCAAACTTCCAGAGAGGGCTATGAAACATCCTCCTCAGAACTTCCAAAGAAGGCTAGTAAATATCCTCCTCTGAACTTCTAGACTCCTCAGCTTCCAGAGAGGACAATGAAACATCCTCCTCTAAACTTTCTTCTCTGGACTTCTAGAGACTAGATTCTTGAGCTTCCAGAGAGGGCTATGAAACATCCTCCTCTGAACTTCTAGACTCCTCAGCTTCCAGAGAGAGCTATGAAACACTCTCCTCTGAACTTCCAGAGAGGGCTATGAAACAACCTCCTCTGGACTTCTAGACTCCTTGGCTTCCAGAGAAAGCTATGAAACATCCTCCTCTTAATTTCTAGACTCCTTGGCTTCCAAAGAGGGCTATGAAACATCCTCCTCTGAACTTCTAGACTCCTCAGCTTCCAGAGATGACTATGAAACATCCTCCTCTTAATTTCTAGACTCCTTGGCTTCCAGAGAGGGCTATGAAACAACCTCCTCTGGACTTCTAGACTCCTTGGCTTCCAGAGAAAGCTATGAAACATTATCCTCTGAACTTCTAGAGTATAGATTCTTGAGCTTCCAGAGAGGGCTATGAAGCATTCTCCTCTGAACTTCTAGAGTCCTCAGCTTCCAGAGAAGGCTATGATACATCCTCCTCTGAACTTCTAGAGTCCTCAGCTTCCAGAGAAGGCTATGATACATTTTCCTCTGAACTTCTAAACTCCTTGGCTTCCAGAGAAGGCTGTGATACATCCTCCTCTGACCTTCTAGAGTCCTCAGCTTCCAGAGAGGGCAATGAAACATCCTCCTCTGAACTTCTAGAGTCCTCAGCTTCCAGAGAAGGCTATGATACATGATACATCTTCCTCTGACCTTCTAGAGTCCTCAGCTTCCAGAGAAGGCTATGCTACATCCTCCTCTGAACTTCTAGAGTCCTCAGCTTCCAGAGAGAGCTATGAAGCATTCTCCTCTGAACTTCCAGAGAGGTTAGGAAACATCCTCCTCTGACCTTCTAGAGTCCTCAGCTTCCAGAGAGGGCAATGAAACATTCTCCTCTGAACTTCTAGACTCCTTGGCTTCCATGGCTTATCTAGTTCAGCAGTATCAGTCTAGAGATACAGTAATACCGACCTCAGTAGGCACTTTTCTATATTTTCCCTCTGACCCTACTGGACATGTCTACATGGATACCACACCGCAAAACATGTCCTAAACCACCATTTGAACATCTTTCCGCAATGGATCTTGCAGTCAACGGACTGCAAGATGCTACAAACAAAGCTCTATGTGAATATTTCTCAGCATATCCTTTGGAAATAACATTTTAGAAATAAGGAACAATGGGAATCCCAATGTGCCAGTGTGATTGCCAAAAGTGGACCAGGAGAAAGCCCTGGTGGAATGGATCGAGGCTTTCAGAAGCCTGCTGGGTCCAGTCCTCAGAAATAGTTTGGGGGGGGGGGTTACCGTCAGGATGTTTTGGGAGTATCGGACCCCTCGATCCCAGCTCCCAAAGTCAACTCTGGGCTCCCAGATCCGGAAGCCATTACTGGATTCTGTGTAGAGAAGGAAGAAGTTTGGGTAGAGGAGGTAGGTGGCATCTAAGGTGAGTCTAGGAGGAGTCACTTCGTCTAGGTACCAGTGGATCCCAATGCCAGCCACGTACTTGGCAGCACTGCTGTTCCCGATGACCTGGAAAACCAGAGAGTATGTGTAAAGACCAACATAATACAAGCAATGTGTTGTCAAAGGCTTTCATGGCTGGAATCAATAGGTTGCTGTGAGTTTTCCGGGCTGAATGGCCATGTTCCAGAAGCATTCTCTCCTGACGCATTGCCCACATCTGTGGCAGGCATCCTCATAGGTTGTGAGGTGTGTTGGAAACTAGGCAATCCTACCAGTCTTTAGTAATCGCAGGTTGACCACCTACCACATTGGCCCAATTGGGCAAGTGGATCCTTTGGTCGTCGTGAATGATGAGCAGGACGTCCTTATGGTGACTGGCGGCCAAGGCAGGGCCCAGGTCCATGATGATGAAATCCCGTTGCCTTTCCGGACTAAACTGGATCATGGGGAAATTCTTCATGGGAATCAAAACCGAGGATGATGGCTCATTCTGAGCCGTGACTGCCCAGAAGGTGACATTGTGACAGGCGTATTCGTCCAGGAACCTGTATTCCAAGACGCAAAGAATTTGGGTATACTTTAACAACAACAACAACAACAATTTATTTATATTCCGCCCTATCTCTCTGAGGGGACTCTGGGCATATTCCAGCATATATACAGATACAGGCAAACATTCAATGCCTTGAAACAATGAAACACGAATGCACAAACAAAGGCAAAGCTTCCCCTTTCATCTCAGTCTCTGGGTGTGTTGCTCATCTCCATTTCCAAACCGAACAGCCTGCGTTGCCTGTAGAAACCTCCTAGGTCAGGGATGGGCAACCTACGGCTCGCGGGCCGGATGCGGCCCGGCAGCCAATTCTGTCCAGCCCAGGGAGAAGGGAGTCGGGGGCGGGGCCAAGAGGAAGGGGTGCTGCTGCCACCATCCCATCGCGGGGTCTGTGGGGCCTGTGTCGGCAGACAGGCCAGAGGAGCAGCGGCTTTGGAGTGCCTGACATCCCTGGAGGCGATCCGGGCCTGCAGTGGGAGCACTCTGTGACCTGCGGGGGCTGATCGCCTTGGCGACCCAGGAGACTTCATCGTCTTCCGGGTCGCCAGGTCAAATAAGCCGCCTCAGATCGCCAACTGCTCCCCCTGCAGGCCCGGATCGCCTCCAGGAGTGCAGGCACTCCATAGCAGGGCGATCAGCTGGTGAACGGCTGGGGGCGAGAGTGGGCAAAGGCCTGTAGCCTCCGATTGCCTGCTGCTCTCCTCTGCTGCGGCAGTGGCTGGGTCCGCTTTGCCATCCTCTGGGCTGGGTCCATTGGGCCATTCCATCTTGGGATCCTTCCTCTCTTGAGGATGTCAGCCTTCATCTTGGTTCGCACCTTGTCTTCTTGAATTTAATTTAATTTAATTTTAGTGGTTTTTATTATTATTTTATAATAATTTTATTCTAATAATAGAATAAATAATATAATATAATATACTAATGTTATATTATATTATAATTTCAATATATTATAATGTCTATATATATACTACAATATAATAATTATGATATTAATACTAATAATGTATGAATATTTCTTGATATATTAATATGTTAATATTAATGATGTGTAATATATACGGTAGTAAATATAGTAAGTAAATAAATAATGTAGATTAGAATGTAGTTCCGCCTTTAGGTGCGGCCCTCCACAATATTTTTTGGCTCTCGTGTGGCCCCTTGGGAAAAAATATTTGCCCACCCCTGTCCTAGGTCATGTGACTGCCATGATTGCATGGAGCACCGTTACCTTCCCACAAAAGCATTACCTATTGATCTACTCACAACTGCTAGATTGGCAGGAGCTGGGGCTAACAGCGGGAGCTCACCCCGTCCCGTGGATTCAAACTGGCAACCTTCCGTTCAGCAAGTTCAGCAGCTCAACCGTTTAACCCGTTGTGCCACCACGGCCCCAATTAGTTATTTTCACAGTATCAAGATCCTACTCCCTAGTAATTCTACAGTAACAATTCCCTTCTCCAAATAGTAGCAGACGAGTCCAATTATGTTCTGCCCCCAACTCAGTTGACATTTAACATATCTATCAATGGCTTTGACAACTGGCAATTGATTCCCTAAAGAAGAGATCAATACCTGACGAAATAGCGGGCCCAGGTCTTGTGGTGGATGTCACCTGGCTCTCCCTTCAGGCGCGCTTTGCCCATCACTTGGTTATTGGTCCTCAGCCATCCGGGGGCGCTCCATGGGCTGCCAATGAGGGAGAGGTGCCGCTTCGCAGTGGCCATGAAGCGGTGGAGGAGAGGGATCTATGAAGAGAGCCCAGTAGATGGATCCCAATTCCAGAGGCAAGAGCTTACTTCATCTACCCGCCCCAAACCATTACCAGTTGGCCATCCCACCCATATGAATGAAGGGACTGTTGGAAATAGCAACCTTCTCAAGCCTCCACTAGTTATTTTGTTACGTATATAATTGCTTACTGCAGTGTTTCCCAACCGCTGTGTTTCCCAACCGCTGTGCCGTGGCACACTAGTGTTCCGTGAGCAATCATCAAGTGTGCCGTGGAAGAACCGACCACCCCGCCAGGAGTCATCTGGGCAGCCTGCCTCTCGCTCTGTCTCTCCGTCTCTCTCTCTCTCTCTGGAGTGCCGGCAGGGCCAATCAACACCGGCCAAAAAGCAAGCCCCGCCTCTCTAAGGGTTTCCCGCCCGACACCACATTTGTTCAGGGCGGAAGTCCCGAGAGAGGGGAGATGAGGGGGCGGGGCCTCAGCTTCCTGGAAAAGCGGTTGGTTGGAGGCTGAGGAGGGGAGGGGCCGGGCAGCGCCTTTCCCTGTGAGGTCACTTCTGAAGGAGGCGGAGAGCTTCCGGGGAGGAGCGTTGGGCTTTGTTTTCCTCTCAGCTGGCTCAGGATTCCTTTGGGCTTTGGGGCCGAGGTGCCTCCGGAGCCTCCTCCCTTCTTCCTCGCTTAGCCTGGGCTCGGCCTCTCCTGCTCTCGGGCCTTCTTCCTTCCTTCGCGGCCTGCCTCTCGGCTTCGGAAGGGAGTGGCCTGCCCCTGCGCCTCCCTCCCGCCCTGCCTGAGGGAAACCCAGGTGAGCAGCGGCCTTGAAGCACCGGGTGGTGATGATAGGGCAGCGTCAGCCCAGGCGACCCAGTCCGAAGCACACAAGGCAGGATATCTATGTTGTGTTCATCGAAACAGGCCCAGGTTTCGCACTGAGTGTATAAATACATTTAAAAACATATTAACTATATGTATTACTGTGTTAGAGTGTCATTTTGTGTCGTTTTGGTTGGTGGTGTGCCCCAGGATTTTGTCAATGTAAAAAATGTGCTGTGGCTCAAAAAAGGTTGAAAAACACTGGCTTACTGTATTGTATGTGTATGTTGGTTTGCAATTTTACCTAACCTGGGAAAGGCTGCAGGCCATGTGATCAGGTCTGGACATGTTCAGGACTAAGACTCCGTTTTAGATCAGTGTTTGCTTTAGACTTCAGTGGAGATAGAAGCCATTACACCAGTGGTTCTCAACCTTTCTAATGCCGTGACCCCTAAATACAGTTCCTCATGTTGTGGTGACCCCCAACCATATTTTTGTTGTTACGTCATAACTGCTACTGTTATGAATTGTTGGATGTATTTTCATTGTTACAAACTGAACATAATTAAAAACAATATGTTTGGGGGAGTATGCAAGTGCTTTAGCAAGTGCGCACCCTCTTTCCGAGAGGGACATGCACCGGCGTTGCCAGGCGCGCGGGGAAAGAGGCCACGTGCAGCTAGCATGCGTGCGGAGTGCATGCTCCCTGCACGAGGCCTCTTTCCCCGCGTGCCTGGCAACGCCGGCATGCATCCCTCTACTGGCGTTAGCAAGTGCTTGCTCTCTTTCCGAAAGGCCTCTTTCCCTGCGCGCCTGACAATGCCGGTGCACGTCTCTCCCCCAGCGTTGCCAAGTTTGCAGGGGAAGAGGGCTTGAAGCATACATCCGATGGAGCACAGGGCCCCTTCTTCCAGTGCCTCTGCGAAGTAGCTTCTGCGAAAGCCTCGCTGTCTCTTTGGCGAACTGTTGAGGGCGCATGGGGCCTGCAGGAGGAGCCGTGGCCTAACGAGACCATGCCGCAACCCCTCCAGAATTGCCAAACGACCCCTCCAGAGGTCACATCCCCCAGGTTGAGAACCACTGCATTAGACTCTTAGAGGATAGAAGCCAAGCTATCTGTTTGCATCAGAAGCAGATACTGTTTAGACTTCAGTAAGATGTATGCCTAAAGACATCATTGGACTATGGACTATTGATTCTAAGGAAGATGCCCTGTGTTACCTACACAAACCTATTGTAACTGGATTCATAAGCAAAGTACCTGTATGCTGTATACATGAAGCTTTGTGAGTAAACCAACACTGTTATTTTTAAAAGAAGACTGCTTATTTTGTCTCTTGGGAGCATGATTTAAAGGCAAATATATTTTAAGGGAGAGTACGGGGTTTTTTTTTCAACTAAAGGAATGTATTTCTTTCTTTGTTTGTTTGTTTACTTTATTTATGTTCCACTCTTCTCACCCTGAAGGGGACTCAGAGCGGATTACAGGTACAGATATTTAGCAGACAATCCCTGCCGTTTCCACATACACACATATAGACGAACAGAGGCAAACTCTGGCCACCAGGGGGAGCTGACGCACTCCTCATCTCTCAGCGTTCACAGCGTCCCTTGTTGTTCCTTCCGCATTCCTGGAGTTCTTTAATGGCCTCATAATTCAGTCAAAATTTGCCTCCCCACTTAATGTGGTACCTTTATCTCCTGTCTTTCGGGCTGCAAAGGTCGACAGCAAGCTACACTTAAAGGTCGAGCACCCACCTCGACCCGGGCAGGCCTCAAACTCATGACCTACTGGTCAGGGAGATCTATGCAGCTGACACTTAGCCAGCTGCGCCACATTCCCGGAACAGTTCTGAAACTCTGCTGAGTATGTGTTTTGTGAATTGGCATGTCTTTGTCCTTGACAGTTCAAAGATATATCTAGGAAAATCTAGGAGACCTAGTTGCCTTGCATGAGCGCTGGCAAAATGTTGTGACTTCTAACAGGGTCATGCCTTTCCTTGACCAGTGGTTTTCCTAAAAGGTTATGAATCCCATTTCCAAAATGGTTACGGAGATTCCCATTTTCCAAAAGGTAACGGCATCATTTTGCCAAAAGGGCCTGGGGCCGGGAGTGGGAAATTACCAGTCAAAGCAGAGACTTTAGACGAGGGGAAAGTCCAAAAGGGAAATGCCTCGTAACAAGCAGGTACAGGAGAGGGATTTGGCTGCGGAGGAAAAGCAGGCACAGGAATACTGCCAAGAGCAGGCGCCATAAGAGAACAAAAGGAAGCGATAGGAGGCATGAATAGGAGAAAAAAGCCTTTGCACATGCTCACAGTATTGATTATAAAACTGAGCTGCATCTCAGTCTTGTGCAGCACTTCTTATTCACCCGGCAGGGTGTTGTGCTCAAATAAAGCAGTTGAATGGTCTCCTTGCCTGGAGGTTTTGGGGCCATCTGATAACAAAGGGATACGGCAGCAGGTATGCAAGAAATCCACAAGGGAGCCAGAGAGGTCTCATTTGTTCTTGGCGTCACTCACCTTCAGTTCAGTGTCCTCATAAGCCAGACGGAAGCACTTCAAGTCATAGTCATTCATACACTGGTCTGCATAACTGTACGCTCGGGTGGAGAAGTCAGAGCATGCCATGGGCAGGCGCAAAAGGTTGTACTCAATCCCTGTAAATACAGGGGAAGCAAAAAGGTTAGGGATATACAGTTGTTATGTGCCTCCAAGTCATTTCTGGCGCATGGCAGCCTTTCATGCGATGACTTCTAAGGGGTCAAGCCATAGCGGTCACCATAGAGCAGGGGTGGGCAAACGGCGGCCCTTTGGCCGGATGCGGCCCTTTGGCCGATTCTATCCGGCCCTCCTAAGGGCCCCTGGCTTGCCTCCCCTGCCTGGCCTCTGCATAAAACTCCAGAGAAGGGGACTACAAGGAAGCATTATTTTATTTTAGTGGTTTTTATTATTATTGTATAATAATTTTATAATAATAAAAAAAAATAATATAATAAATAATATAATATAATGTTATATTATATATTATAATTTCAATATGTTATAATGTCTATATATACTATAATAATTATGATATTAATACTAGTAATATATGAATATTTCTTGATATATTAATATGTTAATATTAATGATGTGTAATATATAGTAAATATAGTAAGTGAATAAATAAATAAATGAATTATGTAGATTATCATGTAGTTCAGCCTTTAGGTGCGGCCCTCCATAATATTTTTTTGGCTCTCGTGTGGCCCCTTTGAAAAAAAAATGGCCCACCCCTGCCATAGAGGCATGCTACTATTGTGTTATTGGATATAGAGTGATATAAACGTCACCATGGATAGAATCATGGAGTTGGAAGAGACCCCAAGGGCCATCCAGTCCAACTCCCTACCATGCACGAACAAAGACAAAGCCATCCCGACAGATAGAATAATAATAATAACCTCCATAGAATAATAATAATACAAGGTTGTGTTCTTGCGCCAACCCTATTTACAATCTTCTTCAGCATGATGCTCCAAAGGGCTACGGCAGATCTCGAAGAAGAAGACGGCATACATATACGCTATCGTACTGATGGTAGTTTGTTCAACTTAAGCCGTCTGAGGGCTCGCACTAAACTATCTAGTCCGTGAGCTGCTTTTTGCTGACGATGCTGCCCTTGTCGCCCATTCAGAAGCAGCCCTGCAGCGTCTAACATCCTGCTTTGCAATAGCTGCAGAGCTGTTTGGGCTGGAAGTCAGCCTGAAGAAAATGGAAGTCCTCTACCAGCCTGCACCACAGGAAGAACACCATCATCCCCACGTCAGCATAGGCACATCTGTGCTTAAGTCCGTTCAGCAGTTCACCTACCTGGGAAGCATCATCTCTTCAGATGCCAAGATTGATAAAGAGATAGATCACAGATTAGCAAAGGCATAGAGTGCATTTGGAAGGCTTCACAAAAGAGTCTGGAGTAACAAATATCTGAGACAAAGCACCAAAATCAGTGTGTACAGAGCTATCGTACTGTCTGTTCTCCTATATGGGTCTGAAACATGGGTCACCTATCGCCAGCACCTATGACTCCTCGAATGCTTTCATCAGTGCTGTCTTCGCACAATCCTAAATATACACTGGACCAACTATGTGACGAATGTTGCTGTCCTTGAGCAAGCAGGGATCACCAGCATTGAGGCCATGCTACTGAGAACACAGCTGCGCTGGGCAGGGCACGTCTCCAGGATGGAGGACCACCACCTCCCAAAGATACTACTCTATGGTGAACTCGTCACAGGTCAGCGCAAGAGAAGCGCCCCCAAAAAGAGATATAAGGACTCCCTGAAACAACACCTCAGGCTCGGCCAGATTGATCACCAACAATGGTCCACCCTGGCCTCACATCGGGAGGCATGGAGATGCACTATCCACAATGCTGCGGCCTCTTTTGAGAAGACACGCCAAACGGTTCTCGAAGAGAAACGACAACGCAGAAAGAACCGCAACTTGGAAACAACATCACCCAAGGAGACTTTCTGCTGTGCTTTCTGCAACCGGACTTGCCTATCTCAGATTGGCCTTTTTAGTCATCAACGCGCTTGTAAAAAGCGTGGGATGAGTCCTTCCTAAAGAATCTTCGTTCGCGAAGTAATGCCGAGAGAGAATAATAATAATAATAATAATAATAATACACTTTATTTATATTCCACACTTCTGCCCTAAGGGACTCAGAGTGAACTACAGCATTTAAATACATAAGCAAACATTCAGTGCTTTTACAATCATATATGAGGCACACAAACACCAGCAAAGGCAGAGGCTTCTCCTTTCATTTCCAGCTTCTGGAGGTGGGGCTCATCTCTGGCTCTGCGGCGGGTGCTTTCTCCATTTTCAAGCTGAGGAGCCTGTGTTGTCATCTCCTGGTTGTGTGGCTGGCAAGATTGCTTAGAGAGCGTCTCTTGCCTTTTCCCACTGAAGCGGTACCTCTTTATCCACTCGCATTTTGTTTTCAAACTGCTAGTTGGCAGGAGCTAGAGCTGACGAACAGGAGCTCACCCCATCTTGCAGATTCAAACTGCCGACCTTCAGGCTAGCAGTTCAGCCAACCTTCAGGTCAGCGGTTCAGCAGCACAAGGGTTTAGCCCATTGCACTACCATGGCTCCCAAGAAGCATTCAACTGTTGAGTTATGGGACAGGCCCGGATTAACCCTTTTTTGCGCCCTAGGCCACACTTTGGAATTACGCCCCCTTTAAGCCAACCTCCCGCCACCTCCAAGGTCCCCATGTATTCCCACCGGCTGGAAAGCTCCGCTGTGCTCTGAAGGTCTCCTCGGGAGTCGGGAGGTTTGGGGAGAGCGCAACGGGTGCAAACTCGCTCCAAAGGTGCTCACGAGAGAGAGAGAGAGAGAGTGAGGGAGCGTGAGAGAAAGAGAGAGTGTGCGAGAGAGCGAGAGAGAGAGAGCGTGCAAGAGAGAGCGAGAGAGAGAGCATGCAAGAGAGAGAGAGAGAGAGCGTGAGAGAGAGAGAAAGAGAGAAGGTGTGCACGAGAGAGAGAGAGAGCGAGAGAGAGAGAGCGCGAGAGGAGGAGCGTGCGGGAGAGAGCGCGTGTGAGAGAGTGTGTGTGTGAGAGAGAGAATGAGAGAAAGAGAGAGTGTGCGTGAGAGAGAGACCGAGAGAGAGAGAGAGCGCGCAAGAGAGAGAGGAGAGAGAGAGAGAGAGAGAGAGAGCACGCGCAAGAGAGAGAGCGAGAGAGAGCGTATGAGAGAGAGAGAGTGTGCAAAAGAGAGCGCGAGAAAGAGAGAGCAAGAGAGCGTGCGAGAGAGCGAGAGAAAGTGCGAGCGAGAGAGAGAGTGCGAGAGAGAGAGAGAGAGAGCGAGAGAAAGGGAGCAAGCAAGAGAGAGAGAGCAAGCGAGAGAGAGAAAGAGACCGAGAGAGAGAGCACGAGTGAGAGAGAGCACGCAAGAGAGCGAGACAGCGAGAGGGAGAGAGGGAGCGAGAGAGAGGGAGAGAGTGTGAGAGAGCACACGCAAGAGAGAGTGCGTGAGAGAGAGAGAGAGAGAGAGAGAGAGCGCGCACGAGAGAGAGCGCGTGCGCGAGAGAGAGGGGGACGGAGCAGACACTTTGCCAGGAGGAGTGAGGAGGGGCATGAGAAAGGGGGAAAGGGGGGGTGCAGACCAGGGGTTTTTTTTTGGTCCGTGATCTGCGCCCCCAGCTTGCGCCCCTAGGCCATGGCCTTGTTGTCCTTATGGGTAATCCGGGCATGTTATGGGATATGGAGTGATATACAGGCACTTGTGACATAAATAGTAGAATGGAGGAATCCAGCGGTGGTATTAAGGGATACAGAAGGATATACAGAACTCTAGACATCGATATATGCTAGTGCTAGAGTTGTATAGGTAGACCATTTGGCCAGACACTTGTGCATAGGCACGTCGGCTGCACACTTTTGACAGCTGCAAGGTACGTAAAAGCTATTACTCTTACCTTCTTCAGAGAAGTAAGAGCGGAGCAAATGGTCCTGGGCTTCCCGCGACAAGCGCATGATGTTGATCGCAGCAGCGTCAGTGAGGGACCCGCCAAAACCCTTGATGCGCTGGTAGTGTACAAATGGGTTGTACGTATATCGCAAGCCTTTGAAGGAAGGCAGGAGAGAAGAAGCTGGTTAGATTTGGGATATTCAATGTCTGTCAAGTTCTTGAGTGTGTCTTTCCAGTAATGGATGGGATTATAAAAAGGGCCAGACTATAAATCCCAGACTATAAATCCCAGCACTATTTAAGTCTTTGGAAAGAAACTCGGCTTTTTCAAGTGGAGCAGAACCCCATTAACCCTATACGGTTCCGGCCCTGTTTACCTGTCCGAACGTATTCTCCCCTATGAACCGTCAAGAGTGTTAAGATCGTCTGGAGAGGCCCTGCTCTCAGTCCCACCACCTTCGCAGGCGCGTCTGGTGGGGACGAGGGACAGGGCCTTTTCTGTGGTGGCCCCCCGGCTGTGGAATTCCCTCCCAAATGAAATTAGATCCGCCCCCTCCCTCCTGACATTTAGGAAGCGGGTGAAAACGTGGCTGTGCAATGAGGCCTTTGCAGAATGAAGGAGGAAATCGTGAATCGGCTAAAGTCGCCAACCACTAGATACGGACCGAATACACGGATTGAGTTGGACTCGATTTTACTTTGGCGAAAGGCTTTTAAAATGTATTTATTGAATGTGTATGTGATAATTTTAGTGTAAATTTATGATGTTTATATTTGAAATGTTAGCACTGAATACTTGCTGTTTGCCTGTCTGAGTCCCTCTTCGGAGGTGAGAAGGCCGGGGTAGAAAAGTTTTAAATAAATAAATAAATTTCATAGAATCATATAGTTCAGTGTTTCCCAACCGCTGTTCCGCGGCATACTAGTGTGCCGTGAGTGATCACCTGGTGTGCCGTGGAAAAACCTCTTTCCCCCCCTTTCTTCCCCCTCCTGCTGAACTCCTGCTGCTGATGCTTGAGGGAGGAGGAGGAGGGGCCGGGCGGCGGTGAAGAAGGGGCTGGGGCGCCGCCTTTTTCGGCCATTTCCCCAGCCAACCTCCAATCGAGGGAGGGCGGGGAACGGAAGCAGAAGTGAGGAGCGCAGTCTGAGGCAGGCCCACCGGCTTCTTCTTTCGAACCGCAGGAAAGAAGGAAGGCAGGCAGGCAACCGTGGACCGAGTGAGTGCCTTCCCTTCTGGTGTGGAAGAGGGGGAGAGCCATTCAGGAAGGGAGCCACCTGGGGGTTCTGTCTGGGAAGTATGGCCCAGTTCTATCGTTGGTGGGGTTCAGAATGCTCTTAGGGGAGCTATAAATCCCAGCAACTACAACTCCCAAATGGCAAGATCTATTTCCCCTGAACTCCATCTGCGTTCACATTTGGGCATATTGAGTATTCATGCCAACATTGTTTGAGTCCACAGTGCTCTCTGGATATAGGTGAACTACAAATCCAAAACCTAAGGTCAATGTCCACTAAACTCTTATAGTATTTTCTCTTGGTTATGGGTGTTCCCTGTGGGAAGTTTGTGTCTTTCTGCCATTCCTGCCAGGATATCTATGTTGTGTTCATCGAAACAGCCCCAGGTTTCACATTGAGTGTATAAATACATTTCAAAACATATTAACTATATGCATTACCATGTTAGAGTGTCATTTTGTGTCATTTTGGTTAGTGGTGTGCCCCCAGGATTTTGTAAATGTAAAAAATGTGCCGTGGCTCAAAAAAGGTTGGGAAACACTGATATAGTTGACCAGTTTAATCCCCTGCTATTCAGGAAGACACAATCAAAGCTCTACTGACAGATGGCCACCCAGCCTCTGCTTGAAAACCTTCAGAAAAAGAGAGTCCCAGGTCGCATGGGGATTTTCTTTCTAATGTTTAGGTAGAATCTCTTTTCCTGCAATTTAAATCCATTGTGTTCTAGTTGTCGGAGCAGCAGAAAACAAGCAAACCTCCTCAATATGATATTCCTATTTGCTCAAAACTAATTTTCTTTTTTTTTTGTGGCTAAATTATATGTTGTAGTAAAGCCCGAGGCTGATAGGTTCAGTGATGATTTAGAGGGGATTGTGGGATTTCCTGTAGGTCTCCCTGAGGCACGAAGTGATGAAAGTTCACATCAGAGGTGTCAGCGTTTAGCATAATTAGCCCGCAGAATGACTTTAGCCCTTATAACTCTATGTGTGCTAAAGTAACTCATAAAAGAAACACGTGAGTCTTTTGCTTTAAGTAGAAAAGAAAATGAAGTTGTATTCACAGCATACAGCAGTATTTCCCAACCGTCCCATGACGGACCTCCTGCTGTGCCGCGAGAAAAGCTCTATGCCCCCCTTCCCCCCTTTTCCTGCCGAACTCCTGCTACTTGGGGGGGGGGAGGAAGAGCCGGGCAGCGGCGAAGAAAAAGAAGAAGGGGCCGGGGCGCCGCCTTTTCCGGCCGTTTCCCCAGCCAGCCTCCAATCCGCCATGACTCCCGCCATGACTCTCGCCCCTCGCTCGCGGAAGCCGCGCGGAGGAGGAGCCCCGCCCACTGAAGCCCGTCCACCGCTCATGCTCCTCCTCCATGCGGCTTCAGTGGGAGGGGGCGAGGCATGGCACGGCCTGGCTCCACCCCCTCCCCAGCTTCAGCTCTCCCACAGCTTCTCCAGCCTTGAGGGACAGTGCCAAACCAGCATTGTGCTGGCTCTGCCACCGCTGGCTTGGCATTGCCCCCTCAAGGCTGGAAGCTCTGGGAGAGTTGGCCGGGGAGGGAGCTGGCATGGCATGGCCCTGCTCTGCCCCCTCCCCTGCTTCAGCTCTCTAAAGCTTCTCCAGCCTTGAAGGGACAGTGCCAAACCAGCATTGTGCTGGCTCTGCCACCGCTGGCTTGGCACTGCCCCTTGGGGCTGGAGAAGCTGTGGGAGAGCTGAAGCCAGGGGCGGCAGCGGGCATGGTGCGGCCTGGCTCCGCCCCTCCCCAGTTTCAGCTCTCCCACAACTTCTCCAGCCTTGAGGGACAGTGCCAAACCAGCATTGTGCTGGCTCTGCAACCGCTGGCTTGGCACTGCCCCTCAAGGCTGGAGAAGCTGTGGAGAGCTGAAGCTGGGAGAGGGAGAGGAGGGGGCATGGTGTGGCCCGGCTCCGCCCCTTCCCAGCTTCAGCTCTCCACAGCTTCTCCAGCCTTGAAAGGACAGTGTCAAACCAGCATTGTGCTGGCTCTGCCACCGCTGGCTTGGCACTGTCCCCAAGGCTGGAGAAGCTGTGGGAGAGCTGAAGCCAGGAGGGGAGGGGCGGGGCATGGTGCAGCCTGGCTCTACCCCTTCCCAGCTTCAGCTCTCCCACAGCTTCTCCAGACTTGAAGGGACAGTGTCAAACCAGCATTGTGCTGGCTCTGCCACCGCTGGCTTGGCACTGTCCCCTCAAGGCTGGAGAAGCTGTGGGAGAGCTGAAGCTGGGGGAGGGGGAGGGGCGGGGCATGGTGCGGCCTGGCTCCACCCCCTTCCCAGCTTCAGCTCTCCCACAGCTTTTCCAGCCTAGAAGGGACAGTGCCAAACCAGCATTGTGCTGGCTCTGCCACCGCTGGCTTGGCACTGCCCCCTCAAGGCTGGAGAAGCTGTGGGAGAGCTGAAGCCGGGGGGAGGGGGGAGGGGCGGGGCATGGTGCGGCCTGGCTCCGCCCCTCCCCAGCTTCAGCTCTCCACAGCTTCTCCAGCCTTGAAGGGACAGTGCCAAACCAGCAATGTGCTGGCTCTGCCACCGCTGGCTTGGCACTGTCCCCTCAAGGCTGGAGAATCTGTGGGAGAGCTGAAGCCGAGGGAAAGGGTGGGGCATGGTGCGGCCTGGCTCCACCCCTTTCCAGCTTCAGCTCTCCCACAGCTTCTTCAGCCTTGAAGGGACAGTGCCAAACCAGCATTGTGCTGGCTCTGCCACCGCTGGCTTGGCACTGTCCCCTCAAGGCTGGAGAAGCTGTGAGAGAGCTGAAGCCGGGGGAGGGGGAGGGGCGGGGCATGGTGTGGCCTGGCTCCGCCCCCTTCCCAGCTTCAGCTCTCCCACAGCTTCTCCAGCCTTGAAGGGACAGTGCCAAGCCAGCATTGTGCTGGCTCTGCCACCGCTGGCTTGGCACTGTCCCCTCAAGGCTGGAGAAGCTGTGAGAGAGCTGAAGCCGGGGTGGGGGAGGGGCAGGGCATGGTGCGGCCTGGCTCAGCCCCTTCCCAGCTTCAGCTCTCCCACAGCTTCTCCAGCCTTGAAGGGACAGTGCCAAACCAGCATTGTGCTGGCTCTGCCACCGCTGGCTTGGCACTGTCCCCTCAAGGCTGGAGAAGCTGTGAGAGCTGAAGCCGAGGGGGGTGGGGAGGGGCAGGGCATGGTGCGGCCTGGCTCTGCCCCTTCCCAGCTTCAGCTCTCCCACAGCTTCTCCAGCCTTGAAGGGACAGTGCCAAACCAGCATTGTGCTGGCTCTGCCACCGCTGGCTTGGCACTGTCCCCTCAAGGCTGGAGAAGCTGTGAGAGAGCTGAAGCGGGGGGCGGGGGAGGGGTGGGGCATGGTGTGTCCTGGCTCCGCCCCCTTCCCAGCTTCAGCTCTCCCACAGCTTTTCCAGCCTAGAAGGGACAGTGCCAAACCAACATTGTGCTGGCTCTGCCACCGCTGGCTTGGCACTGCCCCCTCAAGGCTGGAGAAACTCTGGGAGAGTTGAAACCGGGGGAGGCGCATGGTGCGGCCTGGCTCCACCCCCTCTCCCCAGCTTCAACTCTCTCACAGCTTCTCCAGCCTTGAGGGGACAGTGCCAAGCCAGCATTGTGCTGGCTCTGCTACCGCTGGCTTGGCACTGCCCCCTCAAGGCTGGAGAAGCTCTGGGAGAGCTGAAGCCGGGGGGAGGGGGCGGGGCATGGCGCGGCCTGGCTCCGCCCCCTCCCCTGGCTTCAGCACTCCCAGCAGCTGCTCCCAGCAGGCCACCATCCCCCAGCCGTTCTTCACTGTGTTAGAGTGTCATTTTGTGTCATTTTGGTTGGTGGTGTGCCCCCGGATTTTTTTTAATGTTAAAAGTGTGCCGCGGCTCAAAAAAGGTTGGGAAACACTGGCATACAGCATACAAAAACAAAACAGAAGAATTGCTCTCACCAAAATGTAACACAAAACAATATCTTCGGAGAGTTTTCTTCCTTCAACGACGATAAGCAGACTTGTGACAAAAACAATATACAATCTCTCTTACTCAGGAGTCCGCAGAGTGACCTTGTCTCCCGTCAACAAGCTTTTATCTTCAGGACGCTGCTCCGGCACCAAACAAAGGCTTTTTCAGCTCAGATCGAGCCACGCACGAAGCATACGAGGGCAGGTTAATAAGTCCGTGACTTTTTGAAAGAAGCACAGGTTTTTGGATTTTAAAAAATCATTTTATTTGTCAACGTCGTCTCCTTTGAGCTCTATACGCTTTGTCCAACGTTTCTCCAATTTTTTTATCCCTTCCAAAAAATAAGATTTGTCGAGGTCATAAAAATACGGTATTTGTTTGTGAGATGATTTCATTGTTGGAGTCAAATCTCTTTCCGCCGAGCCATTTCTTCAGGTTTGGAAACAAGAAATAGTCACTCGGGGCTAAATCTGGAGAATAGGGTGGATGAGGGAGCAATTCGTATCCCAATTCATGGATTGTTGCCATGGCAACTGCACATGTGTGCACCCTTGCATTGTCCTGGTGCAAAAGAACTTTTTTCTTGGCCAAATGCGGTCGGTTTCCCACCCCCCCCATCCCCAAATCCTCATTAAATCGACCCAATAAGTTGGCATAATATTCGCCATTGATTGTTTTACCCTTTTGAAGGGAGTCAATGTGGATTATACCGCGTGCATCCCAAAAAACGGTCGCCATGACTTTATTGGCTGACAAACCCACCTTGGCCTTCTTTGGCGCCGATTCACCCCGAGAAACCCACTGTTTTGACTGCTGTTTGGTCTCTGGTGTGTTGTGGTGGATCCACGTTTCGTCCACGGTTACGAAACGGCACAAAAACTCGTCCATATTGCGGTTGAACAACGCCAAGCACTCCTGCAAAATTGTCACACGATTGCGTTTGTGGTCGATTGTGAGCAAACACGGCACCCATCTTGTGGAAAGCTTTCTCATACACAAGTGATCATTTAAAATTGAAACCACTGAGCCACGTGAGATGCCTATGGCTTCCACAATCTCTCGTACCTTCAATCTCCGACCGGCCAACGCCATATCGTGAATTTCTTCAATTGTTTCGAGTGTAGAAACCTCAACTGGGCGTCCAGAACTTCCGGCATCTTCCGTGCTTGTACGGCCACAATGACATTCAGTAAACCACTTTTTTACCATTGAAATAGATGGTGCAGAGTCCCCATAGCATTTATCAAGCTTAGCCTTGGTTTGAGTGAGGGGTTTTTTCCTCAAAAAATAATGCTTAATGAGCACACAAAATTGACTTTTTTCCATTTTTTCCTCAAATCACACGGTAGTCTGCTATTAATGGCTGTCAAACACAAACTAAATGACGCAGCTTGTTCAAATTTTGACAGGAGTCAACTGACAGATGCCTGTTGACAGAAGCAGTGTTGCCCTTTCAGCTAAGAGGCGGGAAATTCAAAGTCGCAGACTTATTGACCCAACCTCGTAGAACGCAATGCTCAATGCTCAAAGTACAAACACACTATATACATGAGATAGCGATACACTCAATTATCCCATCAATTAACTGTGTCAGCTACAACAGAAACGGTCCTGATCCTTTCAAAAACTTAGGAAAAGTATGTGGCAAACTCTTAGTAGCAACAAAAGAAATGATGATTCTCTCAGGGAAAAACGTGACTCAGAAAGTGCAGGGCTTCAAGGTCAGTCAGAGGGGCCAGAAACTGCAACATTAGATAAGGAGTCGGGCGAAGAGTTAAGTGATACGGAAGGCTCTTTAGGAAAACACCTGGAGCTACGGAGGTCAACAAAAGCCTTCATTTACAGATTGGAGCGGAAAATAGGCAGTGCCGGTCAGAGTGCTTATGTGGGCAAGTTGGGGAGAAAATTAATGGGAAAAGAAATGACTTCATGGGTGCCTATTAATTAGCAAGTTGTTTACCTAAGAGTGAGTTCAGGCAACAAAGTGTTGGAAATTACAACCTTCTTCAAATCTCGTCTCGTAATTTGTTTACAATCCTGTTGCTTACTTATTGTATGTATGTTCTGATATGCAGGTTTCTTTCCTTGCTCTATGGTTTCCCAAGAAGTTGTGGGAGGGGTGCAGACCACATGATCCGCTCTGAGATGAGCATAGAGCATAGAGTGTTGTTGAAGGCTTTCATGGCTGGAATCAATGGGTTGCTGTGAGTGTTCAGGGCTGTACGGCCATGTTCCAGAAGCATTCACTCCTGACGTTTTGCCCACATCTATGGCAGGCATCCTCGGAGGTTGAGGGAATTATCATAGATGGGGGTGAAACGTCAGGAGATCACAGACTTGCAAACACTTGCCTGTTGTTTATTGTAAGAGAGGTGTTCTGTCTGGATGGCACAGAAACTATCTCAAACTTATATGGAGCTGTCTGATAAGTTGTGTACCTGTATATGCTGAACACATGAAGGACGTGAGTAAACCAAATATATTAATTTTTACCAAAGTCGGCTTTATTTTGTCTCTAGATTCCATAATACAAAACAAATTGTTTTATGGGAGTGTGTGTGTGTGTGTGTGTGTGTGTGTGTATCTATCTATCTATCTATCTATCTATATATATATATATATATATGGCACTCAAAAGTACTTCTGAAGAACTGCTACTTTTATGAAATGGCATTTTCTCTGTTTTCTAACAGGTCATTCAGTCTAACAACTGAAGCCAATCGCCTTGCACATATACATTTGGTTGTTTATCACTTGAGAAGATTATACTCAAATGCAGTTTTGGCTGTTCTCTGAAAGGTTATGATCTCTAAAAGGTAGTGCTTTTCTTAAAAGTTGCTTTAGGAGCCTCTGGAGCTCCGATTTGAGGAACATCATTTCTGATTTAATTGCCAGGGCTCAATGCTACTCCATCCTGGGATTTGTAAGGACATCTTCTAGTTGGGAAGCCACCAGACATGGTGCCATAAGGCAGTGTTTCCCAACCAGTGTGCCATGGCACACTAGTGTGCCGTGAGCGATCACCAGGTGTGCCGTGGGAAATTGGAACCTCCAATACCCTTTCTTCCCCCTCCTGCCCAACACTTTTTCTTCTCCACTTGGGTTCCGTTTCTCCTGAAGGGGGAGGGAGGAAGACGTGACCCGTGCGGGCGCTACTGCGCAGACTTGCCCCACATCTTCCTCCCTCCCCCCTCCCCTCCTGAACACGCTCACGCTGCCCCCTCAAATCAAAATGGCGGCAGAAGTGGCAGTGTAGAAGAAAAAGTAAGTGTTGGGCAGGAGGGGGAAGAAAGGCGCTGAAGGGGAAGGGGGAGGAAGAGGTCTCTGTCGGAAGCTGGCATGGGCAAACTTGGACCTTCCAGGTGTTTTGGACTCCAACTCCCACCATTCCCTGCAGCCTCAGGCCCTTTACCTTTCCCCCCCCCCCTCAGCCACTTAAGCAGGAAAGGGCCTCAGGCTGTTAGGAATGGTGGGAGTTGAAGTCCAAAGCACCCAGAGGGTCAAAGTTTTCCCATGCCTGTTTTAGGGACCTTAAAGTGGTGAGCCTCCTTCCAACATTGATTCTAGATTGAAAACAAACAACAACATAACATAACATTGTTTGAGTCCACAGTGCTCTTTGGGTGTAGGTGAACTAGAACTTCCAAACTCAAGGTCAATTCCCAAGCAAACCATTTCAGTACTTTCTGTTGGTAATGAGAGTTCAATATGCCAAGTTTGGTTCAATTCCATTGTTGCAAGAGTTCAGGATGCTCTTTGATTGTGTGTTAACTATAAATCCCAGAAACTGTAACTCCCAAATGTCAATGTCTATTTTCCCCAAACTCCATCTGTGTTCACATTTGGGCATATTGAGTATTCATGCCAAGTTTGGTCCTGATCCAACATTGTTTCAGTCCACAGTGCCCTCTGGATATAAGTGAACTACAACTCCAAAACCCAAGGTCAATGCCCACCAAACTCTTATAGTATTTTCTCTTGGTTATGGGAGATCTGTGTGGGAAGTTTGTGTCGTTCTGCCATTCCTGCCAGGATATCTATGTTGTGTTCATCGAAACAGGGCCAGGTTTCCCACTGAGTGTATAAATACATTTAAAAACATATTAACTACATGTATTACTGTGTTAGAGTGTCATTTTGTGTCATTTTGGTTGGTGGTGTGCCCCAGGATTTTGTAAATGTAAAAAATGTGCCGCAGCTCAAAAAAGGTTGAAAAACACTGCCGTAAGTGCTCCTCCACCACCACCACCCCAAATCCCCATCCCAGGGGCTTACCTGAACCAGAGGGGCTTGGCTGGATCACCCCTTCACTGCGCTCCAAGCGCCCCCCGGCCCTGGTGCTCTCATATTTGACAAAGCTGCCAACAGCAGGGATGGAGATGGGGTCCATTTTGTCGCAGTAGGTGGCATTGCAGACACAGACCATGGCCTTGGAGCCGAAATAACGGGGGGCACAAGGACGGCTGGCTATGAGAAAGGAGAGGGAAAAGAGCTCAGTGGAGAAGCTAGCCCCTTTCAGGGGAGGCACTCTGCACATGTTCCATATCCCGGGGGTCATAGGATGGAACCATCTCAAAGTGGTACCAAACCGCTACAAAATGTGCAGTGCAGACGCATCCTTGAAGTTATCCGGCACAGATAGAAATGGCTTCCCTGTCAATAGTCCGCATTCTGAAGGATGTATCCACAGTGTTGAGCCTCTTTGGGAGGGAAGGTTCAGCACCATGGATGGCTCTTTTAAAGCTGTGTGTCATGGCATGTTGGTGTGACCGCTGAAGTTGCGTGAACACCATGAGAAACCTCAGAGAAACCTCGGGTGGAGCCTACACCAAATCAAGATTAAAAAAATAATCTCATTTTGAAAGATTCAACACAATAAAAATGTAAGATATGCACGGAATATGCGAAATCCCATACATTTCATTATTACAATTTATTTCTTTGCCCGTATCTCTTATAAGGTGTTGGTTGGAGGATGACTGACAGACAAACAGACAGATGTTAGATGAATGGGTGATGTATGGTTGGTGAACAGATGAACTGATGAACTGACGATGGATGACTGATAGACAGACAGAGAGATGGATGGTAGATGGATGGATGGTTGTTGGGTGAATTGATGAACTGATGAATGGATGATGGATGACTGATAGAAAGACAGTGAGATGGATGCTAGATGGATGGATGGATAGATGAATGGGTTAACTGTGTTTTATAATGCTATTTTATGTGTTTTTATGTGTTTTTATCTGGTCTTTTAATGCTATTTTATGTGTTTTTATCGTTGTAAACTGCTCTGGGCCCGGAGAGGGAGGATGATAGATGACTGAATAAATAAATAAATAAAGGGTGGATAGAAGGGATGAATGAGTGTGGGTGTATGGGGTTGGATGGATGGAGGATGGCTAATGGATGACTGATAGACAAACAGATGGTTGATGGGTGGATTAACTGATGGATGGGTGGGTGGGTGGATGATGGATGACTGGAAGACAGGCAGAGAGATGGATGGATGATAGATCATCCATCCATCTCTCTGTCTGGATAGATGGATGGATGATAGTTGGATGAATGGATGGATAGGTGAATAATGAGTGGATAGATGGGAGGATGGATGAGGATGGATGGATGGAGGATGGCTAATGGATGACTGATAGACAAACAGATGGATGGTAGATGGATGGGTGATGTATGGTTGATGGATGGATGGATGGATGATGGATGACTGATAGACAGAGGGATGGATGATGGTTGGGTGAATGGATGGATAGATGGATAATGAGTGGATAGATGGGAGGATGGATGAGGATGGATGGATGGGGATGGATAATAGTTGCTAAATGGATGGATGGGAGGATGGGAGGATGGATGGAGGGTGGTAATGGATGGCTGATAAACAGAGGGATGATAGATGGGTGGGTGATGAACTGATGAACTAATTGATGGATGGGAGGATGGCTAGAGGATGGATGGTGAATGGCTGATAGACAGATAGATGGGTGAGAGATGGATGGATGAATTGACGAATGGCTGGATAATGAATGGGAGGATGGGTAGAGGATGGATGGATGGATGAGGATGGATGGATAGAGGATGGATAGAGGAGGGATGGGTGGATGGAGGATGGATGGCTGATAGACAGATAGATGGGTGAGAGATGGATGGAGATTTGCTAGGAAAACTGAATTACAGTATTGTGAAATGATGTGTGTCTCAAAAGTTTCCCGCAATCATGAAAAGTTTGATAAATTCTGATGTGAAGTCAGGCGGTGACACCAACTTCCTCGTGTGATCAAATGCCTTTCTACCTGTTGTCCTAGATTTGCATTCGTCCAAACCTATGATCCTGGATACTCTGGGCCCCCTTTTTGGCCCTTCTTTCTTGCTGACACATTTCCTCTCAAACGGGCAACCCAGTTAGGGAAACGCCTTAAGAGGCAGAGCTTCTGCAAAGAAGGTGGAAGCAGTCAGAGGAAGAGGGATGGATGGGAGGGTGGAAGGCCATTTCCATTGCAACCACAGCCAGCTCATTTCCTTCCTGGGTTTCATTGGTTCGCTTAAGCAAGGAAGACCAGGAAAACAAAGACTGAGTCTGTTCTCCATACAATGCGATGGGTGACGCACTCACTTACTTGTTGTCTCTGTAACGGTCCAGACAAGGAGGGAAAGCACCCCAAGGCCGGCGCCTATGCTCTGCATGGCAGCTCTCATGTTCTGGTGTCAAAGCCCAAGAGAATATGTAGACCTGAATCCGGAAGGGAGAACATGATGAGAACCCCTGGTCAGTGAATGAATCAGAGCAACCACCCATTCTCCATCTATAGAAAGGTCGAAGTATGTATGTTGGTTGGTTGGTTAGTTTGTACCACAAAGGCTCCTCCGTGGCTTGATGGATCTGGACCGGACTTGGCACGCGGACTCGGCATTGTCCAATTAAGAGGCTTGAACTTAAAAGAGCCACCCTTTTTGAGCCCAGAAAGGAGGAAAGAAAAGAAACAAAGCTGTGGCTAGGTTAATAATAATAATAGTTATTGTTATTATTTAAGAAGCCCTCTCTCTCCGAAGGGACTCCAGGCAGAAGTGACGTCTCCTTCTGTATTGTGACCGGAAAAGAAAGAGAATGAAGCGTTGCTGCTAGGGGACCTGTATAAAGAGCAGAGAGGAAGGAAGGAAGGAAGGAAGGAAGGAAGGAAGGAAGGAAGGAAGGAAGGAAGGAAGGAAGGAAGGCAGGCAGGCAGGCAGGCAGGCAGGCAGGCAGGCAGGCAGGCATAAAGAAGGAAGGAAGGAAGGAAGGAAGGAAGAAGGAAGGCAGGCAGGCAGGCAGGCAGGAATAAAGAAGGAAGGGACAAAGGCAGGCAGGCAAGAATAAAGAAGGAAAGAGGAAGGCAGGCAGGCAGGAATAAAGAAGGAAGGGAAGAAGGCAGGCAGGCAAGAATAAAGAAGGGAAAGAAGAAGGGAGGGCGGGGGGAGGGAGGCAGGAATAAAGAAGGAAATAATAAAGAAGGAAAGAAGAAGGCAGGAAGGAAGGCAGGCAGGCAGGCAAGAATAAAGAAGGAAAGAAGAAAGATGGAAAGAAGGCAGACAGGCAAGCAGGAATAAAAAGGACGGAAGGAAGGAAGGCAGGCAGGCAGGCAGGCAGGCAGGAATAAAGAAGGAAGGAAAGAAGAAGAAAGGAAGGGAGGAAGACAGGCAAGAATAAAGAAGGAAGGAAGAAGGGAGGGAGGGAGGAAGGCAGGCAGGCAGGCAGGAATAAAGAAGGAAGGAAAGAAGGAAGGAAGGGAGGAAGACAGGCAAGAATAAAGGAAGGAAGAAGGAAGGGAGGGAGGGAGGAGGATAAAGAGGAGATGTATGAAGGAATGAAAGGCATGAAAGAAAGGAAGAAAAGAGAGAGAAAGGTGTATGAAGAAGAATGATAAGAGTTGGAATCTAGCATGGGCCATCTAGTCCAGCACAATCAAAGCACCCCAGACAGATGACCATCCAGCCTCTGTTTAAAAACTTCCAACAGACTCCGAGGCAGAGAGTTCCACTGCTGAACAGCTCTGCTTAACAGTCAGGAAGATCTTCCTGATGTTCAGGTGGAATCTCCTTTCCTGTCATTTTGAACGCATTGCTCTGAGTCCTGTTTTCCAGGGCAGTAGAAAACAAGCCTTCTCCGTCTTCACATATTTATGCATGGCTATCATATCTCACAAATAAATAAAATAAATAAAATAATAATTATTACTATTAGTGAGATTAGTGAGATTAGTCTTACAAATGAAAAAAATACAATATTAAGAAAGCTTGCAGTGCATCTCAAACTACAAATCATGCCATAGTATAAAAGAGTCCCTTCGGATGGAAAAAGGCTCAGAGTTGGCTATCAAGAGCTCTCTAGATAGAGTCCCAGGTGCCTCCTCCTTGGTCTTACCTGGAGGGGTCAATGCCTTGGATTGCAAAGCAGGTCCTTCTTTGACTGAGTGCGGTGCCTCCTTGGATGTGGCCCCGCTGGTCCATCGGCAGCACTCCCTCTCCTTCCGAGCCAATCCTCCCTTGCAGGGCTGTGCTGTGGGTTTCGGCGCTGCCACAGGCCACGCAGTCAAAGCCTCTGGGAAGGAGGGTGGTATAAATAGAAATAAAGCAGATGCAACCGCATGCCATTTGACCATCTGCACAGACAGGTTCCTCCAGGATGGATCCTTCCCCATTTAGAAACGCTGACTTCTCGCTCCCTCGCCTTCCTGCCTGCCCCTAAGGCAAAGGTGGGACTCTCCGAGTGACACCTAATAAACTTTTCAACTCATTGACATGGAATCTCGCCAACAGCAAAGACAAAGCCACCAAAGACTGCCTCCATTTAGCAAGAACAATACTTCCTCTTCCAATGAACCATCAAGGGTGTTAAGACCTTCCGGAAAGGCCCTGCTCACAGTCCCGCCACTTTCGCAATCGCGTCTGGTGGGAACGAGAGACGGGGCTTTCTCTGTGGTGGCCCCTCGGCTATGGAACTCTCTCCCGATTGAGATCAGATCTGCCCCCTCCCTCTTGTCGTTTAGGACAGTGTTTCCCAACCAGTGCACCAGGCATGTAGCCGTGGCACACAGGATAGTGTGCCCTGGTACATTATTTAAACTGAGCGATCATCAGGTGTGCCAGTCTCAGGAACCAAACTCAGAAATTGGAACCTCCAATCATCCCTTTCTTCCCCTCCTGCCAAACACTTTTTTTTCTCCACTCGGGCTCCCTTCTTCCCAGCCTCGCTCTGCTCGCTTTGCCTCGCTTTGCTCTGGGGCGAGTCTGCGCAGTAGTGCCCCGCACGGTCACGTCTTTGCCCCCCTCCCCCTGAACACGCTCACGCTGCCCCCTCGGATCAAATGGTGGCAGAAGCGGCAGAGTAGAAGAAAAAGTGTTCGGCAGGAGGGGGAAGAAAGGGCGCGAAGGGGAAGGGGGAGGAAGAGGTCTCTGTCAAAAGCTGGCATGGGCACACTTGGACCTTCCAGGTGTTTTGGACTCCAACTCCCACCATTCCTAGCAGCCTCAGGCCCTTTTCCTTTTCCCCCTCAGCCACTTAAGCAGGAAAGGGCCTCAGGCTGTTAGGAATGGTGGGAGTTGAAGCCCAAAGCACCCAGAGGGCCCAAGTTTTCCCATGCCTGTTTTAGGGGCCTAAAGTGGTGAGCCTCCTTCCAACATTGTGATTCTGGATAGAAAACAAACAACAACATAACATTGTTTGAGTCCACAGTGCTCTCTGGGTGTAGGTGAACTACAACTTCCAAACTCAAGGTCAATTCCCAAGCAAACCCTTTCAGTAATGAGAGTTCAATATGCCATTGTTGCAATATGCCATTGGTTCAATTCCATTGTTGCAAGAGTTCAAGATGCTCTTTGATTGTGTGTTAACTATAAATCCCAGAAATTGTAACTCCCAAATGTCAAGTTCTATTTTCCCCAAACTCCATCTGTGTTCACATTTGGGCATATTGAGTATTCATGCCAAGTTTTGTCCTGATCCAACATTGTTTCAGTCCACAGTGCTCTCTTGATATACGTGAACTAAAACTCCAAAACCCAAGGTCAATGCCCACCAAACTCTTATAGTATTTTCTCTTGGTTATGGGAGTTCTGTGTGGGAAGTTTGTGTCTTTCTGCCATTCCTGCCAGGACATCTATGTTGTGTTCATCGAAACAGGTCCAAGTTTTCATACTGAGTGTATAAATACATTTTAAAACATATTAACTATATGTATGACTGTGTCAGAGTGTCATTTTGTGTCATTTTGGTTGGTGGTGTGCCCCAGGATTTTGGAAATGTAAAAAATGTGCTAGGGCTCAAAAAAGGTTGAAAAACACTGGTTTAGGAGGCTAGTGAAATCCTGGCAAAAACAAACAGAAGGAAGCAAACCGCCACGTCCCCTCCTGGCAGATGTGTTCTTCCTTATTATTGCATATACCCATGTATAAGTTAAGAGCACTTCCTGCTCCCTTTCCAAGAAGAATGAAGTACAATAACAGATGTGCAGATATGAGATCACTTTGATGGCTGAAAGCAAGGAGGACAGACTTTGTATTTCTAGGAATGAAGATTCCTGCAGCTAGGAAACCAGAAGACGTTTTCTTCTTGGGAAGACAGCAAGGACCAATCTCAATAAAGTAATAAAGAGTAGCAGGCCCGGATCAGGCCCTTTTGGCACCCTAGGCCAGGGCTGTCCAACTGGCGGCCCGGGGGCCATATACGGCCCCCAGCCCCCTTCCCTACGGCCCCCTAAGCTTTTTTAAAAAAATAAAAATAAAAATATTAATTAAATTAAAATATTTTTTAAAATTTCCCACTTCCGGGTTTCGGAGCACGTATTGCGAGACTACGGAAGCCACACGGGATTTCGCTCTCAACGCGAAATCTCGCCTACATTGAGAGCAAGATCCCGTGTGGCTTCCGTAGTCTCACGATACTCCTGTTGCCGAAATCTCGGCTACTTAATCCCTGTGGCCCACGCAGACGTGATTTGCACCTTCCCGGCTGCTGCCTCGCTCAGTCGTCGCCTCTGCTCGTGGTCCGGCTGCTCCTGGATCCCACGCGTTTGGGAAGGTAGGCTAACCTTATGTTATTATTATTATTGTGTATTTGAATGCCCCCTGCATTTAATGTTAGTAAAATATTATATTTTACTTACTGGTTTTTGAATGCCCCCCCCTGCATTTAATGTTAGTAAAATATTATATTTATTTTATAATTAATAATGCAACTAGGAATTGCAAGTAAATTGGAGCTGGGGGAGGGGTGGGGGCGGAGCCGGGGGTGGAGCCGGGAGTGGGGGCAGACCCTACGGCCCCCCAGGTGACCGGAATTCAGGCCCCTGGGCCAGTAGAAGTTGGACAACCCTGCCCTAGGCCAAGGGCTCTGCCCCTGCCTCCGCCCCGCCCCCAGCTCCGCCCATGCCTCCTCACCGGCATGAGGAGGAGGAGGAAGGAAAGCCCCACCCCCGGAGCTGATGCGAGGCCTCCCCACGGCTCCTCCCTCCCTCCTAAAGCCACCATGCCAGCCTGAGAAGTGGCCGAAATCGCCCTTTTCAGGCCAGCATGATGGCTTTAGGAGGGAGGGAGGGAGGAGCCGTGAGGAGGCCCCGCATCGGCTCCAGGGGTGGGGCTTTCCTTCCTCCTCCTCGCGTCAGTGAGGAGGCGGGGACGGGGACGGGGGTGGGGCAGAGCCAAGGGGAGCAAAGGGGGGCGGCGGCCGTGGATGGCGCTTACGCCGCCGCATGCATGCGCCCTTTTTTTAAAAACTTTTTTTGAATTTTTAAAATATTTGGGGGGGGTTCGGACCTGGTGCCCCCCAAAGGTGCCGCCCTAGGCCATGGCCTAGGGTGGCCTTATGGGTAATCCGGGCCTGAAGAGTAGAGACATCACACTGGCAACCAGAGGCGGCCCTAGGTAATTTCAAATGGTAGGCAAACATTATTTTGGTGCCCTCCCACACACACACGCCCAAATGTGCATGCGTGGAGGCGGAGTTTCCAGCAAGCGTGGAGGCGGAGTTTCCAGCATGCATGGAGGCGGAGTTTCCAGCAAGCGTGGAGGCGGAGTTTCCAGCATGCGTGAGGCGGAGTTTCCAGCATGCGTGGAAGCTCCGCATGCTGTAAACTCCGCCTCCGCTCCGGCTGGTAACTCCGCCTCCTGGAGTTACCAGCCGGCATGGAGGTGGACTTTACAGCCGGCAGCAGTGCGCCCCTGCGGATCTGGCGCTCTTGGCGGACACCTACCTCGCCGTGTGCATTAATCTGCCTCTGCTGGCAACAAAATCCACATAGTTAAAGCAATGGCATTGCCTGTAGTAAGCTATGGATACAAGAGCTAGACCATAAGGAAGGCCGAGCAAAGGAAGAGAGATGCTTTTGAACTGTGGTGTTGGGGGAAAATTGTGAGAGTGCCTTGGACCGCGAGAAGATCCAACCAGTCCATACTTCAGGAAATAAAGCCCGACTGCTCACTGGAGGGAAGGTGATTTAAGGCAAAGAGGAAGTCCTAGGAAAGAGAATGATGTGGGGAAAAGGAAAGAAAAAGGAAGAGGGGCTGACCAAGGGCAAGGTGGATGGATGGCATCCTTGGAGTGACTGGCTTGACCTAGAAGGAAATGGGCGTAGTAACCACCAACAGGAAACTCTGGCCTGGGCTGGTCCAGGAGGTCACAAAGTCAGAAGCGACCAAATGAATAAACAACAACAGTACTGTGTTGTCGCACCCGGTCTGTATACATTCAGGAAGGGCGAGGACATAGATTCTCTCTACCGGGGGATTGCTTATTGCCTCCTTTAGAGGCTTGGGGCTCCCAAGGACCAAGATGGACACTATAGATCAGTGTTTCCCAAAGAGTGTGCCGGGGCACACTAGTGCGCCGTGAGAGATCATCAGGTGTGCCGTGGGAAATTGGAACCTCCAGGAAGGGGGGGCGGGGGAAGAGTCTAGTGTGTTGAAGTATAAAAACCCTAAGAAACGTACCTCGATAAAGGCACAAAATTACAACCCCCCCCCACCCGTTGTCTACTTGGACTCTCCCTCTCCATGCATTGGGAAGGCACACCTCCCTTTCCCCATGTAGAGACCTCCTCTTGCCTCCTGGGGGTTCTGTGTAGGAAGTTAGGCCCAGTTCTATCATTGGTGGGGTTCAGAATGCTCTTTGATTGTAGGGGAACTATAAATCCCAGCAACTACAACTCCCAAATGTCAAGGTCTATTTCCCCTGAACTCCATTTGCGTTCATATTTGGGCATATTGAGTATTCATGCCAAGTTTGGTCGTGATCCAACATTGTTTGAGTCCACAGTGCTCTCTGGATGTAGGTGAACTACAACTCCCAAACTCAAGGTCAATGCCCACCAAACTCTTATAGTATTTTCTCTTGGTTATGGGAGTTCTGTGTGGGAAGTTTGTGTCTTTCTGCCATTCCTGCCAGGATATCTATGTTGTGTTCATCAAAACAGGCCCAGGTTTCACACTAAGTGTATAAGTACATTTAAAAAACATATTAACTATATGTATTACTGTGTTAGAGTGTCATTTTGTGTCATTTTGGTTGGCGGTGTGCCCCAGGATTTTGCAAATGTAAAAAGTGTGCCCCGGCTCAAAAAAGGTTGGGAAACACTGCTATAGATAACTCAAAACAGGCTTTATTGTTGACAACATGAGTTATCTTCACTCAGGCACTTTACTTTGTTCCTCAAAAGGATAACAGAAAAATACTTTACAGTCTTTAGGCCCAGGAAGCTTCAGCCGGATGGCTCTCCAAGTCCTCTCTGTCTTTATTGTCTCGAGGTAAGGACACGCGAGACCCCAGCCAGCTGGCCTATGTTGAAGGTATGGAACCTTCCTCTGGATGCCAGCCGACTGGTTTGAAGTCGCCTGGGTCTCCTCAGAGCTACCCAACCATCCGGTATGTTGGGCTTTTTGTATGAGACCGAAGGAAAGTATATTTGGTGTCGAGAGATGGCTTGACCAAGGCCTGGCCCTGGCAAACCTTCAGATATGTCCTCTTCTGGAGAGATCCAGGAAAGCTCTGAAAACAAAATGTCCAAGTCCCTAGGAAAAGGGACGGAACAAACTCAATTGGGCTCTGTTAAACAATGATTGACAGGTGTAAAGAACCAATCAATGCAACCAAACCGTTGCAAAACTGAACAGGCTTGCAGAAACACAATACAACAGTACAAACCTTTGCAACTTAAAGTATTTCATACAAGTGTTGTCGAACAACGACTATGGGCTGGCCCCGCCAACCGCCAGCGGAGCCCAGTCCAGAGAGTTCGTGAATACCCTGGCGAGCCCGGAGCGACCTGGGTCTCCCAAACCTTCCCGTCCCCGGAGGTCAGATTATGCTCACCACGATACAAGGTAGAAGCCACGAAATTTATTCTGCTCAGCTGAGAGGATGCGACCGCAATTCCCTGATTCCGCAAAGTATGCATACATTTACATTCAAGACATGAGTTTTTAAAGGTTACAGAGCTGTCAAACATTTGAATTTCCCGCTCCGCCCCCTCCCGGCCGGCTTGTCGACGATTGGCTGGAATGCTGGAATCAGCTGATGGGCGGGATGCAGGCCGGCTCCGAGGAACCTATCAGCGTCCCCTTCCATTTGCCTGTCCTGGCCAATCGGGCAACAGTTGCCAAATATGGAATTCCGGGATGAGGGGAATTGGGCAAGCTGTCATCAGGAAGGATTATGGAGGGCAAACAAAGGAAGTCCTTTCCAGGTGTTGGCCTGGGGGGAGAAGTCCGATGTTAGCTTTTGTTATCAGGAAGTGTATCTACCAAGTCCATATATCCCTTCCTCATGTCTGAGTCGGGAAGAAAAGAGAACCTGATTGGGATGATCCAATCAGATGGCTGGAATGACAAAAGTCCTATGGTGGGCTTTGTCTGGTTTCCGAGGCCAAACAGGGAGCCCGCTGTGTTCCATGATTATCTTTTGTCCAACACCCAAGGGCTGGTCTAGATAGTTGAAACTCAGAGATCTAGGCAATCCTGAGGTTAGTCAGGTGTGGAGACAGGAAAGAACCAAATCTCCATAACAAGGGCCTGACCAATAGTCTATTGCTCCATGCAAACACGAAATGGTGAAACAAAGGTTTGAGATGGCTCAGAGACATATCCTCTCAGCAAACATGGCAAAACATAATTTCAAAGGCAACTTTTCCGGCTATCCTAGGGAGTGGGGTGGGGGAGGTTTACACAGGGTCAAAGGGGAGACTTGTAGGGTTACATTCCTATAGTTAAAATGACAGTAATAAACAGGGGTGCATGTGTGCAAAAATGAATCCTTTCGGATGCGGGCCTAGAACCCGGTGCCTCTAAGTTTGCAGCTGTCAGTTCAGAACACAGATGGGGGCCTCCAGCCCCTAGGCCAAATTCATTGATCTTTCTTTTGACAGCTCAGTGGAGCTTTTATATGCCCTGAATGTCCTTATGAAAATATATGAAAAATGGGAATCCCTTGCCAGGGGAGTGGCACAGGGCCGCCAAATTGCCAGGCCTGGGTACCCCCAGCCAAGGGGCAAAAAAAGGGGAAACTCCCCTTCCTCCCTTTACGGGCCTCGAACCGGGGGCCTCCCGGTCCCCGCGGCCTCAGCCTAGCCTACTGAGCCACCACGGTTCCCTCCCGGGGGGGGGGATTCTCCTGGCGTATTTGAGACGGAAAGAAGAGGGGGGGGGAAGAAAAAAAAAGTTTCACAAAAAATACTGAAGGAGGTTTTCCTGGGAGGGGGAAGGGGTTGCTGAGGTCTTGGGCCTCGAGGGAGTGTGCTGTGTCCGGGAACAGGCGTGTGTGGGGGAAGTTGGGGACTGTTCACTCCAGGACCGGTGTCAGGCCTGGTAGGCCTGTAAATAATGGCACACTCACTCAAGTAGTTAACAAGAGGAATTGAGCTTTATTCAGCCTTACTCCAGGCAGAGCAAAGAGGAATCTGAGCTTTCCCGCCAAAACGCTGAGAGAAAACCCTTCTGGTAAACTCCCTCCCTCCTCTCAGACTTAGGCCCTTCCCCCTCTGCTGGCTCCTTGTTGCTATGTCAGCCCAAAGCCAAGCTGTTTATTTAACTGCTCTGGCTGAGGCCTGACATTACGCCCCCCTTCGGAATGGCGCCCCCCCAAGACTATTATATAACATAGCAGTGAATTTAACATTATAACACACACAATATACTTGATCTCATAACTGGCATACATTTTTAACTATTAAAACTAACTGACTTCAACATCACACTGCATTGCAGAGCATTGAGGAATTATATAACAATGTAAATCAGTTGCAAAGCATTAACAAACCCCCTCAAATTGGTACACATAATACACACTTGCAAAAAGATCAAGTCATCTGTCAACCATACAGGAAACCCCAATTCAAAGCAGTAAACGCTGATCCAGTCCTAGTTCCAATAACCCTCTTAGACCATCCCATATGAACCCCTGGGTTCTCTCATGTTATGCCGACCACATGTAAAGGTTTATTAGAGGGCCACCCACAAAGCGGTTTTGTCCCAACCAACAGAGTGTGCACCCACAGGCCAAACCTCCCCAACCCTTCAGAACTAATTCTTTCAATGGGGACCATTTCAAATGTTCCAAAGACAATGTTCAGTAGAGCCAACTCTGGAAATCTCTGCCCTCAGAGTTCCCTGTAAAAGTGGCAGCCCGCCAAGCAGGCCCCTAAGTCCAGTCTTTCGTGTTGACACAAATTCCTCTCCTGGGCCCCCATCGAGATGTGAGCAAAGTTCAGTCATGATGGACCCATGGGGACAGGTCCCCCAACCCGTGAGTGGTGCCCACTCAATCGGCACAGCGGCTCAACAGTACCCAACTCCCAGATAACACCAAGCAAAAAGGCTGCAGCCGCCAGCACCGGTTCCAGCTCGGCCCACAGCTCACCTGAATTCTTCTGGGGACCCCCCAACTACGCAGGTCGTCCTCTGGAACAACGACTCCCTGGGCGGCCTCCTTCCATCGTGGCAACTTTGGTAGAACCCCATCTGGCATGGGATGGCCTGCACTCTCTTGCAGCCCTGCAGACTCATCTGCCGCCTCCGACACCTCCTTGCATGACCCGGCGTCCCCCGAACCTGCTTCCATGAGTGCGGCTGCTGCTCCTAGCTGAGGCGTCACGTCCGCCACTCCAGGCTCCCCTGCTTCTTCCAGGTCATTCAGGCACTCGAGGTTTTCCTCCTCCACTTCATAAGGAAGCTCACAAGCAGCCACTCTCTCGACAGCCACTCCTGTCTGCCGTGGCCCATCTGCACCAGCCTTTTCCTCTGGGACTTCAGACAGCATGCTTACATCAGGCAATTGGGTTTCTTTCCACTCACCGTAGCCAGCTCAACCGATTCATCCCCAGGCAAGGATTCAGCCGCACTCCCTTGCTTCGCAGCACAGCTGGGACTCCAAGACTGAAGAATGACACTCCAGACAATCACCCTTCCCAAATCCCTCAAAACACAGGCAGCAGAGGCTTGGATCTCTCCTGTGTCACCAAGAGGGAAGCAGGGTGAAAGTGGTGTGGCCAGCTCACTCTGCGCTATTGCTCCAAACGTCTGGGGCTCCTTCTCACGACTGCATACAGAGCCTGGGTCTTTGTCCTCCGCAGCTTCGAGCAAACCGGAATATCCCTCGCTTCCCCTTGTACTCCTCAGCAGCCGCAGGCAGGCCTAAACATTCTTCACCTTCCTTTGCGTCATCCCCAGCCAGGGGTTGCGACCGGCTCGACCCTTTGCTGCTGGAATTTCCATTTCCACGGCAACCTGTTTCTCAGGGGAAAGTTGCACTCTCCTTCCAATGCTGTTTGAATTCCTTCCTCCAGCTCTTTGCCCTTCAAGAGCTCCATCACTGATCTGGCCTTGAGTCAGCACAGTTGAGGCGCTTTCACTCTCCACTCCAACTTCTGTCTCAGCCTTCCAGGGTCCATCTTCGCCTCCTCCCCGGGAGCCGGGTGTCCTCTCTCACACCTGGGGCCATGCTCCAGGTGGCCCGCGAACATCACTGCCCATGGATGCGTCGTCCCCAACCTACACACACGCAGCCGTAGGTGGCTGGGATTGCTTCGAGGGGGTCTCCTCGCACGGGGCCCTCATCCTCCTCCTCGCTCAGGTCGCCACACAGGATGGGGTCAGGCAAACTGCCCTTCAGCGCCTCTGAAGGCTGCACTCGCCTTTTCCTTCCCTCCTGCCCCGCCGGCGCTTGAGCTACGTGAAGGCCCGGGAAGGGCCGGAACTTTCACTCCTCCTCAGGGCTGCTGGCTCCAACCAAGCTGCGGATTCCTCACAGGGATAGGGGAATGAAGGGCTCTTCTCCTTCATCCTCAGGAACGAGTCAGTGTCCCATTCTCCCGCCTGCATCCGCCGCACCAAATCCTGGAACCGCCTCTGAGGTTTTCAAATGCTTGCCGCACGCCTCGGCTACATCCACCTTACTGTGGGTCCGCCAATCTGCATGACTCAGGCTCCGATCTCCCTCTGGTTCCACCCAGACACCCACGGTTTCCATCCTGAGGGCGTGGGAACACCGGCTCCATCCTCCCGGGTGGGGGCCTTTGCTTCGCAGGCCTCTGTCGCCGCTGCTTCTTCGCGCCAAAACCCCTCTCCTCTGAGAGGGAGGTCGTGCCTCTCCGCCTTGGGAGCACAGACCTTCTCCATAGTCGGGTTGGGTTCTCACCAGCACTGAGACTGGGATAAACCCATTGTTGTGAGATTCCTCTTTATGTCAGGCCTGGTAGGCCTGTAAATAATGGCACACTCACTCAAGTAGTTAACAAGAGGAATTGAGCTTTATTCAGCCTTACTCCAGGCAGAGCAAAGAGGAATCTGAGCTTTCCCGCCAAAACGCTGAGAAAAACCTTCTGGTAAACTCCCTCCCTCCTCTCAGACTTAGGCCCTTCCCCCTCTGCTGGCTCCTTGTTGCTATGTCAGCCCAAAGCCAAGCTGTTTATTTAACTGCTCTGGCTGAGGCCTGACAACCGGTCTGCTGCGGGAAACTGGTAAAGGTATCTAGTTTTGCGATGGGAATTTCCAGGTTCGATTACACAAGTGGCGCTTGTTGCGCCATCACAAGTACTTACATTGACCTATGGACCGGACAACCCATTTTTTTTCGTCGATTTTGTGGCTAAAATTCCTCGACTTCTACAAGAGTACATACAGGAATTACTTTTGCCATTTTGACCGCACACTGATCTTCCTTGGTAAAATCTTTTTGGAGGGTATTGGGTCCATGGGCTCCCGGGTAGTGCGGTGGATTAAACTGCTGAACTTGCTGACCAATAGTTTGGCAGTTTGAATGCGGTGAGCGCCAACTATTAGGCCTAGCTTTTGCCAACCTAGCAGTTCAAAAACATGCAAATTTGGGTAGATCAATAGGTACCACTTCTGTGGGAAGGTAATGGCGCTCCATACAATCATGCCGGCCACATGACCTTGGAGGTGTCTATGGCTTAGAAATGGAGATGAGCACCAACTCCTAGAGTCAGACATGAGTAGACGTAATGTCAGGGGAAAACTTTTACCTTTTATTGGGTCCATATTCAGTATGGTGTATTATGAGTCAATGGGGGGAATCTGGTGCAGAATACTCTGGTGTAGACATCCTAAAAGTCTTCACATTGAGAAACAGTCTTATTGCTGAGTGTCAGCAATTGTCCCTAAGCTTCGATGAAGCCTCTCCATCACCACAAACGGTATCTGGCCTCGTTCCCAGACGGATTATAACCTAATTGATTGTGGCATTAAAATCTTAAATGAGTTGGATTCTTATCTGAAAGGCTGAACCTGACTCAGCACATGGAAGATGGTTTGGAAAGACAGCAGATTACAGGAGCTGTCTTCATAGACCTGTCCGCAGCTTATGGTACTGTCAATCATCACCTCCTTGCCCGCTTCATCGGAAATTTGCTACAAAATAGGAGCTTTTTTGTTGAGTTCCAGGACCAGAGGATCAGATGGCGAAAACAGAAGGTCTGCCTCAGGGCTCCATCCATGTTTAACATTTACACCAGCGTTAGGGTTGCCATATGTCCCTTATTCTAAGGGACGTCCCTTATTTTGGCCCTAAAATTTGTGGCCCTTATTTTCAGGCCCTGTCCCTTATTTTTGACTAGCAGGACAGGACTGGGCGGGTTGACCAGAGGAAGGTGTGCACTGTGGTTTCCACGGCAATGCCTGCCCGGGGATTCCAACTCTCAGGGCAGCCTGCGTCCCCGTTGGAAGGAAGAGGCGATACGGGACTTTTTCAAAGTACAGTAGACCAATTAACCATTACCTAAGGGGAATGTTGGATCATGTTGGATAAAGATAGTTTCTGGTTGCTTGAGAGTTACTCTTAAAATAGGCCTAGCTGTGCATCCCAATACTATACAATGCTGTGTATCCCATACTATACTATACCATTAACTATTGACATAATAATCATGAAGATGTACTGTCTTATAAAAATTATTTTATTTTAATGTTTAGACAGTGCACTTTTAAAGTCAGCAAGGTCAAGGACTAAATACAGATGGAGAAAATTTTTACTGTGTTGGCATCGAATTGTGCCTTTTTGGAAGCCGCTCTGAGTCCCCCCTCGGGGGTTGAGAAGAGCGGGGTAAAATGCCAGAAATAAATAAATAAATAAATAAAATTAGGTAGTTCTAATAATGTTTTTTCTGCATGACAAAGCATGCAGAAACATACCATGTACCAAGAGGGTGTAAGTCAGTTTCTTTTGTGAGTTTCAATCATTATCTTATTCTGTTAATAAAACTATTTCTACCTAATGTTTGACTTTCAAGTTTTTAATGAAGTGTCCCTTATTTTTGTGAAAAATCCCATAAATGTCCCTTATTTCTTATATCAAAAAATGGCAACCCTAACCAGCGTTTCCCAACCACTGTTCAATGAGCGATCACCTGGTGTGCCGTGGGAAAACGTCTCTTCCCCCCTTTCTTCCCCCTCCTGCCGAACTCCTGCTGCTGCTGCTTGGGGGAGGAGGAGGAAGAGGAAGGGCCGGGTGGCGGCGAAGAAGAAGAATGGGCCGGGGCGCCGCCTCCTTCAGCCATTTCCCCAGCCAGCCTCCAATCGAGGGAGGGCGGGGAACGGTAGCGGAAGTGAGGAGCGCAGTCCGAGGCAGGCCCACCGGCTTCTTTCGAACCGCAGGAAAGAAGGAAAGAAGGCAGGCAACCGCGGACCAAGTGAGTGCCTTCCCTTCTGGTGTGGAAGAGAGAGCCATTCAGGAAGGGAGCCACCTGGGGGTTCTGCGTGGGAAGTTTGGCCCAGTTCTATCATTGGTGGGGTTCAGAATGCTCTTTGATTGTAGGGGAACTATAAATCCTAGCAACTACCGTGTTTCCCCGAAAGTAAGACAGCATCTTACTTTCTTTCCCCCCCCAAAAGTCCCCCTATGGCTTACTTTCGGGTACGTCTTATATAACCCAAGACGTGCCCCGTCGCCACGCCCACGCCGCCGCCGCCGCCGCCACCGCCGCCACGCCGCCGCAACCGGAGGTGTGTGCGCGGCACACCTGCCGGCACACCTCCGCGCACACCTCTTCGCCAGGGCTCCAGGCAAGGGAGGGGGGAGCCAGGGGCGGGGAGCGGCGACGCGTCACTGTGACGCTGCGATCCTCACCACGCCCCTGGCTCCTTTCCCCTCCCTGCTTGAGGAAAGAAGGGAGAGGGAAAGGAGCCAGGGGCGTGGTGGATCGCAGCGTCACAGTGACGTCCATCGCTTCTCCCCGCCCCTGGCTCTCTTCCTCCTCCCTTCCAAGGGTGGGGAAGAGAGCCAGGGGCGGAGAGGGCGACGCGTCACTGTGACGCTGCGATCCTCACCACGCCCCTGGCTCCTTTCCCTCTCCCTTCTTTCCTCAAGCAAGGGAGGGGAAAGGAGCCAGGGCGTGGTGAGGATCGCAGCGCCACAGTGACGCGCCGCCGCTTCCTCCCGCCCCTGGCTCCTTTCCCTCCCTTGCCTGGAGCCCTGGCGAAGAGGTGTGCCGCGGAGGTGTGCCGCAGGTGTGCCGTGGCACACCTCCGGTTGCGGGCGGCGCGGCGCGGGCGGCGGGATGAGGTACGGCTTATATACGGGGTATGGCTTATATAAGCCGACACCCCAGACACCCCCGATACGTCTTACAATCGGGGGTGTCTTACTTTCGGGGAAACATGGTATTTATTTATTTATTTACGTCATTTATATTCCGTCCTACTCACCCCGCAGGGGACTCAGGGCAGATCACAATGCACATATACAGGCAAACATTCAATGCCATTGTCATACAACATATAGATAGATAGATAGATAGATAGATAGATAGATAGATAGATAGATAGATAGATTGACAGACAGACAGACAGACAGACAGACGGACGGACATAGAGGCAATTTAACAGTCCAGAAATCAACTCCCAAATGGCAAGGTCTATTTCCCCTGAACTCCATCTGCGTTCATATTTGGGCATATTGAGTATTCATTTCAAGTGTGGTCCAGATCCATCATTATTTCAGTCCACAGTGCTCTCTGGGTGTAGGTGAACTACAACTTCCAAACTCAAGGTCAATTCCCAAGCAAACCCTTTCAGGACTTTCTGTTGGTAATGAGAGTTCAATATGCCAAGTTTGGTTCAATTCCATTGTTGCAAGAGTTCAGGATACTCTTTGTTTGTGTGTTAACTATAAATCCCAGAAACTGTAACTCCCAAATGTCAAGGCCTATTTTTCCCAAACTCCATCTGTGTTCACATTTGGGCATATTGAGTATTCATGCCAAGTTTGGTCCTGATCCAACATTGTTTGAGTCCACAGTGCTCTCTAGATATAGGTGAACTAAACTCCAAAACTCAAGGTCAATGCCCACCAAACTCTTATAGCATTTTCTCTTGGTTATGGGAGTTCTGTGTGGGAAATTTGTGTCTTTCTGCCATTCCTGCCAGGATATCTATGTTGTGTTCATCGAAACAGGCCCAGGTTTCACACTGAGTATATAAATACATTTTAAAACATATTAACTATATGTATGACTGTGTTAGAGTGTCATTTTGTGTCATTTTGGTTGGTGGTGTGCCCCAGGATTTTGTAAATGTAAAAAATGTGCCACGGCTCAAAAAAGGTTGGGAAACACTGATTTACACAAATAACCAGCCATTGCCAGAAGAGACAGAGAGTTTCATATATGCTGATGATCATGCCATCACCGATCAAGCAGGGAGCTTTGAAATGGTTGAACAGAAGCTCTCTTAAGCTTTAGATGCTCTTACTGCCTATTACAAGGAAAACCAGCTGATTCCTAATTCATCTGAAATGCAGATGTGTGCTTTCCATCTTAAGAGCTCTGAGGATGACATAGGAAGGAGCATTGCAGCACACCAAAATACCTGAGAATCACTCTGGACCATGGTCATATAATGAGACATGCCGCATTATCATATGATGTCTACACCCAACACCACGGGAGAAATTATACTATTTAGCCGGTATTGCACCAGTTGACATCCGCCGGGAAGTAGCAGCCAGTAATGAAAGGATCAAAGCAGTGACATCTCCAGCCAATCCTCTGTTCAGATATCAGCCAGTACACCAATGTTTTAATCAAGAAATAGCTTCCTAAGTTCTACAGAGAAACTCTCAGCAAGCAAGAGTCCAAAAGTGGCAGGCTAAAAGCCAAAACCTTAATCAGTGGCTGAGACTGGATGGGAGACTCCCTCTTGGGTGCACAGAAGACTGGGCGACTTGGAAGGCGCTGAATAGGCTGAGCTCTGGCAACACGCGATGCAGAGCCAATGTTAAGAAATGGGGCTACGAAGTGGAGTCCATGACATGTGAGTGCAGAGAACAGCAAACCACAGACCACCTACTACAATGCAACCTGAGCCTGGCCACATGCACAATCAATCAATCAATCAATCAATTTATTAGTTGCTTAGTCACCATCCACCAACGGTGCTCTGGGCGACTTGCAGAATAAATCAATAAAACACTTAAATTATCATTAAAACTACTAATCAAATGCTCTGCCAAAGAGCCAAGTCTTCAGTGCGACAGTAAAACAACTCAATTCGCGCATGGCTCGGATGTTGGGTGGCAGAGAGTTCCACAGTTTTGGGGCGGCAGCTGAGAAAGCTCTCCGCCTAGTGACCTCCAGGTGGATTTCTCTAGGGCCTGGTATATATAGGACAGGCCTGTCCAACAGGCGGCCCACGGGCTGCACACGGCCCGCCAACCCCTTGGATCCGGCCCCCTACCCCCCTGCAATACAAATTTTTTTAAAAAAATTCCGGGGGGAAAAAATCCCATTTTTTAAAAAAAAAAGTGCGCATGCGTGTGGTGGCACAAGCGCCATCCACAGCCGCCGCGAGGGAGGAGCCAAGGGGAGCTTCCCTTGGCTTCGCCCTCCCTCCTACAGCGTCACGGCCGGGTGCCAGAAGCGGCGAAATCGCCCACTTCTGGCGCCCGAGAGTGATGCTGTAGAAGGGAGGGAGGAGCTAAGAGGAGCTTCCCTTGGCCTAGTCCTCCCTTACAGCGTCACTCTCGGGCGCCAGAAGCGGGCGATTTGCCGCTTCTGGCGCCCGAGAGTGACGCTGTAGAAAGGAGGGAGGAGCTAAGGGGAGCTTCCCTTGGCTTCGCCCTCCCTTACAGAGTCACGGCCGGGCACCAGAAGCGGTGAAACCGCCCCCCCCGCAATCGGCCCCGCCCCCGCTGCGGCCCCCCAGGTGATAAGTCACTGGTAGAAGTTGGGCAGCCCTGATATAGGAGATTCTCTCGAGAAGATCGAGGTGACCACTGGGGTTGATAGGGGGAGAGACGGTCCCTAAGGTATGTCGGCCCCCGGCCGTACAAGGCCTTAAAGGTTAGTACCAACACCTTGTAGGAGAGCCGGAATTCGATTGGTAGCCAATGCAGCTGAGACAGGATAGGTGTTATATAACATCCCACCAGGCCCCGATTACCCATAAGGCCACCTTAGGCTATGGCCTAGGGGCACAAAGCCAAGGGGGGTGCAGTTCACGGACCAAAAAAATTGATGAAACAAAACCGCAACGGGCGGCATGGAGATGACTCTTTCTCTCTCTCTCTCTCAGGGGAGGGCGGGGGGAGAGCGCTGCGAGGGAGCGGGGGAGGAGGGGATGGCGCCATCCCCCCTCGCCATTGCCCCGCCCCCTTGTCAAGGAAGGAGGGCGGGAGGAGGAGGAAGGAAGGGAAGCCCCCGGGGCCGCTGCCGGGCATGTGCGCGCGGCACCCAGGAACATGGCGGCAGCAGCCCCGGGGGCGGGGCTTCCCTTCCTTCCTCCTCCTCCTCCTTCCACCCTCCTTCCTTGACTCAAGGAAGGAGGGCGGAAGGAGGAGGAGGAGGAAGGAAGGGAAGCCCCCGGGGCCGCTGCCGGGCAGTGGAAAGAAGGAATGTGGAGGGAGGGGTGCGGTAGAGATTGGTTTGGGGGCGTAATTCCAAAGTGTGGCCTAGGGCAGTCCTGTCCAACAGGCGGCCCACGGGCAGCACACGGCCCGCCAGCCCCTTGGACGCGGCCCGCCTACCCTCCTCTAAGAAATCATCTGGGTTTTTTTAAAAAAATTAAAAATTTGAGGTTTTTGAAAAAATTTGGGGGTGGGGCCACTAGTGGGGGCGGGGCATGCTCGCGGACATGGGCGGGGCTGGGTGATGTCAGGGTGATGTCAGCCGTGGCGCCAGCAGCGAGCCGGAAGAGGTGGAGGCAGAGGCCCCGGCTTCCTTCCACCTCTTCCTCCTCGCCGCCGATGCCACACCTGACGTCACCCAGCCCCGCCGAAAAGGGGCGGGCTCCTCTTGCGCCCTGCCACACATGCCTGGCGCCCTGGCGACATCACCCAGCCCTTTTGGCGGGGTTGGGTGACGTCAGGTGTGGCATCAGCGCTTTTTTTTTTTGGCGGGCAGGAAGAGGTGGAGGCAGAGGGCCCCAGCTTCCCTCCACCTCTTCCTCCTCGCCGCTGCTGGCGCCACGGCTGACATCACCCAGCCCCGCCAAAAAGGGGCGGGCCGCGCAGGACGCCGGGCATGCGTGGCAGGGCGGAAGCGGCGAGGCGCCTTTTCCATGTCCCTGGCTGTTGCAGCGCCCGCGCCCGGGAGCTTACCTTCCTTCTCCACTCCCCCGGGGCAGCCAGGCCAGAGGATCTCCGACTCCGCCAGGTTCACCCTCAGCCTGCTAGCACGCAGCCATCCAGTCACGGCTTCAAGGCATACGGTGAAATTATCGGGTACCGAAACTGCCCCGGTCTCCAGACGCAGAAGGAGCTGGGTGTCATCAGCGTACTGGTAACACTCCAGTCCAAAACTCCGTACCAGCTGAGCGAGCGGTCGAACACAGATGTTAAATAAAAGAGGGGAAAGTATAGCCCCTCGTGGCACCCCACAGTAAAGGGGGCGCCTCTCAGAGACCTTCTTACAGTGGCACCAGAGGCACTCCAAGTGGCCAGCTTGTGGTCAAAGAAAATTTAGTATCATGCCAAATTTTTAACGTTGTTTGTGTTTTTAAAAAAAATACTTTATAATTGTATTTTCAATTTGCTTCTGACATGATAAATAGATAAAATCGGAAAGGTGACTTATGCTTTGGAAAGGCTTTCCATATTCAGAGGCACTCTGCCTTCCCGAGTACCGGGCGCTGGGGCGAAATAGTAGAAACAGGTCCGGCCTCATCTCCACCGAATCCTTTTCGCTGATTAATCCGTAACCACAAATCTGCATCTTAAATGATGGCCTTATTAGTCTCAGTCAAATGAGGTGATGATTCAAATGTGACATCGCAAACAGGAATGAAGCCATTGCCTACGCTGCAGTAAGAAAAGTTTTCTAGTTATTATTTTGTCCCAAGCTATATTTTCAACAGTGTGGACTCATTTTTATTTGTCAACTTCCCGCTAAAAATTGGCATAATTCTGCCTCGCTTCCCTCCCCCCCTTTCTCTTCCAGCAACTACAATTCCCAATTGTCAAGATCTATTTTCCCCAAACTCCACCAGTTTTCACATTTGGGCATATTGAGTATTCGTGCCGAGTTTGGTCCTGATCCAACATTGTTTGAGTCCACAGTGCTCTGTGGATGTTGGTGAACTACAACTCCCAAACTCAAGATCAATGCCCACCAAACCCTTCTAGTGTCTTCTATTGGTCATGGAGTCCTGTGTGCCACATTTGGTTTAGTTCCAACATTGGTGGAGTTGAGAATGCTCTTTGATTGCAGATGAACTATAACTCCCAGCAACTACAACTCCCAATTGTCAAGCTCTATTTCTCCCAAACTCCACCAGTGTTCACATTTGGGCATATTCAGTATTTGTGCCAAGTTTGGTCCTGATCCAACATTGTTTGAGTCCACAGTGCTCTCTGGATGTTGCTGAACTACAACTCCCAAACTCAAGGTCAATGCCCACCAAACCCTTCTAGTGTTTTCTATTGGTCATGGAGTCCTGTGTGCCACATTTGGTTTAGTTCCATCATTGGTGGAGTTGAGAATGCTCTTTGATTGCAGGTGAACTATAACTCCCAACAACTACAACGCCCAAATGACACAATCAATTTTTGAGTGATGGTCACTCCTTGGGTTAGCAGGTGTCTTGTGGCAGCAATTTGTCCAGTAGTTTTTGAGTTATGTTAATCTCACAAATGAACATTACATTTATATAATGTATAAACTGTTCTCAAGAGTCTAGAGAAGAAGCCCTATGAGGAGCGGCTTAAAAAGAAGAGAAGGCTGAGAGGAGACATGATGAGGGCCATGGATAAATATGTGAGAGGAAGTCATAGGGAGGAGGGAACAAGCTTGTTTTCTTCTGCCCTGGAAACTAGGATGCAGAACAATGGCTTCAAACTACAAGAACATTAGGAAGAACTTCCTGGCTGTGAGAGCCATTCAGCAGTGGAACTCTCTGCCCCGGAGTGTGGTGGAGGTTCCTTCTTTGGGGGCTTTTAAACAGAGGCTGGATGGCCATCTGTCGGGGGTGCTTCACATCTCCACCTCTGACATTCAACCTGACTTTGATGCACTTGTTAAAGGCCAACAGAGACTTGATTTCTCTCACTGGATAAGAAAAAAACCTGAATTATAGCTGAAGACTCTAAACCAGGGGTGCTCATTATGGTGATCGGGAGCACCTAGGTGATCTTTGGCCCTCTTCCAGGTGATCTTTGGGCCTCACCAGCCGGATGGCGCGCTCCTGCCATGCGCGCACACGTGCGCTCCCGCCGCCGCCTTCGCATGGCTTCTTTTGCCAAAATGAGGCTTTAGTGGGTGGGCCCTGGCGCTCGTCTTGTCACGCACGGTGTGGTGACATGACCGCCCATTGGTTGCTGCTGGGGGGGGGGAGCAAGGCGAAGGCACGTGCACGGATAGGATGCGAGGCTGTGGGAGGGATGGAGGGAATGTGTGTGTGTGAAAGAGAGAGAGAGTCAAGGAGAGAAGAAAGAAATCCGGAGAACTTTTTCGGATCCTTTTGGCAGGCAGGCAGGAGGGCGCTGGAAGGAGAGGGGGAGAGAGAGAGAGAAAGAGGCGAAGGAGGCCGGGCAAAGTGGGGCAAAGCCAAGCAAGCCCCGCCGCAAACCCTGCTGCTGCCCTCGGGACTCCCATTCCAAGCCGAGACCTGGGCGAGCGAGCTGTGTGGGGGGGCTTTCTTTCCTTGGTTGGGGGCGAGGAGGGAGGGCTCCGCCGTGTTCCTGGGGCTGAACCCGAGGAGGTGGGGGCTGCGGGGATGGAGACTCCACTTGCTGCTGCTGCTTGTGCCCTCACCGCCTTTTTCCACCTCGCCCGCCCTCGCCCTCGAAGGAGAAAGGCGGCGAGGGCCCACGGGGGGAGAAAGCCACCCTCTCTCTCTCCCGTGGGCATGGACTGCCACCAGTGGGAGGGATCCTCCTTCTTGCCAGCCGTCCACTTGGGCGTCCTTTCTGAGTGACACCCTTGAAAGGAAGGAAGGGCGCCCCCCCCCCCCCGCTGCATCTGTCACTTTGGGGAAGCACCTCTTCCACTCTTCCTTCTCCTGCCCAAGTAAGAAAGCCTCGAGGGAGGAGGGGGGGGGGAGGCTGCCGTGGGGAGGGTCCAGCCTCATGTGGGTCCCTCTCTTTGTTGAGTTTCTCGGCCCAGGCAGCAGCCAGGTGGCCCCTCTTCCCAGCCCTGCGCCTTCTGAGCCGCCGCCAAAGCCATATCTGGCCGGAGCGCTGGCGGGTGCGCCTATAAATACCCTCCTGCTGCGTGTGTGGGAGGGGCCTGCTGTGCACGCAAGAAGCAGGATGGGATGGGGACTTCCTGCTTCGCGAAAGCACGCAGCAGGAAGGAGGAAGGCAACGAAGACATTAAGAGAGAGCGCGCATGCAGGCAAGGAGGATCCCCTTCCTGGGTGCGCGCGGCGGCGAGTTCGTGGGCAGGCAAGAAAGAAGCCCCAAGCGGACGGAAGGCTGCAGTAAGCGCATGTGTGTGTGCGCGCACACACACGCTCACATGCACAACAGGTGATCTTTTCAACATGATTGTTCATATAGTAGCTCGCATGATGAAAAAGTGTGGGCACCCCTGCTCTAAACTATCTAGTCCGTGAGCTGCTTTTTGCTGATGCTGCTGCCCTTGTCGCCCTGCAGCGCCTAACATCCTGCTTTGCAACAGCTGCAGAGCTGTTTGGGCGTGAAGTCAGCCTGAAGAAAACGGAAGTCCTCTACCAGCCCGCACCACAGGAAGAACACCATCATCCCCACGTCAGCATCGGCACATCTGTGCTTAAGTTCGTCCAGCAGTTCACCTCTGAGAGAAGCATCATCTCTTCAGACACCAAGATTGACAAAGAGATAGATCACAGATTAGCAAAGGCATAGAGTGCATTCGGAAGACTTCACAAAAGAGTCTGGAGCAACAAGCACCTGAGGCAAAGCACCAAAATCAGTGTGTACAGAGCTATCATACTGTCTATTCTCCTATATGGGTCTGAAACATGGGTCACCTATCGCCAACACCTACGACTCCTCGAACGCTTTCATCAGCGCTGTCTTCGCACAATCCTAAATATACACTGGACTGACTATGTGACGAATGTTGCTGTCCTTGAGCAAGCAGGGATCACCAGCATTGAGGCCATGCTATTGAGAACACAGCTGCGCTGGGCGGGCACATCTCTAGGATGGAGGACCAGCGCCTCCCAAAGATACTACTCTATGGTGAACTCGCCACGGGTCAGCGCAAGAGAGGCGCCCTCAAAAAGAGATATAAGGGCTCCTTGAAACAACATCTAAGACTCGGCCAGATTGATCACCAACAATGGTCCACCCTGGCCTCACATCGGGAGGCATGGAGACACACTATCCACAATGCTGCGGCCTCTTTTGAGAAGACACACCGAATGGGTCTCGAAGAGAAATGACAACGCAGAAAGAACCGCAACTTGGAAACAACATCACCCAAGGAGACTTTCTGCTGTGCTTTCTGCAACCGAACTTGCCTATCTCAGATTGGCCTTTTTGGTCATCAACGCGCTTGTAAAAAGTGTGGGTTGAGTCCTTCCTAAGAATCTTCATTCGCGAAGTAATGCCGATAGAGGAGACCAAGAACCTCTTTCCAGGAATAAGCGAAACTCAAAATGTGCTTTGAAGCCGATGTGACTGAAAATGATCATTAATAGAATGGATCACAAATGATTCAGATGTACACATTTTGTTAAGCATTGTTTTGTAAAATTTTTGTGAATAAATTTCATTTCTCCCATGACAACCTCACTTTTCCATTGCTCATAAGATATACTCTTATCAGTCTTATTAATATATCAAAGATGCAATTTAGTGCCTTTTTATTATTATTAAAGAAATTCAATTGATATTATGTAGAACAGTGTTTTTCAACCTTTTTTGAGCCGCAGCACATTTTTTACATTTACAAAATCCTGGGGCACACCACCAACTAAAATGACACAAAATGACACTCTAACACAGTAATACATATAGTTAATATGTTTCTAAATGTATTTATACACTCAGTGTGAACCCTGGGCCTGTTTCGATGAACACAACATAGATATCCTGGCAGGAATGGCAGAAAGACACAAACTTCCCACACAGAACTCCCATAACCAAGAGAAAATACTATAAGAGTGTGGTGGGCATTGACCTTGGTTTTGGAGTTGTAGTTCACCTATATCCAGAGAGCACTGTGGACTGAAACAATGTTGGATCAGGACCAAACTTGGCATGAATACTCAATATGCCCAAATATGAATGCAGGTGGAGTTCAAGGGAAATAGACCTTGACATTTGGGAGTTGTAGTTGCTGGGATTTATAGTTCCCCTACAATCAAATAGCATTCTGAACCCAACCAATGATAGAACTGGGCGAAACTTCCCACACAGAACCCCCAGGAGGCAAGAGGAGGTCTCTACTTGGGGAAAGGGAGGCAGGCCTTCCCAATGCATGGAGAGGGAGAGGCCAAGTAGACAATGGGCAGGGGAGGGGTGTTTGTAATTTTGTGCCTTTATCGAGGTAGGTTTCTTAGGGTTTTTATACTTCAACACACTAGACTCCCCGCCCCCCTGGAGGTTCCAATTTCCCACGGCACACCTGATGATCGCTCACGGCACACTAGTGTGCCTCCAGGCCCGGATTAGCGTCTTTTGGTGCCCTAGGCCAAAAGATGCCCCGCCCCCAGGGCACGGAAACCCCGCCCCCAGGGTGCAGAAAGCCCCGCCCCAGGACGATGCTGCGCATGTGCGGCAGCAGCCCCGGGCGTGAGGCTTCCGTCCACCTCCTACTCGCGCCCTCCTTCTGGTCGCAGGAGGAGGAGGCGGCCAGTGCCGCGCGGCTTCTGTCGCCTCCTCCTCCCGCCACCGAAAGGAGGGCGCGAGGAGGAGGCGATGGAAGCCGTACGGCATCGGCCCCGGCTGTGCGGCTTCCGTCCACCTCCTCCTCGCGTCCTCCTTTCGATCGCGGGGGGAGGAGGAGGAGGCGGACGGAAGCCCCACGGGCAGTGCTGTGCAGCTTCCGTCGCCTCCTCCTCCCACGACCGAAAGGAGGGTGAGAGGAGGAGGAAGGGAAGTCCCGCCCCCAGGGCGCCGCTGCCCCGGCCGTGCGGCTTCCGTCCGCCTCCTCGCCGCCTGGCCCCCCCCTTGCAAAGGAAGGAGGCGGCGAGGAGGAGGAGGAAGGAAGCCCGCTGGCGGGCATGCGTGCGCATGCATGCATGCCCGCCAGTGGGACGGGGCTTCCCTTCCTCTTCCTCGCCACCTCCTTCCTTTACAAGGGGGCGGCCCAGGCGGGCGATGGCGAGGGGAGGGCGCCATTACCTCCTCCCCGCCCCCTCGCAGCGCTCTCCCCCTGCCCTCTCCCGAGGTATGATGACTCTATCAGGAGAGGGTGGGGGGAAAGCGCTGCGAGGGGGGCGTTTTTACAAAAAATATTTTTTTTAGTTTTCAGGGTTCCGGACCTGCTGCCCCCCCTATGACTGCTGCCCTAGGCCATGGCCTAGGGTGGCCTTATGGGTAATCCGGGCCTGTGTGCCCTGGCACACTGGTTGGGAAACACTGATGTAGAATGTAGTTCAGCCTTTAGGTGCGGCCCTCCATAATATTATTTGGTTCTCGTGCCCCTTGGAAAAAAATAATTGCCCACCCCTGGAGAAGAGGGATGATGAGGAGAAGTTGATAGTAATAATCGTCATCATCATTGTCATCATAAGAACATAAGAAGAGCCATGCTCTCACCCCATACTACCCTTCGAGATCACTTCGCTCGGAGGATTCCAACCTTTTAGCTGTTCCCTCCGCTAAAATGGCCAAAAGGACTGCCACTCGCCGAAGGGCTTTCTCGGTCATAGCACCAATATTGTGGAACGCCCTTCCGGCAGCTACATGGGCCATTCACGATTTACTCCCGTTCAGGCGGGCGTGTAAGACCCACCTCTTCGGGCTGGCTTTCCAGGTGTAGGCCCAGTGGGATCAATAGTGCCAGACCGCCCTTAAGTACTGCAATGTCGTAGACTGTGGTTTTAATGATGTTTTATCTTGTATTTTTATCTTGTATTTTATGCTGTATTTTAGATTGTCTGTGTATACTGTATACTGTTTGCTTCCTGGCTGTGAGCCGCCCCGAGCCTGTTTGGGAGTGGCGGCATAGAAGCCGAATAAATGAAATGAAATGAAATGCTGAATCGGACCTCAGCCCATCTAGTCCAGCATTCTGTGTCACACAGTGGCCCACCAGTTGTACACGGGGATCTCGAGCAGAAGGGAGGGCAAAACCCTGACCTGCTCCCGACCCCCCACAACCAGTACCCAGGGAAATCGTGCCTACCTCAACCAACTCCGAGGTGGCACTTGAATGTCCTTTTCAGTAACTACCGATACACTTGGTGTCCATGAATCTGTCTAATCCTGCCTTGAAGCTGTCCAGGCTGACCGCTGTCACAACCTCTTCTGGAAGTGAGTTCCATAACCCAATGACCCTCTGGGTGAAGAAATATTTCCCTTTATTAGTCCGAACTTTCCTACCTTGGAGCTTCAGGGAGTGCCCCTAGTCCTAGTGTTTTGTGACAAAGAAAATAATTTTTCTTTATTCACTTTTTTCTATCCCATGCATGATTTTATACACTTCGATCAAGTCGCCTCTTAAACGCCGTCTTTCAAGGCTGAAAAGACCAAGGCGTTGCAACCTGGTTTCATAAGGGAGCCGCTCCATCCCTTGGATCATTCTTGTTGCCCTTTTCTGTACCTTTTCCAGTTCCGTTATATCCTTCTTAAGGTGCGGAGACCAGAATTGTACACAGTACTCCAAATGTGGCCTTACCTCAATGTATGTGCCCAAGATGACCTAGCCCATTTGGCTAGGGTCAAATCCATGCACTGGTTAGCCCAACAACCCAACCACTTTGTTACTGCCCCGTATCTGGCTCGCCCGCTCCTACCTCACCTTAGGATTGCCCTAACTAGAGCTGGGTTCGAGCAATTCGAGTCTATGGTGAGGGCCGGCAAATACTGCACTGTACTGTCTATGTGTAACCTGTACTGTCTATGTGTAAAACTGTACGTCTCCGACAGGGATTGTCTGTCGTATATGTATTGTAATCCGCACTGAGTCCCCTTCGGGGTGAGAAGAGCGGAATAGAAATAAACAGTATTATTATTATTATTATTATTATATGCTGCCACACCCTATAGGGACAGAGTCTGTGTCTGCGGCCTACCAGAAGTTGAGGATCTAGTCCACATTTTGTTGATCTGTCCCATATATGCAGAGGAGAGGGAGAAATAACTTAGCTATTTACTATCCAAAAGGACATTTTGGCCCTCTACCTTTAAAATTAACTTCCTCCTCTCAGACTCTAACCTTCAAACGGTGTATAAGGTAGCTGCTTACCTATTTAGAGCATATAAAAAGAGACAGCGGTATATGGAGTCTATTGAGTCAACTGTGCGGGGATGAGTTCCAGTAGGTGGCATGGAACAGCCCGCGGTACAGCGGTAATAAGCGTCACATCAACTGATCACCGGGCCTCCTAAGTATCCTATGCTAATAGTTTCCCTTCCTATGTGTTGACGCAAGACCATTGCAATAAGTTTAGTTTTTAATGTGTTACATTGTTTGCCTTGTACATTAGGTACTGATTTTATCCTTATCTTGTATACTACTCTGCTGTTGGAGCTTTTATTTGAAATGACCTGACGGTTACTCAATAAACGTGACTGACTGTGGCCTTACCATAGATTTGTAGAGAGGTAATACAACATTTGCTGACCTATTTTCGATTCCCTTTCTGATCATACCAAGCATAGAATTTGCTTTTTTCACTGCTGCTGCGCACAGGGTTGACATCTTCATTGAGCTGTCCACCAAAACCCCGAGATCCCTTTCCTGGTTTGTCTCGGAAAGCTTTGACCCCATCAATTGGTAGGTGTAGTTGGGGTTCTTTGCCCCGATGTGCATGACTTTACACTTGTTTAGGTCAAAATGCATTTGCCACTTTATTTATATTCCGCTCTATCTCCCCAAGAGAAGTCAGGGCGGTTCCCGACAAACAAAAAAACATTCAATGCCTTGAGACAGCCATAATAACTATATTAGATGACCCAACCTGCATCTCAAAATTACCCGACGACAACCAACAAATGATTAACACAAGACCTAAAATTACATAAGCAGTTACGCAATTAAAATCATCTCAAGATAAGAAACATTAATCTTCCTCAAAAGGATGGAGAGGAACATGGAGAAGGAGAAGAGGAGGAAGGAGAAGAGGATGAAGGGGAACAAGCAGGAGAAGAGGGAGAAAGAGAAGGAGGAGAGGAGGACGAAGAGGAAGAAGAAAGAGAAAGAAGGCAGGAGGAGAAGAGGAGGACGAGGTAGAAAAAGGAGGAAGAGGAAGAAGAAAACTGAGAAGCAGGAAAAGTAGAGGAGGAAGAGGTAGAGGATGAGGAAGACAGTATTATTTATAATCATAACATTGGAAAAACTGGATTAACCGGAGACGGAGAAGAGCTTGGAAACAACATGTTACAAATAACATATTGTTTGTTATCCAGTCAGTCACTGAAACATATATTTAATCCAAACTGTAACATAAGAAGGAAAAATTATTTACTTGCATAGTTGCAAGAGACTGAATAGTGTTTTTACGTATTGCGTATTGTAAACCAATGTTTTTCAACCTTTTTTGAAACACGGCACATTTTTTACATTTACAAAATCCTGGGGCACACCACCAACCAAAATGACACAAAATGACACTCTAACACAGTAATACATATAGGTAATATGTTTTTAAATGTATTTATACACTCAGTGTGAAACCTGGGCCTGTTTCGATGAACACAACATAGATATCCTGGCAGGAATGGCAGAAAGACACACACAAAGCTCTTGCTCAACAGCTGTCAGTCTTTCTATGTGTTTAGTTTTTATCGCAGTCACTCGGTCCTCAGGGAAGCCGGCTGGAAAGAGAGCAGCCAGACGGAAGCACACTCTGAGGCAGAGAGTTTCACTGCTGAACAGCTCTCACAGTCAGGAAGTTCTTCCTAATGCTCACCCTCCTACACAGACATGCTTCCCTGTGATGTTTGCATTTCTGCCTCCGCTGTTGTGCTCTCTCTCTCTCGCTATATATAGCGAGTGACGCGGCAGAGGTATAGTTTGACGTGGTGTGTTACGTGGGGGAAGAGAAGAGAGGGGGGAGAGAGCGCAAGGTAGGGGGGAGCACACGAGGTGGAAGATAATGGAGGAGGAGAGCGAAGGCATGCTCTGTGGTGGCGCTTGCTCCTGGCCTCCTCCTCTTCTCCCCCCTCCCTTCCCCTCCGTTGGCCGCTCTGCTTGCCTGCCTGCTTGCCTGCCTGCTGGGGTCCTTACGCAGGCCATGAAATGCCCATGTCTGGTATTGGAGGTTCCATTTTCCCACGGCACACCTGATAATCGCTCATGGCACACTAGTGTGCCGCGGCACACTCGTTGGAAAACACTGCTGTAAACAAGTAGCCGGGCTTTAGTGGGTTAAACCGCTAGCTGTAGAAAATCTTGCTGATCGAAAGTTCAAGCCTGGGTTGGGGTGAGCTCCTGCTGTCAGCCCAGCAGTTCAAAAACAGCAATGTGAGTAGATAAATAGGTACCGCTTTGGCGGGGAGGTAATAAAGGCGCCCATGCGGACATGCCGACAATTCAATCAGGAGAACGTCTAAGGACAAGAAAGCTCCTCGGCACGGAAGATGGAGCGATGGCAACACGCTGCAGCCGGAGTCAAGCACTGCCTCCAGATGCCGGAGACGGGAAAAAAATGGGAACGCCTGTTTATGTACTTTGTTAATTGTATAATGGCTTTGAACGTTTGCCATATGTGTGTACTGTACGGTTTTATTGTTCAATTAATTGTTTATGTACTGTTTTTAATTAATGGTTTATGTATTTTATGTATTTTAATGGTTTAATGGTTTTTGTACCTAACGGTTAATTGTTTACATGTAACGGCATTGAATTGCTGCCAATGTAAGCCGTCCTGAGTCCCCCTTCGGGGATAGGGAATGCACCGGGAATGTGGCGTAGCTGGCTGGGAGTCAGCTGCATAAGATCTCTACTGACCAGAAGGTCATGAGTTCGAGGCCTGCCCGGGTCGGGGTGAGCTCTCGACCAATTGTGTTGCTCGTTGCCTGTCTATATATGTTGTATGTCTATGGCATTGAATGTTTGCCTGTATATGTGCATTATGATCCGCCCTGAGTCCCCTGCGGGGTGAGAAGTCGGAATATAAATGATGTAAATAAATAATAAATAAATACTGACCAGAAGGTCATGAGTTCGAGGCCTGCCCGGGCCGGGGTGAGCTCTCGACCAATTGTGTAGCTCGTTGTTTGTCTATATATGTTGTATGTCTATGGCATTGAATGTTTGCCTGTATATGTGCATTGTGATCCGCCCTGCGGGGTGAGAAGGGCAGAATATAAATGATGTAAATAAATGAAATAAATAAATAAATAAATAGAGAAGAGATGGGATATAAATATCGGAAATAAATAAAATAAATAATCCACATATTATATTACTATATTAAAGTATATTATAGCATAGTATCTACTTCAAATCAACTATATAGTTAGTTTTTCGTTTCTTTAGGCAGTGTTTCCCAACCAGTGTGCTGTGGCACACTAGTATGCCGTGAGCAATCATCAGGTGTGCCGTGGGAAATTGGAACCTCCAATACCCTTTCTTCCCGCTCCTGCCGAACACTTTTTCTTCTCCACTCGGGCTCCCTTCTTCCCAGCCTCGCTCTGCTTGCTTTGCTCACGCTGCCTCTTCTGCGGGAGGGGGGAGGGAGAAAGACGTGACCCGTGCGGGCTACTGTGCAAACTCGCCCCATGTCTTCCTCCCTCCCCTCCACAGTGCTCTCTGGATATAGGTGAACTACAACTCCAAAACTCAAGGTCAATGCCCACCAAACTCTTATAGTATTTTCTCTCGTGTGTGTCTTTCTGCCATTCCTGCCAGGATATCTATGTTGTGTTCATCGAAACAGGCCCAGGTTTCACACTGAGTGTATAAATACATTTAGAAACATATTAACTATATGTATTACTGTGTTAGAGTGTCATTTTGGTTGGTGGTGTGCCCCAGGATTTTGTATATGTAAAAAATGTGCTGTGGCTCAAAAAAGGTTGAAAAACACTGTCTTTAGGGTCCATTGAAGTTCATTAGAGCATGGTTTCCCAGCACTGTGGACTCAGATCAGGACCAAACTTGGCATGAATACTCAATATGCCCAAATGTGAACACAGATGGAGTTTGGGGAAAATAGACCTTGACATTTGGGAGTTACAGTTTCTGGGATTTATAGTTAACACACAAACAAAGAGCATCCTGAACTCTTGCAACAATGGAATTGAACCAAACTTGGCATATTGAACTCTCATTACCAACAGAAAGTACTGAAAGGGTTTGTTTGGGAATTGACCTTGAATTTGGAAGTTGTAGTTCACCTACACCCAGAGAGCACTGTGGACTCAAATAATGATAGATCTGGATCACACTTGAAATGAATACTCAATATGCCCAAATATGAACGCAGATGGATTTCAGGGGAAATAGACCTTGACATTTGGGAGTTGTAGTTGCTGGAGTTTATAGTTCCCCTACAATCAAAAGAACTGGGCCCTTCCCACACAGAACCCCCAGGTGGCTCCCTTCCTGAGTGGCTCTCTCCCTCTTCCACACCAGAAGGGAAAGGCACTCACTCGGTCCGCGGTTGCCTGTCTGCCTTCCTTCTTTCCTGCAGTTCGAAAGAAGAAGCCGGTGGGCCTGCCTCGGACTGCGCTCCTCACTTCCGCTTCCGTTCCCCGCCCCTCCCTCGATTGGAGGCTGGCTGGGGAAACGGCCAAAGGAGGCGGCACCCCGGCCCCTTCTTCTTCTTCGTATTCGCCGCCGCCGCCCGGCCCTTCCGTCTCCTTCTCCTCCTCCTCCTCCTCCTCCTCCCCCAAGCAGCAGCAGCAGGAGTTCGGCAGGAGGGGGAAGAGAGGGGGGAAGAGAGGTTTTTCCGTGGCACACCAGGTGATCGCACACGGAACACTAGTGTGCCGCGGAACGGCGGTTGGGAAACACTGCATTAGAGTACAATTATTATAAAGAACACACATGGTACTTTCTTGGTAGATGACCATGCAATTTATGGACTTGGTTTATAGTATTGTACTTGCTGTTGGACTCATCTTAAGCGCATATATACAAACGGCATTATACAGCGGCCCAAATCTACATTTTACAAAAGACGGGTGAGATGCTACCCAAAGCCTTCTGCAGTTACGTGGTCACCTGCCTGTTTCATCGCATCCATTTTACAGATAATAATAATAACTTTATTTTTATACCCCGCCAACCATCACCCCGTGGGGACTCGGGGCGGCTTACAAGGGACAAGCCCAAAAGATAAATTAGTGAGAAGCTGGGGGAGCCAACTGGAGATGGATCGGCCCAGCATGGCGGCTGGCCTTGAGGACGCCCTCCTACACCATGTGCTTGGGCATGAAGAAGGAGCAGGGCCCGGAAGCAGTCGCCTACCGGAAGTCCCGCCCTTGGAGGACCTTGCCCCTAATGAGGACCACGCGCCTGGATCCGGAAGAGGAACGGGACCCGGAAGCTGCCACCCACCGGAAGCCCCACCCTTGGAGGACCTGGCTCCCAACGTGGACCCGCCCCGGAAGCAACAAGACCCTCGGAAGAAGAGGCGGCGGCGCCGGAGGCGGAAGAGCAGGACAGAGCCCGCAGCTGGAGTGGCTCCCACTCGAGAAGGTCGAGCCCCCAGAGCTGGGCCTCCCACCGTTCCGCTGGAAAAGAGACGACCCTCACCGAAGGTGGTAGGGCCCCAGAAGTCCTTTCGATCCAGGACTTTTTGGAGCTCTCGTCATAGACAGCCAGAACTTCGACTGGTAAATCCGGCCACTATGAGGGCCGGTGCGGCTGATGTGGACACTTAAGGACGTGCCGGACCAGCCAACACAGGAGTCTGCGGGTGCCGTCTTCTGTTCGTACCTGGGTACCAGCGATCCTACTGGGGTCTCCCCGCCTGCCACCTTTCGATGGCAGGATGGCACCTTAGTTGGCCATCGTCGTTGGACTCTTTCCCCTTCCCCTACCCCCTTTCCCCATTTTGTACCTCAATTGTTGTAAACTGCTCCAAGCCTTCGGGGAGTGGCGGTATACAAGTTTGAAGTATAAATAAATAAATAAAAGCACAGAAGACAACATTCACCAATTAAAAACATCAATTAAATACAAGTAGATCTCTAAAGGTGTCCCAACACTATCCAATTCATCATTCCAAGAAATTGAAATAATCTTTTATCTCCTTGAAGTCCTGCCAAGTTATTTGCATCGCAGCCTCCAGTTTGGGAAAATCCAGCATCCTACTCACCTGGTGGCTGCTGTCACCTGTCCCAAGGCTGTTATCACTTGCACCAACCAAGAAAACGGACCAGAAACCCAGGAGATGTTGATGGCGCGCAAGGAGTTAATAAGGAGACATCTCTCTCTGACCCTCGACTCCTCGTTGACAAAGATGGATTCTGGAGGCATCTGTTTATGGGGAGGAATCGGATAATAGGAGGAGGCAGGAATGACATGGCCTTTCTGGCTGAGCCAGAATGATGGCATTTCTCAGCGCTGGGCGAACATTCTTCACCATTTGCATTAATTTCAGTGCAGAAAGGGAGAGAAACCCGAAGCGACGTCACAGTCCGACCTTGAAATTGAAATTTTGCCATCACCATTCAGGTCTGATATGATGACACTACGTAGCGCGATGGAAACAGCGATTTTTCCATCCAAAGGCTTGGGTCCTCACCATTTTACTGTTCGAAGTCTAGGTCAGAATTTTTTCTTATTATTAATTAATTTATTTTTCTTATTATTATTAATGCTATTTACCAGCGGATATTCTTTAAATCTTCAAGTTGATTTTAATCTCTTTCATGTAATCCATAACTAATGTCCAATCCATTAACACTTTTTTGCGCCCTAGGCCGCAGTTTGGAATTACGCCCCCTTTAAACCAACCTCCCGCCACCTCCAAGGTCCTCATTCCCACCGGCTGGAAAGCTTCGCTATGCTCTGAAGGTCTCCTCGGGAGTCAGGAGGCTTGGGGAGAGCACAGCAGGTGCAAACCCGCTCCAAAGGCGCGCACGAGAGAGCGCGCGCATGAGAGAGATCGTCATCATCATAAGCATAATGATGTTCCCACAGATCTTCTTGCATTATCAGGGTTGCATTAACAGATGGAAGTCAGGCGGTGTTCAATCTGGACAGTACGGAGGATGCCGTACGGTGGTGAGATCCAGTCTCTGAAGTTCTCCTGTGTACCCATCGTGCACAGATCAGGCGTCAGCATGCTGGGTACCCATCGTGCACAGATCTTCTGACAGCCAAGCAAAGCAATAATGTGACCCACACGTTCTTGTGAAATGCCGATTATGCTTGAAATTTCTCTCCGAGTGATATGATGATCATCCTGAATCAATCTATCAACCTTTTGCTTGTGAAACTCAGTGGTTGCTGTCACAGGACGTCCATATTTGTTTGTCACGCAAGTCAGATGTTCCCACCTCAATGTCTTTAAACTTACTCGCGCAACGACGCGCGGTACACATCAACACAATCACCATTAACAGCTTGCATTCTCTGATGAATCTCCTTTGGGGTGACACATTATTCTGTCAAGAATTCAATGACTGCATGTTGCTTAAGTCGCATTGACCGACCGTCTGCGCATGGTTCCATACTTCCCACTTTAACAACACAACCGTTCAATGCTAAGGCTTCCCGCCAACTGTAGAGGGGAGTCTACTGCAGGCCCGGATTAACCCCTTTTGGCGCCCTAGGCCACACTTTGGAATTACGCCCCCAAACCAACCTCTACCTTGTCAAGGAAGGAGGGCGTGAGCGCCTCTGCCTCCTCCGCCATGTTCCTAGGTGCTGCGTATGCCCGACAGCGGCCCCGGGGGATTCTCTACCTTCCTCCTCCTCCTCGCTCGGCACCCAGGAACATGGCGGAGGAGACAGAGGTGCTCGCGCCCTCCTTCCTTCCCGGGGGCGGGGCTTCCCTTCGCCTCTTCCTCCCGCCCTTCTTTCTTGAGTCAAGGAAGGAGGGCGCTGCGAGGAGGAGGAAGGAAGGGAAGCCCCAGGACCGCTGCCGGGCATGCGCGGAAGGAGGGCGCGAGCGCCTCTGCCTCCTCCGCCATGTTCCTGGGTGCCGCGCATGCCCGGCAGCGCCCTTGGGGGCTTCCCTTTGCCTCCTCCTCCTTGCGCCCTCCTTCCTTGACAAGGGGGTGGGGGCGATGACAAGGGGGGGCACCATTCCCTCCTCCCCCGCCCCCTCACAGCGCTCTCCCCACCCTCCCTGAGAGAATCATCTCCATGAGAGAATCATCTGCGGTTTTGTTTCAACATTTTTTTTGGTCCGTGAACTGCGCCCCCTCCTTGGCATGCGCCCCTAGGCCATGGCCTAGGGTGGACTTATGGGTAATCCAGGCCTGGTTTACTAAACAAGCCAGTACCTGCCGCATACCAGTACTGCCATCTGTTGAGGAGTTACGAAGGTGGAGGCATTACTTTTCATTCAACCCTCGTATAATGACTGTTGTTTTTACTGATGGGTCTACGGAGCATGATAAATGTTGTTGTTGTTGTCCTTGGCTTCTTACAAGGTATGCGGATGCAACACTGGCCTATTTTTCATGGGATTTTCCCCTTTGGATGCTTTCGCACCACCGTCCCTACTGACCTTGAACTATAATTGTTATAGTTATAGAGGTGACAATAATTTGGGGTGTGACGGAGAATGAGCATTTGATGTATTCAGAGTTTTTGGTTTTACACATGCAAATAAACGAGCCTCATAAACAGAATAATTAATGCACAAACCGGTCCTGATTCTTTCATATCATTATTGGTACCTGTTGGAAATAGCAAGCAACCATCTACGAGCCTCCTATACTAGTCGGTGAAGTTGGTAGATGCTAATTGGAGCAGGAGTATAGTCAGTATGCTATGGGCCGGGCTCTGGTGCAGCAGGTTCACCGCCATTCATAATTCCAATCATTCCCCGAAAGGTTGACAGTTCAAAGTTCAAAGCCTGTGTTTACTCAGTCTTTGAGGAGGCTCTTTCCGTGTGTTTGGCATAAGTCTGCCCATGCAAAACAGGTGAACAAAATATGCAGAATAATCACAGGATGTTTTAAACCTACACCTGTTGAAAAACTCTACAAGCTAGCTGGCATTGCCCCCCCTCCGATGTGTGATGGGAAGTTGCTACTAAATGGGAGATAAATGTAACCACGCTCTGGTTACATCCTGTATAGACTACTGCAATGCTCTCTATGTGGGGCTGCCTTTGAAGACTGTTCAGAAGCTTCAATTGGTCCAACGAGGAGCGGCACTCAGGGAGCATACAACTCCCCTGTTGCGCCAGCTCCACCGGCTGCCAGTTTGCTACCAGGCACAATTCAAAGTTATGAATTTAAAGCCCTAAACGGTTCTGGTCCAGCTTACCTGTCCGAACGCATCTCTCCCTATGAACCATCGAGATGTTTAAGATCATCCGGAGAAGCCCTGCTCTTGGTCCCGCCTGCCTCGGAGGCACAATTGGCGGGGACGAGAAACAGGGCCTTTTCAGTGGTGGCTCCTCGGCTTTGGGACGCCCTTCCTAGTGACATCAGATCAGCCCCCTCCCTCCTGACATTTCATAAGAAAGTCAAGACTTGGCTGTTCGAGCAAGCATTCGCAGACGAACTGTAATTATTTAATTTAGACCAACGGAATGTTATGATGCAAAGGAAACCGATTTTAAGAATGAGACGCTGAGATTCGTATTTTATAATTTTAACTCTTAATTGTATTGCTTTTTATATGGTTGTTTTAACTAATATTTGATTATGTATTTTATCTGTGGGCATTTGTTGCTGTGTGTTCACCACCTCAAATCGCCTTCGGGCTGAGAGGGGCGGTATAAAAGTATAGTAAATAATAAATAAATGATAATAAATAAGGTTGAACACTGTGAAAGCCCCCCATTACATGGCTATCATGGCTCCCAGTAGACACAAATCAAGGAAAAGCTTTATGAGAACTTTATGAGAACTACCACTCCTCTTGGCGTCCCCCCAGCAACAGCAAGGGTATCTCTCTGGACAGCTCAACCAGGAAATCCCAACTGGATGGCCCCCCACAAGGGAGGGTCTTCCTCCAGAATGGGCAAACCAAGAATGGGCAACTTCTTTATTTCAGGTTTTAAATATGGTTGAGATTATATATATATATATATATATACACACACACACACACACACACACACACACACATATACATATGTTGAAGGGGTAAACCCTTAATGGTTAACAGAGATATTAGCATGCAGAACCTCCAAGGGGTTTCCGTTACCATGGAAACAGGAGGTGGATCCTGCAACTGGCTTTAGAATCTTCGGATTCAAACTTTAGCAGTTGGGAGTTGACAGCGAAAGTCAAAGGAGAGAGGGTGTGTGGAGAGTTAGAGAGTCCGTTTTAGCCAGCTGTCAGACGGTTTTTAAAAAGACTCTGACTCTATTCTGTGAGAGAGTAGAAGGAAAGCTGTGTTTGAACTGCTAGGAAAGCGGTTGGGTTTTCAGTTAGTGAAAAGACTGCTGAGCTATTGGTTCTGGGAGTGCAGCTATATAGTATCAAGTTGTATCTTCATAGTTAGTGTATTGTAACCTTAAGATACGTGCCTCTAAAAAGATACTGTAACCACCTAAGCTTTGAACTCTGAAACCTCCACGCTTAGAACATTGTTTGAATAAACTTTACAGTTATTTAACAAAGATATCTCCCCGCGTAGTTCCTTCACACATAAGCCTCGAAAACAACTTCTTCCTAGTGGGTAGCCAAGTATAGTGAATGGTGGCAGCGAAAGTTAACAAATAGTATCAGTGGGAGTTTTGGTTAGAGAAATACCCTGCCATGACACAGTAATCGAAAGGTCAGTGGGAAAGCTGACCTGTGTGAATACTTATTACATTATATGGTGGCAGCAAGAGGAATTAAAAGAAGTCTTTATATACTGTAAATTGGTGGTAAGGGTGGAATAAGAAAACTACCCGGCCACAGTTAAATGTGTAATAAAGAGCAGTGTTTTTCAACCTTTTTTGAGCTGCGGCACACTTTTACATTTACAAAATCCTGGGGCACACCACCAACCAAAATGACACAAAATGACACTCTAACACAGTAATACATATAGTTAATATGTTTTTAAATGTATTTATACACTCAGTGTGAAACCTGGGCCTGTTTCGATGAACACAACATAGAGGAATGGCAGAAAGACACAAACTTCCCGCACAGAACTCCCACAACCAATTGAAAATACTATAAGAGTTTGGTGGGCATTGACCTTTGGTTTTGGAGTTGTAGTTCACCTATATCCAGAGAGCACTGTGGACTCAAACAATGTTGGATCAGGATCAAACTTGGCATGAATACTCAATATGCCTAAATGTGAACACAGATGGAGTTTGGGGAAAATACACCTTATAAGACATGTCGTAAAACATACAGTAAAAAGCACAATACGTAGCCATGATGGTACAGGTCTACACTTCCTTAATTGAGACGAGACGGACCCAATTAAATTTGAGATTACCCAAACGCCAGTCTGAAGAGGGCCGCTCGGATGTGGTCAGGGAGCGAATTCCAGAGTACTGGAGCCGCCACAGAGAAAGCTCTCTGTCTTGTACTGGACAAGTGACAGGAGCGGGACGATGGTGTGGCCAGCAAATTTTGCTCTTCCGAGCGCAGTGATCTCGGGAACGTACGGGGTAAGGCAGTCCCTCAGGTACACAGGCCCTAGACCGTGCAAGGCCTTAAAGGTTAAAACCAACACCTTGAAGGCAATCCGGTACTCAATAGGAAGCCAGTGCAGTTGCCGGAGGATGGGAGTAATGTGCTCCCTCGCTGGTGCTCCCACCAGCGAGCGAGCCGCGGCATTCTGCACCAGCTTGAGTTTCCGGATTGTCGACAAAGTAAGGCCCACGTAGAGGGCGTTACAGTAATCCAGCCTCGAGATGACCGTCGCTTGGATCACCGTGGCCAGGTCATCCCTGGACAGGTAGGGGGCCAGTCGCCTAGCCTGTCGTAGGTGGAAGAACGACGTCTTGCTGACCATGGAGACCTGGGCCTCCATGTTCAGCAAGGAGTCCAATCTAACACCCAAGCTCTTAACCAAGGATGACGGGCTAAGTTGCTCACCATCCAGGGTAGGCAACCGGCACTCATCCAGCCCAGGTCGACCCGGCCACAAGATCTCCATCTTCGACGGGTTCACCTTCAGCCGGCTGGCACGCAGCCATCCAGTCACGGCTTCTAGGCATCGATGGAAACAATCGGGTACGGTATCCGGCCTGCCGTCCATTCTCAGCAGAAGCTGGGTGTCATCAGCGTACTGATAACACTCCAGACCAAAGTCGCGGGCCAGCTGGGCCAGGGGGCGCATGTAGATGTTGAATAATAAGGGCGAGAGGATGGCCCCCTGGGGGACCCCACAACTTAATGGGAGCCTCCCGGAGACCTCCTCTCCCCTCTCCACACGCTGTCCCCGGTCCTGGAGGAAGGAGGCCACTCACTTAAGGGCAGTCCCCCTGACTCCAGTCATGGCTAGGCGGTGGGCTAACAACGCATGGTCTATGGTATCAAACGCTGCTGTCAGATCTAACAAGACAAGCAGGGCTGACCCACCCCGGTCCAGCTGGCGCGGGTGGTCTGTAATGGCGACAAGCACGGTCTCCGTCCCATGCCCAATACGGAAGCCGGACTGGAAGGGATCAAGTCCAGCTGTGTCTTCTAAGAACCGCTGCAGCTGATCCGCTGCTGCCCTCTCAATTACCTTGCCTAAAAAAGGCAAATTGGACACGGGCCGGTAATTGGAGGGAGCCGAAGGGTCTAAATTCGGCTTCTTCAGCAGCGGTCTTACCATTGCCTCTTTCAAACCCCCTGGGAACACTCCTTGCTCAAGGGAGCTGTTGATAATCTTTCCCAGGGGTCTCGTAGCCCCCTCCCGGCAGGATCTACAAACCCTATCACCTTGACATTTGGGAGTTACAGTTTCTGAGATTTATAGTTAACACACAATCAAAGAGCATCCTGAACTCTTGCAACAATGGAATTGAACCAAACTTGGCATATTGAACTCTCATTACTAACAGAAAGTACTGAAAAGGTTTGCTTGGGAATTGACCTTGGGTTTGGAAGTTGTAGTTCACCTACACCCAGAGAGCACTGTGGGTAGGAGGGGGAAGAAAGGGTATTGGAGGTTCCAATTTCCCACGGCACACCTGATGATCGCTCACGGCACACTGGTTGGGAAACACTGATATAGAGAACCCTTACAATACATATTTTCACTTTTATTATTTGTATACATATTGGAAAGGATTCCCAAGAAGCAGACAAAGGGAACAAATTGCTCCCTTTCTAGGTCGCAATGCCAGTCCGGGCTCCTTCATTTTGGTTGAGGATATACGTCTAGCAACTTTTTCAAGCCTGCAGAAATTATGGTCCTTATGTGCCACTCCCTTGGGCCATGTCAGCCCTTGGCTTTGGCATGGATAGCAAATGAGGTAGGCCAAGTTTTGACGAATTCCAAGAAAGAGTTCCCAAAGGCGACAATAAACTTTGGGAGAGGTCCTGTCCCTGCCTTGCCCTGCCTTCAAAGGCACCAATTTTGGGCCAACTTCATCATCAGCGCCTCCAGAGATAGGTCTGAATGGAGTTGGCAGGGATTTCGGTCAGGATCATGCCGGCGTGATCGGAAATTCCAAAGGTGACGTTCAAGCCGGACCTGAAATAGCATAATGAAGATAAAATTACGTTTATTTATGAACATGATATGCATGCAAACACCCACATCACCTGCTTCCTTGTCTCTTCTTGTCTATGAGAACCTATACCTCCCTTGGGATGGTGCATTTCCATATAAGAGGTTGAGAAGCCTGCATTAATGTTTTACGAAAGTCAAAAGTATGTCAGTGGTTCCCAAACATTTTTGGCCTACCACCCCCTTTCCAGAAAAAAATTTACTCACCGCCCCCCCTAGAAATTATTATTTTTTAATTTAATAGCAATTAAACAGAAAGATATATGTATTAATGCAGTGGTTCTCAGCCTTTCTAATGCCGTGACCCCTAAATAAGGTTCCTCAGGTTGTGGTGGCCCCCAACCATATTTTCGTTGCTACTTCATAAATAATTTTATTTATTTATTATTTTGCTACTCTTACGAATTCTAATCCAAATATCTAATATGCAGGTCAACGTGAAGGGGGCGCAGGCCCAGATTATCCATAAGGCCACACTAGGCCACGGCCTAGGGGTGCAGCCATGGGGGGGGGGGGTGCCAGATCTGGACCCCCCAATATTTTTTTTAAAAGGTCGAATTCAGGCGCTTTTGCGCCTGCACACGGAGCGCCATAGGCCCCTAGGGCCTCTGACGCAGCTTCCCTCCGCCTCTTCCTTGCTCGCGCCGGCCCCTCCTTCCTTCACTTCGCGGAGCGAAGACGCGTCAGAGGCCCTAGGGGCAGGGCTTCGCTCCGCCTCTTCCTCGCTCGCGCCAGGCGCCCTCCTTCCTTGAGTGAAGGAAGGAGGGGCCGGTGCGAGTGAGGAAGACGCGGAGCGAAACCCCGCCCCTAGGGCCTCTGACGCGTCTTCCCTAGGCTCCGCGTCTTCCTCGCTCACGCTGGCCCCTCCTTCCTTCACTCAAGGAAGGAGGGGCGCCCGGCGCGAGCGAGGAAGACAGAGGGAAGCCGCGTCAGAGGCCCTAGGGGCGGGGTTTCGCTCCGCGTCTTCCTCGCTCGATACATTACTGTAAAAGATCTGTATATGATGCATTGTATGGTTATCAGGCGTTGTATTATGTACTGATTGATGTAGAATGCGGTTATGTATGTCCTTTTTATATACCACTAGCTGACCCGGCCACGCTTCGCTGTGGCTTTTTCCTTTCTTCCTGGTGTCTTTTCCTTCTCCCATTCTTCTCCCCTTCCATCCTACTTTTATTTTCTTTCCTGCTCCTTACTTTTTTCTTCTCCGCCTCCTCCTCTTTGGTGCTGTCGTCGCCAGGGCTTCCTCATAGGGCGTGCGGAACAGGCCTCCGATGGTGTTTGTGGGGGGCGTGGAAGGGCTGTGGCTTCCGCCTCTTTCCCCTTCTTTCCCTGCCCTCCTTCCTTCCAGTGAGGAAGGTTCCAGCCACATTCCGGAGCTCTCCACGCGGCCGCCACTGGTCCCTGGCGGCCGCCATCTTGCTGTGGAGGACTTCCGGGCATAAGGGGCGGGAGTTCCGGTTCCCTGCCACCATTGTGTTTTGTCCGCGTTTCTAGGCGGACCCTTTTTCTTGGTGGACTAACTTCCGGTGGAGCCTTTTTGTCCGGACCAGAAGTGGGTCGGGCGCCATTTTTTTGGTAGTTTTCTGGCTTTTTTGTTTCTTTTTGGCCTCTCGGTTCCCCGGTCGCCCAGAGAAGCGGCAGAGATGGCCAGGAGAGGGCCACCGAAAGGCCCAGAAGCAGCTCCGGTGGGGGCCCAGAGCCCAGAAGTAACAGAAGCGGCCCGGTGGGAGGTGGCGAATGAGGGCGAGGAGGCGGCGCAGTGGCCGCCACCGTCATCGTAGTGATGCCCCCCGTTCCGCAACCGCGCGGTATTGCAGATGGCCACCGGCATGTAGAAGGAGGAGGAATCGGTGAGGGAGGGCGAGGGGCTGGGGTGGGGTCTGAGTGCGCCGCGACAATTGAAAATGAGGCTATTTCCCTCCCCTCGCAGGGGAAGGAGGCCATTGGAATTCACCAAGCGCCGCTACGCCAGCGCAACGCCAGGTTTCAATGGCCGTTTTTGAGGGGTCATGTTTAGGGGTCTTCTGACGTATCTAGGGCGGATTTTTTGTGCCCTGTAGGTACCTCAGGGTATGGTGGAATGTGTTGGGGGGGGGTTAGTGGTTATGGGGCGTATAGTTTGGCTGCCTATATGCGACATTGCACGGACCTTCTCCTTTTATATATATAGATATATTTATTATCTGATTTCTGATGTCCTCTGCTGGTGAATTTCTAAAACACACCCAAGAAGTCTGTTTGTGACCTGTATTCACCACATAAGGACTACATTTATTATTATTATTATTATTATTATATATTAAGTGTGTTATCAGTGTTGATATCTCCCACACAAGTTAATCACATCAAAACCCAGACAGCTACTTATTGTATTACACCATATATTTGTATTATTAATAGAGATTATAATACAGGTTCTTCATTTCCTTTGTACCCCCTCTGGTTCTGCTGTTTTCGGTTGTTCATAAATAAAACATATCATCATAAAAAATTAATAAAAACAACCATATAAAAACAATACAATTAACGGTTAAAATTATAATATACAATTTCCCTTGTTTGAAGTATGCGCAGGCCAGGTCTAAGGCACACAAAACCAGGAAATAAGGTAATGGCAAATACGTATACATACGTATACAAAAATATGCATACATGTATGTATTTATGTGTGTCCCACAAAGACTCCCCCTTGGCTGGATGGGTCTGGAGCACTTATACTCAAAGTGGGCGGTACCGCCCCCTGGTGGGTGGTGAGGCGATCCAAGGGGGCGGTGGGAGGCTCAGGGGAATTTGGGGGGCGGTGAACCCCTTTAAGGGGGCAGTGAACGATTGGCCATTTAGGAGGGATCGTGCGGCCTTCTTTGGCCCCACACCTTTCGATTTGACCCCCACACGCAGTGCAGTGCGAAGGTCTCCGTGTCCTCTGGCGGAGCCTCACCGCCACCGTGGAAGAAAGCGTGGTCTTCCCCGGCAGCTGCGGAGGCAGCGAAGGGAGCAGGAGAGCCCGGGGCTTCCGCGGGGAGAGCAGATCTCACTTCTTCGTCCCTTCAGGCCGCGGCGGCCCATCCCCTCAGAGCCCTCTCCGGCAGCGTAGCAAAATTATTTATGAAGTAGCAACGAAAATATGGCTGGGGGTCACCACAACATGAGGGGCTGGGCTAGATGGCCCTTGGGGTCTCTTCTATGACTGACACTCACCGGTTGAGGACAACCATCACGGCGGACCCATCGGGGCGAAGGGCGGCCACATGCTCCAAGTTGCAACCCAGGCATTTCTGGATGACGCTCAGGCCAACCCGCTGGGAGCCTTCCGGGATAAATTTGCTGCAAAAGAGATGGCAGAAGGTGCAATCAGGTTCACAAGCCTCCCATTTCAACAGGTTCGAGGCCTGGGGTGCGCCCAGCCGTCACAACCAATGGCCACTTGTGTGACAATGATCTGTATTTGGATCCTCACTTTCTCTCTCCCAAAAGCTGCCCCACCTGAAGTGCCCCATGTGGTAGAACATGGGCTGTTTGTAAAAGATGTCGTTGGCCGCGTCCACGATGATCGGACTGTCCACAAAGTTCTTGACCCAGTTGGGGCCCCCTTCTAAATTCAGAGCCAGGTTCCAGTCGACCCAGCCCGTAACGTGGTTGTTGAGGTTCTATAGAGAGAAGAAAGCAGAAGGATTAGGAGGGTTCTCTTCTCTTCTAACTCTAGGATTCAACAACAACAACAACAACAACTTTGCTAATAATGATAAGGGAGTCTCCTTGTTTGGAGGTTACGAGACTTGATGGTCATCTCGTATCAAGAGACTTCATGGCCATCTGTCAGGAGAGCTTTGATTGTTTTTCCCAGCCTGTCAGGATGGGTTGGACTGGATGGCCTTTGGGGTCTCTTCCAACTCTAAAATTCTATAATAATAATAACAATAACAATAATAATAACAACAACAAGCAGCATCTATATAAATAAAAATGTAATGTTCATTTGTGGGATTAACATAATTCAAAAACCACTGGATGATTTGACAACAATTTTAGTATATGTGCTGCCGAAGTGAGCATTTGACAACAAATTTGGCACAGCTGGCTGAGTGTCAGCTGCATAAGATCTCTCTGACCAGAAGATCATGAGTTCGAGGCCTGCCAGGGTCGAGGTGGGCTCTCAACCTATTGTGTAGCCTGTTGTCGACCTTTGCAACCCGAAAGACAGTTGCATCTGTCAAGTGGGAAATTAAGGTACCACGTAGTGGGGAGGCTAAATTTAACTGATTTACGAGGCCATAAAAAAGTTCTCCAGGAAACAATGAAGGAATGAAGGAGTGCGACACCTCCCCCTGGTGGCCAGATGTTAAATTGCCTCTGTCTGTCTTGTGTGTTTGTGTGTCTAAATGTAATGTGTACATTGTAATCCGCCCCGAGTCCCCTGCGGGGTGAGAAGGGCGGAACAGAAATGAAGTAAGTAAGTAAGGAAATAAATAAATAGTATGTATGTATAGACTCACACTGAGTTGAATTCAGTCTTAAAATATATTATATATACTATATGGCTCTCACTGAAATAAATTTCCAAATATTTTACTTTCATGGCTCTCTGAGTCAAAAAGGTTCCCGACCCCTGCTATAAAGGCTCTTTCCACCCGAGGCCGTACCGCCAAGATGCTGCGGCTGTATTGGTTGCCCCGATCCCAAGAGCCAAGCATCACGTCCTTCTCCCAGAAGTGTGCTCCAGCACAGGCTTCTGTAGAAATAATAAAATAGTCTGGATAGAGCTGATGGGTGATCGCTACTGTGTCCGCAATGGGGGCGATGAAGTCCAGGTACCAATGGAGGCCGATGCCATGGACATAGCGGTAAGCTTGGCTGTCTCCACTCAGCACCTGGCACAGAGAAAGGAAAACACATCAAACGCAAGCTCTCCACAGACTGGAAATATTGAAAGAGTAGACTGGAATTCCCTTCTGCAGAAGGCTAAGCGACCCGCTTCTCTTCTCTCTTTTTGCTGCAAGACGTTGAATGATGACTTGATAACAGTGAGTTTTTCTATGGCAAGTGTGTGTATGCTATAGCTTTATAATTATGCTTTCCATGACTCTGTAAATATATAGAACTCAAACAATTATCATTTTGGGCTATATAATATCTCCAAAATTATATATCCTATGGAAGCTAAGCAAAATTGGCCTTGTGTGGGACTCCCAGGAGAGTATAGCCTTTCTCTTGGTGTACCGAGCGCCTAGCGCACCAGCTGAAAGCCTATCCCTGCTGCTGGAGACCTTGTCGGAGTGGGCGTTGAGGTTCCCTAGGCTCATTGTCCTGGGGGACTTCAACGTCCATGCTGACACGGCCTCCTTTTCACCTGCAGCAGTAGACCTAGTGTCGACCATGGCAACACTAGGACTCTCCCTCTGTGATTCCGGAGCCACACACCAGGCGGGTCACACCCTGGATCTAGTCTTCTGTGCAGGCATCCAAGTGAACCTAGCCTCTATTATAGAGGTACCATGGTCGGATCACTGTGCCCTGAGAATCCGGATAGAACTGGCTCCCCCGCCCTGCAAGGACGCCGAACAAATTTGGGTTCGCCCAAAGAGACTTATGGAACCTTCTAGGTTCCAGAATGCTCTAAGGGATCTGGAGTCTGTCAGTGCCTCCATCGATGAGTTGGTGGACGCCTGGAACATCAAACTGTCCAATGCTCTCGATGAGGTCGCCCCTAGACGCCCTCTCCGTCTCCGTAGGAATCGGGCGCCTTGGTTCACTGAGGAGTTACGTTCGATGAAGCGGGAGAAGAGACGGCTAGAGAGCGTGTGGAGGAAACTCCATGACGGAGGTTCGAAATCAACTTATAAGCTTTTCAAAGATGCTTATGAGAAAGCCATCAAGGAAGCAAAGAAATCGTACTCACGCTACCTTGATTGCGTCTCTGCGAGCTCACGCCCAGCACAATTGTTCAAGATAATTAGGTCTCTGACGATGGTCCCTACCATCCCAAACGGTGATAATCAGGCCCTCACTGCCGAGGCTTTTCAGAGCTATTTTGCAGACAAGATCTCGGCCCTCCGCCGGGACCTTCCGGCCACGATTGATACAGTTAGTGAACTTGAGACTCCGTGGCCTCTTGCCGGGCCCACCTTCGACCGGTTCACGCCACTGGATGCAGAAGCTGTCGATAGGATTATTGCTGCAGCTCGCCCGACCACCTGTTCCCTTGATCCGTGCCCCTCCTGGCTGGTGAAAGCCAGCCTGAAGGGATTACGAGACCCTCTGTTGAATATAATTAATACTTCCCTAGCCCAGGGAGTATTTCCAGAGGGTTTAAAAGAGGCTGTGGTCTCTCCATTGTTGAAGAAGCCGGGATTAGATCCAACGGTCCCCTCCAACTACCGCCCGGTTTCGAATTTATCGTTCCTGGGCAAGGTAATTGAGAAGGCGGCAATGGAGCAGTTTATTTATTTATTTATTTTATTTATGTTCGCTCTTATATTCCGCTCCTCCCAGCAGGCTCGGGGCGGATCACAACACAAATACATGGGCGGCGGTTGAAAAACATATCAACAAGCGGCCCTACAATCGGTAAAACATAAAAAACATAAAAGCCACATTTAAAACCAGTTACATAGTCATACATCGGTGAGGAGGTATGCAGCATGGTAATTGTCGGTGCGCCTAATTGAAGGCCAGTCCAAAGAGGGCCGTCTTACACGCCCTCCGGAACGGGCCCAGTTCCGTAATGGCACGGGCACTGTCCGGAAGGGCGTTCCAGAGCACTGGTGCTGCCGCTGAAAAGGCCCTTTGTCTAGTCGTCGACAGGTGGCAGGAGCGGACTGATGGAATTAACAACAGATTTTGCTCATCTGAACGCAGTGATCTCGGGGAAACGTACGGGGTAAGGCGGTCCTTCAGGTACGCAGGCCCTAGGCCGTGCAAGGCCTTAAAGGTCAAAACCAACACCTTGAAGGCAATCCGGTACTCAATAGGGAGCCAGTGCAGTTGCCGGAGTATAGGTGTAATGTGCTCCCTCGCTGGCACTCCTGCCAGCAAGCGGGCCGCGGCATTCTGCACTAGCTTGAGTTTCCGGAGTGTCGACAGGGGAAGGCCAACGTAGAGGGCATTACAGTAGTCCAATCTCGAGATGACCGTCGCTTGGATCACCGTGGCCAGGTCCTTCCTGGACAGGTAGGGTGCCAGTTGCAGTCCTTCCTAGATGACGCAGCTTGGCTAGACCCCTTCCAGTCCGGCTTCCGTCCGGGGCATGGGACGGAGACGGTCCTGGTCTCCATCTCGGATGAGTTGCGCTGCCAGCTGGATCAGGGCGGATCGGCGCTGCTCGTGTTATTGGACCTCACAGCGGCGTTTGATACAGTCGATTATGATCTATTGACTCACCGCCTTGCCAGGGCCGGAGTTAGGGGGACAGCCCTTAATTGGGTGACCTCCTTCCTCTGGAACCAGCTACAATGAGTGAGGAGGGGCAAGGATGTCTCCGGGGGTTCCCCGCTTCTTTGTGGGGTTCCTCAGGGGGCTATTCTCTCCCCCCTCTTATTTAACATCTATATGCGACCACTTGCCCAGCTGGTGCGTAGTTTTGGGCTGGTGTGCCATCAGTACGCTGATGACACCCAGCTTATCTTGAAAATGGAGGGCAGCCTTGAATCCGTACCCGATAATTTCCATCGTTGCCTTGAGGCCGTCACTGGATGGCTGCGAGCCAGTAGGTTGAAGGCGAATCCGGCAAAGACGGAGATCCTGTGGCTGGGTCCTCCGGGCTGTAGGGATGTTCAGCTTCCAACCCTGGACGGCGTGACATTATGTCCGTCGCCCTCTGTTAAGAGCTTAGGAGTAACCTTAGACCCCGTTGTCGATGGAGGCCCACGTCTCCAGCGTCAGCAGGGTATCATTTTTCCATCTTCGCCAGGCGAGGAAACTGGCCCCCTATTTGTCCCGGCGAAACTTAGCCACAGTGATCCAAGCCACGGTCATCTCGAGGCTGGACTACTGTAACGCTCTGTACATTGGCCTTCCTCTGTCGGTAATCCGGAGACTCAAGCTGGTGCAGAACGCTGCAGCGCGACTCCTGGCGAGGGTCCCGATTGGCCACCACATCACGCCAATCCTGCGCGAACTGCACTGGCTCCCAATTGAATGCCGGATTGCCTTCAAAGTGTTAGTCCTGACTTTTAAGGCCTTACATGGTCTGGGGCCAGTGTACCTGCGGGACCGCCTTGTCCCATATCATCCCACCAGATCACTGCGCTCTGAAGAGCTAAACCTCCTGGTCATCCCAAATGTGAGGACCTACCATCTGTCCGCAACCCGCCGCCGGGCTTTCTCTGTTGCAGCCCCTACCATGTGGAACGCACTGCCCGCCGGCATCCGTGCCACCCAGGGCCTCCTCCCGTTCAGGAGAGCAGTTAAGACATTGCTGTTCCAACAAGCCTTCGGAGTTAGCTAAACTGTAGCTCGCACCGCCTAGCTGTCAGCCCACTGCGACTCCATTTGTTGCTTCAACTGTTCTAATTGTAATTCCATCTTAATGGTATTACTGTGAGTTATTATGAGTTATCTGACAATTGTATTTTACGAACTGTTGTAAGTCGCCCCGAGCCGTTGGGGGGGGGGGGCGACAGACAAATGCGAAATAATAAAGAATAAATAATAAAATTAGCTGTGGTTAGTACTTGGATGGGAGACTGCCAATGAATTGGAGAGGCAGAAGTCTCCATTTCATATCTGATTATTCCTGTCATAAGACAGGGCTGTCCAACTTCTACCAGCCCAGGGGCCTGAATTCCGGTCATTGATGACCTGGGGGGCCGTAGGGTCTGCCCCTGCCCCTGCCCCCGCCCTCTCCCCGGCGCCCTCTCCCCTTATTTTAATTTAATATTAAATATATTTAATTCCATCCTCCCCTCTCCCCTTATTTTAATTTAATATTAAATATATTTAATTCCATCCTCCCCTCCCCTTAATGTATCCCATCTCCCTTATTTCATCTTTAAATATATTTAATTTTATATTTAATACATGAGGGGGAGATGGGGGAGGGAATGAGGAGCCCCCTGAGGAGCCCCCTGCTTCGGCCTACCTTTTCCAAACCCGCAGGATCCAGGAGTACCCGGACGATGAGAGAGGCGACGACCAACTGAGTCGAAGAAGGTCCTAATTGCGTCTGTGGGCCTCAGCGATCCAGTAGTAGAGTAGCCGAAGAGTATCGCGAGAATACGCAATCCACCGTAATTTCGCTGTCACGCCGGCGTGATCTCGCGTTGACAGCGAAATCCCGTGTTGATTGCGTATTCTCGCGATACTTGCTCCAAACCCGGAAGTAGGTATTTTTTTTTAAAAAAAATATTATTTATTTTATTTTTCAATTTTTTTTTTCTTAAAAGTCTTAGGGGGCCGTAGGGAAGGGGCTGGGGGGCCGCATATAGCCCCCGGGCCGCCAGTTGGACAGCCCTGTCATAAGGCAATGAGTAACTTGAATATATACATCTATTTAGGTCAGGGGTCAAGAACCTATGGCTCACGAGCCATATATGGCTCTTTTGGTGATTCTTTATGCTCCCAGTCATGGCAAGCCCAGCATCCGGCCCCTCCGCACCCAAGGAGTTGCCGGAAAGCGGTCTTGGGCCGTGGAAAACGCTGCGTGGCAGGCCCTACCGGGCCCGAAACGCAAGGCAAGGCAAGGGAGGCAGGGAGGACTGGGGTGGACTGGGCCCGCCACGCAGTGTTTTCTGTGGCCCAGGGCCGCTTTCCGGCAACTCCTTGGGTGCGGAGGGGCTGGATGCCGGGCCATAGGCCACTCCCTGCCCAAAGAGTTGCCAGAAAGCAGCCCTGGGCTATGAAAAATGCTGTGTGGTGGGCCCTGCTGGGCCTGAAATGCACAGTGAGGGAGGTGGGGAGGACCGGGGCAGGCCGGGCTCGCGTGGATGGCGGGCCAAGACCTTTCCCCGCCCAACCGGAAGCCAAGCCAGGGCCAGCGGCGAGAAAGGGGAGAGAGGGCAGGCGCAGCCCCCCTGCGAGCCCTCCCCTCTAACAGAGAGAAAAGACGGCCTAAAACAGAGAGGTCGGATGCATGGCGGGGCCCCGCCGAACCCAGTGCAACGGCAGGGGAGGAGGGAAGAGTCCAGGAGGAAAGCTTCCCCGAACAAAGGAAGGAGCGGAAGCTGTGCAGGTAAAGGTCTCTGCCGATGGCACAGCTGGACACGGGGGAATCCTTTTCTCATAGTATGTACTAGCTGTACCCGGCACACGTTGCTGTGCCCTTTTTAGGAGATGCGAGAAAGTCCAATCATCCACGGTGTGCCCTCCTCTAAACTGCAGTTGGATGGAGTGTGGGTCATGGGGGGCATGGTGTGCCAAGTTGGGTCTTTATTGGTCTTGGTTCTGGGCCACAGTGGTCTGTTGGGGAATGATGGGTTTTGAAGTACTACAAATCCCATTTTCCATGGTGGTACTTCAAGTCCCATCATGCATGGTCGGGCTCTGTGTGCCAAGGTAGGTTACTGTAAATTCAGACCATACACAATGTCCCATGAGCTGAGGCCTAGTTAGGAACAGCAAGTTAATGAAGCCTTACTGTCAATTCAGGCCATACACAATGTCCAATGAGCTGAGGCCTAGTCGGGAGAATCAAGTTAATGAAGCCTTACTGTCAATTCAGAGCGTAAACAGCTTCTCAGTAAGCGAGGGCTAGTTAGGGAAATCAAGTTAATGAAGCCTTACTGTCAATTTAGAGCGTAAACAGCTTCCCAGTAAGTGAGGCCTAGTTAGGGAAATCAAGTTAATGAAGTCTTACTGTCAATTTAGAGCGTAAACAGCTTCCCAGTAAGTGAGGGCTAGTTAGGGAAATCAAGTTAATGAAGCCTTACTGTCAATTTTGGGCGTGGTCTGTGTTTTTTTGGGGTGTAAATTTTCGGTTGGAAGTGATTTGGGTGTTTGTGTTGGGGATTGGCTCAGGCCTTTTCCTTATTTTGTTTTGGCAGTTTATTAAGGATCGGAATTTTCATGTTGGCTGGCTAGTGCAGCAGTTATGCAAATCCGCCCTTATTGGCAGCCAATCATGTTGTTCAGAATGTAGAGGCTGGGTGAGTCTTTGGCTGCCCCGGAGGATGCTGGTAAATGTAGTTTTATTTTTACTCGTTGTTTTGGGGGCCTTTTAGGTTTTGGGGGAAAGTTTCTTTGCTACAAACGTACCTTGCTTGAGGCCTATTTCTGTTGGCAAGTATTGTGTTTCTGCGTTGTATGGTTTCTTTGTTTGAGGTATACATCACATGACGTGAACCCATTTATATAATAGATGTGCATACTCACATTTAGTTGAATTCAGTGTTAAAGTATATATTATATATATATATATATATATACACACAGTATATATGTGTGTGTGTGTATATATATATACGTATATAATATGGCTCTCACTGAAATTAATTTCCAAATATTTTGCTTTCATGGCTCTCTGAATCAAAAAGGTTCCTGGCCGCTGTTTTACGTTATTAATTTCCTCCTTCTCCCTCTCTTTCTTGTTCTCTTTGGCCCCATCTATACCGCAGATCAAAACTGCATTATATGGTCAGTGTAGATGGGAACCTTTATCTCTCACTTTCAACCCCTGACTCAGCACATAGAATATGGTTTTGAAAGACAGCAGATTACAGATACTGTCTTCATAGATCTGTCAGCAGCTTATGATACTGTAAACCATTGCTTTCTCCTGAAAAAAAAAATAATATCACAAAGGACTACCACTTCATCTGCTTCATAGTAAATCTGCTACAAAACAGGAGCTTTTTTGTTGAGTTCCAGGGTGAGAGAAGCAGATGGCGAAGACAGAAGAACGGCCTGTCTCAGGGGAGCGTGCTTGCTCCATCAATGTTTAACATTTACACAAATGACCAGCCACTGACAAAAGTGACAGAGTTTCATCTACGCTGATGATTGTGCCATCACCGCTCAAGCAGGGAGCTTTGAAAAGGTTGAACAGAAGCTCTCCAAAGCTTTAGGCGCTCTTACTGCCTATTGCAGGGAAAACCAGCTGATTCCTAATCCATATAAAATGCAGGCGTGTGCTTTGCATTTAACACATACAAAATTCTCCAAAAAGAAAAGCAAACAACGCACACCAAAAAAAACAAACCCAATAATCCCAGAACAGTATCTTAATTAGCTTTTCTTGGCCTTCTAAGGCGTCATCGGACATCAACAGTGGTACAGCCTTTCAAACCTTTATTTGCGGCCATAGGGACTAGGAGTTTGGTTTAATTATAATAATTATAATAATAATTATTATTATTATTTGTACCCCGCCACCATCTCCCCGAAAGGGACTTGGGGCGGCTTACATGAGGCCAAGCCCAGAAATACATATCAATACATATAATAAAAGAGAATGTTTGTATGTGGAGGTGTTTGTGGATATGTGCCTGCTTTCTGATTAGTTGCCACTGTGGGATTATTTGCATAACGCCTCTGATTGGCCAGCACCACCAACATTCCGACACTCTAAAGTGGCAGAGGGGGGTAAGGAAAAGGCCTGAGGCAGTCAGGCATGGTGGGAGTTTAAAGCCCCCAACAATGACAGAACAAGACCAAACTTGGCACACAGATTCCCCAAGATGCACTCTACATACTGGTGCAGTTTGAGGAAGGATGGACCATGGATGACGGGACTTGCAGTACTTTTAACTCAATTCCTTAGAGCATTGTGGCCCACACCAATGACAGATCAGGACCAAACTTGGCACACAGAGGCCCAATGGCCCACTTTATAACCTGGTGCGGTTTAGGGCAGGATGGGCAACAATGATGGGATTTGCAGTACCTTCACCCGATTCACTTCCCACAGAACACTGTAGCCCCTACAAATGACAGACCAGGCCCAAACTTGCCACACAGAGTACTCATGACACACTCTGCATCCTGCTGCAGTTCTAAGGGGGATGGACCATGGATGATGGGACTTGCAGTACCTTCAGTAATTTCATGACACCACTGCAACTCCCAATAATGACGGATCAAGGCCAAACTTGCCACACAGAGCCCCCATGACCCACTCTACATCCTGGTGCAGTTGAGAGGAGGACAGACCGCAGATGATGGGACTTGCAGTACCTTCAGTAATTTCATGATACCACTGCAACTCCCAATAATGATGGATCACAGTCAAACTTGGCAGACAGAGCCTCCATGACCCACTCTACATCCTGGTGCTGTTTGGAGGAGGGTGGAACATGGACAATGGGACTCGCAGTGCCTTCACTAACTTCCTGACACCACTACGAGCCACATAAATAACTGCTAAAGACCAACTAATACCTTTCTGAAATTACCCGGGCACCGCCGGGTCCCCAAGCTAGTAAATAATAAAGAAGATGAAAACAATTTCATGGAAGCTGGAGTCCGTACTCAGATGGAATGAAAGGCCATGCATCCAAAACTTTCCTCGTATGGCAACGTACCACTTTGGCCCAGTAGGGCAGAAGCACCCGGTTGTCGTCTAGGATGATGAGACGGATGTCCTTGTGGGAGCTGTTTGCTAGGGCCGGCCCCAGATCCAGGGCAATGAAGTCCCGTTGCTGCTCAGCCGTGAAGCCCAAGCACTGGAAAGGGTAGCCTTCGATCAGCCCAGCCGTCGGCTCATTCTCGGCTGTCACAGCCCAGAAGGTCAAATTATGCTTGGCGTACTCATCTAGGAACCTAGAGGAAGATATGCACCCAAAGCAATGCGTATATCTTTCATTCCCGCAGAGGATTCCTTCCCCATCATCCCCATTTCATCAATAAGTTGCACCATTTCAGCTAATTTGGATTAATCCATTGATGTCCATCCAGCTCCTTTAATTTAAACCAGGGGTCGGGAACCTTTTTGGCTCCGAGAGCCATAAAAGCAAAATATTTGGAAACTTATTTCAGTGAGAGCCATAGAATATATATCAGGGGTGCTCACACTTTTTCAGCATGGGAGCTACTGATTAAAAAACCAAGTCCCAAAGATCACCTACCCAGAAATGTAAAACGTATAACTATTTTCTTATTTATTTTTTTATATTTATTATTCATTTTTATGTACCGCTCCTTCCAGCAGCCTCGGGGCAGTTTACATGAAATGAAGTTATAAAACAACAACATTTCAATTTAATAACAACAATATAAAACAGAGCATAAAAATACATCCAACCACCCCATTTCTCCCACACTGCCATATTACCACACATATTATCAGCCAGAAAGTAAGAAGAGAGGCTTTTGAACTGCAAGGCCATTTAATACTCAGCAAGGTAAACAAAGGGGCATGCAAAAATACATCCAACCACCCCATTTCTCCCACATTTCCATATTCCCCAACATATATTTCTCAAGGAACAAAGCAAGCAGAGAGGCTTTGGAGCTAAAAGGCCATTTTTAAACATTAAAAATAAACAAAGAGACATGCCACAGAACAATCAAGCACCCACCCCAAAGTAAAAAGACCGACCTTTGAGATGCGGTAAGGAAATGATCCCAAAGCATCCTTCTCCTCCTCCATCGCTGCTCCTATTTCCACGCCGCCAGCATGCGTGCCGCCTCCAAGAGCTCACGAGACGTCCGAGAGGCAGAATGGGCGCTTCTGCGCATGCGCGCGGGGCCAGCCATGCATCGCGTCATCCAGGCCCGCCCCCTTTGGTCTCCTACAACTCTGAGTGGCTGGAGAAGGACGGAGGGAGGAGGAGGAATCCAAAAGAGGGGGCCCATTCTGCCTCTTGGACTCTGGAGCTTTTGGAGGTGGTGCGCGAGCAGGGAGGAGCAACGACGGAGGACTTCTTTGCAGCATGCAGGGGCGCGTGAAGAGGACCAACAGCAAAAAACCTGGTCAGGGGCCTCAAGATCACCAGGATGAGGCCCAAAGATCACCCTGGTGATCCCGATCACCATTCTGAGCACCCCTGATATATATCATATATTTTAAGACTGAATTCAGCTAAATGTGAGTATATATGTACATACTATGAGGAAAGGATTCCCCCGGCAGAAGGACGGGACACTTCAGACCTGGCTCTGCAAAAGGCACGCTCAGGACTCTGGGAAGGAAGAGAAGGCAGAAGGAAGGAAGGGGGCAAGAAAGAAGAAAGGAGGGAGGGAGAGAGGAAGAAAGAAAAGAAGAACGAACTATGGAAAAGGAAGATAAGAAAAGCAAGAGAGAGACAAGGAGGGGAAAAGAAAGAAGGAAATGGGAAGAGAGGAAAGGAAAGGGTGGGGAAAAGAAAGGAAAGGGAGGGAGGAAAAAATAAAATAATGAAGGGAAAGAAGAAAAGAAAGAAGGGGAGAAAGAGGGAAGTGAAAAAAAAGGAAGGAGAAGGAAAGGAAGACTTGGGGGGAAAGAATAGAAGAGGAAGGAAGAGGGAGGGAGAGTGGAGGAAAGAAGGAAGGGGAGAGAGGGAGGGAAAAGGAAGGAGAGAAGGAAAGAATGGAAGAGGGAGGAAGGAACGAAGAGGGAGGGAGGAAAGAAGGTGGGGAGAGAGGGAGGAAAAAGAATGAAAGAAAAAGAGAAGGAAAAAGAAAGGAAGAGGAAGGGAGGGAGGGGGAGGAGGGCGCGGGGCCAAGGTGGACGCTGAGAATTGAAGGAGTGCAACAGCTCCCCCTGGTGGCCAGATGTTAAATATTTGCCTCTATTTGTGTGTCTGTCTGTTGGTCCAAAAGGCATTAAATGCATGGCTATATGTGTTCATTGTAATCTGCCCTGAGTCCCCTGTGGGGTGAGAAGAACTGAATATAAAGTAAGTAAATAAATAAATAAATATGATCGCTGATCGCTCACGGCACACTGGTTGGGAAACACTGCAGTAGTCTATATGGGATGTAACCAGAGCGTGGACTACCATGGCCAAGTCAGACTTCCCAAGGTACGGGAATATTTTAGAATGGTGTCTCCAAAATTATCAGCTCTCCTTCATACAACTTTCACACACTTCCATTTAAACCATATATCATACTTCATGATGACATCTTAATCTCCCATTTTACCTGACGTAATAGTTGGCCCAAGTCTTGTGGAACCGGTCTCCTGCGTTCCCCTTGAGGGACCCCTTCCCCTTCCATTTCTCGTTGGTTTTCATCCAAGTCGGAGAGGTCCACGGGGAGGCGAGCAAGGAGATGGGCTTCTTAGACATGGCCTTGGCGCGATGGACCACCGGGATCTACGTTAGAAGGAACCAGGAGCCAACGAGGATGATCAAGATCAAAGCCCGGTAGGGTCAAGAAGAGCCAAGTGCCCCTTTTTGAGGGGGAAATTAGGTATTCCCTTCACTACCACATCACGGTTTAAGTCAGGGGTGGGCAATTATTTTTTCCAAGGGGCCACACGAGAGCCAAAAAATATTATGGGGGCCGCACCTAAAGGCGGAACTACATTCTAATCTACATTATTTATTTATTTACTATATTTACTATATATTACACATCATTAATATTAACATATTAATATATCAAGAAATATTCATATATTATTAGTATTACTATCATAATTATTATATTATAGTATATATATAGACATTATAATATATTGAAATTATAATATAATAGAACATTATATTATATTATTATAAAATAATTATTATAAAATAATATTAAAAACCACTAAAATAAAATAAAATGAAATTCAAGAAGACAAGATGCGAACCAAGATGGAGGCTGACATCCTCAAGAGAGGAAGGATCCCAAGATGGAATGGCCCAATGGACCCAGCCCAGAGGATAACAAAGCGGACCCAGCCGCCCCTGCAGCAGAGCAGAGCAGAGCAGCAGACGATCAGAGGCTGCAGGCCTCTGCCCGCTCTCGCCCCCAGCCGTTCCCCAGCTGATCGCCCTGCCATGGAGCGCCTGCCATCCCGGCTTTGGAGTTCCTGCCATCCCGGGTCTTCTGGGTCGCCAGGGCGATCAGCCGCCGTAGCTTGCCGACTGCTCCCGCTGCAGGCCCGGATCGCCTCCCGGGATGGCAGGCACTCCAAAGCCGCCGCTCCTCCGATTGTTCTCCGGAGTGGCGGGCTGTCTGCCGACGCAGGCCCCAGAGCCTGTGATGGGATGGCGACAGCGGCAGCCCTTCCTCTTGGCCCCGCCTCCGACGCCCTTCTCTCCGGGCCGGACAGAATCGACTGCCGGGCCACATCCGGCCCACGGGCTGTAGGTTGCCCAGGTCTGGTTTAAGTATTGGACGAGGACATCCTTATCCATCCCGCTTCCCTCTGCTGGACACTCACTTTCATGTCGATATCCTCTTCCACCAGGCTGAAGTTCTTCAGCTCATAGTCGTACGGCGTGTCGGCATACGAATACGGCCGCACTGAGAAGTCGCAACTGGCCATGGGCAGGCGCAGAACATTGTATTCGATCCCTGCAGACAAAAAGGGGAAAAACCACAGAAAGACACCATCGATGGCCATACCTTTCTATCCAAAGCAGAGTGAGATTCGTGCAGCTCAGAGGATAACTTTCCTAGGCCAAATACCAGACTTTGCAATGGGGAAGCAAATTCTGTAGTATGATATGCGTGCTCATTATATTAGGACTCCGATTGGCCATCCACATTCCAACATTCTAAGGTGATGCGGAGGGAAAAGGAAAGGCCTCAGGCAGTCAGACACTGCGACCCACAGCACTGACGGATCAGGACCAAACTTGCCACACAGGGGCCCAATGGCCCACTTCACAACGCGACCCTCACCCAATGACTACTACAGACCAAAATTAGCACACAGAGCCCCCTTGACCCACTCTAAACCCTGGTGCTGTTTCAAGGAGGATGGACCACAGATGACGGGACTTGAAATACCTTCACTCACCTTCCGAGACCCCTGCAACCCTCATCCAAAGAATGATAAGACCAAATGTGATACACAGAGCCCCCATGACCCACTCTACATCCTGGTGCTGTTTGGAGGGGGATGGACCATGGCCAATGGGACTTGCAGTACCTTCACTAAGTTCCTGAGACCATTGCAAGCCACATACACATCTAATAGGAACCAACCTTGGCACACAATGCCTTCCTCAAATAACCCGGGCACCGCCGGGTCCCCAAGCTAGTAAATAATAAAACAGTCCTATCACTCTGACCCTACACGTACTGGCTCACCCCTGGCTCTCACCTTCATCTGAAAAGTAGGAACGGAGCAGATGATTCTGGACGTCGGGAGTCAGAGATAATATATTCATAGCAGCGGCATCGGTGACAGAACCGCCAAATCCCTTTATCATTTGATACCGTTGGGCTGTCTCCAGAACCAGAACCAGAGCTGAGAGGCAAAAGTTTGTACGTGAATTTTCATGTAGCTGAGTCGTCTATCAAGTGTTTGCATTCATTCGACCCACCCAAATAAATAAGCGGCAGGGGTACCTGGGGTGGACGTTTTGTCCTGGAACTTCCCTTCGCTGCGCTCCAGCCGCTGGCCGGATTTGCTGCTCTCGTACTTGACAAAGGAGCCGGGCGAAGGGAGGGAGACAGGGTCCTGGGTGTCACAATAGGTTTGGTCGCAAACGCACACCATGGAGTCTTGGTCAAAGTACTTCTTGTTGCAGGGTTGGCTCCCTTTTGGGGACAAGAGCAAGCGACCGTGTGTGCGCTGCCAACTGGGCCACCGTCCCTCCCGCTCCAAAACGTTCAGCTGCCCCAACGTCTCAAAGGTGTCCATGCCTTACTCACCCATCACTTCAACCGCTGTCTGTAACAAGAGGAGCAAACACCACGGGCTGGCTCTCTGGAGTCCCATCGTCCCAGCAGCGCCCAGGTTGCACCAGCAAGGACGGAAACTCAGGCCCACAACTGGCAATTCACATCTCTAAGAAAGAGGGGAAACGTTTCAGGATTGGCTCAGGTTATGTCAACATGAACAGAGGCTAGATGGCTATCTGTCGAGGGAGCTTTGTTTGTGTGCGTAGCAGAATGGGTTTGTATTGAATGGCCCTTGGGGTTGGTTCCAAATCTAAGATTGTGTGAAGCTGGATGGCCATGATAATAATGATGATGGAGTCTCATTTTTTGATTGATTGATTGATTGATTGATTGATTTTATTATTTATGAGTCGCCCTCCCCGTCAGTGCTCCGGGCGACTTACATATAAAACACATAAAAGAGTTCAATAGTTAAAAGCTAAAAGAATAGGAAAATTAATTAAAATAGTTCCAGTAACTCAGGCTAAGTCTGGAGGGTGTCCTTAGCGTAAGCCTTTCGGAAGAGCCAGGTCTTCAGTGCGGTCAGGAACTGGGGCATGTCCCGGATAGCTCTCTGATCCGCCGGCATCAAGTTCCAAAGAACAGGGGCCGCGATGGAAAAGGCTCTCCGTCTCACTCACACCTGGGATGCGGAGAAGGTCCCTGTTTCCTGAACGCGGGGACCTTAAATGAGCTGGTTCGGACAAGTGGTCTTTTAAATAAGCTGGGCCGGCGCCATGGAGGGCCTTAAAGGTAAGCGACAGGATCTTGTGGATGGCTCTGAGCTCGACTGGCAGCCAGTGCAGGCGCTGTAGAGATGGCGCGATATGGCATCTCAGTGGTGTCCCGGTGAGGAGTCTGGCGGCTGCATTCTGCACTAGCTGGATTTTACGAGTGGTTGACTGCGGCAACCCCACGTACAAGGCATTACAGTAGTCCAGCCGTGATGTCACTGTGGCATGGACCACCGTAGCCAGCGCATCTGATGGAAGGTAAGGTGCCAGTTGACGTGCCTGGCGTAGGTGGAAGAAAGCTCCCTTACTTGTCGCAGCAACCTGGGCCTCCAGCGAGAGTCTCGAGTCTAGTATCACACCGAGACTCTTCACCGACGGGGCCGGGATCAGCGGCTCTCCCTCAAAGAGAGGCAGCGGAATGGGTGGCTCTGGGCGTCCCGGCCATAGAATCTCCGTCTTTGATGGATTGATCTTGAGTTTGTATGAGCGGAGCCATCTGGTCACTGCCTCTAGTCCTTGTCTGAAGTTCTCAGGCACCGATGTTACGCCTGGCTCAAGCTTCAGCAGAAGCTGGGTGTCATCTGCATATTGGTAGCACCCCAATCCAAAACTTCTGGCTATGCTTGCCAAGGGTTGGACGTAGATGTTAAAAAGCGTTGGTGACAAAATGGCGCCTTGGGGACTCCACAGTCAGGGTGGATTTCTTGGACACTTGGCCTCGCCACTCAACACGCTGCGGCGGCCCGCAGGGAAGGAATCGAACCAGGCCAAAGCTGTGCCTTGAATCCCAATGGCTGATAGTCGCCGCAACAGCAAGTCATGGTCCACCGTGTTGAACGCCGCGGTGAGGTCAAGCAGCACCAGGATAGCTGAACCTCCCTTCTTCAATTGGCGGCGGATGTCGTCCGTAATGGCCACCAGAACGGTCTCGGTCCCGTGTCCAGTGCGGAAACCCGATTGGCAGGGGTCCAGGCTTCCTGAGGTTTCCAGGAATTCCTGTAATTGGATCGCTGCTGCCCGTTCAATCAGTTTCCCGAGGAAGGGTAGGTTTAAACATTTATTTATTTTTAAAATAAGAGGTCAGATGCCCTTCTGTCGAGAAGGCTTTGATGGTGTCTCCCTTCGTGGCATAATGGGGTGGGACTAGATGGCCCTTGTGGTCCTTTCCAACTCTAGGATTCTACAATAATAACCTTTCATAATGATGATGATGGAATCTCCTACTTTGGGGGCTTTGAATTATTTATTTAGTTATTTATTTACTTCATTTATATTCTGCCCTTCTCACCCCGCAGGGGGCTCAGGACGGATTACAACGTACACATTACGTTTAGACACACAAACACACAAGACAGACAGAGGCAATTTAACATCTGTCCACCAGGGGGAGCTGTCGTACTCCTTCATTCCTCAGCGTGTTTCTTGGAGATCTTTTTATGGCCTCGTAAATCAGTTAAATTTAGTCCCCCACTAAGTGGTACCTTAATTACCTACTTGACAGATGCAACTGTCTTTCTGGTTGCAAAGGTTGACAACAGGCTACACAATAGGTCGAGAGCCCACCTCGACCCGAGCAGGCCTCGAACTCATGACCTTCTGGTCAGTAGAGATCTTATGCAGCTGACACCCAGCCACAATCCCGGTGCTTGAAGAAGAAGCTGGATGGTTATCTGTCGGGAGGGCTTTGATGGTGGCTCCCTTCATGGCATAATGACTGCTACCCGCCGGAGGGCGTTCTCTGTCATAGCACCTACGCTGTGGAACGCCCTCCCGGCCGGAACTCGGGCTATGAAGGACTTGCTCCCGTTTAGACGGGCCTGTAAAACATACCTGTTTAAGCAGGCCTTTGGTGAGTAAGTCCTGCCCATGCCCCGCCATCTATTCGTTCTTCTGAGGATGATGTGCTGTTCATTGTTTTAACTGTGTTATTAATTACTGTACTGCTGTTGTTTTTAATTGTTTTTAACTGCTTATTGCCTGTATTTTACTGTGCCCTTCGGCTCCTGTAAGCCGCCGCGAGCCTCAGGGAGTCGGCGGCATAGAAGCCCGAATAATAAATAAATAAATAAAAATAATGGGGTAGGACTGGATGGCCCTTGGAGTTCCTTCCAAATAGGCCACCCAAGCAACTGTGGCCTTGGGGTGGAAAGACCATAGACAGTGGGAAGTTTGCTGCCCAAAAGAAAGTTGCATCGGTCAAGTAGGAAATTTAGGTACCACTTATGCGTTGAGGCTAATTTAACTACTTTACAACGCCATAAAATCTCCAGCAAGCGTGCAAAAGAATGAGGAAGTACTCCATCAGTGTCACAAATGGACGGTGAAGCAATAGCTCCCCTGGTGGCCAGAATACCCTCATGAAGCTGGAATGTTAAATAGCCTCTGTGTGTCTGTTGTGTGTCTATGGCATTGAATGTTTGCCATGTATATAATATATTGTATTTACATTTTACTTGTAATCCGCCCTGAGTCCCCTGCGGGATGAGAAGGGTGGAATATAAATACTGTAAGTAAATAAATAAATAAATAAATAAATAAAAAGTTAAAAAATGTAATGTTTAGCTAGCAGACGTTATGCTCCAAGACTACATCTTTGAAATAAGAACCAAAATAAAGAATTATGTTTATTTATTTATTTATTTACGACATTTATATGCCGCCCTTTTCACCCCGAAGGGGACTCGGAACGGCTTACAAGTAAAATGTAAATACAATATATTATATTATCGCCATAGCACAATATTAATATTATATATTACATTGTACTATAACATTATACTGTAACATTATTAGTAATATTACATGTAATATAAAATATATAATTATAATATCATATTATTAGTAGTATTATTCTATTGTATTATATTATAAAATTATCAATATTATATGTATATACAATATATTATATTATTACCATAGCACAATATTATATATTACATTGTACTATAACATTATACTGCAATATTCTTAGTAATATTACATGTAATATAAAATATATAATTATAGTATCATATTATTAGTAGTATTATTCTATTGTATTATATTATAATATTATCATTATATGTATATACAATATATTATATTATTACCATAGCACAATATTAATATTATATATTACGTTGTACTATAACATTATATTGTAATATTATTAGTAATATTATATTAATATAAAATATATAAATATAATACCATATTAGTAGTATTATATTGTATTACATTAGAATATTATCAATATTATATTAAATACATTATATTATATTATACTATAGTATATTATAAGCACAAAGGTTCACAAAGGGGGAAGATGGATAGATAAAGTCGAAGGAAAGGAGAGATATAAAGAACTGAACCATTCTTTTTCCACGATCGTTCAATTAACTCTACGTGGGGCTGCCTTTGAAGACAGTTCGGAAATTGCAATTAGTCCAGCGGGCGGCAGCCAGATTGCTAACGGGAGCTACATACAGGGAGCATACCGCCCCCCTGTTGTGTCAGCTCCACTGGCTGCCTGTCCAATTCTGGGCTCAATTCAAAGTGCTGGTTTTGACCTTTAAAGCTCTATACGGTTCTGGCCCAGCTTACTTGTCGAACACATCAGCCGCTATGTCCCACCTCATAATCTAAGATCATCCGGGAGGCCCTGCTCTCGCTCCCGCCTACGTCTCAGATGAGGCTGGTGGGGACGAGGGATAGGGCCTTCTCGGTGGTGGCTCCCCGCCTGTGGAATGCGCTTCCTATTGATGTACGATCCACCTCATCCCTCCTGGCCTTCAGGAAAAAAGTAAAATCCTGGCTGTGGGACCAGGCGTTCGTACACCAGCACAAGGCAGCATTTTAGATTGGTTTTTAATGAAAGTGGGTGATTATGGCCAATGTTTTTATGGACTGAACATGGTTTTAATCCAGAGTGAATGTGTATGGTGCTAATGTAGTTGTATTTTAATGTATTTTTAATGTATTTTAATTGTTGAAGTGTTTTGGGGTTTATATTGTTATGATGTGGGCATCGAATTGTGCCGTACTGTAAGCCGCTCTGAGCCCCCCCTCGGGGATTGAGAAGAGCGGGGTAAAATCCCGAAATAAATAAATAAATAAATAATATTAAAATAATATTTGAATGAGGACAAGTACTGTTCCCAGAGGGTGGGGGTGGGAGGAGGGGTGTAAAATCGATAGACACACCTGGGAGATAAAGGTGTAATTGGGAAGGATAAGAACACTAAGAAAATAATATTTGTTATGTATTCTGAAATGGTTCATTTATTTTGTATCAAAAGCATTGCATAATTTAGTATAAGACTGATAAAAATAGAAGGCGCGCAGGGGCGGCTAAATATCTTTTGACCACAAACGGGCAACAGCAACGGCATTGTCTGTAGCTTCCAACAATCCCCCCTCTGTACATGAGGCAGGGCACAGTGGACAAGCAGACAGATGCGGAGTTGCCCACTCTTGGTTTGCCCTTGGAGGAAGACCCTCCCCTGCAAGGGGGGGGCATTCAGTTGGGATTTCCTGGTTGAGCTGCCCAAAGGGATACCCTTGTTGTCGTTGGGGGGACACCAAGAGGAGTGGTAGCACCGGGAATGTGGCTGGGTGTCAGCTGCATAAGATCTCTACTGACCAGAAGGTCATGAGTTTGAGGCCTGCCTGGGTCAGGGTGAGCTCTCGACCAATTGTGTAGCTCGTTGTCGACCTTCACTTCCCAAAAGGAATCTGGCCTCTTAGGGCAGTGTTTTTCAACCTCTTTTGAGCCGCGGCACATTTTTGACATTTACAAAATCCTGGGGCACACCACCAACCAAAATGACACAAAATGACACTCTAACACAGTAATACATATAGTTAATATGTTTTTAAATGTATTTATACACTCAGTGTGAAACACAACATAGATGTCCTGGCAGGAATGGCAGAAAGACACAAACTTCCCACACAGAACTTCCATAACCAAGAGAAAATACTATAAGAGTTTGGTGGCCATTGACATTGGGTTTTGGAGTTTAGTTCACCTATATCCAGAGAGCACTGTGGACTGAAACAATGTTGGATCAGGACCAAACTTGGCATGAATCCTCAATATGCCCAAATGTGAACACAGATGGAGTTTGGGGAGAATAGGCCTTGACATTTGGGAGTTACAGTTTCTGGGATTTATAGTTAACACACAATCAAAGAGCATCCTGAACTCTTGCAACAATGGAATTGAACCAAACTTGGCATATTGAACTCTCATTACCAACAGAAAGTACTGAAAGGGTTTGCTTGGGAATTGACCTTGAGTTTGGGAGTTGTAGTTCACCTACACCCAGAGAGCACTGTGGGCAGGAGGGGGAAGAAAGAGTATTGGAGGTTCCAATTTCCCACGGCACACCTGATGATCGCTCACGGCACACTAGTGTGCCACGGCACACTGGTTGAGAAACACTGTCTTAGGGCACAATTGAGGCGAGGCTTGAACACAGGACACCTGGTGTCATGATCTGCTCATTCTGCCAGAGGTCACTCACCTTTCACAAGCCTTTCAGAGCTGATTTCCTGGCCTTTGGCGCATCCGTTCGCTACCACCGGCTCCTTCTCGCTTCGTCTTAGGAGAGTCGCCGTCCCTGCCTTAAGGCACACCTGTCTTCGAAGGAAGCGCATTCTTAGTCTAAATCAATTGCCTCCCTGGGTCAAGCAGCATTCCTGCCTACACCCAAATCCAATTATGGTAATACCCGACACCTTTTCCCTGGCAAGACACACCTGTCGCTTGCTGTAGCGAGACATGATGTAAAGCCAACCTCCCACTGGCTGCGTTGCTTCTTCTTCTTATTTATTTATTAATTTCAGCTTCTATGCCGCCGAACTCCCAGGGCTCGCGGCGGCTTACAGTAGCCGTAAGGCACAGCAATACATATTCGAACACAGTTAAAAACAATAGTAGCAATAAAACAGATAGAGGGCATTACTTAAAACAGTGGTACAGCATGTACTAAAAGCTAGAGCTAAATGGCGGCGGATGAGCCGGGCCTACCCATTGAAGGCCTGTTTAAAGAGGTGGGTTTTGCAGGCCCGTCTAAATGGGAGGAGGTCCCTCAAGGCCCGTGTTTCGGCCGGGAGGGCGTTCCACAGCACAGGTGCTATGACAAAGAACGCCCTCCGGCGAGTTGACGTCAACCTGGCAAGTTTCACCGCAGGCACCTCAAGGAGGTTGGAATCCTCCGACCGTAGCGATCTCAAAGGGCAATATGGGGTGAGACGTTCCCTTAGATACGCTGGCCCCAGGCCGTGTAAGGCCTTAAAGGTAAGTACCAACACTTTGAAGGTAATCCGGTGCTCAATCGGCAGCCAGTGCAGATCCTGCAATATAGGTGTTATGCGGCAGCCTGTTAGGGAACCAGACAGGAGCCGGGCAGCAGTGTTCTGCACCAGCCTGAGCCTCCGGGTCACCGACAAAGGAAGGCCAACGTAAAGTGCGTTACAGTAATCTAGCCTCGAGATGACCGTGGCTTGGATCACCGTGGCCAGGTCGTTCCGGGAGAGATAGGGGGCCAGCCTCCTTGCCTGTCTAAGATGGAAGAACGCACTCTTGCTGACCGCAGAGACCTGAGCCTCCATGGTCAGCTGGGAGTCCAAGTGGACCCCCAGGCTCTTAACGGAAGACGATGGGCATAACGCCACACCGTCCAGGCTCGGAAGCTGGACATCCCCACCACCCGGACGGCCCAGCCACAAGATCTCCGTCTTCGCCGGATTCACCCTCAACCTACTGGCTCGCAGCCATCCAGTGACGGCTTCGAGGCACAGCTGGAAATTATCTGGGACAGATCCAGGCCTGCCCTCCATCCTCAGAATGAGCTGGGTGTCATCAGCGTACTGGTGGCACTCCAGCCCATAACTCCGCACCAGCTGAGCATGCTCAGGATGTAGCCTGGTAATCGATTTAAGGTAGTTCAGGGGGCTGTTACCTGTGCTTGTGCACCGCCATATAAAATCCATATACGATCTGCTTTGAACTGGATTTTATTTATTTATTTATTTTTGTGAGAAACGGAAAGTTGCTTCTGGTGTGAGAGAATTGGCCGTCTGCAAGGACGTTGCACCGGGGACGCCCGGATGTTTTGAAGTTTAACCATCCTTGTGGGAGGCTTCTCTCATGTTCCCGCATGGGGAGCTGGAGCTGACAGCGGGAGCTCTTCCATGCTCGCCCTAGATTCGAACTTCCAACCTACCAGCACAAGAGTTTAACCCAGGGGTAGGGAACCTATGGCTCGGGAGCCAGACGTGGCTCTTTTCATGATTGCATCTGGCTCTCCAGAGCAGGCCAGGTCTCGGCTTCCCAGCATGCAGTGGGGAGGAGTGACACAAATGCGCCGCGACTGCTGCTTCTGCGCCGCCATCGCCGTCTCTTCCTCATCCCCGCTGCTCTCAGGGCCCTGCGCCCACTTTGCAGGGGATGTCTTCCTCTTTGTCCTCCGCCACGGGCTTCGGGGGAGGCGGCAGACGCGGGCCTGGCCCTGGCGCTGCGGACCCAGCCTCACTGCCCCCGGGGGACACCCAGCTCATCGCCCTCATCGTCAGGCAGCTCAAGAGCTGCAGCCTCTTCAACGCCTTGGGCCAGCGCCATCCTCCCCCTTCCTTTCTTTTGCCCTCTTTTCCTTTCATTCTTTTTCCTCCCTCTCTCCCTACCTTCTTTCCTCCCTCCCTCTTCGTACCTTCCTTCCTCTTCCATTCTTTCTTTCTCTCCTTCCTTTTCCCTCCCTCTCTCCTTCCTTCTTTCCTCCATTCTCCCTCCCTCCCTCTTCCTCTTCTATTCTTTTTCCCCAAGTCTTCCTTTCCTTCTCCTTCCTTTCTTCTCACTTCCCTCTCTCCCCCTTCTTTCTTTTCTTCTTTTCCCTTCGTTATTTTACTTTTTCCTCACTCCCTTTCCTTTCTTTTCCCCACCCTTTCCTTTCCTCCCTTCCCATTTCCTTCTTTCTTTTCCCCTCCTTGTCTCTCTCCTGATTTCCTTTTCTTCCTTTTCCATAGTTCGTTCTTCTTTTCTTTCTTCCTCTCCCCTTCCTCCTTTATTTCCTCTGTCTTTCTATCTTTCTTTCCCCCTTCCTTCCTTCCTTCCTTTCTTCCTTCCTTCCGTCTTCTCTTCCTTCCCAGAGTCCTGAGCGTGCCTTTTGCAGAGCCGGGTTTGAAACGTCCTGTCATTCTTCCAGGGGAATCCCTTTCTCATCGTATGTACGTATAGACTCACATTTAGTTGAATTCAGTCTTAAAATATCTATATATATAAAGGAAGAGTCGTCATGGAACGACCGTCCCAAACAGAGAAACCTTACAACGCAGAGACCCCAAACTTGCCAACAGAAATAGGCCTCAGACAAGGTACGTTTATAGCAAAGAAACTCCCCCCCCCAAAAAAACCTAAAAGGCCCCCAAAACAACGAGTAAAAAACTACATTTCCCAGCATCCTCCGGGGCTGCCAACGACTCTCCCATCCTCTACATTCTGACAACATGATTGGCTGCCAATAAGGGCAGATTTGCATAACTCCTGAACTGGCCAGCCAACATGAACATTCCGACCCATAATAAACTGTCAGAGGCAAAGGGCTGAGGCACAAACACAAACACCCAATTCACTTCCCACAGAAAATTTACACCCCTAAAAATCACAGACCAAAATTGACAGTAAGGCTTCATTAACTTAATTTCCCTGACTAGGCCTCACTTAATGGGATGCTGTTTACGCTCTGAATTGACAGTAAGGCTTCATTAACGTGATTCTCCCGACTAGCCCTCAGCTCATTGGACATTGTGTATGGCCTGAATTGACAGTAAGGCTTCATTAACTTGCTGTTCCTGACTAGGCCTCAGCTCATGGGACATTGTGTATGGCCTGAATTTACAGTAACCTACCTTGGCACACAGAGCCACTATGACCCACGCTACATTCTACTACAGTTTGGAGGAGGGTGGACCATGGATTATGGGACTTGAAGTACCTCCATGGATTTGTACTACTTCAAAACCCATCATTCCCCACAGACTACTGTGGCCCAGAACCAAGACCGATAAAGACGAAACTTGGCACACAATGCCCCCCATGACCCACACTCCATCCGACTGCAGTTCAGAGGAGGACACACCATGGATAATGGGATTTCAAGTACCTCCACTCACTTCCAAAGTACCCCACCCACACACGCATCAACCTCTACATCAACACAGCAGACGGAAAGACAAAAAACATTGTATATCCACAAGCTCTGCAGAACGCCAGCAACACCACACACCGACAACTCCCCAGGACTTCAACATCCCACCCACCAGAACAACCCACAACGACGCAGCCATGGCCCCAACAACGCCATAACTAACAATTCCAACCCTTACATACTCAGACTTTCTCGCATCTCCTAAATAGGGCACAGCAATGCTAGTATTATATATATTATCTGGCTCTCACTGAAATAAATTTCCAAATATTTTGCTTTCATGGCTCTCTGAGTCAAAAAGGTTCCCGACCCCTGCTTTAACCCATTGTGCCACCGGGGGCAGCGAAGAAGTTGTGAGTCAGGGTTGTTGTGAGTTTTCCGGGCTGTTTGACATTCTCTCCTGACGTTTCGCCCACATCTACAGCACGGGCGACTACCTGCTCCACGGACCCTTGCCCATCCCATCTAGTTAAGGACTGCGCAGAGGGGGCTCTCGATTCCCCCTGATGCAGATAATAAATCACTCCCTGGAGCAGGGAATTTTCCCGGATGCCTTGAAAGAAGCCTCGGTCCGCCCACTCTTGAAAAAAGCCAATCTGGACCCAGCGATGCCAGCGAACTACCGTCTTGTCTCAAACCTCCCGTTTCTCAGTAAGCTGATCGAACGCGCGGCAGCAACCCAGCTACAAAACTTCCTTGAGACATCAGAGGGCTTGGACCCCTTTCAATCAGGGTTCCACCCCGGGCACGGGACCGAGACCGTCCTGGTGGCCATCTCGGACGATATCCGCTGCCAACTAGACAAGGGAGGCTCAGTAGTTCTGGTATTGCTGGACCTTACCGCCGCATTCGACACGGTGGACCATGATCTGCTGATACGACAACTTGCCGCCATAGGGATACAAGGAACAGCTTTAGCTTGGCTTAGCTCCTTCCTGCGCGGACGTAGTCAGCAAGTTGAATGGCTAGGCCAAACATCTAGGAAATCTCTCCTCGAGTGCGGAGTGCCCCAAGGCGCCATATTATCACCAACGTTGTTTAACATCTATGTTCGGCCGTTGGCTGGTATAGCCCAGAGCTTCGGCCTAGGGTGCTACCAATATCCCGATGACACCCAGCTCCTACTGAAACTGGAGCCTGGCGCAACTTCGGTGCCCGAAAACTTCACTCGAGGCCTAGAAGCAGTGACAAAATGGCTCCGCGCCCACAAACTTAAAATAAATCCATCAAAGACGGAGATCTTATGGCCGGGCCGCCCAGAACCACCTTTCTCGCTGCCCCCCGTTGAAGGGGACCCGCTGATTCCGTCCCCTCAGTAAAAAGCCTTGGTGTTATCCTGGACTCCAAATTGTCGATGGAGGCCCAGGTTGCCTCCACGAGCAAAGGGCCTTCTTCCACCTGCGCCAAGCGAGACAATTGGCGCCCTATCTTCCGACGGAAGCGCTAGCTACAGTAATCCATGCCACGGTTACATCAAGGCTGGATTACTGTAACGTCGTATGTAGGTCTACCCCGGTCACTAACCCGCAGGCTCCAGATTGTGTAGAACGCGCCGCCAGGCTTCTCACAGGAACATCAATGAGATGCCACATTACACCATCTCTGCAGCGCCTGCACTGGCTGCCCGTTGAGTATAGAGCCTTACACAAGACCTTGACCTTGGCTTTCAAAGCCCCTACAGGGCCGGGGCCCAACATACCTAAAAGACCGCTTGCTGATGCCTGCTTGCTCAAGGACCCCGCGGCCAGCAAACAAGAACCTTCTTCACGTACCAGGCTTGAAAGAGGCCCACCTGGAGACCACGAGACGGAGATCGTTCTCCGTTGTGGCCCCGTTCTTTGGAACTCGATGCCACCGGACCAGAGAGCCTCCCTCGACCTGCCCCAGTTCCTGACCGCTCTGAAGACCGGGTTATTCAGGAAAGCCCATGGTTAATGCAGAACCAGGAACTCAAATACCGAGCCTGGCCCCTGCATTTAACCACTGAATATTTTAATCTAGTTTTAAATACTCTATTTTAATTGTGGAATTTGTTGTGTGTAAGTCGCCCGGAGCACTAACGTGGAGGGCGACTCAGGAATAATAAAGTCAGTCAGTCAGTCAGTCAGTCAATCTATGACAGGCATCCTCAGAGGTTGTGAGGTCTGTTGGAAACTAGGCAAGGGAGGTTTATATGCATGTGGAATGACGTCCAGGGTGTGAGAAAGAACTCTTGTCTGCTTGGGGCAAGTGTGAATGTTGCAATTAATCACCTTGATTACAATTGCAGATTCAAAGCATGGCTGCTTCCTACTTTTGTTGGGAGGTGTTAGCTGGCCCTGATTGTTTCATGTCTGGAATTCCCCTAGTGGTAGAGTGTTGCTCTTTATTTACTGTCCGGATTTTAGAGTTTGTCAATCCAGGTAAGCCAGATTGTGTTCGTTTTTATGGTTTCCTCCTTTCTGTTGAAATTGTCCACCTGCTTGTGGATTTCAGTGGCTTCTCTGTGTCTCCTGACATGGTGGTTGTAGTCTGACAAGGTCCACTTGGCTGCCTGCCTTTCGCCTGCAACTGATCGAGTGGCACGAGAGGTTTCGAGTGGTCACACGGCTTCTTCAGCCTGACTCTCACTCTGATTACTCAGTAACTCAACGTGGCAATTTCACCTATCCTTTGACACCAAAGCCTCCAAAGAAGGAGCCTCCACCACACTCCGGGGCAGAGAGTTCCACTGCTGAACAGCTTTCACAGTCAGGAAGTTCTTTCTAATGTTCAGATCTTCTTTCTTGTAATTTGAGGCCATTGTTCTATTGCGTCCTAGTCTCCAGGGCGGCAGAAAACAACCTTGCACCCTCCTCCTGATGACTTCCTCTCACATGTTTATACATGGCTATCATGTCTCTAATCAGCCTTCTCTTCTGCACACCGAGACTGTGGCGCAGCTGTCTGGGAGTCAGCTGCATTAAGATCACTACTGACCGGAAGGTCATGAGTTCGAAGCCTGCCCGGGGCGGGGTGAGCTCTCGACCAATTGTGTAGCTTGTTGTCGACTTTTGCAACCTGAAAGACAGTTGCATCTGTCAAGTAGGAAAATGTAGATACCACTTTGTGGGGGAGGCTAATTTAACTGATTTATGAGGCCATAAAATATCCAGGAAGTATGCGAAGAATGAAGGAATGCGACAGCTCCCCCTGGTGGCCAGAAGCTCGAATGTTAAATAGCCTCTGTGTCTTCATCTATATATGTTGTGTGTCTATGACATTGAATATTGGCCTGTAGATGTACATTGTAATCCGCCCTGAGTCCCCTGCTGGGTGAGAAGGGCGGAATATAAATGATGTAAATCTATGTATATAATAAAAGTAAGTGTTTGCGGAGGATGGGAGGTGCGTAGAAATATGTGGCAGTGTTTCAATTGGTTGCCACTGTGGGATTATTTGCATAACGCCTCTGATTGGCCAACCACCAACATTCCACCACTCCAAGGAGGCAGAGAGGGGATTGGTTGCCACTGTGGGAGTATTTGCATAAGGTCACTGATTGGCCAGCTTCTAACATTCCAACATTCTAAGGAAGAGGTAGCGAAGCTATGGCTCGGGAGCCAGGTGTGGCTCTTTACATGACTCCATCTGGCTCTCCAGAGCAGCCCGGGCCTCGGTTTCCCAGCATGCAGCGGGGAGGAGTGACGCAAATGCGCTGCGATGGCTGCTTCCACGCGGCCATCGCCACCTCTTCCTCATCCCCTGCTGCTCTCGGAGCCCTGCACCCTCTTCGCCGGGGATGGCGGAGCCCGGCGGCAGTGGTGTCGGCGGCGCCTCGTCTTCCGCCACAGGCCTCGGGGGAGGCGGCAGAGGCGGGCCTGGCCCTGGCGCCGCGGACCTGGCCTCACTGCCCCCGGGGGACACCCAGCTCGTACATAAATAAACATGCCCAGCTCTTTAAGCCGCTCCTCATAGGGCTTGTTCTCCAGACCCTTGATCATTTGAGTTCCCCTCCTCTGGACACATTCCAGCTTTTCAACATCTCCCTTCAGTTGTGGTGCCCAAAATTGGATGGAATATTCCAAGTGTGGTCTAACCAAGGCCAAATAGAGCATGGGGAGCATGACTTCCCTGGATCTAGACACTATAGAGGCCAAAATCCCATTTTTTTGCCGTCACATCACATTGTTGGCTCATATTCACCTTTCTGTCCACGAGGACTCCAAGATCTTTTTCAGACGTACTGCCCCCAAAGAGTCTACCTGTTTGGAAGCTTTCAAACGGAGCCGGAAGGCCATTTATCAAGGTGCTCGATTATATATTCCTGCATAATAACATGGGCTTGGACAGGATGGCCATCATCAATATATATAATGTGGGCTGGGTTTAGCCCTGGCTGGATTGGACCCAGGTTAGTATTAGTATTATTAGTATTATTTACAATCTTCTTCAGCATGATGCTCCAAAGGGCTACGGTAGACCTCGAAGAAGAAGACGGCATATAGATACGCTATCGTACTGATGGCAGCTTGTACAACTTAAGCCGTCTGAGGGCTCGCACTAAGACTCTAAACTATCTAGTCCGTGAGCTGCTTTTTGCTGACGATGCTGCCCTTGTCCCCCATTCAGAAGCGTATCTGCAATGCCTAACATCCTGCTTTGCAACAGCTGCAGAGCCGTTTGGGCTGGAAATCAGCCTGAAGAAAATGGAAGTCCTCTACCAGCCCGCACCACAGGAAGAACACCATCATCCCCACGTCAGCATAGGCAAATCTCTGCTTAAGTCCGTCCAGCAGTTCACCTACCTGGGAAGCATCATCTCTTCAGACGCCAAGATTGATAAAGAGATCGATCACAGATTAGCAAAGGCATAGAGTGCATTTGGAAGGCTTCACAAAAGAGTCTGGAGCAACAAGCACCTGAGGCAAAGCACCAAAATCAGTGTGTACAGAGCTATCATACTGAGTATTCTCCTCTATGGGTCTGAAACATGGGTCACCTATCGCCAACACCTATGACTCCTCGAACGCTTTCATCAGCGCTGTCTTCGCACAATCCTAAATACACACTGGACCGACTATGTGAGTAATGTGGCTGTCCTTGAGCAAACAGGGACCACCAGCGTTGAAGACATGCTATTGAGAACACAGCTGCGCTGGGCAGGGCACGTCTCTAGGATGGAGGACCACCGCCTCCCTAAGATACTACTCTACGGTGAACTCGCCACGGGTCAGCGCAAGAGAGGCGCCCCAAAGAAGAGATATAAGGACTCCCTGAAACAACATCTCAGGCTCGGCCAAATTGATCACCAACAATGGTCCACCCTGGACGCATGGAGACGCACTATCCACAATGCTGTGGCCTCTTTCGAGAAGACACGCCGAATGGGTTTCGAAGAGAAACGACAAAGCAGAAAGAACCGCAACTTGGAAACAACATCACCCGAGGAGACTTTCTGCTGTGCTTTCTGCAACCGGACTTGCCTATCTCAGATTGGCCTTTTTAGTCATCAACGCGCTTTTAGAAAGCGTGGGATGAGTCCTTCCGAAGAATCTTCGTTCTCGAAGTAATGCCGAGAGATTAGTATTATTTAATCCGCAATGGTACGAGGAATGCACCCAAACAATTTGGTCCCTCCTCCACCTTCCAATTCCACAAACCGTTGTGCAAGTCATTACATAATAGCTTGGAAAGGATGGACGGGTTGCAGTCCAACTTTGGAAGGGGTCCCCCAAGGCCATCCAGTCCAACCCCATTCTGAATGCACAATCCAAGCCATCCCGACAGATGGCCATCCAGCCTGACCTCCAAAGACGAGGGACAAAAGCCAGGGCTGTCCCCAGAACTGCCGCCGCTTTGCTCTTTACGGCTGCGATTTGCCCCAAAGGAGAAGAGCAAACAAGGAAGTAATTTGTAAGTTGACACTTTGAGTTAGTTAGTTGATGGTTCCTCCTATATTTGGTTCTCCAGGCATCATAGTATCATAGAGTTGGAAGAGACCTCGTGGGCCATCCAGTCCAAGAAGCAGGAAAATTGCATTCAAAGCACTCCCAACAGATGGCCATTCAGCCTTCAAAGAAGGAGCCTCCACCACACTCCAGGGCAGAGAGTTCCCCTGCTGAACAGCTCTCACAGTCAGGAAGTTCTTTCTAATGTTCAGATCTCCTTTCTTGTAGTTTGAGGCCATTGTTCCATTGCGTCCTAGTCTCCAGGGCGGCAGAAAACAAGCATGCTCCCTCCTCCCTATGACTTTCCCTCACATTTTGCTCCATGGTTATCATCATGTCTCCTCTCAGCCTTCTCTTCTTCAGGCTAAACATGCTCAGCTCTTTAAGCCGCTCCTCATAGGGCTTCTTCAGGCTAAACATGCTCAGCTCTTTAAGCCGCTCCTCATAGGGCTTGTTCTCCAGACCCTGGATCATTTGAGTCGCCCTCCTCTGGACACATTTATGATCTGTAGTAGTACATAGTATACCCTTTGAGTTGTATTTACATATAGCACTGTGAACCCAAACACCATTGGGTCTGGACCAAACTTGGCACACATACCTCATATGCCCAAATTTTATTACTGGAGGGAGAACGGACCTTCCTTTCTGGAAGTTGTAGTTCACCCACAACCAGAGACACTGTAACTTCCACCGATGATGGACCTGGACCAAACTCGGCACACAGAACCCCCATGACTAACTCAACCTACTTGGGGGGGGGGGGATGAGGGGACTGATTCACCATAGTGGGAGTTGTAGTTTACCCGACAGCCAGAGAGCACACTGAACCCCACCCATGATGCATTCTAGAGCATCCAGTCCAACCCCATTCTGCACCCATGATCCATCATGGGCCACCCAGTCCAACCCCATTCTGCCAAGAAGCAGTAAAATTGCATTCAAAGCACCCCTGACAGATGGCCATCCAGCCTCTGTTCAAAAGCTTCCAAAGAAGGAGTCTCCACCACACTCCGGGGCAGAGAGTTCCACTGCTGAACAGCTCTCACAGAGCATTAGTTCTTCCTAATGTTCAGATGGAATCTCCTTTTTTTTGTAGTTTGAAGCCTTTGCTCCAGTGCGTCCTAGTCTCCAGGGCGGCAGAAAACAAGCTTGCTCCCTTCTCCCTATGATTTCCTCTCACATACTTATACACGGCTCTCATCATGTCTCCTCTCAGCCTTCTCTTCTGCAGGCTGAACATTCCCAGCTCTTTAAGCCGCTCCTCATGGGGCTTGTTCTCCAGACCCTTGATCATTTTAGTTTTAGATCATTTCACCGTTCTTGTTTTTTTCTCTTTTAGTGAGACTCAAACAAATTTTTAAAAAGTACAAATTTTAATTTAAAACCTCCTACAACATGATTTGATTCTAGTCTCAATGTTGATAGGTTTACTTTTTTTTTTTTTTGGAAATTGTACATATTAATTTAATTTAATTACACCCTCTTTAGGATGTAAATAATAATAATAATAAACAAACAAACAAACAATAAAATATAGTTCAAAGAGAGGGCTAAAACCACCTAGAAGCATTTAATTCACTAAGTAACATCCTCTCTGTGCTTTGGGAGCCTTGGGAACTACCACTCCCAGCAGCCCCAAGACAACTAGATAGCCCTTACCCAGTTGCAGTCAACCGCCTTCGCCTCCTCTGCAGGAAGACAGCAAAGTATTGGGACACTGCTGCTTTTCCAAAGCTTCCCTGCCTGTAGGTCACATGATCAGGGCTCACGTGACTTCCCTGTGCCGCATGGGCTGCTGGGTGTTGTAGTTTTTTGGCGCCCAAGCATTAAATAGGGCAGTGTTTTTCAACCTTTTTTTTAAACATTTTTTACATTTACAAAATCCTGGGGCACACCACCAACCAAAATGACACAAAATGACACTCTAACACAGTCATACATATAGTTAATATGTTTTTAAATGTATTTATACACTCAGTATGAAACCTGGGCCTGAACAGGAGAGTTGATACACAGTCACTAGAAAGGCTATCACGTCCAACCAATGCCAAATGTAGTAATAGTTGGTAAACATAAACACAAAAACGTGCCCGGTCCTCAGGGAAGCCAGCTGGAAAGAGAACAGCCCGACGGAAGCACACTCTGAGGCAGAGAGTTCCACTGCTGAACAGCTCTCACAGTCAGGAAGTTCTTCCTAATGTTCACCCTCCTATGCAGACATGCTTCCCTGTGATGTTTGCTTTTCTGCCTGCACTGTTGTGCTCTCTCTCTCTCGAGATTATATATATATATATATATATATATATATATATATATATATAACGTTCATTTGTGGGATTAACATAACTCAAAAACAATGGACAAATTGCTGCCAAATTTGGCCACAAAACATACTAATACTGACCCAAGGAGGGACCATCAATCAAAAAGTTGATTTTGTCATTTGGGAGTTGTAGTTGCTGGGAGTTATAGTTCACCCGCAATCAAAGAGCATTCTGAACTCCACCAATGATGGAATGGAATCAAACTTCCCACACAGAACTCCCATAACCAAGAGAAAATACTATAAGAGTTTGGTGGGCATTGACCTTGAGTTTTGGAGTTGTAGTTCACCTATATCCAGGGGAGGCCCAGGCCTTGGAGCAGCAGCTGCTGCTGCCTCAGAGCAACATGCTGGTGGGCTGTCTGTTGGGGGTGCTTTGATTGTCCCAATTTCCCATGGCACACCTGATGATCGCTCACGGCACACTAGTGTGCTGCGGCACACTGGTTGGGAAACACTGAAATAGGGATTGTGCTGCAGGGGAGAGACAAGGAGTCTGCCATAAAGTGTTGTGCTGTTTCCATATTGTTTGTGTTGCTTCGGTTTGCATTAAATTGTTCTACTTTTTGCATAATATATGCTGGTGTTTTAAATCAAAAGGGAGGAGGGAAGGTTTTGTCCCAAAGGGAATTATGGTAAAATATGGGAATGCTCAAGATCCTGCAAGGAAGACTCCATCAAGACATGGAGAGAGAGTTGCCAGGTGGACAATGGAATTCACACTTCTATGTAAAACTTGTAAGTTGCAAAGGTTTGCAGTGTTGTATTGTGTTCCTGCAAGCCTGTTCAGTTTTGCAAAGGCTTGGTTGCATTGATTGGTTCTTTTTGAAGGCGAGCCCCAGAAAGAGCCCATCTGCATCCTAATTGGTTTGACCTGCAGCAGGGAGTTCCAATGTTCCTGCACATGTGGTCTGGCATCTCTAGCACCAAAGGCTGGGATTTGGCATCAAAAGACCTCCAGCCATTTCTACCTCTCTGTTTTCTGGCCTCACTTAACCTGAAGCCATGGACTCTTTGTGCATGCGGACAGGCCAACAGCGGCAAGCCCTGAGCGGTATGGGAGACACAGTTTTCCAAGGATTTTCATGTATTTCGACTCTCTTCTGGTTATTAGCAAAAAAATGGACTTTTCTCTTATAGTTTTCCCAAGGACACAAATGGATTTTCCCCAAAGCATATGGATTTGATGCTTTTCAAAATCATATGGACTTTCTTTCTACTCCTTGCGTATGAAATAATTATGAGATATTGGTAGTGGTATTTCCCTGCAACCCTTCCCTTCTATGTAATCATTTTCCTGCATGCTTTTTTTCCCTTTCCTATATGTTTTTTAAAATATGAGGAAGGCTACGTGACTCAGCTGTTGTTTTTCAAGGTCAGGGTGACCACATTCCTGGCTGCACCCTTTAATCCAATCATTGAAACAATTTGCATGACAGAGAACTCTTTCTGGTTTGGAGAGGTTTCCTTTCTTTCCCCTCTCCCCATTTTTAAAGACCCCTTTTTGTTCCATAAACGCTGGACCCTCTGAGTTTAGCCTCGTCCCACGTTTATAGAACATATGGCATAACTATTTTTCATATTTCATAACCAGCCGTCACTGCTGGCCTCGGAAACCAGCACATGGCTACAGTTATTTCATTTGTTTACCATCCTGAAGACTGAAAGCTCTCATGGAGAAATCTGCATACAACAAGGAGGGGTCGTTAAGGACAATTCCTGTTTCTCACCAAGAACAAAAGAATTCCTTTGACTCGAAAGGTCAGGGTCTCGGATTCATTAACATATGGACAAATCTACTCAAGCAAACTCCAGCTGCTTTGTTTTGAAAACATTCCTGCTCCTCGCTCCCCATTCGGCAAAACAGAAGTGGCACTGTTTCACTATTGGACCGAACTCCAGCTGCCCCAGTGATTCCATCCAATCAACACAAAGCTGTTCTGGGGGCGGGAAGTGGGAAATTTGAATCTGTAACCTTATAAAAAATGGCATATCTTTTGAATGTAACTTTATGACTGCTTTGCGACAAGGAATCTGCAGTGGTCATCCTTCTCAGCTGACAAGAATAAAAACTTCAGTGGCATCTTCTTCCGGACTTCTTTGGTGAGATCATTTGGGAAAGGGATTTTTAGGTTGCTCTTTAAAACTCACCTGAGGTTTTTGTTGAAATCCTTGCTTTAGGGGTACTTCTGGGCCTCTTCCCCCTATGGGCCAGGCTATCCTAAATTGTTCGGTAACAATGTGACGGCGCAGCAAGCGCCACTTCTATGTAAAACTTTAAGTTGTAAATGTTTGGACTGTTGTATTGTGTTCCTGCAAGCCTGTTCAGTTTTGCAAAGGCTTGGTTGCTTTGATTGGTTTTTTTCACCTGTCAATCATTGTTTAACAGAGCCCAGTTGAGTTTGTTCCGCCCCTTTTCCTAGGGACCTGGCAATCTAACCATTTTTCTAACCTCATCAGAGTTTTCCTGGATCTCTCCAGAAGAGGACACCACAACCTCATGTTGTGGTGACCCCCAACCATAACATTATTTTCGTTGCGACTTCGTAACTGTAATTTTGGTACTGTTATGACTCGTCATGTAAATATCTGATATGCAGGGTGTATTTTCATTCACTGGACCAAATTTGGCACAAATACACCCAAATGTGAACATTGGTGGAGTTTGGGGGAAAATAGACTTTGCCATTTGGGAGTTGTAGTTGCTGGTATTTAGTTGCTGCGTTGCCAGTTCGACCAAGGTGGCTCAGCGCTGCTCGGGTTATTGGACCTCACGGCAGCCTTTGATACAGTAGACCACGCACTATTAATCCATCGTTTAGCCGTGACTGGAGTGAGGGGGAATGCCCTTAAATGGGTGGCCTCCTTTCTCCACGACCAGGGACAACAAGTGGTGAGAGCCGGAGTGGTCTCCGAGGGGCTCCCCCTTGATTGTGGGGTGCCTCAAGGGGCCATTCTTTCCCCTCTATTATTTAACATCTATATGCATCCACTGGCCCGATTGGTATGTAGTTTTGGTCTGGAGTGTCATCAGTACGCTGATGACACCCAGCTCGTGCTGAGGATGGAGGGCAGACCGGACTCCGTACCCGATTATTTCCATCAGTGCCTAGAGGCCGTGACTGGATGGCTGTGAGCTAGCCAGTTGAAAGTGAACCCATCGAAGACGGAGATCCTCTTGTTGGGCCACCCTATAGGAGGGAGTGCCGGCTGCCTACCCTGGACAGCGAAGCACTCTGCCCGTCACCGTTGGTAAAGAGTCTGGGAGTCCAGTTGGACCCGCTGCTGACTATGGAAGCCCAGGTCGCCATGGTCAGCAGATCTGCATTTTTCCATCTGTGGCAGGCTAGACGGCTGGCACCCTACCTGTCAAATGGCGACCTGGCCACGGTGATCCAGGCGACGGTCATCTCGAGACTAGACTACTGTAACACCCTCTACATTGGTCTTCCTTTGTCCGTGATCCGGAAACTCAAGCTGGTGCAGAATGCTGCAGCCCATCTGCTCCCTGGTGCTCCGACGAGATGCCATATAACACCTATTCTGTAGCAGCTGCACTGGCTTCCAGTAGAGTACCGGATTATGTTCAAAGTGTTGGTGTTCACCTTTAAGGCCAGACATGACCTGGGGCCTGTGTACTTGAGGGACCGTCTTTCCCCATATACTCCCCAGAGATCACTACGGTCTGGAGATCAAAACATTTTAGAAGTTCCTTCAGTCAAAACTTACCACCTGTCCTCTACAAGGCAAAGAGAGTTCTCTATTGTAGCTCCAACACTGTGGAACGCCCTGCCGGGTAGCACCCGGGCTCTTACAGAAATATCTGCATTTAGAAGAGCCTGTAAAACAACATTGTTCCGGCAGGCATTTAACATCAATGGTCCTACTTGACTGTGTTGTGATAAATTAGGACAGCTGTTTTAATGTATAGTGTTAAAACCGTTTTATTGTTATTGCCCTGTTTTTATCCATGTAAACCGCCCCGAGCCTAAGGGAATAGAGTGGTATAGAAATACGAATAATAAATAAATAAATAATAGTTAATAATATGATATATTATTATAAAATATAATATAGTTAACCTATAATCAAAGAGCATTCTGAACTCCGCCAATGATGGAATTGAACCAAACTTGGCACACAAAACTCCCATGACCAACAGAAAATACTGGAAGGATTTGGTGGGCATTGACCTTGAGTTTTGGAGTTGTAGTTCACCTACATCCAGAGAGCACTGGATGGATCTGGACCAAACTTGGCATGAATACTCAATATGCCCTAATGTGAACACTGGTGGAGTTTGGGGGAAATAGACCTTGACATTTGGAAGTTATGTTGCTGGGATTTATAGTTCACCTACAATTAAAGAGCATTCTGAATAGGGTTCCCATATGTCCCTTATTCTAAGGGATGTCCCTTATTTTGGCCCTAAAATTTGTGTCCCTTATTTTCAGGCCCTGTCCCTTATTTTTGACTAGCAGGACAGGACTGGGCGGGGTTGACCAGAGGAAGGTGCGCGCTGTGGTTTCCACGGCAATGCCTGCCCGGGGATTCCAACTCGCAGGACAGCCTGCGTCCCCGTTGGAAGAAAGAGGCGATACAGGACTTTTTCAAAGTACAGTAGACCAATTAACCGTTACCCAAGGGGAATGTTGGATCACGTTGGATAAAGATAGTTTCGGGTTGCTTGAGTTACTCTTAAAATAGGCCTAGCTGTGCATCCCAATACTATACAATGCTGTGTATCCCATACTATACTATACCATTAACTATTGACATAATAATCATGAAGATGTACTGTCTTATCAAATTTATTTTATTTTAATGTTTAGACAGTGCACTCTTATAGTCAGCAAAGTCAAGTACTAAATACAGATGGAGAAAATTAGGTACTTCTAATAATGTTTTTTTCTGCATGACAAAGCATGCAGAAACATACCATGTACTGTTAGAGGGTGTAAGTCAGTTTCTTTTGTGAGTTTCAATCGTTATCTTATTCTGTTAATAAAACTATTTCTACCTAATGTTTGAGTTTCAAGTTTTTAATGAAGTGTCCCTTATTTTTGTGAAAAATCCCGTAAATGTCCCTTATTTCTTATATCAAAAAATGGCAACCCTAATTCTGAACCCCACCAATGATAGAATTGGGGCAGACTTCCCACAAAGAACCCTATTATCATATTGTGTTTTATTGCCGTGTTTTAAATTAATATGTTGTTTTATTCCGTTTTATCCGGCGCTTGTGAGCCGCCCCGAGCCTCCCGGGAGTGGCGGCATAGAAGCCCAATAATAAATAAATAAATATTACCAATAGAAAACAATGTTTTTCTGATGGTCTTTGCCGACCCCTCTGACACCTCCTTCACGACCCCTCTAGGGGTCCTGACCCCCAGGTTGAGAAATGCTGACATATCTGAAGGTTTGCCAGGGTCACCCTTGGTCAAGCTATCTCTCAACACAAAGACTTCCCTTGGGTCTCATACAGAAAGGCCAGGCAGCGCCCGCGGGTCTTGAACCAGGTGTGGTGAATACTTGCTCAGAAATGCGAAGGAACCGCTAGGCTAAGCTGGCCAGCTTAGCCTAGCGGTTCCTTCGCATTTCTGAGCAAGTATTCTCATACAGAAAGCCCAACATACCGGACGGTTGGGTAGCTCTGAGGAGATCCAGGCGCCTTCAAACTAGTTGGCTGGCATCCAGAGGAAGGTCCCATATCTTCAATATAGGCCAGCTGGCTGGGGTCTCGCATGTCCTTACCTCGAGACCATAAAGACAGAGAGGACTTGGAGAGCCTTCCGGCTGAAGCTTCTAGGACCCAAGCAACTAGAGACTGTAATGTATTTTAATTTTGTCCTTTTAGGGAACCAAGTAAAGTGCCTGAGTGAACATAACTCATGGTGTTAGCAATAAAACCTGTTTGAGTTATCTATAGTGTCCAGCTTGGTCCTTGGGAGCCCCAAGCCAAAGGCTTGGGACTCCAAGACTGAACTGGACATTTTAGTTAACTCAAACACTTTATTGTCCATAACAAAGTCTTCCTATATCTTTTCTCTAATAAGGCAGTGTGTGGATTGGTAAAGACATGAACTACTTGTGATTTTCGTTCCGGCACAGATCCTTCTGGAACATGGCCATACCACCCAGAAAACCCACAGCAACCCAGCGATTCCGGCCATGACAGCCTTCGACAACAAACTGTTTTTCCAAGTCTCGAGAAAGGTCTCTTCGGCTTTCTCTCCATCCACTTCACCACCATAGTGTAAACATGGACCAGATTGTTTATGTGCTTAATTAAGATACGAGGCATAAAATAGAGTGTATAGATATGGCTTTATTTGGTTTTTCTCAGATAAGTATTTGTTCATCTCAGGCAGCCAGTGGTCAGCTTTCTCCCAGCATGCCAGAGAAGGCCATTTGCTTCAGTGTCTTGCCAAGTAGAAATCTAAATTATTTTGAGGTTAACAGTCATAGGGCCCTCTATGTATCCCTCCAAGGAAGAGGAGAATACCCTTCATTTGGTACTAAAGAGCTTTGGACCCACTCAGGAAGGAGAAGAAAGTGAAGTCGGGTCCTGAGGAGCCAGTCCCATTGAGAGACGGAGTTGGATCCGATGCTCCATGAGTTCGTCGCATTGACCGACACTCTCCAGATCTGAGTCTCAGAGGGATCTGGCGACTCTTCTGAAAGTCCTAATTTATTCCGCTGGCTTCCAAAGGAACCCCAAAACAGCCAACGGGCCCAAGCACTATCCCTTCCTTGTCAGAAGAAGCAGTCAACCAAAGGCACAGCTAAAGTGAGGTATCAAAAAACAGATGCAGAAGGTTGCAAGTTGCATATTAGGTGAAGGAAACGAGGGACGCGGTGATGGAGCAGCAGATGGATGTAAAGTGTAGGGACGGTTGGGAATATAGGGTTGGCTGTTGATGACACGATGTCCATTAAGCGCTGCATACAAGAGTTTGCTCCTATCACCTTTGCCCATACCACGTTGTCCAAGTAAGCGTGGGAGCGTCCTGATGACACAACTATAACACACAAATAGACTTTTGTGAAATCCTGGGATTTGTGGTTCTTTGAAGCACTGGGGATCCCCAACAAACTGCAAATCCCAGAGTCCAATATGACAGAGCCTGGGAGTTCTGAGTGCGATTAGTATGTAATGTGAAAGAGACCCACAAGTGGGATGAGACAGTTGCAGAGCCAGGATCGATGAGTGGGAATCATTGGGGTGGAACGAGCGAGCCCCTTCTTAGCGTGCATATTGTGAGTGCGAGAGAAGCCATCTCAGCTGTGCGTCGGAGTCACTAGTGCGCACCAACCAGTGCGTGAAACAAGTCTCCAGGGTTTGAGGAGTGAACAACTATCCTTTGATTTTGGGTGGTTGTTTCCATAAGAAGGCTCCACAGTTTGCCAGCGTCGCCGTTGCATAATTCCGAAGAGCGGATCCCGCATGCATACACATATACACACACGCACCGCACATATTTCCACTCTGCCCAGGTCTCAAGCAAGCCTCCCTCTGATGCACTTATACCCAGCGTCCGGTCCATGGGCAAAGGCCACAAAGGGCTGAGAGTGGGATGAGTGCGCCAACCACACCGGACTTCACAGGTTGCTCTCTCTGGCCAGTCCACTCAGGCTGCGGGGCCGCCTCCGCTCTAGCCGTCGGCCCGATAGCAAGCGGCGCAAGGATGAGGTAGAGCTTAGATCCCCACAGCTCTGCAGGTGGATCCCCTCTGGAGAGGAGTGTTCGATCCACAGCCGGGAAACCTGTAAAGGAACCCAAAGCAAAACGGTTGGTGCCTTTTCCTTTCCGGTCTCGCCTGCGTGTTGGCAGATTGATATCTGAAGAACGGGGCTTCTTAAACCTTTTCCCTTTCTGCCTGATACGTTTTTACGAGACCTCAGCTCCATAGGAAACCTATACCCATAATAATATGGAGCCCCGGTGGTGCAATGGCTTAAGCTCTTGTGCTAACTAAGCAAGGAGAGAGCTTATTGTGTGAACAAGCATAGGCTAAAGGGGTATGTTTAAACAATAATGGTAAATCCCAGGGCAATAATTGATTACTTATACCAATAAAGCCCATAAACTCTATTGTTATACAAAGTCAAAAGCTATATTGTCACAGAGTTATATGCATAGATACAAAATGTACGGAACGCTAATACAAATGCAAGCAGTGGACCAAATGACCCGGTATAACCCGGTATAAGAAGGATTTCCGTCACGTACGAAATGGTCCAAAGGTTAATGTATACAGCAGTGATTTTCTACCTTTTTTGAGCCGCGGCACATTTTTTACATTTACAAAATCCTGGGGCACACCACCAACCAAAATGACACTCTAACACAGTAATACATATATTTAATATGTTTTTAAATGTATTTATACACTCAGTGTGAAACCTGGGCCTGTTTCGATGAACACAAAATAGATATCCTGGCAGGAATGGTAGAAAGACACACATGAAGCTCTTGCTCAACAGCTGTCAGTCTCTCTCTGTTTTTAGTTTTTATCGCAGTCAAGCTAGAGAAGCTCATCTCACACAGATATGTGGTTGAAAACAAGAGCAATGTCAAAATAGCTTTGTTGGCCAGAATGGGGAACTCCCTGGCAACAGATAACCAAAAACTGTCCAAAGGAAGATCAGCAAATTTTCGCTTTAAACTACGATCTTGTTTCAGTTCAATGAGTTCCTCTTGCTCCTTCCTTGTCTTGCTGTGATCCCAAATTGACGCGCAGCTGCAGTACTAACTCTAACTTTGTTTACTTAGCGAATCCAAGATGGCGCGACCATAGCACTCTCGTGTCACTTCTTAGGTGATGCGAGAGTGCTATGGTTCCATTTCTTAAAGGGACAGATGCGCCTTATAGTTTATATATGAATGAAGTTCGAAAATAATTTTCCCACGGCACACATGATGATATCTCACGGCACACTAGTGTTCCACGGCACACTGGTTGAAAATCACTGGTATACAGTTCAACACAATTAATATGCTATATAACGTTCTACACAGTATCTAGTTCAACACATAAAGCATGAGTTCTACACAAAGAGTGAATTTGGAGGTGATGGTACAACACAATTAAAAGGTACAAAAGTCAGCCGTGTGACTGGCTGAAGGCAGTGAAGCAGTTCTTAAAGTGTGGAAGACTCACAGCGTATCAACAGCGGGTGTGGAGCGATAGAAGCAGTAATCGCTGTGTCGGTCGAGCGGGAAGAGGACACGAGGACACCACGGGGGGCCGTTTCGCATCGTACAGACGCTTCCTCAGGGCGCTCCAGTTCCTCTAGACGTTCCTCATGGGTATTGTACTGCCGTAGATAACATCAAGACTCTTTATATGAACGAGAGCGGGCCTGTCCAACAGCCGACCCGCGGACCACACACGGCCCGCCAGCCCCTTGGATGCAGCCCTCCTACCCTCCTACAATTTTTTTTAAAAAAAATTCCGGGGGGAAAAATCCGGAAAAAGTGCGCATGCGCGTGGCGGTTTCGCCCACTTCTGAGGCTGGCGTGACGCTTTGGGAGGGACGGCGGAGCCATGGGGAGCCGCCCGTGGCTCCGCCCTCTCTCCCAAACCCTCATGCCAGCCTCGGAAGCGGCGGTTTCGCCCACTTCCGAGGCTGGCGTGACGCTTTGGGGGAGGCGGAGCCATGGGGAGCCGCCCGTGGCTCCGCCCTCTCTCCCAAAGCGTCACGCCAGTCTCGAGCGGTGGTTTCGCCTGCTTCTGATGCTGGCGTGATGCTTTGGGGGGGAGGACGGAGCCATGGGGATCCGCCCGTGGCTCCGCCCTCTCTCCCAAAGTGTCACGCCAGCCTCGGAAGCGGCGGTTTTTCCCGCTTCTGACGCAGGCGTGACGCTTTGGGGGGGAGGGCAGAGCCATGGGGAGCTGCCCGTGGCTCTGCCCTCTCTTACAAAGCGTCACGTCAGCCTCGGAAGCGGCGGTTTCACCCGCTTCCGAGGCTGGTGTGGACGCTTTGGGGGAGGCCATGGGGAGAGCCGCCCGTGGCTCTGCCCTCTCCCAAAGCGTCACGCCAGCCTCGGAAGCGGCGGTTTCACCCGCTTCCGAGGCTGGCGTGACGCTTTGGGGGGAGGGCGGAGCCATGGGGAGCCGCCCGTGGCTCCCCCCTCTCTCCCAAAGCATCACATCAGCCTCGGAAGTGGGTGAAACCGGAGGAGGAGGGGGCGGGGGCGTGGCCGGGGAGGGGTTGCCGGGGGGTGGCCGGGGACAGGGCAGAGTGGCCCCCCAGGTGATCAGTGACCGGAATTCCGGCCCTTGGGCCGGTAGAAGTTGGACAGCCCTGAACTAGAGGACCATCAATTGGCAGGAAAACAGGAACATCACAAAAGGTAACCTCTAGGGCTGGTCCTCTAGTTCATATAACTCTGTGACAATATAGCTTTTGACTTTGTATAACAATAGAGTTTATGGGCTTTATTGTTATAAGTAATCAATTATTGCCCTAGGATTTCCCATTATAGTTTAAACATACCCCTTTAGCCTAAACCCTTGTGCTGGCAGGACTGAAGACTGGCATGTCAGAGGTTCGAATCCAGGGGGAGCGCGGATGAGCTCCCTCTGTCAGCTCCAGCTCCCCATGCAGGAATATGAGAGAAGCCTCTCAAATTGATGGTAAAACATCAAAACATCTGGGTGTCCCCTCGGCAACGTTCTTGTAGACAGCCAATTCTCTCACACCAGAATAATAAATAATAATAATACACTCTATGTATTGCGGTTTCTCAGGTCGCTCCTGACACCAAAACAACAACAATGAAAATATCTGGTTGGGGTGTCCAGTTACAAAGACAGACTTCCACTTCCACAAAATAGCTGTAACTGCCACTACTCAGGAGACACCAATGGCCCTCCCTCCAATGACATTGCAAGGTATTGAGAAGGCCCAAAACATGTCCAAGAGCCCTGCCAATGTCCTACGCAAACACCACAGTGCCCACCATCCAAGTGAAGGCTTTCATACAGGGGCAATTTCATCCTAGATTTAATGTGTTTCCCCTCCGCCACAGACATCCCAGTGTTCCTGACTCTCCCCATTGGTGTGGAATTTGCATGACCCCCCCCACCTCCCCTTAACCCTTTCTTTTTTTTCTATGGCACACAGCAAAGAAATTAATTGATCAGTATCTGAACATACTATAGGTTTGGGGAGAATTCACCATGGGATGTATAGTTCGCCTGCAATCTAAGAACTGCACTCTGAACTCCACCAATGATGGACTTGGAACTAACTTGGCACACATAACCCTCATGGCCAACAAAAATACTGAAGGTCTTTCGAGGGATTTCTAGGAGTTGTAGTTCACCTACATCTAAAGTGCACTTTGAGTGCAAACAAGGATCTATTCTGGACCAAACTTGGCATGCATACCCGATATGCCCAAATTTGAATACTGGTGGGTTTTATTTATTTATTTATTTATTTATTTATTTATTTATTTATTTATTGTTCATTCTTGTATACCGCTCCTTCCAGCAGACTCGGGGCGGTTTACATAAAATCAATTTATAAAACAGCAACATTTCAATTTAAGAACAGCAACAATATAAAACAGCATAAAAACAACAGTTTATATAGGACTCAAGAATTTGACGTCTTCCTCAGGAGCCATTTAGGTTAAAAGCGTGCCTAAAAAGGGACGTTTTACAGGCTCTCCGAAATGGGGCCAGTTCCTTAATGGCACGGACGTCGTCTGGCATTGAATTCCATAGCGATGGCGCCGCTACGGAAAAGGCTCTTGATCTGGTTGTGGACAACCGGCAGGAATGAATGGATGGAAGTACTAAGAGGTGTTGCTCTTCCGAGCGTAGTGATCTCGAGGGAACATACAGGGTAAGGCGGTCCCTCAGATACACCGGCCCTAGACCATACAAGGCCTTAAAGGTCAAAACCAGCACCTTGAAAGCAATCCGGTACTCTACTGGTAGCCAGTGCAATTGCTGCAGAATAGGTGTAATGTGCTCTCGTGCTGGTGCTCCCACCAGCAGTCGAGCAGCAGCATTCTGCACCAGCTTGAGTTTCCGGATTGGTGACAAAGGAAGGCCAATGTAGAGGGCGTTACAGTAGTCCAGTCTCGAGATGACCATTACCTGGATCACCTTGGCTAGGTCGCTCCTGGGTAGATAGGGAGCCAACTGTCTAACCTGGCGTAGATGGAAAAACGCAGTCCTGCATACCGTGGAGATTTGCATCTCCATTGATACCAGTGGGTCTAATTGGACCCCCAGGCTTCTTACTGAAGACGACGGGCTTAAAAGCCCGCTGTCCAGGGTAGGCAGCCGGCATCCATCCAACCCAGGGCGACCCGGCCATAGGATCTCCGTCTTCGGCGAATTCACCTTCAACCGGCTGGCACGCAGCCATCCAGTCACAGCTTCAAGGCATTGATGGAAACAATCGAGTACGGTATCCGACCTGCCATCCATTCTCAGCACCAGCTGGGTGTCATCAGCGTACTGGTGACACTCCAGACCAAAGCTGCGAACCAGTAGGGCCAGTGGACACACATAGATATTAAACAATAGAGGGGAAAGGATGGCACCCTGGGGGACCCCATAACTTAAAGGGAGTTTCCCAGAGACCATCCCTCCCCACTCCACACGTTGTATCCGATCTTGGAGAAAGGAGGCCACCCATTTAAGGGCAGTCCCCCTGACTCCTGTCATGGCTAAACGGTGGGTCAGTAGTGCATGATCTACCCCAGGGCTGTCCAACTTCTTTTGGCCCAGGGGCCGGAGTTCTGGTCACTGATGACCTGGGGGGCCGCAGTGGGGGGCGGGGTCGCTCGCGGGGGCGGGGCTGCTCCTGACGGTGTGCTGACGTCACCACGCCTGACGTCACCACGCCGCCGTCCTGCGCGGCCTGCCCCTTTTCGGCGAGCCTTGCTGACGTCACCACATCAGTGGTGAGGAGGAAGAGGTGGAAGGAACCCGGCGCCATGCTGGCGTCACCAAGCGCGGTGTCCCTTTTCGGCGGGCTTGGCGACGTCACCACGTCAGTGGTGAGGAGGAAGAGGTGGAAGGAACCCGGCACCACGCCGGCGTCACCAAGCGCGGTGTCCCTTTTCGGCATCCTGCACGGCCTGCCCCTTTTTGGCAGGGCTGGGAGACGTCAGACGCCGGCGCCTCCACCTCTTCCTCCTCGGTGCCGGCGTCTGACGTCACCCAGCCCCGCCGAAAAGGGGCAGGCCGCCCGCGCAGGACGCCCGGGTGGGAGAGGCGAGGTGCCCTCCACGCATGCCCGCGGCGCCCCGAGCGGCTCCGCCCCCGATTTTTTTCCAAATTTTTTTCTCAAATTTTTTTTCAAATACTATTTAAACCAGGAGGGTAGGGGGCCACGTCCAAAGGGCTGGCGGGCCGTGTACGGCCCGCCTGTTGGACAGCCCTGATCTACCCTGTCAAAAGCTGCTGTGAGATCTAACAACACCAGCAGTGCTGACCCCTCCTGGTCAAGCTGGCAGAGAAGTTGGTCTGTAATGGCGACAAGCACGGTCTCTGTCCCATTCCCAATACAGAAGCCGGACTGGAAGTGATCAAGTCCAGCTGTGTCATCTAAGAATTGTTGCAGCTGATCCGCTACTGCCCTCTCAATCACCTTTCCCAGAAACGATAGATTTGATACTGGGCGGTAACTGGACGGAACCGAAGGATCTAAATTCGGTTTCTTCAGCAGCGGTCTTACCATGGCCTCTTTCAAACCCCCTGGAAACACTCCTTGCTCAAGGGAGCTATTGATTATCCTACACAGGGTACACGATAGGATTTTGAAGGGAATAGAAGTGGGTCAGGGGAAATCTTTCATGACCGCCCCTCTTATCGAGACTTTCGGTCGAATGCAGAAAAGCCGATTTGCTCTCTACCTGCTTGCGGCTCTGTGTGCCACTGCGAGGAGCCACGTCCAGCCCTGCGTAGGCCAGGTTGCGCTTGGACCTGTGCAGGAAACGGGCCATGAGACCTCGGGTCCCACGGCACACCTTCAGGTCTCCCAGAGAGCGTGTGGCCGCCTTGGGAAGGTGAAGCGGCCCTTTCCGTGGCACTTCCAGCTTGGCCTTCCCTGCCAGGTGAGCTTGAGAGGCTGGTCCATGGAAGGACAGGTACAAACGGCAAGACTCCGGAGAAGGTCCTGGGAAGAGACAAGATGCACTCACAAGCAAAAGGGGATGGCTGCACATTGAATTCTGACTCATTTTGCTCACTTGAAGCAGTACATGGGTGGATGCCACATTCAAAAATTGAGAACCTACCTTTATTAAAACATTCCCCTCACCTGTATCCGCTGAAGGGTTGGATCTGTTGTCCTCTGAAACTTTGGTGCAGAATACCTCCTGGAAATCACCTTCTGAAAGGAATGGGGAAAAGAAAGGCAGAAATAATGAAGACGTGCATCCTAAACTGCTGAACTTGCTGACTGAAAGGTTGGCGGTTCTAATCCGGGGAGCAGGTGAGCTCCTGCTGTTAGCCCCAGCTTCTGCTAATCTAGCAGTTTGAAAACATGCAAATGTGGGTAGATCAATAGGTACCACTTCTGCGGAAAGGTAATGGCACTCCATACAGTGATGTCAGCTACATCACCTTGGATGTGTCTATGGACAATGCGGCTCTGTGGCTTAGAAATGGAGATGAAAACCACCTCCAGAGTCGGACACAACTAGACTTAATGTCAAGGGGAAACCTTTCCCTTTACTTTAGATATATTTTGGGCACTGAAAAATACTTTTGAAGAACCAGGCCCGGATTAACTGCTTTTGGCGCCCTAGGCCACACTTTGGAAGCCGTGTCCCCAGCGGGGCCGCTTCCAGGCATGCGCGGCAGGGCGCAAGCACCGCAGCATCCTCTGCCATGTTCCTGGGTACCGCGCATGCGCGGCAGCGGCCCTGGGGGCTTCCCTTCATTCCTCCTCCTCGGAGAAGGAAGAGGAAGGAAGGGAAGCCCTCGGGCTTCCCTCCACCTCTTCCTCCTTGCTCTCGCTGCCGCCGCGCCTGACGTCACCCAGCCCCGCAGGTTGGTTGCGGGAGAGGCGCGCCATTGGCCGAAAAGGGGCGGGCTCTCGGATGTGGTAGAAGGGGGAAGGAATGAAAGAGAGGGAGGGAAAGAAGGAAGGAGGTGCCGCAGCCTAAGGAAGGAAGAAGAGAAGGGAAATGTTGGCAAAGAGATTATGGGGAAATGTTTTACAGGGCAAAATAGGCAAAGAAATTAAGGAGTGCAAAAATAACCTGGCTAAAGATGTTATGGAGATATGGGTTAAGTTAAAAAGCAAGATATTTCCAGAAGTTTCCCCCTTAACCCCAATAGTGTTACTGGAGAATTTCACAGAAGACCTGAGAATTAAACTTAAATATAAAAAAATAGTGGAGGTGGAAACTGCTCTTTCCTGGAAAGAATGGATACAAAATTCAATGGGCAAGTTCAATAAGTTAGAAGAACAAGGTGCTCTGAACTGGTTTGAGAGACAACAGCTGTATAACTGGAAAAGGGACTTCTCAAGTAAAAATCCCAGATGTAGAGCATTGAATAAATATGAGGAATGGCTAAGCAAACTTAAAATTCAAGAAATAACAGGGAAAGGATTAATTGGGAAAATATATAATGGATTAATTGGCGAAGAAACAAGGCTGAAACTGTTTGAAAAGGTCTGGGAAGGAGACCTAGTCGGGCCTCTGACAGATTTTGATTGGAAAAGGGTTTTGAAGTGAAGAGTGGTTAAGAATCTATCAACAAGATTAAAAGAAAATGTATTTAAAGTTATATGGAGATGGTCAGGCATGTAGCTGGGGGGCTGGGGGCTTCAGCCCTCAAATTCTCAGGGTGGTCCGAAAAGGCCTTACTGGTACATTATTTAAACTGTTATGTTTATTCATATCATGATCTGATCACCATGCTCATTATATCCCACATTAATGGGGTTATTGGGATAACAATACAAAAGGTTTGCTAGGGTAGACCAGGCTTCCACCCAGTCTCAACCCCCCGAACCAAGCTCAGCCCCGAATCAAAATCCTGGCTACGGCCCTGGAGATGGTATACCACACCGGTCAAACAACATCAGATGGACAGCAAGCAAAGCAACCTCTGCTGGAGATGTGGCATGCACAAAGGGACATATTTTCATTTATGGTGGGAATGCCCCAAGTGAAGAATTTTTGGAAGGCTATATTTATCGAAATAAGCAATATTATAGGGCTAAATATTACTCCGGATGCTAGGTTAGCATTACTAATGGACGCCACAATGTTGAATTTAGAAAAGGAAAAGAAAGAATTGATGATTATTTTACTCACTGTGACAAGAATTATAATTGCAAGGAATTGGAAAATAATAACTAATCTTACACTGGAAGCTTGGTATAGGGAGGTATGGAACGTAGCCTTAAATGATAAACTACGGTAACAATGGAAATGAAGGTATTCAGGAGGGAAACTAATAGATCAGATTTTGAAGCATACTAGTCGGTTTTTATTAAATACACTTTAGAGAATGAAAATGGAATGCAGTATAACCCTGTTGGTCAGGAATTTTGGATTTGACATTTACATACATTTAACGGTTGATTTATAAAGATATGGCAAAGTAAAGGATACCTGTTCAGGCCTTGGTGGTGGGTTATGTGTATGTAAAATGTTCACTGTTTTGTATTCTGTCTACATTGTAAGTTGTTTTGTATGTAAATAAAATCTTTTTAAAAAAAGGAAGGAAGGAAGGAAGGAAGGAAGGAAGGAAGGAAGGAAGGAAGGAAGGAAGGAAGAAGAGAAAAGGTTTTGGGTTTTTTTGGTTTGAGATTTGGCGTCCTCCTAGGCCTGCGCTCATAGGCCATGGCCTTGTTGGCCTTATGGGTAATCCGGGCCTGTGAAGAACTGATATTTTTATGCACTGGCATATTCTGTTTTCCTAACAGATCAGAGATAACAGGTTGTTCAGTCTAACAACTGAAGCCTTGCATAGTTACATTTGGTTGTATACCATTTGAGAAGATTCTACTCAAACGGGGTTTTGGCTCTTCTCTAAAGGGTTATGAATACCATTTTCTAAAAGGTTAGGGACTGGGGTTAGCACAGCGGGTTAAACCACCAGCTACAGAAAATCTTGCCGGCCAGAAGGTGGGCAGTTCAAGCCACGAGTTGGGGTGAGCTCCCGCTAGCAGTTTGAAAACAGCAATGTGAGTAGATAAATAGGTACTACTTTGGTGGGGAGGTAAAAGGTGCCCCTGAAGACATGCCGGCAATTCGATCAGGAAGGCGTCCATGGACAACAGGCCTCTCAGTGTGAAGGAATGGAACAACAGCACCTCCCAATGGCCGAGTTGAGCGCATCCTCCAGAAACCGGAGATGAAAAAAAGGGAAGCCCTGCCTTTGTCTATGTATTGTCTTTTTTTGTTGTTAATTGTATAATGGCATTGAATGTTTGCCATATATGTATTCTGTAATCTGCTCTGAGTCCCCTCGGGGAGATAGAGTGGAATATAAATAAAGTAGTAGTAGTAGTAATAATTAATTATTATTATTATACCCCGCCATCATCTCCCCAACAGGTAGATGAAACAGGTAGAGAAGGAAGAAAGAAGAAGGGAAAGAAGAAGGAAAAGAAAAAGTGGGAAGGAAGGAAGGAAGGAAGGAAGGAAGGAAGGAAGGAAGGAAGGAGGGAGGGAGGGAGGGAGGGAAGGTTGGCCACAGCAACGCGTGATGGGTACAGCTAGTAATAATCATCATCATCATCATCTTTATTTATACCCCGCCCAACAGGTAGATGAAACTGGTAGAAAAGGAAGAAAGAAGAAGGGAAAGAAGAAGGGAAAGAAAAAGTGGGAAGGAAGGAGAGAAAGAAAGAAGGAGAGAAAGAGGGGGAAGGTTGGCCACAGCAAGGCGTGGTGGGTACAGCTAGTAATACATCATCATTATCTTTATTTATACCCCGCCACCATCTCCCCAAAAGGGACTCGGAGCAGCTGACATGAGGCTAAGGCCAAGAATCACAACAAAACAAAGTAAAATACAAACAGGCAAAATAACATCAAAGCTATATAAATAAAAATATAATGTTCATTTGTGGGATTAATATAACTCAAAAACCACTGGACAAATTGACACCAAATTTGGACACAAGACACCTATCAGGCCAGCGAGTGACCGTAACTCATAAAAACACTGAAAAACACAGCGGAAGAGACTTAAAACGCAAAACAAAAAAATATATTACAATGCATGCACAAAATCATATATATACGCGAACACACATATACACAAATATATACCCATACATATATACATGCACAAAACACATATACACAGACTGGGCCACAGCAACACGTGGTAGAGGATGGCTAGTATACAATAAAACAAATGGAAATTAAATGATAAAGGAATTAAAATATTATTATTATAATCTCTAAATGTCATTCTTTTCAGAAAGCTAGTTCTTTCATGTGGAGGAATGGCACCGTTCCCAATGCCGCACAGTGCTTGCAGGAAAAAGAAAGCAAAGGTCAGGACAACAAAACAATATACGATTCTAGGATTTTACGATTCGGCTCACCTGCATCGCTGTTCATGGTAATCCCAGGATCGCTGTGGGACCGCACCAAGGGACATTGGACCGAAGGTAGGCGGTACGAGGAAGCCTCGCTACTCCGGCGCTGCCTCCCGGTGCCTTTGCGCCCGGCCAGAGAGGTCTTGGCTTTGACCCGCACTTCGGGGAAGCAGGGCCCTACGCTGTGGCCCAGCCCTTCCAGGCGGTGGCAACTGTGCGTCAGGGTGCTGCTGACGTCCAGCAAGCCCTCGTAGCCCGTGCCGGGCGTGGAGCAAGAGTAGGAGCGTTCCCCGCGCAGGCGTGCCTGCGGGCTCTCCTCGAAGGGGCCCTGAGGGTGCAGGCCACACTGGCCGCAGTCCACGCTCAGGCAGTAGTCAGCCCGGCTTCGCTGGATGGAGCGAAACAAGACGTAGTCCACAGAACAGACGGAGCCACTGCCTTCCAACAAGCAGGAGTCCTCCGACGGGCTGCTTTCCCCGGGGATGTCCACGATCTCGGACATAATGAGGGAGCCGCTGCCCACGGAAACCGCTTCGTGGGAGAAAGAGAAAAAGGGGAAGGAGAGAAAGAGATGTGGAACCGTACAGGTGCAATGGGTAAGAGCATCCCTGCAGGATTTGGAAACGTTAGGCTCAAACATTTCGTCATTGACATAATAGCTGAAGTAAACTGAAAATTCTCGAAGGCTTTCATGGCCAGAATCACTAGGTTGTTGTAGGTTTTCCGGGCTGTATGGCGATGTTCTAGAAGCATTCTCTCCTGACGTTTCGCCTGCATCTGTGGCAAGCATCCACAGAGGTTGTGACAGGCCCCTTTTGGCACCCTAGGCCACACTTTGGAATTATGCCCCCAAACCAGCCTCTACCGCACCCCCCACCTCCTCCTCCTCACGGCACCGTGCACCCTCCTTCCTTGACCCCCGGGGCCACTGCCGGGCATGCATAGCAGGAGGGTGGGAGCGCCTTTGCCTCCTCCGACCTTGTTCCTGGATGCTGCGCATGCCCGGCAGCGGCCCCGGGGGCTTTCCTCTGCCTCCTCCTCCTCTCGCCCTCCTTCCTTGACAAGGGGCGGGCGATGGAGGGGGCGCCATTCCCTCCTCCCCGCCCCTCACAGCGCTCTCCCCGCCCCGGGAGTCATCTCCATGCTGCGCGTTGCAGTTTTGTTTCAACAATTTTTTTCGGTTCCTGCGAACTGCGCCCCCCTTGGCTTGGGCCCCTAGGCCATGGCCTATGGTGGCCTTGTGGGAAATCCGGGCCTGGGTTGCGAGGTCTGTTGGAAACTAGGAAAATTGGGTTTATATATCTGTGAAATGAGGGTTGAATGAAAAGTAATGCCTCCACCTCCGTTACTTGGGTTTCGATGGGAATATTTTAATACCTCAAATGCTGAAAAAATACTTAGAATGTGCTCTTTAACTACCACTATTCACTTTTACACATAATCACTAGACAATTGGATATATTTCTGCCAACAATTAACAAGTTTTCTGAAGCCGTCACTGAAAAAGAAGTCGACACGCCGCAAGCAGTGTCTTGCAAGTCTCTCAACGTCTTCATCAGAAGTCCAATGAAGTCCCCGCAGATCTTCTTTCATTAACAGGAACAGATGGAAGTCAGGCAGTGCTAAATCTGGACTGTATGGAGCAGGGGTGGGCAATTATTTTTTTCCAAGGGGCCACACGAGAGCCAAAAAATGTTATGGAGGGCCGCAACTAAAGGCGGAACTACATTCTAATCTACATTATTTATTTATTTACTTACTATATTTACTATATATTACACATCATTAATATTATCATATTAATATATCAAGAAATATTCATATATTATTAGTATTAATATCGTAATTATTATATTATAGTATATATATAGACATTATAATATATTGAAATTATAATATAATATAACATTATTATATTATATTATTTATTATATTATTATTATAAAATTATTGTTATAAAATAATAATAAAAACCACTAAAATGAAATGAAATGAAATTCAAGAAGACAAGGTGCGAACCAAGATAGAGGCTGACATCCTCAAGAGATCCCAAGATGGAATGGCCCAATGAACCCAGCCCAGCGGATGACAAAGCGGACCCAGCCACCACAGCAGAGCAGCACAGAGGACGAGCGGAGGCTGCAGGCCTCCGCCCACTCTCGCCCCCAGCCGTTCCCCAGCTGATCGCCCTGCCAAGGAAAGGGAATTATCCAGCGGTGTGTCCAGCGTCCCATCTACTGTGGAGTACTACATTTTCCTACTCGCCCCAGCGCTTAACAGATCTTCCTCACTGGTTCTGAGCGCATTTGCCCGGCTGGTTTACATCCAGTTCTTGGGACACCGTGTTCACCGAGGGAGGAGCCAAGCGCATTACGCCGCGGCTCTTCTCCTTGCTTTGCCTTTCCAGCAACTCCCACCGGTTCTGAGCGCATTGGCGCGGCCGGGCAACCTTTGTGGCAAACTACGCACGGTTTATTTAATTACTTCCCTCAGATATTTACCTCAAATCCCTGAATAATTCCCTTTCCTTGAACTGTCTCCTGTATTTACCTGTCTGGACTTTGTTGTTGCTTTAAGGAGGTACTGTACTATATAGCGGATATATAGTACAGTATATGTTTTATACCGCATGGTGTGCTTGTTTTGATTCTCTGTTAGAGACACTATATCCTATATATATATACTAGCTGTACCCGGCACGCGTTGCTGTGCCCTATTTAGGAGATGCGAGAAAGTCTGAGTATGTAAGAGTTAGAATTGATGTTAGTTATGGTCTTGGTGGGGTCATGGCTGTGTCGTTGTGGGTTGTTCTGGTGGGTGGGATGTTGAAGTCCTGTGGAGTTGTCGGTGTGTGGTGTTGAAGGAAGGAATGGCATACAAATGGGTTGAGCAGTAGACTTAAAGGTTGTGTTATGTGCGTATTGTGTTGTGTGTAGGTATTACTTTTTTGATGAGTTAGTGGGTGTGTGGTGGCATTGTGGGTGATAGTATGTTGTGGAATGCTTGTGTGGGTGGAGTGTTTGGGGTGTTTGTGTGTGTTTGTAGAGTATCAGTGCAGTGTTGTGTTGTGGTTGGAGTATAGGTGGAGTTGGTTTTTGTTTGTGGTGGTGGTAGGTCTTGTGTGTGCGGGGTCCCGTAAGTTTGGGGGGATGGGTTGTGATAGGAAGTTGTGTTGTGTTGTGTGGGTAGGAATTGCTGGAGTATTGTGCCTGGGACGTGTGTGTATTTGGAGGTGTGTGTGTGGTGAGTAGTGAGTGCAGTCCTGGGTTTTGTGTTGGGGAAGTTGTCAGGTATTTGTGGGGTGTATTTTGTGTGTGTTGTGGTGACACAGTTGTCTCAGTCTGGCTTTGTGCTGGTTGTGATGTGGAGGGGGTGTTGCTTTTGCCAGTGGTGTTTGTTGTGAATTTTGCTTGGGGTGGGTTTTTGTGTTGCAGTATTGGGGTTTTTTTGGATTTTGCAAGTTTGTGTTATTCCGGCGGTATGTGTTTGTCAGTGGTGCCTGTGTTCCTGGTGCCCTATTTGTGTTAGTGTTATGTCCTCCTGGTAGTTGTTATGTCCTCCTGTGTTAGTTGGTTGTACTGTGTAGGTTTCTGTTTAGCAGTGGTATGTATGCGTTGTGTGTGTTGTGTGTCTGTTGTGTTGTGGGTCTGTAGAGGTAGGCATTGTGAGTTGTGTGGCTGTCATGTGTGGTATTTTGTGCTGGCTTGGTCTTTTGGATTGTGTTTCTCGGGTGTGGGAACCTGCTCCCTCCTAGAGCTTGGTCTTGACAGTTTAACCCACAAACACCAACTGACTAAACTCAAATCACTCAGCATTCTATCCTAGCCTTGGCTGGCTCCGCCCACCGTTACTATGAGAACTCAACCTCCCTGCATTTTGTGTGGGCCGATGTTGGCCAATGGGATTCGCTGGCGGCCGCAGAGGACGCTGGGAAATGTAGGTTTTTGTATTGTTGTTTTGGGGCCCTTCTAGGTTTTGGGGGGGAAAGTTTCTTTGCTAAAAACCTTCCTTGCCTGAGGCCTATTTTTGTTGGCAAGTTTGGTGTCTCTGCCTTGGAAGGTTTCTCTGCCTCTGGCAGTCGTTCGATGACGGGCCTTCCTTTATATATATAGATACTAGCTGTACCCGGCACGCGTTGCTGTGCCCTATTTTGGAGATGCGAGGAAGTCTGAGTATGTAAGGGTTGGAGTTGTTGTTAGTTATGGTGTTGTTGGGGTCATGGCTGTGTTGTTGTGGGTTCTTTTGGTGGGTGGGATGTTGGAGTCCTGTGGAGTTGTTGTTGTGTGGTGTTGCTGGCGTTCTGCATTGCTTGTGGATATACAATGTTTTTTGTCTTTCCGTCTGCTGTGTTGATGTAGAGGTTGATGCGTGTGTGGGTGGGGTACTTTGAAAGTGAGTGGAGGTACTTGAAATCCCATTATCCATGGTGTGTCCTCCTCTGAACTGCAGTCGGATGGAGTGTGGGTCATGGGGGTCTTTGTTTGCCAAGTTTGGTCTTTATCGGTCTTGGTTCTGGGCCACAGTGGTCTGTGGGGAATGATGGGTTTTGAAGTATTACAAATTCCATTATCCATGGAGGTACTTCAAGTCCCATAATCCATGGTCCACCCTCCTCCAAACTGTAGTATAATGTAGCGTGGCTCATAGGGGCTCTGTGTGCCAAGGTAGGTTACTGTAAATTCAGGCCATACACAGTGTCCCATGAGCTGAGGCCTAGTCAGGAACAGCAAGTTAATGAAACCTTACTGTCAATTCAGGCCATACACAATGTCCAATGAGCTGAGGGCTAGTCGGGAGAATCAAGTTAATGAAGCCTTACTGTCAATTCAGAGCGTAAACAGCATCCCATTAAGTGAGGCCTAGTCAGGGAATTAAGTTAATGAAGCCTTACTGTCTGTGAAGGCGTGGCTGATGCCACCTGTGTATAAGACTTTAAGTTGCAAGGTTTAAACTATTGGATTATGTTTCAGCTAGTCTGTTTAGTGTTGTTAAGTATTGGTTGCATTGATTGGTTCTTTAGAGCTGTCAATCATCATTAAGTTTGTTTTCCTCCCCCTTGAGACTTTGGAAATCTAGCTTTCTCTTTAGATTTTGCCTGCATCTCTACAGAAGAGGACGTGTTAGAGGGTTTGCCAGCCAGGCCTCAGTCAGGCATTCTCTAGCACCAATTCTTCATATCTTGGATTCATTCTGCATATCCAGCACACCTGGATGGGACTGTGGAATCTCAAGCGCCTTCAACTAGTCATTTGGCACCAAGAGGAAGGCTCTGTGCCTTCAATATAGGCCATTTGACTGGGGCTAAGAGAGTTCTCACCTCAAAGCCATTGAGAGAGAGAGAATTTGGAAAGCCATCCGGCTGAAAGCTTCCTGGACCCAAACAACTAAAGAACTGTAATGTATATTTTATTTTACCCTTGTTTGGAGAACTAAGTTTAATACCTCAACAAGATAACTCCTTTTGTGAACAATAAAACCTGTTTGAGTTATCTAAAGTGACTGGTTTGGTCCTTGGGAGTTCCAGTTCTCTATGGGAAGGCAAGAAGAAGTCCCCTGGGAAGAGATGTCACGTCCTTGTTTCTATTCTAAGCCAAGGTTCCCAGGCGCGTCTTCATACTGTCAATTTTGGGCGTGGTCTGTGATTTGTAGGGGTGTAAATTTTCTGTGGGAAGTGAATTGGGTGTTTGTGTTTGTGCCTCAGCCCTTTGCCTTATCCTCCTCTGACAGTTTATTATGGGTCGGAATGTTCATGTTGGCTGGCCAGTACAGGAGTTATGCAAATCCGCCCTTATTGGCAGCCAATCATGTTGTCAGAATGTAGAGGCTGGGAGAGTCGTTGGCAGCCCCGGAGGATGCTGGGAAATACAGGGTTTTTTTACTCGTTGTTTTGGGGGCCTTTTAGGTTTTGTGGGGGAAAGTTTCTTTGCTACAAACGTACCTTGTCTGAGGCCTATTGCTGTTGGCAAGTTTGATGTCTCTGCGTTGTAAGGTTTCTCTGTTTGGGACGGTCGTTCCATGACGACTCTTCCTTTATATATATAGATATATGCTTTGACCATTGATGTCTTTGATGTTATATCCACCACAATATATTACTGTATATATTTAGACTAGTTCTTAGTGTTTTCGGCTTAATATCCTTGGGGAGCGAGTTCCAGAGTCAGGGGCCACTACAGAGAAGGCCCTCTCCCCCGTCCCCACCAATCACGCCTGCGAAGGCAGTGGGAGCGAGAGTAGAGCCTCTCCAGATGAACAGAGAGATCGCCTGGGTTCGTGGACAGAAATGCGGTCATGCAGGTAGGCGGGTCCCAAACCGTTCAGGGCTTTGTAGGTAAGAGCATGCACCTTGAATTGGGACTGGAAGATGAATGGCAGCCAATGGAGCTCCTTAAACAGGAGGGTTGACCTCTCCCTGTAAGACGCTCCAGTTAGTAATCTGGCTGCCGCCTGTTGGACCAATTGAAACTTCCGGGCTGTCTTCAAGGGCAGCCCCATGTAGAGTGCATTACAGTAGTCCAATCTGGAGGTGACTAAGGCATGGACCACCATGGCCAGATCCGACAATCCAGTCTGAGGAAGCGTGCCACAGATGCAGGCAAAACGTCAAGTGGGACGACAAGGGATTCATTGGGATGATCATCCTAGGAATGACCATTTGGAATCTTCTGGGCAGTGATGTGTTTTCCAGACTCTGGAGGGGCTGATACCATCCACACTGGAACTCCCTTTCTGCCTACTAGGCTAATATAGGGATAGCACACAACTGCACACTCGTCGTTCTTACCTTCACCGCTGAGCACAACGGAAGGGATCCGGTTGCAGGAGCAGGGGCCATGCGAGGTGTCTGTGAACTGCGAGTCAAAGAGCGTCACCTGGACAGGTAGAGAAAGTCACATTCATCAAGAAAGATGTGACAAAGGAGATCCGATGATGAATCCAGATCCAAGGACCCATCCAAACCAGCAATAGCCAGGCAGAGTTGGAAAGAGACCCCCAAGGGCCATCCAGTCCAACAACATTCTACCAGGCAGGAAGGCACCATCAAAGCCCTCCCGACAGCCATCCATACCTGGCTATCCCCATGAAGTCCCATGACTACTTCGTAACTGGGAGGAAAGTCGGTCGGATAGAGCGGCACTGGGCTGTCCATGGAGCCATTGTAGGTAATACTAAAAGGGGTTGCGGTAGAGTAAAATATCACATTATCCGTATAATATGCCTCTTTGCCAATAATAATAATAATAATAATAATCTTTATTTATAACCCGCCACCATCTCCCCAATGGGGACTCAGGGTGGCTAACATGAGGCCAAGCCCTTCTAAATATAATAATAATAATAATCTTTATTTATACCCCACCACCATCTCCCCAATGGGGACTCAGGGCGGCTAACATGAGGCCAAGCCCTTCTAAATATAATAATAATAATAATAATAATAATCTTTATACCTCGCCACCATCTCCCCAATGGGGACTCAGGGCGGCTAACATGAGGCCAAGCCCTTCTAAAATATAATAATAATAATAATAATAATAATAATAATCTTTATTTATACCTCGCCACCATCTCCCCAAAGGGGACTCGGGGCGGCTAACATGAGGCCAAGCCCTTCTAAATATAATAATAATAATAATAATCTTTATTTATACCCCGCCACCATCTCCCCAATGGGGACTCGGGGCGGCTAACATGAGGCCAAGCTCTTCTAAATATAATAATAATAATAATAATAATAATAATAATAATCTTTATTTATATCCCGCCACCATCTCCCCAATGGGGACTCAGGGCGGCTAACATGAGGCCAAGCCCTTCTAAATATAATAATAATAATAATAATCTTTATTTATACCTCGCCACCATCTCCCCAATGGGGACTCGGGGCGGCTAACATGAGGCCAAGCTCTTCTAAATATAATAATAATAATAATAATAATAATAATAATAATAATCTTTATTTATACCTCGCCACCATCTCCCCAATGGGGACTCGGGGCGGCTAACATGAGGCCAAGCTCTTTCTAAAATATAATTATAATAATAATAATAATAATAATAATCTTTATTTATATCCCGCCACCATCTCCCCAATGGGGACTCGGGGAGGCTAACATGAGGCCAAGCCCTTCTAAATATAATAATAATAATAATAACCTTTATTTATACCCCGCCACCATCTCCCCAATGGGGACTCGGGGAGGCTAACATGAGGCCAAGCCCTTCTAAATATAATAATAATAATAATAATAATAATAATAACCTTTATTTATACCCCGCCACCATCTCCCCAATGGGGACTCGGGGTGACTAACATGAGGCCAAGCCCTTCTAAATATAATAATAATAATAATAATCTTTATTTATACCTCGCCACCATCTCCCCAATGGGGACTCGGGGCGGCTAACATGAGGCCAAGCCCTTCTAAATATATAATAATAATAATAATAATAATCTTTATTTATACCCCGCCACCATCTCCCCAATGGGGACTCGGGGAGGCTAACATGAGGCCAAGCCCTTCTAAATATAATAATAATAATAATAATAATAATAATAACCTTTATTTATACCCCGCCACCATCTCCCCAATGGGGACTCGGGGAGGCTAACATGAGGCCAAGCCCTTCTAAATATAATAATAATAATAATAATAATAATCTTTATTTATACCCCGCCACCATCTCCCCAATGGGGACTCGGGGCGGCTAACATGAGGCCAAGCCCTTCTAAATATAATAATAATAATAATAATAATAATAATAACCTTTATTTATACCCCGCCACCATCTCCCCAATGGGGACTCGGGGAGGCTAACATGAGGCCAAGCCCTTCTAAATATAATAATAATAATAATAACCTTTATTTATACCCCGCCACCATCTCCCCAATGGGGACTCGGGGAGGCTAACATGAGGCCAAGCCCTTCTAAATATAATAATAATAATAATAATCTTTATTTATACCCCACCACCATCTCCCCAATGGGGACTCGGGGCGGCTAACATGAGGCCAAGCCCTTCTAAATATAATAATAATAATAATATTTATTTATACCCCGCCACCATCTCCCCAATGGGGACTCGGGGCGGATTACACGAGGCCAGGCTCAAAACAACAAATTACAATAAATAAAAATCAAAACATCAGCAACAACACAATAACAAACATGAGCATCTTGATTGCCGTAGGGATTTGGAGAAGACCCACAGCAGGGGGTCTTTTGCTATTAACCCCTGCGCCTTCCCTCTTTGCAAGGAACGGGTGCAATAAAGAAATGTATACATGGATGAAAGATGTTCACCCTTTCTGGAGCCTACGCCCTCTCCCTGCCCTTGCCTCCATGTCCGCCAATGACCCAGGCCCCATACCTTTGGGCATCTGTCTCAGAACTGCAGGTATATTCTGGCGGATAATACGGAGGTGGGGGCACTGGGGGCACAAATTCATCCAGGTCCAACATATGCGGCAAGAAAGTGTCTGGAGGAGAGGTGCAGTCCAACGTCACGGAGGTGGAACGCGGAGGAGAAAGCTGAGGATGAGGACAGGAAAAGGGTCAGTGGATATAGGGAACCAAAGTCCCTCTGGAGCTCATGGTTGTTCAGCTTCTGCCTTGTCAATCTGATTACTCTGCTTGACCAATCCATTTCCGTCTCACACATGTTCCCACATTTGGAATTAACTGGTGATAACACATATGTTGTCATCAATTACTTTTTCCACCAGACAACAATAATAAATTCTTTCCGTGGGCCACCAGATGCGCCGTGTGCGCTGTGTCAGTAACAACGGTGTCTTCCTGAAGGACAGCAGCTGCTCAAAACGTCACCGGCCCAAGACTAGTGAGGTCTGCAGCATGTGAATGTAGGGGTGGACCTCAAGGGCCATCCAGACCAACCCCATTCTCCTATGTAGGAAAGAGCCATCAAAGCCCAACAGATGGCCACCCAGCCTCTGAATCACAGAATCCTAATGTTGGGTTGGACTTCAAGGTCCATCCAGCCCAACCCTATTCTCCTATGTAGGAAAGCGACATCAAAGCCTTCCCAACAGATGGCCACCCAGCCTTTGAATCATAGAATCCTAATGTTGGGAGAGACCTCAAGGGCCATCCAGCCCAACCCCATTCTCCTATGTAGGAAAGCGACATCAAAGCCTTCCCAACAGATGGCCACCCAGCCTCTGGATCATAGAATCCTAATGTTGGGGTGGACTTAAAGGTCCATCCACCCCAACCCCATTCTCCTATGTAGGAAAGAGCCATCAAAGCCCAACAGATGGCCACCCAGCCTCTGAATCACAGAATCCTAATGTTGGGTTGGACTTCAAGGGCCATCCAGCCCAACCCTATTCTCCTATGTAGGAAAGCGACATCAAAGCCTTCCCAACAGAGGGCCACCCAGCCTCTGAATGATAGACTGGTAGTGTTGGGAGAGATCCCAAGGGCCATCCAGTCCAACCCCATCCTCCTATGTTGGAAGGCACCATCAAAGCCCTACCAACAGATGGCCATCCAGCCTCTGCTTAAAGACTTCCAGAGACTGAGACTCCATCATCATTATTGTGGAATACTACATTTGGAAGGGAGCACAAAAGCCATCCAATCCAACCTCATTAGGCCATTGGATACCATGAAAGCCCTCCTGACAGATGGCCACCCAGCCTCTAACATAGACTCTTAGTGTTGGGAGAGACCCCAAGGGCCATCCAGCCCAACCTGATTCTGCTATATAGGAAGACACCTCAAAGCCCTCTCGACAGATGGCCGTCCAGCCTCTGAAACGTAGACTCCTAGTAATGGGAGAGACCCCCTTCCGCTTTGTAACTTTTCAATTATTTTTCCAATTGCAAACATGTTGCAGATGTCAGCCCTTATTCCATTTGTCTAATCTTCTGTTTCTGCTTGTGACTAAGATGATGGGAAAGGGTCCTAGGTTCTGTTTCCCAATATTCCCAAATTATGTAAATGCTTGACTTCGTTGAGAGTTCATACTAAGGAAGGTTAGACCTTTCTGGAGGACTCACCACATGGAGGATGTCCACAGAAAAGATCTGATGCAACACATTATGGCCGAGAGGGTGCACACCACGATGGCGAAAATAGTCAGGCGCAAACACTGAAGAGGAGATCCTAAGTCATGGGTGGGGTGGAAAACATGACATTCACTGGTGTTTCATGTACACCTGGCCTGAAGGCAATTTTATCACACCATGCATCACATATACATTCTATCTGTCTCTCTAGCTCCCCATCCATCTCTCCTTGAATCTGTCTGTCATATCTGTCTGTCCATCTAGCCCAGGTATGGGCAAACCCAGGTCTGGGGGCTGGATGTGGCCCCTTGGGCTCTTTTCTCTGGCCCTCCTCTCTCACACCATCCTATCCTTCCTTCTTCCTTTGCTTTCTCCTTCTCTCCCTCTTTCTCTTTCCCTTCCACCCTTTCGTCCTTCCTTCCCTCTCTTCCTGTTTCTCCTTCCTTCCTTCCTTTTCTTCCTTCCTTCCCTTTTGTCTTTTCTTCCTTCTCTTTCCTTCCTCCCTCCCTCTTTCTCCATCCCTCAATTCCCTTCCACCCTTTTGTCCTTCCTTCCTTCTCTTTTTACTTCTTTCCTTCTTCCCTTCCTTCCTTCCACCCTTTTGTCCTTCCCTCTCTTTTGTCTTTCCTTCCTTCTCTCTTACCTTCTTCCTTACCTCCCTCCCTTCCGGCCCTCTTTCCTCCCTGTCTCCCTCTTTCTCCTTTCATCCTTTCTTCCCTTTTGTCTTTCCTTCATTCTCTCTTTCCTTTATCCTTTCCTTCCTTCCTTCTTTTCCCTTCCTCCTTCCTTCCCTTTCACCCTTTCACCCTTCCTTCCCTCCCTTTTTGTCTTTCCTTCCTTCTCTTTCCTTCCTCTTTTGCTTTCTCCCTTCCACCCCTTTTTCTCCTTCCGTCCTTCCCTTCCACCCTCTCGTCCTTCCTTCTTTCCTCTTTCCTCCCACTCTCCCTCTTTCTCTCTCTTTCCTTCCTTCCTTCCTTCCTTCCTTCCTTCTTTCCGTCCTTCCTTCCTTCCCTTTGGTCTTTCCTTCCTTCGCTCTTTCCTTTAACCTTTCCTTCCTTCTTTTCCCTTCCTCCTTCCCTTCCACCCTTTGTCCTTCCTTCCCTCCCTTTTGTCTTTCCTTCCTTCTCTCTTTCCTTCCTCCTTCGCTTTCTCCCTTCCATCCCTTTTTTCTCCTTCCATCCTTCCCTTCCACCCTCTCGTCCTTCCTTCCCTCTTTCCTCCCACTCTCCCTCTTTCTCCTTTCTTCCTTCCTTCCCTTTGATCTTTCCTTCTTTCTCTTTTTCCTTTATCCTTCCCTTCCTTGCATCCTTCTCTTCATCGGGGTGGTGACAGGGAGGGGAAGATGCGGGAAAGGGAGACCCAAAGTGTGGATTTGGGCTAGAATTTGTGATGGATCTAAATTACCAATTCGACCCAGAAGCAAATGCTCTAAATTTTCAATCCGGCCAAAAATTTGTGCAAGAACCTTAATAAATTTAAACCGGGCTCCTGACAAAGCTAAGCTGAGTACCCAGGAAGGCGGTCCCTCCCGGTTGAAAGTGGTGCTGTTTAATGCCAGGTCAGTCAATGGTAAAACATCAACAATACAAGATCTAATTCTGGAGGAACAAGCTGACCTGGCTTGTATAACGGAGACATGGTTGACGAGGCTGGGGGTTAATCTCTCTCGGCTCTGCTCACCAGGTTATTCCGTACAGCACCAAGCAAGACCGGGAGGGCGGAGGGGGAGTCGCAGTGGTCTATAAGTGATTCCATCCCTTGACCAGGTGCCCCATCCCGCAGTCAACCACGTTCGAATGTGTCGGCCTAAGGGTTGGTGATCGGGACAGGATAGGGATTCTGCTAGTGTACCGACCACCCCGCTGCACTACAGTCTCCCTACCTGAGCTAGCCGGAGTGGTCTCTGGCCTGGCCGTGGAGTCTCAGCGGCTCATCGTGCTGGGAGACTTCAACGTCCATGCCGAGACCACTCTATCAGGAGCGGCTCAGGATTTCATGGCCTCCATGGCAACCATGGGCCTGTCCCAGCTAATATCGGGTCCACCCATAGTGCAGGACACACGCTAGATCTGGCTTTCTGCCAGGGATGGGAAGATGGTGGTGGAGTGGAGGAAATGACCATCAGTCCTTTGCCATGGACCGACCACCACCTGATCAGGTTTAGACTTACTGTGCCTTTCCACCTCCGCAGGGGTGGTGGACCTATTAGAATGGTCCGCCCCAGGAGACTTATGGATCCGAATGGATTCCTGACGGCTCTTGGGGACTTTCCCGCCTCCTCGGTAGGTGACCCTGTTGAGGCTCTTGTCTCACTCTGGGACAGGGAGATGACAAGGGCTATTGACACGATCGCTCCAGAACGCCCCCTCTCGAGTAACCGAGCTAAACCAGTGTCAGATTATTGCATTTTTAATAGCAATTCATGAGTCAGCACAAGATATATTTTCGCAGTTTGAGATGACCTGCAGTGTGACATGTTTGACACCAGATGGCGCTGTCTCAAGACTGCTAAATGGAACCTTGAGGAATGTCAGTTACAAAGTGACTGTTGGGATTTGTCAGTTGGGATTGAATATTTGTGAGGAAAGGATGTTTAGAAAGGTAGCTGTGATGGCTGTTGTTTTTCGATGTTTTGCCAGTTATTGTTAAATACAATTCAATACAAAGTTATATATTTACCTTGTGAATTGAATGAGAGTTTCATTATTCACTCAAACAGAGACTGGAGTTTTTGGGCCGATGGGGAATTAAACTTCTATATTTCTGTTGCCTATCCGCTGTGACATAAATACTCGACGCCGAAGAACCAGCTCCTTGGTTTACTGAGGAGCTGGCAGCAATGAAGCGAAAAAAGAGGAGGCTAGAGTGCGTGTGGCGTCGGAAGCGGAGCAGATCAGCTCATGCGCGTCTGGTCTCCTACCTGAGGACCTATGACGCAGCAACAAAAGCTGCACAAAAACATCTATCGCGGCCAAGGTGGCCGCCAGAAAGAACCGGGCCCAGCGGAACTGTTCTGAGTCGTTAGGGGTCTTTTAAACCCGCCACAGTACGAGATCCCTGATGGCTCGGCAGTACGCCAGAAGAATTTGCCATGCCTTCGTGGAAAAGTGGCGCTGATCCGTTCCGATTTCGATACCACTTTAACGGCAGTCTCTGAGGATGTGACACGAGCATCTGCTTGTCAGGTTTTAATGGATTCGTTTCAATTGGTTCAGCTCGAGGATATGGACAAGATCCTTGGAGAGGCGAGGCCCACCACATGCATCATCCTAGACCCTGCCCATCCTGGCTGATAAAGGAAGCCAGAGGGTTTTGGCAGGGTGGGTGAAGGTGGTGGTTAATGCCTCCTTACAGGAGAGCAAAATTCCAGCCAGCTTAAGCAAGCTGTGATAAAACCGCTGTTGAAGAAACCATCACTGGACCCCACTCAATTAGTGAACTATCGGCCTGTTTCCAATCTCCCCTTTTGGGCAAAGTCATGGAACGTGTGGTGGCTTCGCAAACCCAGGGTTCTTGGCAGACACTGATTATCTGGATCCGGCGCAGTCTGGCTTTAGGCCGACATGGTACTGAAACAGCCTTGGTCGCCTTGGTAGATGATCTATGCCGGAACTCGACAGGGGAGTGTGTCCTGTTGGTTCTGCTGACCTCTCAGTGGCTTTCGACACCCGTTGACCACGGTATCCTTCTGGGTCGCCTTGCAGATATGGGACTTGGGGTACTGGCTTGCAGTGGCTCCAATCCTTCCTGGAAGGTCGTGCTCCAGAAGGTGTCATTGGTGACACCTGTTCGGCTCCACAACCGTTGTCGTGTGGAGTCCCTCAGGGCTCAGTACTGTCCCCGATGTTATTTAACATCTACATGAAACCGCTGGGAGAGATCATCATTGAGTTTCGAGTGGAGTGTTATCTGTACGCAGATGACATCCAGATCTGTCACTCCTTCCCACCTGTCACCAAGGAGGCTGTCCAGACTTTGAACCGGTGCTTGGCTGCTGTGTCGGACTGGATGAGGCTAGCAAATTGAAACTTAATCCAGACAAGACAGAGGTCCTCCTGGTCAGTCGAAAGGCCGAACAGGGCATAGGGTTACAGCCTGTGTTGGATGGGGTTACACACTCCTCTGAAGACCAGGTTCCGCAGTTTGGAGTGATCCTGACTCATCGCTGAGCCTGGAATCCCAGGTCTCGGCGGTGGCCGGGGAGCTTTTGCACAGTTAAGACCGTGCGCCAGCTGCGCCATGTTCCCTGGAAGTCTGATCTGGCTCGGTCGTCCACGCTCTGGTCACATCCCGACAGATTACTGCAACGCACTCTACGGGGCTGCCTTTGAAGACAGTTCGAAGCTACAACTAGTCCAACGGGCGGCAGCCAGATTACTAACCGAGCTACATACAGGGAGCATACCACCCCCCTGTTGTGTCAGCTCCACTGGCTGCCTGTCCAATTCCGAGCTCAATTCAAAGTGCTGGTTTTGACCTTTAAGCTCTATACGGTTCTGGCCCAGCTTACTTGTCCGAACGCATCGGGGCCTCTATGTCCCACCTCGTAATTTAAGATCATCCGGGGGGCTCTCGCTCCCGCCAACCTCTCAAATGCGGTTGGGGGGACGAGAGGGCTCTTCTCGGTGGTGGCGGCCCCCGTCTGTGGAACGCACTCCCTATTGATATTCGATCAGCTTCATCCCTCCTAACATTCAGAAAAGTGAAATCCTGGCTTTGGGACAAGCGTTTGCACCCTAGCACAACACGGCACTTTAGACTGGTCAGTTGGCAAATTGGTGGTTAAGATCTAAGACTTGATGGAACATTGTTTTAATGGTGATGAATGTATATGATGTTTTTTAATATTAACTGTATTTAATGTATTGAATTCTAGGTGTATTTTAATGTATTTTAATTTTAACTGTGTTTTACTATGTATTGTGTGGCATCGAATTGTTGCCGTCTGTTAGGCCGCACTGAGTCCCCCCTCGAGGGTTGAGAAGTAGCGGGGTATAAACACTGGAAATAAAATAAAAATAATCCCTTCCTTCCTTCTTTTTTCCTTCACCCTTCCCTTCCTTCCAGCCTTTCATCCTTCCTTCCCTTTTGTCTTTCCCTTCCTATTTCTTTCCTTCCTCTTCTTCCTTCCTTCCTTCCTTCCTTCCATCACCAGTCCTCCTAGCAAGTGAGTGTCACTATCTCAGCCACCCATAGACAATTTTGAGATTTTGGAGGTTTTGAAATTTCGAGAAGGGATGTCAACTTATTCGGATGTTGCAATCCCAGGTGAGGGATGCTCAACCTGTATTGAAAGGGGTTCAAGTCTGGTCTGTTTCATATACGTCTAACCAGCCCATCCAGTTGAAAGGGCACATTAACGACAGAGACAACAGTTGCATCAGAACCTCATCCCCGTCTTACTGGGAACTACCCAGATTATAATTGCAAAATTTGGGGATGCCTCGTAAGGTCTCGCTGAAGGATCGGCTCATCAGTCTGAAAAAGTAACTTATCATTTACATGGCGCAGAAGAGAAGTAAAGGAAGATGGTTTCAGAAATCTGGTCATCACATGCCCATCTATACTGCCATAACGCAGCTTGAAGTTGGCTGCTGTGAATTTTCCGGGCTGCATGGCCATATCCAAGAAGCATTCTCTCCTGACATTTCACCCACATCTATGGCAGGCATCCTCAGAGGTTGTGAGGTCTGTTGGAAACTAGGCAAGTGGGGTTTATAAACCCATGGAATAATGTCCAGGGTGGGAGAAAGAACTCTTGTCTGCTTGAGGCAAGTGTGAATGCTGCACTGGCCGGCTTGATTAGTATTGAATGGCCTTGCAGCCTAAAGCCTGCTGTTTCCTGCCTGGAGGAATCCACTGTTGGGAGGTGTTAGCTAAGAAAAAAAGGGAAGGAGAAAGAGATGTGGAACCGTACAGGTGCAATGGGTAACAGCATCCTTGCAGGATTTGGAAACGTTAGGCTCAAACATTTCGTCATTGACATAATAGCTGAAGTAAACTGAAAATTATCGAAGGCTTTCTTGGCCAGAATCACTAGGTAGTTGTTGGTTTATCGGACTATATGGCCATGTTCTAGAAGCATTCTCTCCTGACGTTTCGCCTGCATCTGTGGCAAGCATCCACAGAGGTTGTGACAGGCCCAGATTAACCCCTTTTGGCGCCCCAGGCCACACTTTGGAATTACACCCCCAAACCAACCTCTACCACACACACCCCCACCTCCTCGCAGCACCGCGCGCCCTCCTTCCTTGACTCAAGGAAGGAGGGCGCGCCACGAGGAGTAGGAGGCGGAGGGAAGCCCCATCCCCGGGGCCATTGCCGGGCATGCGCAGCAGGAGGGCGCGAGCGCCTCTGCCTCCTCCGCCATGTTCCTGGATGCCACGCATGCCTGGCAGCGGCCCCAGGGGCTTCCCTCCGCCTCCTCGCGCCCTCCTTCCTTGAAAAGGGGGGCGCCGTTCCCTCCTCCCCCACCCCCTTGCAGCGCTCTCCGCCCGCCCTCCCCAGAGAGAGAGAGAGAGAGAGAGAGAGAGAGAGAGAGAGAGAGAGAAAGAGTCATCTCCATGCCGCTCGTTGCGGTTTTGTTTCAACATTTTTTTTCGGTTCGTGCAAACAGCGCCCCCCTTGACTTGTAGGGGGTGGCCTTATGGGTAATCCGGGCCTGGGTTGCAAGGTCTGTTGGAAACTAGGAAAATTGGGTTTATATATCTGTGAAATGAGGGTTGAATGAAAAGTAATGCCTCCACCTCCGTTACTTGGGTTTGGATGGAAATATTTTAATAAATCAAACACAGAAATAATCCTTAGAATGTGCTCTTTAACTACCACTATTCACTTTTACACATAATCACTAGACAATTGGATATATTTTTGCCAACAATTAACAAGTTTTCTGAAGCCGTCACTGAAAAAGAAGTCGACACGCCGCAAGCAGTGTCTTGCAAGTCTCTCAACGTCTTCATCAGAAGTATAATGAAGACCCCGCAGATCTTCTTTCATTAACAGGAACAGATGGAAGTCAGGCGGTGCTAAATCTGGACTGTATGGAGCAGGGGTGGGCAATTATTTTTTCCAAGGGGCCACACGAGAGCCAAAAAATATTATGGAGGGCCGCACCTAAAGGCTGAACTACATTCTAATCTACATTATTTATTTATTTATTTACTATATTTACTATATATTACACATCATTAATATTATCATATTAATATATCAATAAATATTCATATATTATTAGTATTAATATCATAATTATTATATTATAGTATATATATAGACATTCTAATATATTGAAATTATAATATAATATAACATTGTTATATTATATTATTTATTATATTATTATTATAAAATTATTGTTATAAAATAATAATAAAAACCACTAAAATAAAATAAAATGAAATTCAAGTAGACAAGGTGCGAACCAAGATAGAGGCTGACATCCTCAAGAGAGGAAGGATCCCAAGATGGAATGGCCCAATGGACCCAGCCCAGAGGATGACAAAGCGGACCCAGCCACCACAGCAGAACAGAGCAGCACAGCGGACGATCGGAGGCTGCAGGCCTCTGCCCGCTCTCGCCCCCAGCCGTTCCACCTGCTGATCGCCCTGCCAAGGAAAGGGAATTATCCAGCAGTGTGCCCAGCGTCCCATCTACCGTGGAGCACTACATCTTCCTACTCGCCCCAGCGCTTACCTCCGCAACGGATCTTCCTCACTGGTTCTGAGCGCATTTGCGCAGTCGGTTTACATCCAGTTCTTGGAACACCGTGTTCACCGAGGGAGGAGCCAAGTGCATTACGCCGCGGCTCTTTGGCTTGCTTTGCTTTTCGAGCAACTCCCACCGGTTCTCAGCGCATTGGCGCGGCCGGGCAACCTTTGTGGCAAACTACACATGGTTTATTTAATTATTTCCCTCAGATACTTACCTCAAATCCCTGGATAATTCCCTTTCCTTGAACTGTCTTCTGTATCTACCTGTCTGGACTTCGTCGTTGCTTTAAGGAGGCACTGTACTATATAGCGCAGGGCTGTCCAACTTCTTTGGGCCCAAGGGCCGGAATTCAGATGACTGATCACCTTGGGGGCCGTAGCGGAAGGCGTGGCCGCTCGTGGGGTGTGGCTGCAGCGGGACGGGCCGCTCGCGGGGGCGGGGCCGCTCCCTCCCTGGCGCGCATGCCCAGCGTCCTGTGCAGCCTGCCCCTTTTCGGCAGGGTGAGGTCAGGCGCCACGCCTGACGTCACCCAGCCCCGCCGGGGCGGGTCGCGCAAGATACCGGGCTTGCGCGCCAGGGCGGGATCGGGCGAGCTGCCCTCTGCCGTGTCCCTAGCTCTTGCAGCGGCCGCGCCGGAAGGCAGGTAAGCTCCCAGGCTTACCTTCCTTCAGGCGCGGCCGCTGCCAGAGCTAGGGACATGGCGGAGGGCGGCTTGCCAATCCCCTGGCCCACCTCCCACCCTGGCGCGCATGCCCGGCATCTTGCGGGACCCGCCCCTTTTTGGCGCCTGACGTCACCCCGCCGAAAGGGGCGGTCGGCAAGATGCCGGGCATGCGCGCCAGGGCGGGAGGTGGGCCGGAGGATCGTCTCCCTAGCTCTTGCAGCGCCCGCGCCTGAAGGAAAGTAAGCCCGGGAGCTTACCTTCCGCAGCCCTGCAAGAGCTAGGGACACAGCAGAGGGCGGCTCGCTGATCCCGCCCTGGCGCGCAAGCCCACGAGCGGCCCTGCGCGAGCGAGGAACAGGCGGGGGGAAGTCCCGCCCCTAGGGCATCTGACGTGGCTTCCCTCCGCCTCCTCCTCACTCGCGTCGGCGCCGCTCCCCCTCACGCCCCCCCCCCCCAGATTGAATTTTTTTGGAATTTTTTTTCCAAAAAAATAAAAATAAATAAAAACGGATGTCTTGCGGGGGTTAGGGGGCCGTAAGGAAGGGGCTAGGGGGCCGTGTACGGCCCCCGGTCCGCCAGTTGGACAGCCCTGATATAGCGGATTAAGTTCCATCCCAGCATGTTTTATACCGCATGGTTTACCTATGTGCGCTTGTTTTGATTCTCTATGTTAGAGACACTATATCCTCTCTCTCTCTCTCTCTCTCTCTCTCTCTCTCTATATATATATATATATATATATATATGCTTTGACCATTGATGTCTTTGATGTTATATCCACCACAATATATTACTGTATATATTTAGACTAGTTCTTAGTGCTTTCGGCTTAATATCCTTGGGGAGCGAGTTCCAGAGTCGGAGGCCACTACAGAGAAGGCCCTCTCCCTCCTCCCCACCAATCACGCCTGCGAAGGCAGTGGGAGCGAGAGTAGGGCGTCTCCAGATGAATAGAGAGATCGCCTGGGTTCGTGGACAGAAATGCGGTCATGCAGGTAGGCGGGTCCCAAACCGTTCAGGGCTTTGTAGGTAAGAACCTGCACCTTGAATTGGGACTGGAAGATGAACGGCAGCCAATGGAGCTCCTTAAACAGGAGGGTTGACCTCTCCCTGTAAGACGCTCCAGTTAGTAATCTGGCTGCCGCCTGTTGGACCAATTGAAACTTCCGGGCCGTCTTCAAGGGCAGCCCCATGTAGAGTGCATTACAGTAGTCCAATCTGGAGGTGACTAAGGCATGGGCCACCATGGCCAGATCCGACAATCCAGTCTAAGGAAGCCTGCCATAGATGCAGGCAAAACGTCAAGTGGGACGACAAGGGATTCATTGGAATGATCATCCTAGGAATGACCATTTAGAATCTTCTGGGCAGTGATGTGTTTTCCAGACTCTGGAGGGGCTGATACCATCCACAATGGAACTCCCTTTCTGCCTACTAGGCTAATATAGGGATAGCACACAACTGCACACTCGTCGTCCTTACCTTCACCGCTGAGCACAACGGAAGGGATCCGGTTGCAGGAGCAGGGGCCATGCGAGGTGTCTGTGAACTGCGAGTCAAAGAGCGTCACCTGGACAGGTAGAGAAAGTCACATTCATCAAGAAATATGTGACAAAGGAGATCCAATGATGAATCCAGATCCAAGGATCCATCCAAACCAGCAGTAGCCAGGCAGAGTTGGAAAGAGACCCCCAAGGGCCATCCAGTCCAACAACATTCTACCAGGCAGGAAGGCACCATCAAAGCCCTCCCGACAGATGGCCATCCATACCTGGCTATCCCCATGAAGTCCCATGACTACTTCGTAACTGGGAGGGAAGTCGGTCGGATAGAGCGGCACTGGGCTGTCCATGGAGCCATTGTAGGTAATACTAAAAGGGGTTGCGGTAGAGTAAAATATCACATTATCCGTATTATATGGCTCTTTGCCAATATTAATAATAATAATCTTTATTTATACCCCGCCACCATCTCCCCAATGAGGACTCGGGGCGGCTAACATGAGGCCAAGCCCTTCTAAATAATAATAATAATGATAATCTTTATTTATACCTCACCACCATCTCCCCAATGGGGACTCGGGACAGCTAACATGAGGCCAAGCCCTTCTGAATAAAATAATAATAATAATAATAATCTTTATTTATACCCCGCCACCATCTCCCCAATGGGGACTCGGGGCGGATTGCACGAGGCCAGGCTCAAAACAACAAATTACAATAAATAAAAATCAAAACATCAGCAACAACACAATAACAAACATGAGCATCTTGATTGCCGTAGGGATTTGGAGAAGACCCACAGTAGGGGGTCTTTTGCTATTAACCCCTGCACCTTCCCTCTTTGCAAGGAACGGGTGCAATAAATAAATGTATACATGGATGAATGATGTTCACCCTTTCTGGAGCCTACGCCCTCTCCCTGCCCTTGCCTCCATGTCCGCCAATGACCCAGGCCCCATACCTTTGGGCATCTGTCTCAGAACTGCAGGTATATTCTGGCGGATAATATGGAGGTGGGGGCACTGGGGGCACAAATTCATCCAGGTCCAACATATGCGGCAAGAAAGTGTCTGGAGGAGAGGTGCAGTCCAACGTCACGGAGGTGGAACGCGGAGGAGAAAGCTGAGGATGAGGACAGGAAAAGGGTCAGTGGATATAGGGAACCAAGGTCCCTCTGGAGCTCATGGTTGTTCAGCTTCTGCCTTGTCAATCTGATTACTCTGCTTGACCAATCCATTTCCGTCTCACACATTTCCCCACATTTGGAATTAACTGGTGATAACACATATGTTGTCATCAATTACTTTTTCCACCAGACAACAATAATAAATTCTTTCCGTGGGCCACCAGATGCGTCGTGTACGCTGTGTCAGCAACAACGGTGTCTTCCTGAAGGACAGCAGCTGAAGGTCACCGGCCCAAGACTAGTGAGGTCTGCAGCATGTGAATGTAGGGGTGGACCTCAAGGGCCATCCAGACCAACCCCATTCTCCTATGTAGGAAAGAGCCATCAAAGCCCAACAGATGGCCACCCAGCCTCTGAATCACAGAATCCTAATGTTGGGTTGGACTTCAAGGTCCATCCAGCCCAACCCTATTCTCCTATGTAGGAAAGCGACATCAAAGCCTTCCCAACAGATGGCCACCCAGCCTTTGAATCATAGAAACCTAATGTTGGGGTGGACCTCAAAGGCCATCCAGCCTCTGAATGATAGACTGGTAGTTTGGGAGAGATCCCGAGGGCCATCCAGCCCAACCCCATTCTCCTATGAAGGAAAGCGACATCAAAGCCTTCCCAACAGAGGGCCACCCAGCCTCTGAATCATAGAATCCTGATGTTGGGAGAGACCTCAGGGGCCATCAAGCCCAACCCCATTCTCCTATGAAGGAAAGCGACATCAAAGCCTTCCCAACAGATGGCCACCCAGCCTCTGAATCATAGAATCCTAATGTTGGGAGAGACCTCAAGGGCCATCCAGCCCAACCCCATTCTCCTATGTAGGAAAGCGACATCAAAGTCTTCCCAACAGAGGGCCACCCAGCCTCTGAATGATAGACTGGTAGTGTTGGGAGAGATCCCAAGGGCCATCCAGCCCAACCCCATTCTCCTATGTAGGAAAGCGACATCAAAGCCTTCCCAACAGAGGGCCACCCAGCCTTTGAATCATAGAATCCTAATGTTGGGGTGGACCTCAAAGGCCATCCAGCCCAACCCCATTCTCCTATGTAGGAAAGCGACATCAAAGCCTTCCCAACAGATGGCCACCCAGCCTCTGAATGATAGACTGGTAGTGTTGGGAGAGATCCCGAGGGCCATCCAGCCCGACCCCATTCTCCTATGAAGGAAAGCGACATCAAAGCCTTCCCAACAGAGGGCCACCCAGCCTCTGAATCATAGAATCCTAATGTTGGGAGAGACCTCAAGGGCCATCCAGCCCAACCCCATTCTCCTATGTAGGAAAGCGACATCAAAGTCTTCCCAACAGAGGGCCACCCAGCCTCTGAATGATAGACTGGTAGTGTTGGGAGAGATCCGAAGGGCCATCCAGCCCAACCCCATTCTCCTATGTAGGAAAGCGACATCAAAGCCTTCCCAACAGAGGGCCACCCAGCCTTTGAATCATAGAATCCTAATGTTGGGGTGGACCTCAAAGGCCATCCAGCCCAACCCCATTCTCCTATGTAGGAAAGCGACATCAAAGCCTTCCCAACAGATGGCCACCCAGCCTCTGAATGATAGACTGGTAGTGTTGGGAGAGATCCCGAGGGCCATCCAGCCCAACCCCATTCTCCTATGAAGGAAAGCGACATCAAAGCCTTCCCAACAGAGGGCCACCCAGCCTTTGAATCATAGAATCCTAATGTTGGGAGAGACCACAAGGGCCATCCAGCCCAACCCCATTCTCCTATGTAGGAAAGCGACATCAAAGCCTTCCCAACAGATGGCCACCCAGCCTCTGAATGATACACTGGTAGTGTTAGGAGAGATCCCAAGGGCCATCCAGCCCAACCCCATTCTCCTATGTAGGAAAGCGACATCAAAGCCTTCCCAACAGATGGCCACCCAGCCTTTGAATCATAGAATCCTAATGTTGGGGTGGACCTCAAAGGCCATCCAGCCCAACCCCATTCTCCTATGTAGGAAAGCGACATCAAAGCCTTCCCAACAGATGGCCACCCAGCCTCTGAATGATAGACTGGTAGTGTTTGGGAGATCCCGAGGGCCATCCAGCCCGACCCCATTCTCCTATGAAGGAAAGCGACATCAAAGCCTTCCCAACAGATGGCCACCCAGCCTCTGAATGATAGACTGGTAGTGTTGGGAGAGATCCCGAGGGCCATCCAGCCCGACCCCATTCTCCTATGAAGGAAAGCGACATCAAAGCCTTCCCAACAGAGGGCCACCCAGCCTTTGAATCATAGAATCCTAATGTTGGGAGAGACCTCAAGGGCCATCCAGCCCAACCCCATTCTCCTATGAAGGAAAGCGACATCAAAGCCTTCCCAACAGATGGCCACCCAGCCTCTGAATGATACACTGGTAGTGTTGGGAGAGATCCCAAGGGCCATCCAGCCCAACCCCATTCTCCTATGTTGGAAGGCACCATCAAAGCCTTCCCAACAGAGGGCCACCCAGCCTCTGAATGATAGACTGGTAGTGTTGGGAGAGATCCCAAGGGCCATCCAGTCCAACCCCATTCTCCTATGTTGGAAGGCACCATCAAAGCCCTACCAACAGATGGCCATCCAGCCTCTGCTTAAAGACTTCCAGAGACTGAGACTCCATCATCATTATTGTGGAATCCTACATTTGGAAGGGAGCACAAAAGCCATCCAATCCAACCTCATTTGTCCATTGGATACTATGAAAGCCCTCCTGACAGAAGGCCACCCAGCCTCTACAACATAAGACTCCTAGTGTTGGGAGAGACCCCAAGGGCCATCCAGTCCAACCTGATTCTGCTATATAGGAAGACACCATCAAAGCCTTCTCGACAGATGGCCATCCAGCCTCTGAAACGTAGACTCCTAGTAATGGGAGAGACCCCCTTCCGCTTTGTAACTTTTCAATTATTTTTCCAATTGCAAGCATGTTGCAGATGTCAGCCCTTATTCCATTTGTCTAATCTTCTGTTTCTGCTTGTGACTAAGATGATGGGAAAGGGCCCTAGGTTCTGTTTCCCAATATTCCCAAATTATGTAAATGCTTGACTTCGTTGAGAGTTCATACTAAGGAAGGTTAGACCTTTCTGGAGGACTCACCACATGGAGGATGTCCACAGAAAAGATCTGGATGCAACACATTATGGCCGAGAGGGTGCACACCACGATGGCGAAAATAGTCAGGCCGCAAACACTGAAGAGGAGATCCTAAGTCATGGGTAAGGGTGGAAAACATGACATTCACTGGTGTTTCATGTACACCTGGTCTGAAGGCAATTTTATCACACCATGCATCACATATACATTCTATCTGTCTCTCTAGCTCTCCATCCATCTCTCCTTGAATCTGTCTGTCATATCTGTCTGTCCATCTAGCCCAGGTATGGGCAAACCCAGGTCTGGGGGCTGGATGTGGCCCCTTGGGCTCTTTTCTCTGGCCCTCCTCTCTCACACCATCCTATCCTTCCTTCTCTCTTTGCTTTCTCCTTCTCTCCCTCTTTCTCTTTCCCTTCCACCCTTTCGTCCTTCCTTCCCTCTCTTCCTGTTTCTCCTTCCTTCCTTCCTTTTCTTCCTTCCTTCCCCTTTTGTCTTTTCTTCCTTCTCTTTCCTTCCTCCCTCCCTCTTTCTCCATCCCTCCATTCCCTTCCAACCCTTTTGTCCTTCCTTCCTTCTCTTTTTACTTCTTTCCTTCTTCCCTTCCTTCCTTCCACCCTTTTGTCCTTCCCTCTCTTTTGTCTTTCCTTCCTTCTCTCTTTCCTTCTTCCTTACCTCCCTCCCTTCCGGCCCTCTTTCCTCCCTGTCTCCCTCTTTGTCCTTTCATCCTTTCTTCCCTTTTGTCTTTCCTTCATTCTCTCTTTCCTTTATCCTTTCCTTCCTTCCTTCTTTTCCCTTCCTCCTTCCCTTCCACCCTTTCATTCTTCCTTCCCTCCCTTTTGTCTTTCCTTCCTTCTCTCTTTCCTTCCTCTTTTGCTTTCTCCCTTCCACCCCTTTTTCTCCTTCCATCCTTCCCTTCCACCCTCTCGTCCTTCCTTCTTTCCTCTTTCCTCCCACTCTCCCTCTTTCTCTCTCTTTCCTTCCTTTCTTCCTTCCTTCCCTTTGGTCTTTCCTTCCTTCTCTCTTTCCTTTAACCTTTCCTTCCTTCCTTCTTTTCCCTTCCTCCTTCCCTCCCACCCTTTTGTCCTTCCTTCCCTCCCTTTTGTCTTTCCTTCCTTCTCTCTTTCCTTCCTCCTTCGCTTTCTCCCTTCCATCCCTTTTTTCTCCTTCCATCCTTCCCTTCCACCCTCTCGTCCTTCCTTCCCTCTTTCCTCCCACTCTCCCTTTCTCCTTTCTTCCTTCCTTCCCTTTGATCTTTCCTTCTTTCTCTTTTTCCTTTATCCTTCCCTTCCTTGCATCCTTCTCTTCATCCCTTCCTTCCTTCTTTTTTCCTTCACCCTTCCCTTCCTTCCAGCCTTTCATCCTTCCTTCCCTTTTGTCTTTCCTTCCCTATTTCTTTCCTTCCTTCTCTCTCTCTTTCCTTCCTCCTTTCCTTCCTTCCATCACCAGTCCTCCTAGCAAGTGAGTGTCACTATCTCAGCCACCCATGTAGACAATTTGAGATTTTGGAGTGTTTTGAAATTTCGGAGAAGGGATGCTCAACTTGTATTCGGGATGTTGCAATCCCAGGTGAGGGATGCTCAACCTGTATTGGAAGGGTTCAAGTCTGGTCTGTTTCGTTGCGTCTAACCAGCCCATCCAGTTGAAAGGCACATTAACGACAGAGACAACAGTTGCATCAGAACCTCATCCCCGTCTTACTGGGAACTACCCAGATTATAATTGCAAAATTTGGGGATGCCTCGTAAGGTCTCTCGCTAAAGGATCGGCTCATCAGAGTCTGGAAAAGTAACTTATCATTTACATGGCGCAGAGGAGAAGTAAAGGAAGATGGTTTCATAGAAATCTGGTCATCACATGCCCATCTACACTGCCATATAACGCAGCTTGAAGTTGGGCTGCTGTGAATTTTCCGGGCTGCATGGCCATATCCAAGAAGCATTCTCTCCTGACGTTTCACCCACATCTATGGCAGGCATCCTCAGAGGTTGTGAGGTCTGTTGGAAACTAGGCAAGTGGGGTTTATAAACCCGTGGAATAATGTCCAGGGTGGGAGAAAGAACTCTTGCCTGCTTGAGGCAAGTGTGAATGCTGCAATTGGCCGGCTTGATTAGTATTGAATGGCCTTGCAGCTTCAAAGCCTGGTTGCTTCCTGCCTGGAGGAATCCACTGTTGGGAGGTGTTAGCTGGCCCTTGGGAAATCCATGTCTAATCACCGCATTGTCATGTAGATACCTACATTCTCACATATATTATTATTATTATTATTATTATTATTACCAATGCATTAACACGGCAATCGCTACTCACCTTGATGACCAAGAGAAGTCTGGAACAATCGGGAACTCGGTCTGGACTATTTCTGCAGATAGCTTCGGAATTGCACTGTTTGTTTTGATCGGTGGGGGATATCATCTGTGGGAAACGATTCCTGTTTGTGCCAATGTTCAGCTGGAAGAGGAGCATGAGCTTCAGACAAGTTTGCACCTATGTGCAGTTGCACTGCACCATGGGCTTTGTAGTACGACTACTCCTCCTTCCTGGAGCTCCCAGATACCTTTGCGAGGCTTCCTTTGTGGACCGAAATCAATACTCCTCTTCCCTGAGATATATCCACTCTATACAGTTACAACAATAGCATTTCCGCCTTGATCTACACTGCCCTATATCCCAGGATCTGATCCCAGATTATCTGCTTTGAACTGGATTATATGAGTCTCCACTGTCATATAATCCGGGATAATCAGATAATGGCCTCTTCGACACTGCTGTATAATTCAGATTATCAAAGTGTGATAATCCACATTATCTTCTTTGAACTGGATTATATGAGTCTACATTGTCATATAATCTGGGATAATCAGATAATGGCCCCTTCAACACAGCCGTATAATCCAGATCATCTGAACAGATAATCCACATTATTTGCTTTGAACTGGATTACGTGAGTCTACAGTGGCATATAATCGGGGATAATCAAATAATGCCCCCTTCAACACTGCCGTATAATCCAGATTATCTAAGGAGATAATCCACATTATTTGCTTTGAACTGGATTATATGAGTCTCCACTGGCATATAATCTGGGATAATCCAATAATGGCCCCTTCAACACTGCTGTATAATTCAGATTATCTAAGAAGATAATCCATATTATTTGCTTTGAGCTGGATTATATGAGTCTATACTGTCATATAATCCGGGATAATCAGATAATGGCCCCTTCGACACTGCCATATAATTCAGATTATCAAAGCAGATAATCCACATTATCTGCTTTGAACTGGATTATATGAGCATACACTGCCATATAATCTGGGATAATCAGATAATGGCCCCTTCGACACTGCCATATAATCCATTATCTGCTTTGAACTGGATTATATGAGCATACACTGCCATATAATCTGGGATAATCAGATAATGGCCCCTTCGACACTGCCATATAATCCATTATCGTTTTATACCCTGTATTTTATTGTGCCTTCGGCTCTTGTAAGCCGCCACGAGCATCTGGGAGTCAGCGGCATAGAAACCCGAATAAATAAATAAATAAAAATTATCTGCTTTGAACTGGATTATATGAGCATACACTGCCATATAATCTGGGATAATCAGATAATGGCCCCTTTGACATTGCTGTATAATCCAGATTATCAAAGCAGATAATCCACATTATCTGCTTTGAACTGGTTTATATGTCCAAGATTATATACCATATAATCTTGGACAATTAGATAACGGCCCCTTCGACATTGCCATATAATCCAGATTATCAAAGCAGATGATCCACATCATTTGCTTTCAACTGGGTTATATGAGTCCTCGCTGTCATATAATACAGTTCATATCAGATAATCCAGTTCAAATCAGATAATCTGGATATTATATGTCAGTGTAGAAGGGGCCTTTGAAAGGTTCTCCGCCCTGGATGTAAGCAGCCCTTCCCATTCCTACATTCGAAACCCAACGTTGGTGTCCACCTGGGAGACGGTGTCATCATTGTGTCTCCCCAGAGGATCCAGGCGATAGTTATTCCTGAGCCCGAGGTTTTCTTGGTGCTTCAGCCGCTCGCAGACCTCCTGGGCCTTGACCTGCTGGGCATGTCGGCAGGACAGGATGGAGCCCGCCAGGCTCAGCATGATCCCGAGGACCGAGAGGAGGGTGAAGAAGGTGATCTGGGAAGGAGAGACCAAGAGAAAGAGGCGCGGGTGAGAATAACCCAGGTGCATCACAGGAGGGGTGTGCATCAAAGGGTGCTTCCAAACCAAGCCTTGGAAACCTTAGCATAGCCACACTCGACCGGTGTGGTAGATTCGCCCACCATCTCTATTTTGTTTCATCCGCAAACTTGATAAGGATCCCTGTCACTGAGAAGGACGTTGGACAGTTGGGAGGGCAGGCCCTTGACCCTGGCTCCGTGGGGCCTGTTCCTCCAACAATCCTGGAGCCGTCCAACAATGTTCTCATGTATTCCACAATAGCAGAGATAGATACCCAGGGTTGCATGTTGTAGGCCAGTGTTTCCCAACCTTTTTTGAGCCACGGCACACTTTTTACATTTACCAAATCCTGGAGCACACCACCAACGAAAATGACACTCTTAACACAGTAATACATATAGTTAATATGTTTTTAAATGTATTTATACACTCAGTGTGAAACCTGGGCCTGTTTCGATGAAGTCAACATAGATATCCTGGCAGGAATGGCAGAAAGACACAAACTTCCCACACAGAACTCCCATAACCAAGAGAAAATACTATAAGAGTTTGGTGGGCATTGACCTTGGGTTTTGGAGTTGTAGTTCACCGATATCCAGATAGCACTGTGGACTTAAACAATGTTGGATCAGGACCACACTTGGCATGAATACTCAATATGCCCAAATATGAACGCAGATGGAGTTCAGGTGAAATAGACCTTGACATTTGGGAGTTGTAGTTGCTGGGATTTATAGTTCTCCTACAATCAAAGAGCATTCTGAACCCCACCAATGATAGAACTGGGCCAAACTTCCCACACAGAACCCCCAGGAGGCAAGAGGAGGTCTCTACTTGGGGAAAGGGAGGCAGGCCTTCCCAATGCATGGAGAGGGAGAGACCAAGTAGACAACGGGTGGGGAGGGGGGGGTAATTTTTGTGCCTTTATCGAGGTAGGTTTCTTAGAGTTTTTATACTTCAACACACTAGACTCTCCCCCCCCCCCTTCCTGGAGGTTCCAATTTCCCACGGCACACCTGATGATCGCTCACGGCACACTAGTGTGCCCCGGCACACTAGTGTGCCCCGGCACACTGGTTGGGAAACACTGTTGTAGGCAGCTCTTTCTTTACTTCCTCCATTCCCACAGACTCTCTCTCTCTCTCTTCTTCCATTCTTCCTTTCCTTCCTCCCTTGCTTTCCGTCATATACCTCCACTTCTCTTTCTCTCCCTCCCTCACTTCCTTTTATCCTTCCTTCTCTGTTCTTCACTCCTTCCTTTCTCTTCCTTCTCCTTCCTTCCTTTCTCTTTCTTTCCCTTCCATCTTTCTTCCTTCCTCATTCTTTATTTCCCTCCCTCCCTTCTCTCCTTCCTTCCTTCCTCTTCCTTCTCCTTCCTTCCTTCTTTCCCTCCCTCCTCTTTCTTTCCCTTCTTTCCTTCCTGCAGAATAACTGCAGATGAGTTGATGGATAAGGAATATGTGCAATGACGACTGGAATAGCCCCAGACTATGATTGTGAATGGTGTGTTTTTAATAGTAATGTTTTAAAATGTTTTAATGGGTATTAAATTTTAATTTTAATGATTTGTATGTTAATTTAAGGCATTGAATAGTTGCCCGTATGTAAAGGACCGCCTCACCCCTTATTGCCCTCCGAGACCACTCCGATCCGAAGATGCCAACCTTTTGGTAATACCAACGATAAAGTCGGCGCACTTGACAGCAACCCGCCAGGCGTTCTCAGTTATAGCCCCTACGCTTATGGAACGCCCTGCCGGCCGGCACTAGGCTTCGAGGGACTTACTGCAATTTAGACGGGCCTGCAAGACCCATCTATTTAGGGCAGGCCTTCAATGAGTAAGCCCCCCAACATGTTGTTCCGTCTGCCGGGTGTGATGCTGCTTTTTATCTGTTTTATGCTGTATTTTATTGTATTTTAATGTGTTGCTGCTGCTTAATTGTATGTTGATCTTGATGTTTTAACCCTGTTTTTAACCCTGTTGTGAGCCGCCGCGAGCCCTTGGGAGTCGGCGGCCTAGAAGCCACAATAATAAATAAATAAATAAATAAAATAAAGCCACCTTGAGTCCCCTTCGGGGTTGAGAAGGGTGGGGTATAAATAAGGAAAAGTAATTTCTTCCTTCCCCTTCCACTTCCCTCCCTCCCTTTCCCTTCCCTCCTTCCTTCCTTCCTTCTTTCGTCTTCCTTCCTTCTTTCTTTCCTTTGTCTTCCTTGCCCTTCCTTCCTTCCTTCCTTCCTTCCACTTCCATCCCTCCCTTTCCCTTCCCTCCCTCCTTCCTTCCTTCCTTCCTTCTTTCTTTCGTCTTCCTTGCCCTTCCTTCCACTTTCCCTCCCTCCCTCCCTTTCCCATCTTTCTTTCTTTCTTTCTTTCTTTCTTTTGTCTTCCTTCCTTCTTTCTTTCCTTTGTCTTCCTTGCCCTTTCTTCCACTTTTCCTCCCTCCCTTTCCCTTCCTTCCTTCCTTCCTTCCTTCCTTTCTTTTGTCTTCCTTGCCCTTCCTTCCACTTTCCCTTCCTCCCTCCCTCCCTTTCCCTTCCTTCCTTCCTTCTTTCTTTCTTTTGTCTTCCTTCCTTCCTTCTTTCTTTCCTTTGTCTTCCTTGCCCTTCCTTCCACTTTCCCTCCCTCCCTTTCCCTTCCTTCCTTCCTTCCTTCCTTCCTTCCTTCCTTCTTTCTTTTGTCTTCCTTCCTTCCTTCTTTCTTTCCTTTGTCTTCCTTGCTCTTCCTTCCTTCCATTTCCCTCCCTCCCTTTCCTTTTCTTCCTTCCTTCCTTCTTTCTTTCTTTCATCATCCTTCCTTCTTTCTTTCCTTTGTCTTCCTTGCCCTTCCTTCCTTCCACTTCCCTCCCTCCCTTTCCCTTCCCTCCTTCCTTCCTTCCTTCTTTCGTCTTCCTTCCTTCTTTCTTTCCTTTGTCTTCCTTGCCCTTCCTTCCTTCCTTCCTTCCACTTCCATCCCTCCCTTTCCCTTCCCTCCCTCTCTCCTTCCTTTCTTCCTTCCTTCCTTCTTTCGTCTTCCTTCCTTCTTTCTTTCCTTTGTCTTCCTTGCCCTTCCTTCCTTCCTTCCTTCCACTTCCATCCCTCCCTTTCCCTTCCCTCCCTCCCTCCTTCCTTCCTTCCTTCCTTCCTTCCTTCCTTCCTTCCTTCCTTCCTTCCTTCCTTCCATCCACACTTACCACTGAGGTGAAAGGCCGTCTCCAGGAAATGATGCCAACTACTCCAGAGAATGCCAGCTAGGGAGAAAGACAAAGGAAAATAAGTTAATACGCACCGCAGCATGGACTGGAACGCCTAGTCATGTTGGCGTTAATTATTGATGAGATGATTGGCTGAGCTCGGAATTACTTTTAGAGGAGGCTTGTCTTAGAGCTAATTATCTGAAAAGTAAAAGTAATTAGTTGAAAAGTAATTAGTTCCAACTTATGGTGCCAAGTAGTTCTTTAAATAACACAAGGTGGCTGGATCTACACTGCCAAATAATTCAGCTTGAACTGCGTTATGTGGTCAGTGTAGACCAGGCCTGGGCAAACTTTGGCCCTCCAGGTGTTTTGGACTTCAACTCCCACAATTCCTAACAGCCTACTGGCTGTTAGGAATTGTGGGAGTTGGAATCCAAAACACCTGGAGGGACAAAGTTTGCCCAGGCCTGGTGTAGACCCTTATAACGAAGTTCAGTGCATGATATAAACGGCTTTGGCTACATCTACACTTCCACATATTGCAATACAGTTTGAACTGGCTTATATGGTCATATGGGTCTACACTGACCATATAATGCAGATCCAAACTGGGTTCTCTATGTAGATGTCGGTATATGGTGGATCTCCTTCTTATGGGAAAGGGAATGATAAGCTGCTGGGAACAACAAGCTCTCATTCTCCAGGAGACACTGCAAGGCGCATCCCTTTCATCGGGCCCTTGGCAGTGGAGACGCATCTCGTGGCCAAGGGAAAGGCAGTATTTATCAGTAAACGAGAGATGCTCTTTTTTTAAATGGAGCTCATTCAGTCTGAATTATTCATTGCTCTGTTTTTACAGTCAATGCGATTCAAAATGGGGCCAAATGCAAACCACTCCAGATACAGCAAACACAATGTCTACACGTTGAACAACCAATGAACACTTCGTTTGAGTGGGGACTTGTCTACATTGCTGTATAATGCCATGCCCGGATTACCCATAAGGCCAATGAGGCCATGGCCTAGGGGTGCAAGCCGAGGGGGGCGCAGATCATGGACCAAAAAAGAAAATTGGTCCGCGCCCCTTTCCCTCTTTCTCATGTCCCTCCTCGCTCCTTCTCCTGGCAAAGTCTCTGCTCTGTCTCGCGCTCTCTCTCTTGTTCTCTCTCTCGCTGTCGCACGCGCTCTTTCTCCTTCTCTCTCTCTCTTTCTCGTGTGCGCTCTCTCTCTCGCTCTCTCTCGCTCGCTCTCTCGCTCTCTTGTTCTCTCTCTTGCTGTCGCACGCGCTCTCTCTCCTTCTCTCTCTCTCTCTCTCTCTCTTGTTCTCTCTTTGTGCTCTCTCTCTCTCCTTCTCTCTCTCTCTCTCGCATGCGCTCTCTCTCTTGTTCTCTCTCTTGCTCTGTCGCACGCGCTCTCTCTCCTTCTCTCTCTCTCTCGTGCGCTCTCTCTTGCTCTCTCTCTCTCTCTCGCTCTCTCTCTCTCCTTCTCTCTCTCTCTCTTGTTCGCGCTCTCTCTTGTTCGCTCTCTCTCTCACGCTCTCTCGCCTTCGTACGCTCTTCTCTCCTTCTCTCTCTCTCTCTCTCTCTCTCTCTCTCTCTCTTGTTCTCTCTTGCTCTCTCTCTCTCTTGCTCTCTCTCTCGCTCTCTCTCCTTCTTCCTCTCTCTCTCTCTCTCTCGTGCTCTCTCTCTCTCTCTCTCGCACGCTCTCTCTCTCTTGTTCTCTCTCTCTCGCTCTGTCGCACACGCTCTCTCTCTCTCTCTCTCTCTCTCTCTCTGCGCTCTCTCTCTCTCTCTCTCTCTCGCTCTGTCGCACGTGCTCTCTCTCTCTCCTTCTCTCTCTCTCTCGCACGCGCTCTCTCTCTTGTTCTCTCTCTTCCCTCTCTCTCCTTCTCTCTCTCTCCTTCTCTCTCTCTCTCTCTCGCGCTCTCTCTCTTGTTCTCTCTCTCTGCTCTGTCGCACGCGCTCTCTCTCCTTCTCTCTCTCTCTCTCTCTGTGCGCTCTCTCTCGCTCTCTCTCTCGCATGCTCTCTCTCTCTTGTTCTCTCTCGCTCTGTCGCACGCGCTCTCTCTCCTCTCTCTCTCTCTCTCGCACGCGCGCTCTCTCTTGTTCTCTCTCTCGCTCTGTCGCACGCGCTCTCTCTCTCTCTCCTTCTCTCTCTCTCTCTCTCGTGCGCTCTCTCTCTCGCACGCTCTCTCTTGTTCTCTCTCTTTCTCGCTCTGTCGCACACGCTCTCTCTCCTTCTCTCTCTCTCTCTCGTGCGCTCTCTCGCGCTCTCTCTTGTTCTCTCTCTCTCTCGCTCTGTCGCACGTGCTCTCTCTCTCCTTCTCTCTCTCTCTCTCTCTCGTGCGAGTTTGCACCCGCTGCGCTCTCCCCAAGCCTCCCGACTCCCGAGGAAACCTTCAGAGCACAGCGGAGCTTTCCAGACGGTGGGAATGCATGGGGACCTTGGAGGTGGCGGGATGGTGCCTACTCGCCTTTCTCTTCTGCTCCGGAGGCACCATGGGTGGGTCTGAGTGGTGTGTGTGGGGGGGGGGTCGTAATTCCAAAGTGTGGCCTAGGGCGCAAAAAAGCGTTAATCCGGGCCTGTATAATGCAGTTTGAAACTGAATTATGTGGTGAGTGTAGACTCATATAATGCACCTCCAAACTTCATTATAGGGCAGTGTCAATGGGGCTGTTGTAGATCAGTCACCAGCGGCTGATGGTTTAACTGATGATTTAGAGAGGATTGTGAGCTTTCCTGTGGCACAAAGTGATGGGCCCTCAAGTCTGGGAAATGATGGTTCTCTCTGTGAGAAAACCAGTTCAGAAAGTGCAGGGCCTCAAGGGCATTCAGGGGAGGCAGGAGTAGCAACAGCAGATAAGGAATCAAGCGAAGAGCTGAGTGATAAGGAGGGTTCCCATGGGAACCCACCTGCAGCTACGGAGATCAATCAAAGTCATCATTTGCAAATCAGAGATGAAAATAGATTGTATTGTTCAGAGAGATGACATAGGAAAGTTGTGAAAGAAATTCACAGGAAACGGAATGATTTCATGGGTGTCTATTATATGGCAGTGTCGATGGGGCAGTGTCGGAAAGTGCAGAGCCTCAAGGGCAGGGGTGCTCAAACTAAGGCCCGCGGGCTGGATATGGCCCTCCAAGGTTATTTACCCGGCCCTCGCTCAGGGTCAACCTAAGTCTGAAACGACTTGAAAGCACACAACAATAACAACAATCCTATCTCATCTGCCAAAAGAAGGCCCACACTTTCCATTGAAATACCAATAAGTTTATATTTGTTAAACTTATTCTTCATTTTAATAATTGTATTTTTTTAGTGTTTTTTGCACTACAAATAATATGGTCTCTCTAAATTAATAGCAAGGATCCCTGTTGCTCATTGCTCACCAATAATAGTAATAAGAAATTATTATTGTTGTTGTTATTGTTTTTATTTTAGAGATATCATCTTCTAAAGGTGCTCCTTTCACATATTAACTAATAATAACGTATTTATGGTGGGTATTTTTCTCTTCCATTTTAACCTCGACTGCACACATGTGAGTCCAGTACAACCACGCTCTCATGTTTATGCATGGCTTTTCATGGATTACAAACCACAGGGCATGCGTGAACAGGTTGAGTGTCACAACGCTTGTGTGCAACAGGACGCCCTGGTTTCGGCACAGAACCAAACCCTCCTTTGCTACTGCAGAGATCAATCACGATGATAAGCTGCTGAGCAGACATTCGTATCAGATGGCAGAGGCTTCTTGCGTTGCCTGTTTTGCGTATTATTGCCTGGATGTTTTGTGCTATCGCTGACTGTTTTGTTTATGGCCGGCGTTCAGAGCCATTTTGCCAGCTCCCAGTAAGGATCACGGGATTTGAACCCATTTCTCCACTCATTGGAGCAATGGGGAGAAATCACAGGCCCCCTCTACACAGCTGGCTGTTTCCCTATACCTTCTCATGGCCTCTTGGTGACCTCTGGCATTTTCTTGCAACACTTTAGTGACCTCTTGGAGTAACATCTGGCCCTTTCTCACAGCCCTTTAGTGAACTCTTGGACTACATCTGCTGTTTTCCCACGACCCTTTAGTGACCCCTTGAGATAACAGCTGCCACTTTCCCACAAACCTTGAGTGACCTTTTGGGGTAATATTTAAGCTATTTCCATGACCCTTCAGTAACCTCTCATAGTAACATCTGGCCCTTTCCCACGACCCTTTAGTGACCCCTTACAATAACAGCTGCCACTTTCCCACAACCCTTGAGTGACCTTTTGGGGTAATATTTAAGCTTTTTCCATGACCCTTCAGTAACCTCTCATAGTAACATCTGGCCCTTTCGCGACCCTTTCGTGACCCTTAAGATAACAGCTGCCACTTTCCCACAACCCTTGAGTGACCTTTTGGGGTAATATTTAAGCTTTTTCCATGACCCTTCAGTAACCTCTCATAGTAACATCTGGCCCTTTCCCACGACCCTTTAGTGACCCCTTGAGATAACAGCTGCCACTTTCCCACAACCCTTGAGTGACCTTTTGGGGTAATATTTAAGCTTTTTCCATGACCCTTCAGTAACCTCTCATAGTAACATCTGGCCCTTTCCCGCGACCCTTTAGTGACCCCTTAAGATAACAGCTGCCACTTTCCCACAACCCTTGAGTGACCTTTTGGGGTAATATTTAAGCTTTTTCCATGACCCTTCAGTAACCTCTCATAGTAACATCTGGCCCTTTAACCTCTCATAGTAACATCTGGCCCTTTCCCGCGACCCTTTAGTGGCACCTTACGATAACAGCTGCCATTTTCCCACAACCCTTGAGTGACCTTTTGGGGTAATATTTAAGCTTTTCCCATGACCCTTCAGTAACCTCTCATAGTAACATCTGGTCCTTTCCCACGACCCTTTAGTGACCCCTTAAGATAACAGCTGCCATTTTCCCACAACCCTTGAGTGACCTTTTGGGGTAACATTTAAGCTTTTTCCATGACCCTTCAGTAACCTCTCATAGTAACATCTGGCCCTTTCCTGCGACCTTTTAGTGACCCCTATAACAGCTGGCTCTTTCCCTTTGTATTAAGATAACAGCAGGTATTTTCCCGTGACCCTTTAGTGACCCCTTAAGATAACAGCTGCCATTTTCCCACAACCCTTGAGTGACCTTTTGGGGTAACATTTAAGCTTTTTCCATGACCCTTCAGTAACCTCTCATAGTAACATCTGGCCCTTTCCTGCGACCCTTTAGTGACCCCTATAACAGCTGGCTCTTTCCTGCAATCTTCTAGTGATGTATTAAGATAACAGCAGGTATTTTCCCGTGACCCTTTAGTGACCACTTAAGATAACAGCTGGCGCTTTCCTGCAACCTTTTAATAACCTTTTGGGGGTAATAGTTGGCCTTTTTCCGTGACCCTTCAGTGACCTCTTGGGGTAATATTGAGCCCTTTCTTACAATCCTTTAGTGACTTCTTAGGGTAACATTTAGACTTTTCCCATGACCCTTTAGTGACCTCTTGGGGTAACAGCTGGCTCTTTCCCACAACCCTTTAGTGACCTTTTAAGATAACAGCTGGCTTTTCCTGTGACCCTTTAGTGATCGCTTGTGATAACAGCTGGATTTTCCCCACAATCTTCTAGTGACCTCTTAAGAAAACAGCTGTCCCCCCCCCCCCCACACACACACACACACGCTTCAGTGATGCCTTAGCATAGCAGCCACCGTTTAGTGCCTCCTTGGGGTAACAGCTGGCTGTTTCCTGTGAACCTCCATCCCACCCCATCCACACTCTGTGCCCAACTCACCGGAAAGCCAGCCCAGATGGGGCATGAGCTTCGGAGGCTGTTCTGCGGAGCGACGGTGGTGGTCACCAGGAGGCTGAGGGTCACAATCAGAACCCCCAGGACCATCTGGATGAAGCCCAAGAGGAGGAGGATTTGAAGCCAGGCGCGGCGGACGCGTAGGTGAGTGAAGCTGCGGGTCGTGCGCGTGGTCAGTGAATAGCTGGAGTCGCTGCGAGAGGGCATGACGCTGCCCCAGAAGAGGCGGATGGAAGGACCCCGGAAACAGCCACGGAGCAGACCAAACAAAGTCCATGAGGAGCCACCTTCTTCTGCTCTATGGCCTCATTTTTCATCAGAGGGCAACCTTAATGAGCCTTTCCATTTCCAAAGATATATAAGCATAATGGGTGCTGTGTCCCAGATGTCTCTCCCTTCAGGGGGAGAAGGGCAGGGTAAAAGTGCATGAAATTAATTAATTAATTAATTAATTTCTTGCTTCCTTAATTTTTGACTTATATTGGGGTTCCTTGACGAGGTAAATAAAATATAGGTGGTTTCAGGGAATGAAGTGTGGATTAAGGGCAAAATGCAGGTGGTGCAAGAATACCACTTTCCACGTCAAAGCATCATGAATCTCTACTATCCACTTCTTGGAACAATAAGGAAGTGGGAAATTAAGACGGAAAGGGGTCGTGTGGGTGTTTTTAAGCAAAGGCTGCATGACCATCTGTTGGGAGGCCTTTGATGGTGTCTTCCTGCATGGCAGAAGGGGGTGGACTGGATGGCCCTTGGAGTCCCTTTCAACTCTAATGTAATATAGCCTGCCTTGGAGTCCAATGGAGCCTCCTTCTCTGGAAGTTTTTAAGCAGAGGCTGGATGGCCATCTGTCAGGAGGGCTTTGATGGTGTCCTGCATTGCAGGAGGGGCGGACTGGATGACCCTTGGGGATCCCTTCCAATTCTAGTGTAATATAGCCTGCCTTGGAATCTGATAGAGATTTTTAAGCAGAGGATGGATGGCCATCTGTCAGGAGGGCTTTGATGGTGTCAAGGGTTGGACTGGATGGCCTTTGGGGGTCCCTTCCAACTCTAGTGTAATATAGCCTGCCTTGGAGTCTCCTTCCCTGCTGGTTTTTAAGCAGAGGCTGGATGGCCATCTATCGAGAGGGCTTTGATGGTGTCCTGCATTGCAGAATGGGGGTCCCCTCCAATTCTAAGATTTTATGATTCTAGTCCACAGACCGCCAATGGGAATGGCTCTCAAAGGGGCCATGGATGGGTCCAGAGAAGGCAAGTGAAGCGCCACAGGATCACCGTGAAGCAGCTGCTTCCAGAGAAGGGAAAAGATTGCAAGTTGTTTCCGGAGATGGACTGAAAATATACATCCTTCCCTAGAACGGCTGCCCTTTGTGCCCACTCACCCCTTGATGCCAGTCTCCACACTAATGGAGAAGGAAATTAGGCTGGAAAAGAAGGCGTCCAAGTCACCAAACTGCCGGCAAACCAATCTGGTGCTGCAAGAGCCAATCCAAGGATGGATCATACGATGGATGCCATTCCATTCTGGCAGAGACGACGAACCCACGGATTAAAACATTCACCAGAAAATAAAAGTTTGCAAGACTTGGTTGCTCGTAGCTGTTGAGTTCCAGAAAATGACATGTTCTTCTTGGATCTTGAAGGCCTCAAACTCTGATCTCTCTGGAAGAAAGAAGAGTCATGGCTTTGAAAAAAGAAACGGGTACAAGTCGGATACAGCGTTATGCTATTAGGACAGTAAGAGCTGTTTAGGCAGTGGAATATTATGCTGCCCGGGTGTCTGGTGGAGACTCCTCTGGAGATTTTAAAGCAGAAACTGGATGGCCATCTGACAGGAGGGCTTTGATGGTGTGATGCAGTGTTTTTCAACCTTTTTTGAGCTGCGGCACATTTTTTACATTTACAAAATCATGGTGCACACCACCAACCAAAATGACACTCTAACACAGTCATACATATAGTTAATATGTCTTTAAATGTATTCATACACTCAGTGTGAAACCTGGACCTGTTTCAATGAACACAACATAGATATCCTGGCAGGAATGGCAGAAAGAAACAAAGCGAGCAGAGCGAGGCTGGGAAGAAGGGAGCCCGAGTGGAGAAAAAAAAGTGTTCGGCAGGAGGGGGAAGAAAGGGTATTGGAGGTTCCAATTTCCCACGGCACACCTGATGATCGCTCACGGCACACTAGTGTGCCACTGGTTGGGAAACACTGGTGTAATGGGGTTGAGCTGGGTGGCCTTTGGGATCTCTTCCAACTCTAAGATTCTATGAAACGCATCAGCAAAAGAATGGTAAAACATCAAAACATCCGGGCATCCCCTGGGCCTTGCAGACAGACAATTCTCTCACACCAGAAGCAACTTGCAGTTTCTCAAGTCGCTCCTGACATGGAAAAAAAGCAAAAGTTCATCTCTACTTTGCAACCCAGTCCACTTACAAAGCTGCTAAGATGCCAACTTTCAATAATAATAATAATAATAATAATAAATTATCTGAGCTGAGATATTATCAGCTGCTGCAAGAAGATCGCTCAGACAGACTACAAGCAGAGGCATAACACTAACTTGTGCCACAAATACTATCTGCCTGCGACAAAGACTTGTGGGATCACAAGCCTGAAAAAGTTACGGAAAATGAACACATCAGTAATAATAATAATAATAATAATAATCTTTATTTATACCCCGCCACCATCTTCCCAATGGGGACTCAGGGCGGCTTACATGAGGCCAGGCCCAAACAAGAGGTAACAATAAAATAAAATCAAAAACATCAACAACACAATAAACATATAAGCATATAAATAAAAGCAATGTGCAACAATATCTAAAAACACAAATGACAAAGCGGGCCGCATGCACAAGATAAAATGTTAAAAACACAAGGTCAAACTACTCTGGGACTTCCAAATTCAGACTGACAGAGTTTAGGAGCACAAGATTCCTGACCTCACGATTGTGTGTGTGTGGGAAGGGGGAGACACCGAGTATGGATTGTCGATGTTGCAATCCCAGGCAACAGCAGAATTAATGAGAAGCAACTGGAAAGACTGACACAATACAAGGATTTAAAGATCGAACTGCAAAGACTCTGGCACAAGCCAGCCAAAGTGGTCCCAGTGGTGATGGGCACACTGGGTGCAGTGCCTAAAGACCTTGGCCTGTACTTAAAAACAATTGGTGCTGACAAAATTACCATCTGCCGGCTGCAAAAGGCCACCTTACTGGGATCTGCATGCATTAGTTGCCGATACATAGTCCTAGACACTTGGGAAGTGTCCAACGTGTGATCCAATACAACAGCCAGCATGGTGATCTTGTTTGCTATGTACTAATCTTATGTATCAAATAATAATATAATTAATAATTAATAAATTAATTATATTAATTCATTAATAATTAATAATATTTATACCTCGCCACCATCTCCCCAAGGGGACTCGGGGCGGCTTACATGAGGCCAAGCCCAAAGACACATAATAACAACATAACAGCAAATAATACAACAATACAATCAATATAACTTACACACAAGCAATAACAAACAGTTTAAAACCATTCTGGGCGGGCCAAATGTGCAATATTAAAATTTTAAAATAAATAACGCTGGATGTGAACAGAGGTAGAATGTATGTAAACAGGAAGGTATTAAAGGATAATGTGGGGCAGATAACCCAACAAGTAATTAAAGTGCTTATGAGGACATTTGGCAAGGAATTGATCACAGCAGGGCGTTATTTGCTTTACTCAGGGAAGGCACATTGGAACAGCCCGTTTTCAGGCTCCTCCTAAAAACTGCCAATGTGGGGGCTTGTCTAATAACCTTGGGAAGCGAGTTCCAGAGTCGGGGGGCCAGCACAGAGAAGGCCCTCTCCCTTGTCCCCACCAAACGTGCCTGCGAAGGCGGTGGGAGCCAGGGGCGGTCTAAGGTAATTTTAAATTGTAGGCGAACATTATTTTGGTGCCCCCCCAAAACATTATTTTGCCGCCCCCCATGTAAAATACATATAGAATTATAATATCACAATACCATTAGTAGTATTATATTGTATCAATGTATATACAATATATTATACCATACTCATACTATATTATATCATAACTATATTATACTACATTACAATATAATTATAATATAATTTATTGACATTATAATATAATGTAACATTCTATTATATTATTATTATAAAATAATAAAATTATTTATTTAAATAAAATTATCCTCTAATAAATATTTTCATTACTCCTATAAAACTCAAATAACCCAAAAATAAAGTAAAATAAAATATTATATATTACTATTTTGTACAATACCACTATACTGCAATATTGTTCGTAATATTACATGTAATATAAAATATATCATTATTCTATTGTTATATTGTATTTGTAATATATTGTATGACAATATTAAGCAGAACTGTATAATAATCAACAAGAAATGCAATGTAAATGCATCAAAATCAGAATATATTACCTACCACCCGACTCATAATTCATAGGAGTCTCCATAAGTCCAAAATTAGGATCCCAATGTAAATGTAAATAGAAAACAGCCAAAATGTTCAAATGAGGTCAAATACAGGCAGCGCGGCCTGGGCAAACTTGGGCCCTCCCCCCCTCTAGGTGTTTTGGACTCCTCATAGCCTCAGGCCCCTCAGGTCTAGACAGAAATAGAGCCGAAGAAAGGAAGGAGGGAGAGAAGAGGTCACAGAGGAGGAGGAGGAGGAAAGCCCTTCATTCATTCCTTCACTTACACTTCCTTCACTGATTCTTTTCTCCTTCCTGCAAACGCAGCGCGGAGACAAAGGGAGAGGGGAAGCACTCCCTGCCTGCCCGATAGGGAGTGCTTTGCTTACAGACTTCTGCGCAAGGGGAGCTACTGGGCATGCACGGAGGTTTTTCGCGCATGTGCAGTTGCTCCTGCGCTCAACTTCAGCTCCGAGCAACTGCGCCTGCGTGAAAACCTCCCGCGTGCCCAGAAGCGGCATCGGAGCGCACAAGGCCGGGGTCAAAAAGCAGGCAGCTGCAGCACTGTCTGAGGAACATCGGCAGGGCCAGGATGGCGCCCCATGCGGCCAGTATGGCGCCCCCTTCCCAGGTGGCGCCCTAGGCGGCCGCCTACTTGGCCTATCTTGTAGGACCGCCCCTGGTGGGAGCGACAGCAGGGCCTCTCCAAATGATCGAAGAGATCACCTGGGTTCATAAAAATGCGGTCACGCAGGTAGGCGGGTCCCAAACCGTTCAGGGCTTTGTAGGCAAGAACCTGCACCTTGAATTGGGACCGGAAGATGAACGGCAGCCAATGGAGCTCCTTAAACAGGGGGGTTGACCGCTCCCTGTAAGTCGCTCCAGTTAGTAATCTGGCTGCCACCCGTTGGACCAATTGAAACTTCTGGGCTGTCTTCAAGGGCAGCCCCCGTAGAGTGCATTACAGTAATCCAATCCAATAATAATATTATTATACAGTAATCCAATCCAATAGTATTATTAATAGTAATAATAATAATAGATGATTTTTAATTTAATAATACGCCAACTTTCCTTTTTTATGGGGACACAAGGGACCCAGATGCCTTCGCCCAAGATGGATCTAAGGGAAGACGAGGCATCAGTCTTGCTCCTTGGAATCCTAGAGGTAGATGAGACCCCAAAGTCCAACCCAAGTATAATGGGGGAAGACACAACCCAAACTCTCCCAACAGATGGCCATCCAGCCTGCTTGAAAACCTCCAGAGAAGTAGGCTCCACGAAACTCCTAGACAGCATAATTTTCCACTGTCGAACCATCAGGAAGTTATTCCTAAGGTTTAGATGGGATCTCTTTTCCTGTAATTTGGATCCATTGCTTCCGAGACATAACGGAAACAAACTTGCCCCTTTCTCCTCCTTTCAGATCTTTAAATATGGCCCTCCTTTCCCTTCTCAGGCTCCTTAAGCCGTTCTTCATAAGGCTTTGCTTCCAAAACTTTGATCCTTTCGGCCACCCTTGTCTGAGTTGTGATGGGCCCAGGACATGGTATGATTCCAGGTGAGCTCTGGCCAAAGCACAACCGAGTGGGATGATGACTCCCTTCGATTTGGGCAATATCCTCCCATTGATGCAGACTCGAGTGGGACTTACAATACCTGCTGCTTCCCTGCTCCCAAGACCCCCTCTCTTCCCCATCTCCTCTTTCACTCAGCCCCAAATGCCAGTACGAAACATCTGCAGCCTTACCAGGGATGGGAGGCATCCGTCTGCCCAGCTGCAGGGTAGCTCTGGGCCAGGGCTATTCCTGGCGCCTGCATCCCTCTGTCTCTGGAGGATGCTCTGGCTGGTCCTGATGCTGCAGGGAAGAAGGACACGCCCTGCTGCAATGCTTCCTGGGAGTTGTAGTTTGCCAATCAAACAGCTAGGAAGCTGGACTCTGACAGACATCAACTCTTGCATTATATATCCCCCAACTCTTGCATTATATATTGAAACTGCATTATATGATCCGTGTGGGCACATAGAATGCCACTCAACTGCATTATATGATCAGTGTAGGCATATATAATGCCACTCAACTGCATTATATCATCAGTGTAAGCACATATAATGCCACTCAACTGCATTATATGATCAGTGTAGGCATATATAATGCCACTCAACTGCATCATATCATCAGTGTAAGCACATATAATGCCATTCAACTGCGCTATATGATCAGTGTAGGCACATATAATGCCATTCAACTGTGTTATGTGATCGGTGTAGGCACATATAATGCCATTCAACTGTGCTATATGATCAGTGTAGGTACATATAATGCCATTCAACTGCGCTATATGATCGGTGTAGGCACATATAATGCCATTCAACTGTGCTATAGGATCAGTGTAGGCACATATAATGCCATTCAACTGCATTATGTGATAAGTGTAGGCTCACATAATAATAATAATAACAACAACAATAATAATAATGATGATGATGATGATGATGATGATTCATTGGAAAAGAAAAAAGTTTGGATTGTTGATGTCGCCATACCAGGTGACAGTCGCATTGAGGGAAAACAACAGGAAAAACTCAGCCGAACCGCAAAGGCTCTGGCATAAACCATTAGGAAGAACATCCTGACACAAAGAGCTGTTCAATAGTGAAATATGCTGCCTTGGAGTTCAAATGCTGGATGGTCATCTGTCCGGAGGGCTTTGATAGTGTCTTCCTGCATAGCGAGGTGTTGGACTGGGTGACCCCTGAGGGTCTCTTCCAACTTGATGATCCTATGAAATTGGGTCCTTTAGGTCAGTGTTTTCCAACCTTTTTTGAGCCACGGCACATTTTTTACATTTACAAAATCCTGGGGCACACCACCAACCAAAATGACCCAAAATGACACTCTAACACAGTAATACATATAGTTAATATGTTTTAAAATGTATTTATACACTCAGTGTGAAACCTGGGTCTGTTTCGATGAACACAACATATATATGACTTCTCCTCACATATTTATACATGGCTATCATGTCTTCTCTCAGCCTTCTCTTCTTCAGGCTAAACATGCCCAGCTCTTCAAGCCGCTCCTCATAGAGCGTGTTCTCCAGACCTTTGTGAAATTTCACCCTGAGTGAAACTTGCTTCGAGTTAACTATGGATGTCATGGAGCTGTTATAAACAGTTCTTTGGGGGGGGGGGGACTCTCGAAAAATCCAGTAAAATAGTTTTAAAAAAAAATCATTTCCAAGCGGAGAGGCTCAATTTGTTTCTTGAAACCTGTGAGGGGCTGATAGGAGGGGGAGTGCCAATTTCCCACGGCACACCTGATGATTGCTCGCGGCACACTAGTGTGCCACGGCACACTGGTTGGGAAACACTGCTTTAGGTCATGCATTCCCCATCCTTACCGTTGAACTGCAAGAAATCCAGTTGCAGGGTTGTAGGTGTCAGCTGTGAAGGCTAGTAGCAGATCCCAGCTCTGAGCCCTTTCCCTCTATTTCCATTTGCCATCAAGGCGGTTCCCTTGAGGTTCCTCCGGGGCTGCTAATGGAAGTGTTTCCTCCGCCTTCCTCGGCTCTTTCCTCTTCCCCACTTGACACTAAGTGCAGGCAGATGGAATTGGTGGAAACCCCAAAGAGCCTGGGCTTAGCACTCCCTTGCCTTTTCATACCACACTCATGCCACCCTGGCACCGTGAAGAAAATGCCAGGCCGGGGGGGGGGGGGGAGGTTTGCAAGGAATATGTTTTAATATATGCATTTTATTGAATGTATTTTATAATAGCGATATATTCTGACTGTGTTGTGACCCATCTCAACTTGTCAGGAGAGGCAGGTAATAAAACAACAACAACAAGGCCCTCGGAACAATGTCTTCCTTCTCATTTCTACTTGTGCATGCATCCCACCTTTGCCCCAGTGACCTTGTATATGTATTCCCTGGTCCGTGGATACTGAGATCCTCCCCATCGTCCCTCTGCATGCACCTCACTCTCGTTCCCATAACTCTGTGTCCTATAACTCTGCGTTCTCTCCACTCCCACAATCCACAACTGGCCCGGTAGCCACTTGGGCCGCATGACCCACCTGGCCTTCCTTTGGTGGCCTTCCTTCTCATTTCCCTTTGTTCATGCATCTCATCTTTGCCCCAGTGTTATCGAACAGCTGCCACTTCCCCGGACCGGCTGCTCCGACAACCGGGCAAGTCTTGTGGACCGACCACAGAGCAGAGCCCGCGAGGGTTCAGTTAACCTGGCGAGCCAGGAGCGGTTAGGCCCTCGTAATCTACCCGCCTCCCTTGGACCCAAATATGCTCACCAATCTGTTAGGTAGATGCCATGAAATTGTTTATTCTGCTCAGCTGAGTAGGATGCGACCGCAAATTCCCTGATCCCGCAAAGACGCATGCATATACATTCAAAACATTGGTTTTTAAAGGTTACAGAACTGTCAAAACAATTGAAATTCCCGCCCACTTCCTCCTGGCTGACCGGCTGATGATTGGTCGGACCAGCTGATGGGCGGGAGGCCGGTCAGTTCCAGGGAGCCTATCAGCGCTCACTCCCACTTGCCGGCTTCGGCCAATCAGAGGTCTGTGGCCATATATGGAGTTCCAGGAAGGGAAGCTTAGACGGAAATGGCTGTCAATATTGGCATATGAGTAAAACAAAAGAGTCCTAGCTAGGTAAACGACCTTAAATGACACCTGGGAGTGATAGGATTAATGGATTTGAGGATGAATGGGAAAAGGAGGAAGAGACTTGACGACAGAAATTCACTCAAGCCTTTGGGTGACAAAAGGTTATTTTGGGACACAATCTGGTTTCCGAGGCCATTTGTGGCTCCCGCTGTGTGAGCAAATATTTCATGTCCAGGTCCCAGAGGAGGAATTAATTGGACTAAACTCCGATGATTAATACTTCCTTCAGGCTGATGGAATGTGGGCCCAAGACAAGGGCCTGGGTGATCCAAAACAAGATTTCCATCAGAAAGAGCTCATGCAATGAGAACAATGGTGATCCATAAAAGGCTTAGGATGGGAATCCAGTTATTTCCTCTCAGCTGACACAATAGCGAAAATACAGGCAATCCTTCTTTACATGGGAAAGAGGGGGAAGGGAAGGGGTTACAAGGGGTTAAAGGGAAAACTTATGAAGCCACACTGTACATACAGGGATACAGGGGTACAGAAATGAGTCTATGATCCGTGTCCTTGGGCGAACTACATATCCCAGCCTGCAAAGGCTTGGGCTGCAGGTTCAAAACCCCACAAAAGCCCATAGATGTATTTTTGGCTCTCTGGCTGCTTTCAGCCAGAAAGGGATCTTGAGTTCGCTTTAGGGTCCTTGATGAATAGAGAGGCTTCTTGGCTCAATCAGCCAGGGAGAAGCGTCAGGAGCAGTCCAGGAGAAAAAAACGATCAGAAAAAGGCAAATAGAGGCACAGTACGTGGGAGAACTAGATCTTCTTTTTGGCATCAATCTCTGTTCATCACCCACCCCCCCTGAAGAGATCTCTTTGAGCCGGACTGTTCCAAAAGCTGTTGTTTTAGAGCTGGGATATGTTTCCCCCAGGCCGGAAAAAGGATAGGGAGAGAGGAAGAGAGAGAAGAGGAAACGATGGGAGAAATGGCAGAGTGTTTATTTATTGTTTTGTAACGTGTGGCCAAAATGTCTTCCATACTATGTGCTGTATGAAGTGTTGTAAATGTGGAGATGGGAGGTAATGGTGGCCGGGTTTACTGGCAGGGACGAATTTGGTGCAGTGTGATGTATGGAACTGAGTGAGGCAGAAGGGAAGGGGGAAAAGGAGTCTGGTACTGGTGCAACTTAGGCCATGGGCCAAAAGGAATACTGGGGACTCTCTGCAGTTGGTTCTTTTTGGGTTTGGGGCTTCCTGGCTCGACTACACCAGTGACCACGTAATTTCAATCCCTGTGGATACCGAGACCAGTTGAGGTTCCCTGGTATTCGCGGATTTATATTTTATCTATATAAGCAGGCCCGGATTATCATTGAGGGCAGCAAGGCCGTGGCCTATGGGCGTAAGCCGAGGGTGGCGCCAGATCAAGGCCAAAAAAAAATGGCGATGACTCACGCTGAGTTGTCCCAGCGGCAGCTGCTCGGTGCCCTTCCACGCGGCGCCCCATTCATGCAGTGCAGCTGCCACTGCCTTTGGGACAACTCGCCGTGGTCTCAGAAGGAGGGAGGGAGGAGGAGTGCAGCCCGAGCGACGCCACTCCCTCCGGGGGCGGGACCCGAGTGGAGGACAAAGGAAGGGAATCCCCCGGTGCCGCTGCCGGTCATGTGTGGCTCCCAGAGACACGGCGGAGGAGAAAGAGCTGCCCTCCTGCCGCGCGCGCATGCCCGCCAGTGGCTCCGGGGTGGGGCTTCCCTCTGCCTCGTCATCCTCCTCGCGCCCAAGGAAGGAGGGCGCGAAGAGGATGACGCAGAGGGAAACCCCGCCCCCAGGGCCGCTGGCGCCTGGTGGGCATGCGGGCAGGGCAGGAGGGCGCCTCTTCCTCCTCTGCCATGTCCCTGGGTACCACACATGGCCGGCAGCAGCACCAGGGGCTTCCCTTCTTTCCTCCTCCTCCTCGGGCATGCACGCGCGGCAGGAGGTCGCCTCTGCCTCCTCCTCTGCCGTGTCCCTGGGTGCCCAAGGATGGAGGGAAGGATGATGCAGAGGGAAGCCCCGCCCTGGGGCCGCTGCCGCGCATGCCCAGCAATGCCCCGGGGGCGCGGCTTCCCAAGTGTGGCCTAGGGCGCCAAAATCAATTAATCCGGGCCTGTATATAAGCCACTCTGAGAAGAGTGGGATATAAATGTCGTAAATAAATAAACCATGGATACCGAGATCTATCGTTTCTCCCTCAGTATCCGCGGGTCTATGCTCTATGTTTCCTTCATGCCCTCCACTCTCATTCTCGTAAGTCTACATCAACTTCAATCCTCATGGATACTGAGACCGATTGGGGTTCCCTGGTATCCGCGGATTTATATTCTATCTATATAAGCCACTCTGAGAAGAGTGGGATATAAATGTCTTAAATAAATAAACTGTGGATATCGAGATTTATCGTTTCTCCCTCAGTGTCCATGAGTCTATGTTCTATGTTTCCTTCACGCCCCCACCCTCATTCCCGTAAGTCTACATCAACTTCAATCCCTGTGGATACTGAGACTGGTTGGGGTTCGCCGGTATCCGTGGATTTCTATTCTATGTTCCCTTTTTGCCTCGCCAATCTTTCACCCCATGGGTCCCCAGGATCTCTTAATGGATCTCCTGCATATGTGTCTCTATCTCCCCATGAATGCCAGGCCTCCTGAGCCATCGGGTCCCCCCGGTTTCCGTGGGCCCGTTATGTGTGTTTTGAGTAATATCTCATATTTTATGTCTTGGTATAAAAGAAACAGTTGGGAAGTTTACAGGCAGCATTGCCTTGTCTGAAAAGGCAGCTTTGGGTGGCTGGATAGGTAATGAGCAGAGGACAACTAAACTTGGTGCTGTTCATCAGGATGTGGGTGAAGAAAGCCTTCTTGGCATTTCTTCCAACTGCCGGGCAGTTTCCCCATAGTGCCAGGATCGCATGAAAGTAGCATGAGAGAGAATAGAAATGAGTGCTATGCCCATCCTCTTTGGGGTCCCCCACAGCTCTGTCTGCCTGCACTTAGTGAGAAAGAGGAAGGAGCCGGGCAAGCCAGGCAACGGCCGAGGAAGGGCTTCCATTAGGGGAACCTCAAGGGAGCCGCCTTGATGGCAAGAGGAAGCAAAGGGAGAGAGGGAGACAGCGAAGGGATGGCATCTCCTGGCCTTCACAGCTGGCTCCGAACCTGAAAGCAGAAGCCCATGCCAACAACCATTCAGAGATGGAAGTTCCAGCATCTGAACCTGAGAGTAGGAGCTTCCAGCAGCCTCAAGATGGAAACGCAGAGGTCTCTCTCTTTCTGGAACGCAGGCAAGAACATTAGTCGCATAGCCAGTCCAGTGTATATTTAGGATTGTGCGAAGACAGCGCTGATTAAAGCGTTCATTGAGTTGTAGGTGTTGGCAATAGGTGACCCATGTTTCAGACCCATAGAGGAGAATAGACAGTACGATAGCTCTGTACACACTGATTTTTGTGCTTTGCCTCAGGTACTTGTTGCTCCAGACTCTTTTGTGAAGCCTTCCGAATGCACTCTATGCCTTTGCTAATCTGTGATCTATCTCTTTATCAATTTTGGCGTCTGAAGAGATGATGCTTCCCAAGTAGGTGAACTGTTGAACGGACTTAAGAACAGATTCGCCTATGCTGACGTGGGGATGATGGTGTTCTTCCTGTGGTGCGGGCTGGTAGAGGACTTCCATTTTCTTCAGGCTACTTCCAGTTCAAACAGCTCTGCAGCTGTTGCAATAATAATATTTTTTTTAAAAAAAAATTAATTTATACCCTGCCATCATCTCCCCCAACGGGGACTCGGGGCAGCTTACATGGGCCCAAGCCCGAACAACAGAGTACAGCAAAATAAAATCAAATACACTAAGCAACAAATAACAACATCATAATTACATAAGAACAGAGGAATACATTGAGCGTTGTAGAGCTGCTTCTGTATGGGTGACAAGGGCAGCATCGTCAGCAAAAAGCAGTTAACAAACTAGATAGTTTAGAGTCTTAGTGCGAGCCCTCAGATGGCTTAAGTTGAACAAGCGACCATCAGTACGATAGCATATATACTGTACATGCCGTCTTCTTCTTCGAGGTCTGCCGTAGCCCTTTGGAGCATCATGTTGAAGATTGTAAATAGGGTTGGTGCAATAACACAACCTTGTTTCACTCTGTTAGTTATGAGAAAGGGCTCCGAGAGAGCATCGCCGTATCTGACTTGACCGCGCTGGCCCTCATGGAGCAGGATAATCATTTGGAGGAATTTGGGGGGACATCCTAGTCGTTCCAGGATCTGCCACAGACCTTTTCTGCTCACAGTGTCGAAGGGTTTGGTGAGGTCGACAAATGTGACATAGAGTCCTTTGTTTTTCTCTCTACATTTCTCTTGCAGTTGTCTAAGGGCAAATACTAGATCTGTAGTGCTCCTATTAGCTCTGAAGCCGCATTGGCTTTCCGGGAGACGTTCTTCTGCAATCGCAGGAACTAATCTGTTCAGGAGTCTCCTTGCAAGGATTTTTCCAGCCATGGAAAGCAGTGTTAAACCTCGGTAGTTTGAGCAATCGGATTTTGTTCCTTTTTTCTTATACAGGGTGATGATAACTACATCTCGGAGATCTGATGGCAGTTCACCTTTTCCCCAGCAACTTACAAGGAGCTCGTGGAATTTACCATTGAGTACATCAGTGTTTCCCAACCTCTGTTCCGCGGCACACAGCTGCTGCTGCTGGGGGAGGAAGGGCTGGGCGGCGCTGAAGAAGAAGAAGGGGCCGGGGGGCCGACTCCTTTGGCCGTTTCCCCAGCCAACCAGCCACCCTCCAATCGAGAGAGGGTGGGGAACGGAAGTGGAAGTGAGGAGCGCAGTCCGAGGCAGGCCCACCGGCTTCTTCTTTCGAACCGCAGGAAAGAAGGAAGGCAGGCAGGCAGGCAACCGCGGACCGAGTGAGTGCCTTCCCTTCTGGTGTGGAAGAGGGAGAGAGCCATTCAGGAAGGGAGCCATCTGGGGGTTCTGTCTGGGAAGTTTGGCCCAGTTCTATCATTGGTGGGGTTCAGAATGCTCTTTGATTGTAGGGGAACTATAAATCCCAGCAACTACAACTCCCAAATGGCAAGGTCTATTTCCCCTGAACTCCATCGGTGTTCATATTTGGGCATATTGAGTATTCATGCCAAGTGCGATCCAGATCCATCATTATTTGAGTCCACAGTGCTCTCTGGGTGTAGGTGAACTACAACTCCAAAACTCAAGGTCAATTTACAAGCAAACCCTTTCAGTACTTTCTGTTGGTAATGAGAGTTCAGTATGCCAAGTTTGGTTCAATTCCATTGTTGCAAGAGTTCCGGATGCTCTTTGTTTGTGTGTTAACTATGAATCCCAGAAATGGTAACTCCCAAATGTCAAGGTCTATTTTTCCCAAACTCCATCTGTGTTCACATTTGGGCATATTGAGTATTCATGCCAAGTTTGGTCCTGATCCAACATTGTTCGAGTCCACAGTGCTCTCTGGATATAGGTGAACTACAACTCCAAAACTCAAGGTCAATGCCCACCAAACTCTTAAAGCATTTTCTCTTGGTTATGGGAGTTCTGTGTGGGAAGTTTGTGTCTTTCTGCCATTCCTGCCAGGATATCTATGTTGTGTTCATCGAAACAGGCCCAGGTTTCACACTGAGTGTATAAATACATTTAAAAACATATGAACTCTATGTATCACTGTGTTAGAGTGTCATTTCGTGTCATTTTGGTTGGTGGTGTGCCCCAGGATTTTGGAAATGTAAAAAGTGTGCCGCGGCTCAAAAAAGGTTGGGAAACACTGGAGTACATGACCTCCCTGTTTCCAAGCTTCAGGTGGGATTCCACCCATCCCGGCTGCCTTGCCATTATCATCTGCTGTATGGCCTCAAGGGTTGTAATATACTGATCTCGGAACCTCAAGGGTCAAAAGGCATCCCAGATGTTCTCCTGTTGCTGCCTGCCGGTCAAACTCCATAGTTGCAACACAACACAGAGGCTGCGTTTACACAGTACACTGAATGAGGTTTGACACCACTTTAACTGCCTTGGCTCAATGATTCAGCTTTGGTCGAGGATCAGCCCCTCAAGAACAAGCAGTCCAGCCTCTTAATGAAGACATGAGCATTTCTGAGGCAAATGAATGGGGAGCTTTTAAAAATTTGGGTTATAGTGACGCTATGCAACATTCAGCAGATGTGTACCGTGGTTCTGCGCCTGCGCGTCTGATCTAGCTGTTAGCTCTGTCGCTCTCTGATTGTATATCTCTCATGTAGGAAGGGGCGTGGCCTCGGGGTGTCTGTCAGCCCTGGCACCCAATGAGGCTCCGAGGCCTGCCATTGGCCACGCCCACTTCTGGCAGAGCTTGTCCCCCTGCCCCTGAGGGCGTCGTTCTGCTCCTGCGCGTCTATCTGTAAGCGCTGTGATTCACTGTGTATCATGTAGGAAGGGGCGGGGCCTTAGGGTTTCTGTCAGCTCTGGCAGCCAATGACGCTCCGAGGCCTTCCGTTGGTCCCCACTTTTGGAAGAGCTCTTCCCACCGCCCCTGGGGGAGTCGTTCTGCGCCTGCGCGTATATGTTCTATCCTGTAAGGGTTTCTGTCAGCCCTGGCACCCAATGAGGCTCCGAAGCGTTCCATTGGTCCCACCCACTTATGGCAGAGCTCGTCCCCCTGCCCCTGAGGGCGTCGTTCTGCGCCTGCGCGTATGTTCTATCTGTAAGGGGCGGGGCCTTAGGGTTTCTGTCAGCCCTGGCACCCAATGAGGCCTGCCATTAGCCACGCCCACTTCTGGAAGAGCTCGTCCCACCGCCCCTGAGGGCGTCGTTCTGCGCCTGCGCGTATGTTCTATCCTGTAAGGGGCGGGGCCTTAGGGTTTCTGTCAGCCCTGGCACCCAATCAGGCCTGCCATTGGCCACGCCCACTTCTGGAAGAGCTCGTCCCACCGCCTCTGAGGGCGTCGTTCTGCGCCTGCGCGTATGTTCTATCCTGTAAGGGGCGGGGCCTTAGGGTTTCTGTCAGCCCTGGCACCCAATGAGGCTCCGAGGCCTGCCATTGGCCGCGCCCACTATTGCCAGAGCGCGTCCCACCGCCTCTTGGGGCGTCGTTCTGCGCCTGCGCGTATGTTCTATTCTGTAAGGGGCGGGGCCTTAGTGTTTCTGTCAGCCCTGGCGCCCAATCAGGCCTGCCATTGGCCACGCCCACTTCTGGCAGGGCTCGTCCCACCGCCTCTAAGGGCCTGCGCGTATGTTCTATCTGTAAGCGGCGGGGCCTCGGGGTTCCTGTCAGCCCTGGCATCCAATGAGGCTCCGAAGCGTTCCATTGGCCACGCCCACTTCTGTCAGAGCTCGTCCCACCGCCTCTTGGGGCGTCGTTCTGCGCCTCAGTTCTATCTGTAAGGGCGGGACCTCGGGGTTCCTCAGCCCTGGTCGAAGCGTTCCACCGCCCACTTGTCAGAGGTCCCACCGCCTCTTGGGGCGTCGTTCTGCGCCTGCGCGTATGTTGTATCTGTAAGGGGCGGGGCCTCGGGGTTCCTGTCAGCCCTGGCTGCGAGGCCTGCCATTGGCCGCGCCCACTCCTGGCAGAGCTCGCTCTCCCGTCGTTCTGCGCCTGCGCGGCGTGCACCTGCGCCTGGTCCCGTTATTCGCGCCGGCGTCAGGGTGTCGTGAGAGCGGCGCCGAGCGAGCGAGCGAGAGGAGGCGCCATGTTGGGCGGCGGGGAGGCCAGCCCGGAGGCCCTTCTTCCCGGCGGCGGGGCGGGGCGTGGGCGGCGGGGAGGAGGCCCTCCCGGAGGAGCTGTGCGCCTGCAGCAAGGAGGAGCTGGTGCGGCGGCTGCGGCGGGAGGAGGCGGCTGCTGTCGGCGCTGGTGCAGCGCGGGCGCCTCATCCAGGGCGTCAACCGGCAGCTGCAGGAGCACCTGCGCGAGGTGCGCGAGCTCAAGGCCGTCAACGGGCGCCTCCAGGCCGAGAACCGCGAGCTGCGCGACCTCTGCTGCTTCCTGACGAGGACCGCGCCAAGGCCAAGCGCCTGGCCCGCCACTGGCAGCTCTTCGGCCACCACGCCGCCCAGGCCCTGCGCGAGGAGGTGGCCGCCTGCCTCCGCAAGCTGGCCGGCCTCGAGGGCCTCCAGGAGCGCCTCGCCCGCGACAACCTCGAGCTCAAGGAGCCCTGCCTGGCCCTGGAGGACGAGTGCGCCGCCCTCGCCCCCGCCGCCCCCGCCGCCCTCGCCCCCGCCGCCAGCCCCGGCGCCGCCCACCCCGAGCTCGGCCTCCTCCCGCCCTGCGGGCCCCGGGACCTCGGCGACGGCAGCTCCAGCACCGGCAGCCTCGGCAGCCCCGACCAGAGCCACCCGGGCTGCTCCCCGACGGGTGAGGCCTCTGCCGGGAGGGTTTGGTTGGTGTCCCACCGCCTGGCAGACACAGCACCAAGGTGGTCCCTGACATCTCTCCCCCTGCTACTCCTGTCACTACAGCCGGGCACCTGAATGGCCCTTGGGACTCTCGACCATCCTTTGGAAAGGCAGCACGGGCCTCTGTCGGGAGGGTTTTGTTGGTGTCCCACTGCCAATGTGGTCCTTGACATTTCTTCCCCTGCCACAAAGGAGGCGCTCCTGACACTACAGCCAGGGTCTTTGGGGCTCTCGACCATCCTTAGCAGAGACCGCATGGACATCTGTCAGGAGGGCTTTGTTGGTGCCCCACTGCCTGGCAGACAGCACCAAGATGGCCCTTGACATCTCTCCCCCTGCCACAAAGGAGGCGCTCCTGTTATTACAGCCACAGCCTTTGGGGCACTCGACCATCCCATGAGCATCTGTCGGGAGGGCTTTGTTGGTGTCCCACTGCCTGGAAGACAATTGGCATCTATATTACCCTTGACATTTCTTCCCTTGCCACAAAGGAGGCACTCCTGTCACTACAGCCACAGCCTTTGGGGCTCTCGACCATCCTTAGCAGAGACCGCATGGGCATCTGTCAGGGGGGCTTTGTTGGTGTCCCACTGCCTGGCAGACAGCACCAAGATGGCCCTTGACATCTCTCCCCAGCTACTCCTGTCATCACTACAGCCGGGCACCTGAATGGCCCTTGGAGCCCTCGAGCATCCTTAGGAGAGATGCATGGGCCTCTGTTGGGAGGGTTTTGTTGGTGTCCCCCTGCCTGGAAGACAATTGGCATCTATATTACCCTTGACATCTCTCCCCCTGCCACAAAGGAGGCTCTCCTGTCACTACAACCAGGGTCTTTGGGGCTCTCGACCATCCTTGGCAGAGACCGCATGGGCATCTGTCGGGAGGGTTTTGTTGGTGTCCCCCTGCCTGGCAGAAATTAGCACTAAGATGGCCCTTGACATCTCTTCCCCTGTTACTCCTGTCACTACAGCCAGGTACCTGAATGGCCCTTGGGGCTCTCGACCATCCTTAGGAGAGAGATGCATGGGCCTCTGTTGGGAGGGTTTTGTTGGTGTCCCCCTGCCTGGAAGACAATTGGCATCTAGATGGCCCTTGACAACTCCTCCCCTGCTACTCCTGTCACTACAGCTAGGCACCTGAATGGCCCTTGGGGCTCTCGACCATCCTTAGGAGAGATGCATGGGCCTCTGTCGGGAGGTTTTTGTTGGTGTCCCCCTGCCTGGCAGACAGCTCCAAGACGGCCCTTGAAATCTCTCCCCCTGCCCCAAAGGAGGCACTCCTGTCACTACAGTCAGGGTCTTTGGGGCTCTCGACCATCCTTAGCAGAGACTGCATCCTTTGTTGGTGCCCCCAGAGACACCAAGATGGGCATCTCTCCCCCTGAGGGCTTTGTCACTGCTAGGCACCTGAATGGCCTGGGGCAGACAGCACCAAGATGGGCCTCTGACATCTCTGGCCCTGCAGCACCAAGATGGAGGCCTGCCACTGTCACTACAGCCAGGGTCTTTGGGGCTCTCGACCATCCTTAGGAAAGATCGCATGAGCATCTGTTGGAAGGGCTTTCTTAGTGTCCCCCTGTCTGGCAGAAATTAGCACTCTCCCTCTGTTACTCCTGTCACTACAGCCAGGCACCTTGGGGCTCTCGACCATCCTTAGGAGAGACTGCATGGGCCTCTGTTGGGAGGGCTTTGTTGGTGTCCCACTGCCTGACAGACAGCACCAAGATGGTCCTTGACATTTCTTCCCCTGCCACAAAGGAGGCGCTCCTGTCACTACAGCCAGGGTCTTTGGGGCTCTCTACCATCCTTAGCAGATACTGCATGGGCGTCTGTCGGGAGGGCTTTGTTGGTGTCCCCCTGCCTGGAAGAAATTAGCACTAAGATGGCCCTTGACATCTCTCCCCCTGCTACTCCTGTCACTACAGCCGGGCACCTGAATGGCCCTTGGGGCTCTCGGCCATCCTTAGGAGAGACCCCATGGGCATCTGTCGGGAGAGCTTTGTTGGTGTCTCACCGCCTCGCAGAGAGCACCAAGACATCTCTCCCCTTAGGAAAGATCGCATGGGCCTCTGTCCCACCGCCTCGCAGAGAGCACCAAGATGGCCCCTGACATCTCTCCCCCTGCCAGAAAGGAGGCTCTCCTGTCACTACAGTCAGGGTTTTGTGAGCTCTCGACCATCCTTAGGAAAGATCGCATGGGCCTATGTCGGGAGGGTTTTGTTGTTGTCCCCCTGCCTGGCAGATATTAGCACTAAGATGGCCCTTGACATCTCTTCCCCTGTTACTACTGTCACTACAGCAAGGCACCTGAATGGCCCTTGGGGCTCTTGACCATCCTTATCTAAGACTGCACGGGCATCTGTCAGGAGGGCTTTGTTGGTGTCCCACTGCCTGACAGACAGCACCAAGATGACCCTTGACATTTCTTCCCCTGCCAGAAAGGAGGCGCTCCTGTCACTACATCCAGGGTCTTTGGTGCTCTTGACCATCCTTAGGAAAGATCATATGAGCATCTGTTGGGAGGGCTTTGTTGGTGTTCCACTGCCTGGAAGGCAATTGGCATCTATATTACCCTTGACAACTCTTCCCCTGCTACTCCTGTCACTACAGCCAGGCACCTGAATGGCCCTTGGGGCTCTCTAACATCCTTAGGAGAGATGCATGGGCCTCTGTTGGGAGGGTTTTGTTGGTGTCCCCCTGCCTGGAAGACAATTGGCATCTATATTACCCTTGACAACTCTTCCCCTGCTACTCCTGTCACTACAGCCAGGCACCTGAATTGGGCCTCTGTTGGGAGGGTTTTGTTGGTGTCCCCCTGCCTGGAAGACAATTGGCATCTATATTACCCTTGACAACTCTGAATGGCCCTTGGGGCTCTTGACCATCCTTAGGATTCCCTTATTCCCAGGCTGGCCAACCCATAATACGGTAGACTCTCAGTTAACCGGAGACTAAGAAATGCTAGATAAAGGTCGTTTCTGTGTTGTTGTGTTCCAATAGTATCGTATCCAATCATATCGAGTCAATGCAGAGTTTATTATGGGATGCAATAGTGTGGGGCGTAGTTTTAGTTAGCCCTATGTTTACAGAACGGATTCTATGCTATGGCAGGAATTGATCATCAATTAGGTCTGTTTACAATTGTGATTCTCAATCAACCAGAAGTGACAGTTATCCAGCATTTATCCACCCAGTTTCATCATCATCATTATTATCATTATCATCATCCCACCAGTGATAAGAGTTAATAATAATGATAATATTTATTATCTCGCCAGTTTACAATCATTCTCAAGCAACCAGAATTGACATTTATCCAGCATTTATCCAACCACCATGGGTGCCGGTGAACTAAGAGTTTCCAGTATATTTAAGCCTCAAACATTATTTTTATCATCATCATCATCATCCCACCAGTGATGAGAGACAACCAGTATTGACATTTATCCAGCATTTATCCATAGGTGTCGGTTAAGTGAGTCTGTATATTCAGACCCCAAACATTATTATTATTATTATCATCATCATCATCCCACCAGTGATAACAGTTAATAATAATGATAATATTTATTATCTCGCCAGTTTACAATCATTCTCAAGCAACCAGAATTGACATTTATCCAACCACTATGGGTACCGGTTAACTGAGAGTTTCCCATATATTCAGACCCCAAACATCATCATCATCATTATTATTATTACCATCATCATCATCCCAACAGTGATGAGAGATAACATGGTAATATTTATTATCTCACCAGTGATGAGAAATGATGATGATAATAATAATAATAATTTATATTCCGCCCTATCTCCCCGAAGGGACTTGGCAATTTGGGACATGATGCTGCTGTCTTCTTATCGTTCCTAAACCTTAGTATCTAAGACAGGCCTAGGCAAACTTTGGCCCTCCAGGTGTTTTGGACTCCAACTCCCACAATTCCTAACAGCCAGTAGGCTGTTAGGAATTGTGGGAGTTGGAGTCCAAAACACCTGGAGGGCCAAAGTTTGCCTGATCTAAGATGTGATACTCTGTACACTGGGGGGGGGGGGGATGGGATGGGAATCTATTACCAGTCATCTGGAAAGGATTTATAGTATTTTAGGGGACGTAGATGATGCTTTGTCACCCTGTGAATGTACGAAACGGACCAAAAACTCGTTCCAGTTTTGGGGCAGCTATCCTGAGCAATGTGAGAACGGCACGCATGTTGTTGCAGGTCTCTTTTATTATTGGATTTCATACTTAGAGAGAGAGAAACAAACAAACCTTTCCCAAAAAGACTTTATTACTATTTGAAATGTTTGCCGACCCAAGCAATGATATCCCCTGATGTGTTGTTGGGAGGCGACTCTGTAAATGTACTTCTGATTAGCAATAGTTTTGAAGATTCGGCATGGACCGAGGATATATAAATAGTCCTAGGAACTCCCCGACGCTGGACATGGATGCCTGTGGATTACAAGACTTGACTTTTGTTGGTTTTTGCTGCGAAGGTGGGGAAAACACTCCTTTTGTGGACGAACCCATCTCTTTGTAGGAACGTCTGTTGCGTTTTTTAAGAAAACTAGATCTTCAGATTCCTTCCTTCCTTCCTTCAAGACACTGGAACCCCTCCTGGACACAGCCAGACTATGACTTCCGGGGGATTTGTAGTTTTCTTTGTACAGCCGGTGGCCCCTAAACTGGAAAAAGGGAGGGCTCCGGGCATGTGAATATCTTCTCCCTCTTTCTCCTCCTCAGGATGTTAAATAAATGTTTTGAAACCGTTGCTTCTGGAAAGGATTGTATTTTTTTTAAATCTTAAGAGGGATCCCCAAAGGCCATCTAGTCCAGGTATGGGTCAACCCAGGCCCGGGGGCCGGAAGCGGCCCTTGGGCTCATTTCTCACACCATCCGATCCTTCCTTCCTCTCTCTTTCCTTTCTCCTTCCCTCTGTTCCTTATCTCCCTTTTTCTCCCTCCCTCCCGCCTTCCTTCCCTTCCACCCTTTTGTCCTTCCTTCTCTATTTCCTCTCTCGCTCTTTCTCCTTCCTTCCCTCTTTCCTCTCTTCCTCTTTCTCCTTCGTTCGTTCCTCTCTCTTTCTCCTTCTCTCTTTCCTCTCTCTCGCTCTTTCTCCTTCCTTCCCTCTTTCCTCTCTTCCTCTTTCTCCTTCGTTCGTTCCTCTCTTTCTCCTTCGTTCCTCTCTCTTTCTCCTTCTCTCTTTCCTCTCTCCCTCTTTCTCCTTCCTTCCCTCTTTCCTCTCTTCCTCTTTCTCCTTCGTTCGTTCCTCTCTCTTTCTCCTTCCTTCGTTCGTTCCTCTCTCCCTCTTTCTCCTTCCCTCTTTCCTCTCTCCCTCTTTCTCATTTCTTCCCTCTTTCCTCTCTTCCTCTTTCTCCTTCGTTCTTTCCTCTCTCTTTCTCCTTCCTTCCCTCTTTCCTCTCTCCCTCTTTCTCATTCCTTCCCTCCCTTCCACCCTTTTGTCCTTCCTTCCTTCCCATTTGTCTTTCTCTTTCCTCCCTCCCTTCCTCTTTCTCCCTCCCTCCATTCTCTTCCACCCTTTCGTCCTTCCTTCTTTCCTCTCTCCCTCATTTTCCTTCCTTCCCTTTTGTTTTTCCTTCTCTTTCCTCTCTCCATTACTTCCCTCCGTCTTTCTCCCTCCCTCCATTCCTTTCCACGCTTTCATCCTTCCTTCCATTTTTTTCCCTTCCCTGTTTCCTCGGTCTTTCCACCTCTCCGTCTTTTTCCTTCCACCCTTCCCTTTCATTCTTCATTCCTTCTCTCTTTCCTTCCTCTTTCCTTCCCTTCCATCCTTCCCTTTTTTATTTCCTTCCCTTTTTTCTTCAGTCCTTCCCCGTTTCCCTCTTTCTCCTTCCACCCTTCCCTTTCATCTTCATTCCTTCTCTCTTCCTCTTTCCCTTCCTTCCATCCTTCCCTTCCACCCCTTCATCCTTCCTTCCCTTTTTTATTTCCTTCCTTCCCTCTTTCCTCCATTCTTCTCCCTCTTTCTCCTTCCACCCTTCCCTTTCATTCTTCCTTCTTTTTCTCTTTCCTTCCACTTCCCTTCCCTTCCACGCTTTCATCCTTCCTTCCCTTTATTTCCTTCCTTCCTTCCTTGTTTCCCCCATTCTTCCCCCTCTCCCTCTTTCTCCTTCCACCCTTCCCTTTCATCCTTCTCTCTTTCCTTCCTCTTCCCTTCCATCCTTCCCTTCCACCCCTTCATTTTCCTTCCTTCCCACTTTCCTCCCTCCCTCCCTCCTTCCTTTTTTTAATTTCCTTCCTTCCCACTTTCCTCCCTCTCTCCCTCTTTCTTCTTCTGCCCTTCCCTTTCATTCTTCCTTCTCTCTTTGCTTCCTTCCTTCCATCACTGGGCAGCCAGTCCTCTTAAGAGGGAGTTCTAGCTCGCAGACCCCAAGTTAGAAAGTTAGCCCTTGCGTAATCTCGTCTAATCCTTTGGAGTGCAGGAATACACAGCTAAAGCACTCCCGAAAGATGCTCAACTGACCGCTAAATATGGAGACTTTACCGCCCTCCAAAAGCAGTTTCTTGCACTTTTGGATAGGTCTAATAATTAAAAAGAGAGGCTTTCCCCCCTAAATATTTAAATCTAATGTTTAAATTTTAAATTGGGACTATTATTCTGAGGCATAACCAGATATTTAAAGATATCCATCAAAGTTCTTCAAGCTCCAACAACAATAATAATTGCAGCCAGGGGTATATTTATTATTCTTACTAGCTTGTGTACCCGACTTTGCCTGGGTTATTTGAGTCAATTTTTAATTGTACGAAATGCATAAGGTTGTGGGTGAACTACAACTCCCATCATCTGTTCACCTCAGAAAACTCCACCAGTACTTTAAAGTTTGTTATGTTGGGCAAGTTTGGTCTAGAGATGCATCGTCAATGGGGTTCAGTGTGCTCTCTGGCTGTGGGGTAAACTACAACTCCCACTATGGTGAGTCAGTCCCCTCAAACGCCTCCAGTAGGTTAAGTTAGTCATGGGAGTTCTGTGTGCCAAGTTTGGTCCAGGTTTCTCATCAGTGGAGGTCACCGTTTCTCTGGTTGTAAGTGAACTGCAATTCCCAGAAAGGAAGGTCAGTACCCCCCAAATCCCTTCAGTAATCAATTTTCAGCATATCAGGTATGTGTGCCAAGTTTGATCCATATCCATCAGTGTTTGGGTTCACAGTGCTCTTTGGATATAGGTGAACTACAACTCCCCCAAATCAAGGTGAATTTCCCTCCCAACCTTCAGTGTGTGTGTGTGTGTGGTTTTTTTGTTTTTGTTTTTTTGGGAGCTCTGTATGTCAAGTTTGGTCCAATTCCATCTTTGGTGGTTCATTGATTGCAGGTGAACTATAAATCCCAGTACCTACAACTCCAAAATACCCACACCAATTCCCCTCAAAGCCCATCAGTATTCAAATTTGGGTATATTGGGCATAATGGGTATGCATGCCAAGTTTGGGCCAGAGCCATCATTGTTTGGGTTCATAGCGCGCGTTGATTAGCATTGAATGGCCTTGCAGCTTCAAAATGTGGTGTTGCCAAAGTTGCAAAGGCTAAACGAAACTCATAACTTGGTCCATTGGTTTTGGAAGGGGTTTTTTTTGCCGGAATTTCTTGAAATATCAGTGGGTTATAAGACCGAAACTGACCTCTTGGAGGAGGCCCCTTCCTGTGCAGCCGGATTGGAGACAAAAGGTCTCCCGGCCAGGAAGCAGATGTCCGGGTCCAGGAATCCCGATAACCCAACAATCACCGGACGCAAACCTTTCCCCTCCTTTGTTTGGAACTTCTGGATCTTCCTTGAGTTTGAGAAGCAAAATAATTAACCTCTTGCCTTCCTAAAGCCTAAGCACCGGAGGACTGGGACAACAAGGATCCCTATGGTGTTATGTTCGTTGAATCCCGGAAATTGGAGAGGCGGGTGCATTGCGATTCTTAAAACTTGCATTTTTGGATGTTGTTTACATTGCAGCTCCCATCCTTGACGGTTGGCCAACAGGAAGCCTGAAAGTCCTTATAACATGGCACTGTTATCGTGCTATATCCTATTATTAACAATGGGATATGTAGTTTGTCGAGGCCCAAAACTATAAGTCCTACGATTCCATTGGCAGTTAAAGTGGAATATAAATGCCATAACAGTGTGATCACCAAAACATAGGATTACCAAAATCTATGCACATAATAAAAGTGTAAATATGTAGGTGTGTATGTGGCTGGGGTGTCCACTTACGCAGACACCACAAAGAACTATACCTCCCACTACTCAGGAGACACCACCTGTCCCGTATTATACAGTACGCCCCGTATTTTTGCTCTGAATTTCCTGTCCCGTATTTTCAGCGCCTGTCCCGTATTGACAGGACAGGACAGGACAGATGGGAGCAGGAGGGGGAATTGCCATTCATCTTGGGAGTTGCAGTTCACCCACACCCAGAGAAACTGAGTCCTCTCCCCTCCCCCCCCTCACAGAGAACCCTCATGACCAACTTAGCATGCTAAAGGGGTTGGACCTTGATTTTTTGGGAGTTTTAACAGATTGCACTATATGCCGGGATGATGCTTCCCGATTTTTGGGAGTTGTAATTCCCCCACAGCCAGAGAAACAGTGACGGAAGAGGGAGAGAGAGAGAAGGGCCTGGCTTGGTTGTCCTGCCACTCCCATAATGCAAGACCCGGCCTGCCATCTCCCCCCCATTATGGTGCACAACATGGCTTCTCCTTCCCACACCCCCGGCATTCACCACCCCTGTTCCGTCCCTGGCCCTCACCAGGCCACCTCCACATGAAGCCACAGAGTTTGTTCTCCACGGCAGCCCCTTCCCATCTGCCCCCACCACCCCACCTGCTCAGCTTTGAAGTAGGCGACAGGTAAAGCCGGGTGGGCTCCCATCGCCCGCTCCCAAGCTTTCCGCCCCCCCTTCCTTCCGGCCTTTGTTTTTCTCACCCAAGCAGCCTCAGGGAAGGAAGTGTCCCTTATTTTTGTGAAATATTCCATATTTTTAGGTAAATATCCCTTATTTCTTATATCAAAAATTAGCAACCCTACTCCCATCCAATGACATTATAGTGACATTATCCAATGGTTATAGTGAGCGCCATGAACATGTCCAAGAGTCCTGCCAATGTCCTCCACCAACACCACACTGCCTCCTCCCTTACCAGCCAGACATCCCAGTTCCTGGCTATCATACGGGGACATTTCCATCCTAGATTGTATGTGTTTCCTCCACCATAGACACCCCAGTGTTTCTGGCTCTCCATTGGTGTGGAATTTGCATGACCCCGCCCACTGCCTCTCCCATGTGTTTCCTCCACCATAGACATCCCAGTGTTCCTGACTCTCTCCATTGGTGTGGAATTTGCATGACCCCGCCCACTGCCTCTCCCATGTGTTTCCTCCACCACAGACATCCCAGTGTTCCTGACTCTCTCCATTGGTGTGGAATTTGCATGACCCCGCCCACTGCCTCTCCCATGTGTTTCCTCCACCACAGACATCCCAGTGTTCCTGACTCTCTCCATTGGTGTGGAATTTGCATGACCCCGCCCACTGCCTCTCCCATGTGTTTCCTCCACCACAGACACCCCAGTGTTCCTGACTCTCTCCATTGGTGTGGAATTTGCATGACCCCGCCCACTGCCTCTCCCATGTGTTTCCTCCACCACAGACACCCCAGTGTTCCTGGCTCTCTCCATTGGTGTGGAATTTGCATGACCCCGCCCACTGCCCCCTCCCATGTGTTTCCTCCACCATAGACATCCCAGTGTTTCTGGCTCTCTCCATTGGTGTGGAATTTGCATGACCCCGCCCACTGCCTCTCCCATGTGTTTCCTCCACCATAGACACCCCAGTGTTCCTGGCTCTCTCTACCATAGACCATAGGTTTCCAGGGGAACCAATAAAAATACATACTTTTCCTTTTTATATATAGAAATAAAATATTTATTACATGTTATTTTTTACTATCGCTTTCAATCTCACATTTCAGACAAATATTGTCTTCCCGTTATGTTTTTTAAAAATGTTCCAAACCCTGCCTCGTGGCTTACAAACTATAAGAAAAAGATAAAGGGGAAGTTGACATTGACAGGAAAAAGCATCTCAAGGTATTTATAGCCAATCGGAGGCGAGGGTTGTCGTTGGAGGGGGACCCCAGAGGCCATCTAGTCCATCCCTTTGCTTTGCAAGAAGACAAAGCGAACCCACCACTTTCCAAGGCACTCCTTAAACAGGACACTCCTTATTTCGAAACGAACTGAAGGCAGACAACAACTGCCCAACCCGACAATATACTATCTGTCTCTTTAGAAGCTTGTTTTGGGGCTTTGGTCCAAGAGAGACCCACCCGCCTGAAGAAGAACAACCAAGAGCTTGCTGGGAACATCTGGCAGAACATTACCATTTCCACAAGGAATAAGATGGGGAGAGATAGGGAGAAAGAAATACGAGGGCGGGTCAATAAGTCAGTGACTTTTTGAATGAAACACAGGTTTTTGGATTAAAAATCATTTTATTTGTCAACGTCGTCTCCTTTGAGCTCTATACACTTTGTCCAACGTTTCTCCAATGTTTTTATCCATTCAAAAATAGGATTTGTCGAGGTCATCAAAATAGGTATTTGTTTGTGAGATGATTTCATTGTTGGAATCAAATCTCTTTCCGCCGAGCCATTTCTTCAGGTTTGGAAACAAGAAATAGTCACTCGGGGCTCAATCCGGAGAATAGGGAGGATGAGGGAACAATTTGTATCCCAATTCATGGATTGTTGCCATGGCAACTGCTCATGTATGCACCTTTGCATTGTCCTGGTGCAGAAGAACTTTTCTCTTGGCCAAATGCAGTTGTGTTTTTTCCTCAAATCCTCATTGAATTGACCCAATAAGTTGGCATAATATTTGCCATTGATTATTTTACCCTTTTGAAGGTAGTCAATGTGGATTATACCGCGGGCATCCCAAAAAACGGTCGCCATGATTTTATTGGCTGACAAATGCACCTTGGCCTTCTTTGGCGTTGATTCACCCCGAGAAACCCACTGTTTTGACCACTGTTTGGTCTCTGGTGTGTTGTGGTGGATCCACGTTCCGTCCACGGTTACGAAACAGCGCAAAAACCCGTCCATATTGCAGTTGAACAACGCCAAACACTCCTGCGAAATTGTCACACGGTTGCGTTTCTGGTCGATTGTGAGGAAACGCGGCACCCATCTTGCGGAAAGCCAAGTGATCATTTAAAATTGAAACCACTGAGCCACGTGAGATGCCTATGGCTTCCACAATCTCTCGCACTTTCCATCTCCGATCGGCCAACACCATATCGTGATTTTTTTCAATTGTTTCAGGTGTAGAGACCTCAACTGGGTGTCCAGAAAGTTCTCCATCTTCCGTGCTTGTACGGCCACAACAAAATTCAGTAAACCACTTTTTTACCATTGAAATTGATGGTGCAGAGTCCCCATAGCATTGATCAAGCTTAGCCTTGGTTTGAGTGGTGGTTTTTTCTCGCAAAAAATAATGCTTAATGCGCACATGAAATTCACTTTTTTCTATTTTCTCCTCAAATCACACGGTAGGTAGTCTGCTATCAATGGCTGTCAAACACAAACTAAATGACGCAGCTTGTTCAAATTTTGACAGGAGTCAACTGACAGATGCCCGTTGACAGGAGCAGTGTTGCCCTTTCAGTCAAGAGGCGGGAAATTCAAAAAGTCACGGACTTATTGACCCACCCTCGTACTACGACTTCTCTTGAAGGAGACACTACTAGACTCTTTTGAGGCAATTTAGAATGACAGTCCAATGCAAGAGAATAAAAAAGGGCCGAAGCAAAGCTGGCGCTCCACGACTGTCTAGTGGCCGGCCTTAGAGTGCCAACAAAGTGGGCGAATTGAGAGAATCGGACGAATGGTCGCCACTGCTGCTGCGCCGATGGGCAGAAGAGCAAGGCTCGTGCGGAAATCCCGAACCGGACGGTGCTTCGGGGTCGCCGGGAGCTGGATAAGTGAAGACCAAACTCGGGGTGAAGGGGGTCAAGGAAGGGGTGGACATCAGGGTCGGGGTGTGCAGGGCTTCGGGCTCCAAGGGGCCGCTGGGGGGTAAAGTGATGCTGGGAGGCACTGGGGCGGCCCGGCGTGGGACACTGGGCCCCGGAGGGGATTCCTGCTTGATTGTTTTCCTCTGGTCGCCGCCTTCTTTTTCTTTACCCGGCGACTGCCCTTGGACTTTGCAGGCCGGACGGTGGGCCTCCAGCACCAGCTCCAAGCGCTCTTTTTGCTTCTGCAGCTCCGCAATCTCCTTTTGAAGCTCCGATTGCTCTGCCTCCAACTGGTCCGTCTCCTGGGTGGGAAACACACAGGTTTAATCTGAGTAGCAAGGCCCCAAGATGAAATCATTGAGTTCGAAGAGACCCCAAGGGCTTTTGGAAAATTCATAACCTTTTGGGAAAATTCATAACCTTTTGGGAAAATTTCATAACCTTTTGGAAAAAGTAGTAACCTTTTGGAAAAAGTCGTAACCTTTTGGTAAAATTCATAACCTGTTGGGAAAATTCATAACCTGTTGGGAAAATTCATAACCTTTTGGTAAAATTCATAAGAAAAAACCTTTTGGTAAAATTCATAACCTTTTGGAAAAATTCAGAACCTTTGGGAAAATTTCATAAATTGGAAAAAACATAACCTTTGGGAAAATTCATAACCTTTTGGGAAAAGTCATAACCTTTTGGGAAAATTCATAACCTTTTGGAAAAAGTCATAACCTGTTGGGAAAATTCATAACCTGTTGGGAAAATTCATAACCTTTTGGGAAAATTCATAACCTTTTGGAAAAATTCATAACCTGTTGGGAAAATTCATAACCTGTTGGGAAAATTCATAACCTTTTGGGAAAATTCATAACCTTTTGGAAAAAGTCATAACCTTTTGGAAAAAGTCATAACCTTTTGGGAAAATTCATAACCTTTGGGAAAAGTCATAACCTTTTGGAAAAAGTCATAACCTTTTTGAAAATTCATAACCATTTGGAAAAAGTCATAACCTTTTGGGAAAATTCAGAACCTTTTGGGAAAATTCAGAACCTTTTGGGAAAACCTTTTGGGAAAAGTCATAACCTGTTGGGAAAATTCAGAATTCAGAACCTTTTGGGAAAACCAGGAATCTCCACAGGTTGTCGTCGAAGCTTTCATGGCCGCAATCAATAGGTTGCTGTGAGTTTTCTGGGCTGTATGGATATGACCCAGAAGCATTCTCTCCTGACATTTCACAAACATCTATGGCAGGCATCCTCGGAGGTTGTGAGGTCTGTTGGAAACTATTGAAGTGAGGTTTATATATCTGTGGAATGTCCAGAGTGGGAGAAAGAACTCCATCTGTCAGGAAGCAGCCAGGCTTTGAAGCTGCAAGGCCATTCAAGGTGGCCAATTATAACTTTCACACTTGCCTCCAACGGACAAGAGTTCTTTCTCCCACCCTGGAGATCATTCCACATTGGCCACCTTACTTGGATCTGCGCACATCATTTGAAAATACATCACACAGTCCTAGACACTTGGGAAGTGATTTTTTGATACAAAAAATCCAGCATATAGATCTCGCTTGCTGTGACATACTGTGGTTTTGTGTCAGTAAAATAATAATAATAATAATAAATACTATATTATTAAAGCTGGAAATACCCCCCACTTTAAGGAGGAGGGATTTAAGCGAAATAGATAAAATAGAATATTATGTGTTAGTTAATGTTTACTTTGTGTTATGTCTCTGTAATGTTATTTTATTTATTTATTTATTTATTATTCGGGCTTCTATGCCGCCGACTCCCTGAGGCTCGCAGCGGCTTGTTGTTTTTGTTAGAGTGTGTATGATATTTTGGAAACTTCAATAAATACGATTTAAAATAATAATAATAATAATCTGCTTTCAAAGTGCTGCAGAATTAAACAGGAAATCAGGCCAGCTAATACCTACCAACAAAGGATTCCCCCAGGCAGCAACCAGCCAGGCCTTGAAACTGCAAGGCCATTAAATGCTAATCAAGGTGGCCAATTCCAACACTCACACTTGCCTCAAGCAAATAAGAGTTCTTTCTCCCACCCTGGACATCATTCCACAGATATATAAACCCCACTTGCCTAGTTTCCAACAGGTCTCACAACCTCTGAGGATGCCTACCACAGATGTGGGCGAAACGTCAGGAGAGAATGCTTCATGGAACATGTCCAGACTCACAGCAACCCAGTGATTCTGGCCATGAAAGCCTTCGACTGTTGTTGTTACTCACCGCTTGCAAGGTGTCCGTCAGTTCTTTCCGTCGGTTTCGGCATTTGGCGGCTGCCAATTTATTCCGCTCCCGGCGCATCCGCCGTCGCTCTTCTTCTTCAGGGCTCACCTGGGAAGGGACACAAGGGTGATCGGTCTAGATTTGATCGATGGCTCGCAAAAATAATAAATAAATAATAAATCTATGTATATAATAAAAGTCAGTGTTTGCGGGCGGAGGTGCGGAGGAATATGTGACAGTGTTTTGATTGGTTGCCACTGTGGATTTACATAAAGGACTCTGATTGGCCAGCCTCAGAACTCCAACATTCTAAGGCACCAGACAGAGGGGATTGGTTGCCACTGAGGGAGTATTTGCATAAAGGACTCTGATTGGCCATCTACATTCCAACATCCTAAGGTGACACAGAGGGAAAAGGAAAGGCCTCAGACAGTCAGTCACTGCGGCCCACAGCAATGACAGATCAGGACCAAACTTGGCACATAGGGGCCCAATGGCCCACTTCACAACCTGATGTGGTTTAGGGCAGGATGGGCCATGAATGATGGGATTTCCAGTACCTTCACCCGATTCACTTCCCACATAACATTGTAGCCCCTACAAATCACAGACCAGGCCCAAACGTGGCACACAAAGCCCCCATGACCCACTCTACATCCTACTGAAGTTTGAAGGAGGATGGACCATGGATGATGGGACTTGCAGTACCGTCACTCACTTCCTGAAAACAACGCGACCCTCATCCAATGACCAATACATACCAAAATTGGCACACAGAGCCCCCTTGACCCACTCTACACCCTGGTGCTGTTTCAAGGAGGATGGACCACAGATGATGGGACTTGAAGTACCTTCACTCACCTTCCGAGACCGCTGCAACCTTCATCCAATGAATGATCAAGACCAAACGTGACACACAGAGCCCCCATGACCCACTCTTTCCTCTAGTTTTGACTTTCAAGGCCTTATATGATTTGGGGCCAGTGTACTTGAAGGAGCGGCTTACCCCATATGCGCCCAGAAGATCACTGCGTTCAGAGGGGCTCAACTTACTTGATGTTCCGAGTATGAAGTTTTGCAGACTCTCTACCACGCGGCAGAGAGCGTTTTCAGTGGCTGCGCTGGTTTTATGGAACTCGCTGCCGCCGGGGACACGTGCCTTGCGGGACCTGATGGCTTTCCGCAGGTCCTGCAAGACCTGGCTATTTAGGCAGGCGTTCGACGTGTGATGTCCGACGGCGCATGACTAATATTGCCACTCTGCCGTACCACTATTACTCTGTATAAACCAGCTATGTCTGGCTATGTTTTCGTATGATCGTTTTTAAGATGTAATTTTATGCGTTTTAATCTTAGGTGTTTTATATGCTGTTTTTATATGTTGTAAACCGCCCTGAGCCTCGGGAAGGGCGGTTTATCAAGTCGAAATAAATAAATAAATAAAAATAATAATAATACTGCAGTTTGGAGGAGGGTGGACCGTGAATGATGGGACTTGAAGTACCAAAGACCAACCTTGGAACACAATGCCTTTCTCAAATAACCCGGGCACCACCAGGTCCCCAAGCTAGTAATAAATAAACAATAAATAAATAAATAACAATAAATAAATAATTAATAATTAATAAATTAATAATAATAAATTATCTCCATTTTTCCTCCCTCCTGCCTTTTTGTGGCTGGACCCTATTAAGACCCATGGATGGCAAGTGAGCGTGATACAAATCAATGGATCCAAATGACACAAAAAGAGATTCCACTAAAATAGAAATTCTGGCTAAGAGGTGACAGCTCATTTTTCAAAAACTGGGATGAGCCAAGAAGTAAACATTCCAGACAGAGCCTGGTGCATAATTGGAGTGGGCAATGCTCCCAATGGCCACTAGAGGGCGAACAAACACCAGTTTGGTTCCAAGATCTTTGGGATCTTCAGGACATTCTTGGATTCTGAAATATTTTCCACCATTTATTCCTTTTCACAAGGTTTTTATGTCTTCCAAAGAGTGGTGAAAGCTACATGGCTTTCCCGATGCTGTCGCATTGCATCTCCCACTGTGCAAATCCCATCACCACTTGGTAATGTTGACAAAAGGTAACAGGATTTGCAGACCAATAACATGGAGGATGGTATAGATCAGGCCTGTCCAACAGGCGGCCCGGGGGGGGGGGCTACATGGGCCCCTTGGCTGGCCCCTTCCCCTCCTGCAATAAATAATATATTTTTAAAATATTTTTTTTAAAAAAATCAATTAAAATATTATTTATTATTATTATTTTTGGTCCCGCCCCTTGGCTTTCTATTGGCCCCCTCCTCTTCTCCTGAGGGAGGGGGCCAATGGGAGGGAGTGACGCCTCTCGGCCCCCCGCCCCTTGGCAGCAAACAGGAAGAGCGACCCGGCCGCATGGCTTTCCCCTCGGCAGCGCTCGTTCCTCCTTCTCATCCTCCCTCCCTTCCCAAGGAGGGGAGTTATTGCAAGGAAGCATTCAGCGTTAAGATGAGCCACATTTCTTCTCCCTCCCTCCTTCCATTCCACCCTTTCATCTTTCTTTCTTCCCTGCCCCTTCCCTCTCTATCTTTCTCCTCTCGCTCGCTTCCTCCTCCTCAGGATTGCTGCTGCTCCGTCTCGGAGGCGCTCGGGCGATGGAGGCGCACTCGCCTCCATCGCCCGCCTTCTTTCCTCCCCCTTCCCTCTCTCTCTTTCTACTGCCTTCCTTCCTTTCCTTCCACTCTTTCCTTCTTTCCTCCCTCCCTCTCTTTCACCTTCTTTCCTTCCTTCCACCCACCCACCCTTTTGTCCTTCCTTTCAACTGTTCTCCCTCCCTCCTTGCCCATCTCTCTTCCACCTTCCTTCCTTCCACCCACACTCACCCACCCATCCACCCTTTCATCCTCCCTCCCTCCCCCCTTATGTTAATATTAAATATATGGAATTGTTTAATTATGCCCCCCATGTGTGGCATTCCCTCCCTCCGCCCTTATGTTAATATTAAATATATGGAATTGGAGCCCGGGGAGGGGGAGGGGCCGGAGCCGGGGCAGGGGTGGAGCTGGGGGCGGAGGCAGACCCTTAGGCCCCCCAGGTGATCACTGACCGGAACTCAGGCCCCCGGTCCGGTAGAAGTTGGACAGCCCTGGTATAGATCAGTGTTTTTCAACCTTTTTTGAGCCGCGGCACATTTTTTACATTTACAAAACCCTGGGGCACACCACCAACCAAAATGACACAAAATGACACTCTAACACAGTAACACATATCCTTAATATGTTTTAAAACGTATTTATACACTCACTTAGTTGCTGGGAGTTATAGTTCACCCGCAATCCAAGAGCATTCTGAACTCCACCAATGATGGAATAGAATCAAACTTCCCACACAGAACTCCCATAACCAAGAGGAAATACTATAAGAGTTTGGTGGGCATTGACCTTGAGTTTTGGAGTTGTAGTTCACCTATATCCAGAGAACACTGTGGACTCAAACAATGTTGGATCAGGACCACACTTGGCATGAATACTCAATGTGCCCAAATGTGAACAGAGATGGAGTTCGGGGAAAATAGACCTTGACATTTGGGAGTTACAGTTTCTGGAGGGGGCCCCTCGAAAGACCAGCAGTCTCCCTCTCACTTAGGTTGCCCCCTCCCTCCCCGCCAGGCTTGAATTGGGGTCTTGGGGAGCAGGAGCCTCACTCACCACTTGCACAGCTGCTCAGGGGTCAGCGGGGCGGCCCGGGTGGGCATCTCGGGGCACTGTCAGGAAGCAGTCAGGAAGGAAGGTGGCGGCGGGCAGGGAGCCGGAGGGAGGCCAAGAGCGGTTTCGCACGCACCGGGGAGGAGGGAGGGGCGTGGCCGGCGCTGGACGGAACCATCCGGCATTAGGCCCGGGCGGGGGAGGCAAGAGGAGGTCTCTACTTGGGGAAAGGGAGGCGGGCCTTCCCAATGCATGGAGAGGGAGAGACCAAGTAGACAACAGGTGGGGAGGGTGGTGTATGTAATTTTGTGCCTTTATCGAGGTAGGTTTCTTAGGATTTTTATACTTCAACACACTAGACTCTCCCCCCCTCCCTTCCTGGAGGTTCCAATTTCACACGGCACACCTGATGATCCCTCATGGCACACTAGTTGGGAAACACTGACCTATACATCCCAGCAACTACAACTCCCGATTGTCAAGGTCTATTTTCCCCAAACTCCACCAGTGTTCACATTTGGTCATATTGCGTATCCGTGCCAAGTTTGGTCCAGATCCATCATTGTTTGAGTGCACACTGCTCTCTGGATGTAGGTGAACTACAGCTCCCAAACTCAAGGTCAATGCCCACCAAACCCAGTATTTTCTGTTGGTCATGCGGGTTCTGCGTGCCAAGTTTGGTTCAATTCCATCGTTGGTGGGCTTCGGAATGCTCTTTGATAGTAGGTGAAGTATAAATTCCAGAAACAACTCCTAAACGACAAAATCAATCCTCAACCCCACCAGTATTCAAATTTGGGCGTATGGGGTATATGTGCCCAATTTGGTCCAGTGAATGAAAATACATCCTGCATATCAGATATTTACATTATGATTCCTGGGGCCTTCCTGCGGAATTGGGTTGGACTGGGTGGCCTTTGAGGGTCTCTTCCAACTCTATGTTGGTCCGGCTCTACTCACATACTCCGAATGGCGCCTCCGTGGCACCAACAAGGGCCCTGCGGTGCGGATCACACGTGGACGGACTCCGGGACCGTAGTGCGGGCAGGGATAGGGCCGAGGGTACGGTGGGATCCCAGGCGAGGCACCCATGATGGTGGGCTGGACCATCCACTGGAGGTTATGGCTGGTGGCGATGGTGTTGAGGTTGGGGACGAAGCCGCTGGGACCACTGCTGCTGCTGCTCCCAGCCCCGGGGTCTGAGTGGTATTTCTGGGTAGGAGAGAAAACACCACGAGTTATTTCCAGTATTTATATTCCACCCTTCTCACCTCAAAGGTGACTCGGAGCGGATCACAGAACACATATATGGCAAACTGTCAAGACAGACAAATACATAGATAGAGGTATATATAGGCTTTCCCATCTTCGGCATCTTGGATGCTGTGATCAGTTCTGGCCACAGGAGGGAGTGCTGTCGTTCCACTTTCTCTGTTCTTTCTTTGTTCATAAAGTTCCTCCTTTTTTGGCATTTCCTTATGGGTGCTTTAAATATCTCCCAGTCAGATATCAGTCAGTGAATATAGGAAACCAAAATTCCTCTGGATCTAATGGTTATTCAGCTTCTGCCTTGCTAATCTGATTACTCTGCTTAACAATCCATTTACTGCAGCTGGCGGTTAACCTACTGTGCTAAAACCCGGCCCAGTGTCAGTGAGACAGTCAGTGAATATAGGAAACCAAAGTTCCTCTGGATCTAATGGTATTCAGCTTCTGCCTTGCTAATCTGATTACTCTGCTTGACAAATCCATTTCCGACCTTCCGACTCGCAAGATTTACTGCAGCTGGCGGTTAATCTACTGTGCTAAAGCCCGGCCCAGTGTCAGTGAGACAGTCAGTGAATATAGGAAACCAAAGTTCCTCTGGATCTAATGCTTGTTCAGCTTCTGCCTTGCTAATCTGTTTACTCTGCTTGACAATCCATTTCCATCTCATGCATTTTCCAACGCTTGGAAGTAACTGGTGATAATACATATGATGTAAATTACTTTTTCCACCAGCAAATGTATCGCTGGAGACAAACAAAAAATAAATTCCTTCCTCTTTGTAACTTTGTAGTTATGTTTCCAATGGCAAAGATGTTGCAAATGTCAGCCCTTATTCCATTTGTCTAATCTCCTGTTTCTGCTTGTGACTAAGCTGATAGAAAAGGGTCCTAGGTTCCGTTTCCCGTTTTTGGAAAGGCACGACCTTTTAGAGATCATAACCTTTTGGAAAACCAGGAATCTCCATAGCCTTTTGGAAGCACAACACTTTTGGAAATTAATTGGCACCCACACTATTTGGAATAATCATAACCTTTTGTAAAGTATCATCTTCCTGAGAAAAGTTAAATACTCGTTTGAGTGAATCTTCTCCTGAGTGGTAAATCCACTAGGAATCATGCAATGCAAATTAGGTTTCTCGGTTGTTAGACTTATATACCTGGTGATCTCTCTGAACTGTTAGGAACGAAGACATGCCAATGAACATGATGAACAGCCACCTAAATGTATTTATTTATTTATTTTATGACATTTATATGCTGCCCTTCTCACCCCGATGGAGACTCAGATCGGCTTACAAGTAAAATGTAAATACAATATATTATATTATTGTCATAGCACAATAGTAATATTATATATTACACTGTATATTAAACATTATACTGTGATATGATTAGTAACATTTGTCGACCTCACCAAAGCCTTCGACACTGTGAGCAGAAAAGGTCTGTGGCAGATCCTGGAACGTCTAGGATGTCCCCCCAAATTCCTCAAAATGATTATCCTGTTACATGAGGGCCAGCGCGGTCAAGTTAGATATGGCGAGGCTCTCTCGGAGCCCTTTCTCATAACTAATGGAGTGAAACAAGGTTGTGTTCTTGCACCAACCCTATTTAAACATCCTGCTTTGCAACAGCTGCAGAGCTGTTTGGGCTGGAAGTCAGCCTGAAGAAAACGGAAGTCCTCTACCAGCCTGCACCACAGGAGGAACACCACCATCCCCACGTCAACATAGGCACATCTGTGCTTAAGTCCGTCCAGCAGTTCACCTACCTGGGAAGCATCATTTCTTCAGACGCCAAGATTGATAAAGAGATAGATCACAGATTAGCAAAGGCATATAGTGCATTCGGAAGGCTTCACAAAAGAGTCTGGAGCAACAAGCACCTGAGGTAAAGCACCAAAATCAGTGTGTACAGAGCTATTGTACTGTCTGTTCTCCTCTATGGGTCTGAAACATGGGTCACCTATCGCCAACACCTACGACTCCTCGAACGCTTTCATCAGCACTGTCTTCGCACAATCCTAAATGTACACTGGACTGACTATGTGATGAATGTCGCTGTCCTTGAGCAAGCAGGGATCACCAGCATTGAGGCCATGCTACTGAGAACACAGCTGCGCTGGGCAGGGCACGTCCATAGGATGGAGGATCACCGCCTCCCTAAGATACTGCTCTACGGTGAACTCACCACGGGTCAGCGCAAGAGAGGCGCCCCCAAAAAGAGATACAAGGACTCCCTGAAACAACATCTCAGGCTCGGCCAGATTGATCACCAACAATGGTCCACCTTGGCCTCACATCGGGAGGCATGGAGACGCACTATCCACAATGCTGCGGCCTCTTTCGAGAAGACACGCCGAACGGGTCTCGAAGAGAAACGACAACGCAGAAAGAACTGCAACTTGGAAACAACATCACCCAAGGAGACTTTCTGCTGTGCTTTCTGCAACCAAACTTGCCTATCTCAGATTGGCCTTCTTAGTCATCAACGCGCTTGTAAAAAGCGTGGGATGAGTCCTTCCTAAGAATCTTCGTTCGCAAAGTAATGCCGAGAGAGAGATTATTATTATTATTATTATTATTATTATTATTATTATTACGGGACCAAAGTTTTTAAGAGTTCCTTCCAAAGTTTATGATTGACAGCGAAGTCCCAGGATCAGAAGGTGATTTGCACTCAATGCCCTTTCCCTTATCCCTTGACCTACTTCCCTCTGGTATCCGCAGCCCTGCCCTTGGGCACCTGGGCACACCTTGCTGGCCACCTACGTGGGATCCTGGCGCCACTTTGCTCAATTCTCAGGGCGAGGCCTTGAAAACCAGCCCGAAATGGGCTCGCCATCTTTCCGACATCTCTGGCTAACGGCGACCCCAAGGAAAACCTGTCACTGGGGTTTTATTGACAAGGTTTTGCCCTTGCCCTTCTCCAAAGCCTTGCCAAAAGGCATCTATCCTGTGTCCCTTTGGACTTCAACTCCCACAATTCCTAACAGCCTACCAGCTGTTAGGAATTGTGGGAGTTGAAGTCCAAAACACCTGGAGGGCCCAAGTTTGCTCATGCCTGTTCCAGATTTTTAAAATAGCTGCTCTAATAGAAAGAGCTCTTCCCAACAATATTATTAAATGTCCTTTTAGAGTCATCCAGGCTGACAGTTACAAAGTCCTGTGGCAGAGAGTTCCACAGGTTAAGTGTACTGCTCTGAACAAAGTAAGGATAAAGTAACATTGACATAGCAGAAACATAGATCCATGGATGCAGAATTAAGCCATGGGCTCCATCATCCCCGGCTTATGGATGGATGTATGTGTCTATCTGTACGTGTGTATGTATGTTCTGTGTGTGTGTGTGTCTATGTGTGTGTAATATATATATATATACACACACACATACACACACACAGAACATACATACACATACATACAATATATATATATATATACACACACACATACACACACACATATACATGCCCTATGTGTGTGTGTGTATACACACACACAGAGAACATACATATGTAGCGGAAACTTATCAAGGTACACATACACATGTACAGATATATATACACACACACATATACATACCATGTGTGTGTGTGTGTGTACACTGTATATATATATATATATGCACACACACATAGTGTGTATAGTGTATTTGTATACATACACAGTAAGGATAAAGTAACACTGACATAGTAGATACATACATGCAGAATTAGCCCATGGACTCAATCATCCACTGTTTATGGATGTATGTGTGTGTATGCATGAGTGTGTATGGGTATATGTGTGTGTATAGTATATATTGGCTCATGGGCTCAATCATCCATGGCTTATGTGTTATATATAAATGTGTGTGTGTGTGTATAGTATATATATATATATATATGTATACATACACAGTAAGGATAAAGTAACACTGACATAGCAGATACATACATGCAGAATTAGTCCATAGGCTCAATCATCCACTGTTTATGGATGTATGTGTGTGTATGCATGAGTGTGTATGGGTATATGTGTGTGTATAGTATATATTGGCCCATGGGCTCAATCATCCATGGCTTATGTGTTATATATAAATGTGTATGTGTGTGTGTGTGTGTGTGTATATAGTATATATGTATACATACACAGTAAGGATAAAGTAACACTGACATACCGGTAGTAGATACATACATGCAGAATTAGCCCATGGACTCAATCATCCACTGTTTATGGATGTATGTGTGTGTATGCATGAGTGTGTATGGGTATATGTGTGTGTATAGTATATATTGGCCCATGGGCTCAATCATCCATGGCTTATGTGTTATATATAAATGTGTATGTGTGTGTGTGTGTGTGTATAGTATATATGTATACATACACAGTAAGGATAAAGTAACACTGACATAGCAGATACATACATGCAGAATTAGTCCATAGGCTCAATCATCTACTGCTTCTGGATGTATGTGTGTGTATCTGTATGTATGTATGTACTCTGTGTGTGTATATGTGTTATATATAAATATGTGTGTATATATGGGTATATGTGTGTGTATAGTGTGTGTGTATATATATGTATACATTACACAGTAAGAATAACGTAACATTAACATAGCAGATACATATATGCAGAATTAGCCCATGGGCTCAATCATCCATGGCTTATGGATGTATCTGTAAGTGTGTATGCATGTACTGTGTGTGTGTGTGTGTATATATATGTGTTATATATAAATATGTGTGTATGTGTGTGTATAGTATATATGTATACATACACAGTAAGGATAAAGTAACACTAACATAGCAGATACATACATGCAGAATTAGCCCATGGACTCAATCATCCATGGCTTATGGATGTATGTGTGTGTATCCGTGTGTATGTATGTACTCTGTGTGTGTATATGTGTTATATATAAATATATGTGTGTGTATGGGTATATGAGTGCGTATAGTATATATACACAGTATACATACACAGTAAGGGCAAAGTAACATTAACATAGCAGATACATACATGCAGAATTAGCCCATGGGCTCAATCATCCATGGCTTATGGATGTATATGTAATTGTGTATGTATGTATGTGTTTGTGTATATATATGTGTGTGTGTAATATATGTATATATATATATATATATATATATATATAGAGAGAGAGAGAGAGAGAGAGAGAGAAGTACATGTGTATATGTATGTGTACAAATGTGTGTTTATAGTATATATATATGCAGTCCCCAAGTTTGGAGTGAATTGCCCTTCCGTGGGTAGATTTCTCTCACTTCCTGTTGTCTCATCCCCATTCATAGCTATGAGTCGTTTGTAAATTGGATGTTAGTAACACAGGGACTGCATGTATATATCTATACAAAGAGAGAAAATACTTATGTGTATGTATGTGTGCATTATAAATATGTCTGTATATAATATATACATATCTATTATCTATATATATAAAGGAGGACCCATCGTCGAAAGACTGCCATAGGCAGAGAAACCTTCCAAGGCAGAGACACCAAACTTGGCAACAAAAATAGGCCTCAGGCAAGGAAGGTTTTTAGCAAAGAAACTTTCCCCCCCAAAACCTAGAAGGCCCCCAAAACAACGATGAAAAAAACTACATTTCCCAGCGTCCTCCGCGGCCGCCAGTGAATCCCATTGGCCGACATCGGCCCACACAAAATGCCGGCGCCGCTTCCCAGCGGAGGCCCCGCCCCCTGCCATCCCCACAACCACTCCACCCCCTTCCCCCGGCCTGGCCCCGCCCCTGCGCGCGGCAATTTCTCCAAAATAACTGCCGCCAAAACAAATCACCTCAGGACAGCATCCCACACACCACAGCCAGTCGGACTGCCAAGGACACGCAGTGCCAAAAGGACAGGCTCCTTCAGCCTCGCCCACACTGGCCAAACCACGAAAACTAACCACTGGTAATCACCACAAACCACTGACCATGGTACGACCAGCCACACAATCACAACAAAATCAACAAAAAAACACCACACACTCCTCCAGACACTACAACTCTCACAACCACACTCGAGAAACACAATCCAAAAGACCAAGCCAGCACAAAATACCACACAACGCCAATATGCAGAAGATACACAACTATGTGCACAGAGCATATACATACCACTCACAGGACAAAAGACACCCACAACAAAAGACACTCACTTAACAAACACCACACCCACAACATGACAGCCACACAACTCGCGATACTTACCTCTAGAGACCCACAACACAACAGACACACAACACACACAACTCATACATACCACTGCTAAAAAGAAACCAGCACAGTACAACCAACTAACACATCCCACATACACACTGTATATCCACAACACACTACCACTGCACACTCACAACAACAAACTACACACTCAACACCACACACTCTTCTCCACACTGACAACTCCACAGGACTTCAACATCCCACCCACCAGAACAACCCACAACGACACAGCCATGACCCCACCAAGACCGTAAGTAACATCATTTCCAACCCTTACATACTCAGACTTTCTCGCATCTCCTAAATAGGGCACAGCAACGCGTGCCGGGTACAGCTAGTAAATATATATGTGTGTATACAATATATACACATGTCTTATAAATATATGTTTGTGTGTCTATTTACATACATATATTCTAAAGTATTGTGTTGCTGTGAGTTTTTCAGACTGTGGCCATGTTCCAGTAGCATTCTCTCCTGACGTTTCTCCTGCATCTGTGGCCGGCATCTTCAGAGGTCTGTTGGCGGTGAAGCGAGTGGAGTGTTTTACATAATATCTGTGGAATGATGTCCAGGATGGGAGAAACAACCCTTAAAGCAAGTGTGAATGTTGCAATGAGCAAGCCTGAATAGCATTGAGTAGTCATGAAGCTGCGCCGTCAATCAGTGAGGGTATAGATGCATAGAGGTAGCCTGGCTGTTGTTGCCTGGGGGCACCCTCTGCTTGGGAAGTTGGTTGTCAGAGGGACTGCAAAGTACCCAAAAGGGGGTTTCTTGGCCTGCCTTCATTGGACAAGCATGGGATCGGCCCTTGGCCCCTCTGACACAACCCTCTGGAAGGCATGTGGCCCTCGGGAGGGGAAGGCGAGCTCTGCTCCCAGGTATGTGACATCAGGAGGCAGGAAAGGTGAGCCTGCCCTGGGAACCGAATCCCCAAAAGCCACTGGCTGCTGACTTGGGCCTGACGCTTGCTCTTGATGAGTCACTTTGGGATGACACAGCCCTGGGATGACACAGCAAGAACAGCACAGCCCCTCCCATCCTGCCGCAGGAGGTCACTCTTCCTTCCGATCCCGAGAGCTAAGCAGGGCCGGCCTTGGTTGGGACTCGGAGGGGAGTCCGACAATGAAGCCTAGATCCCAGAGGCTCTTCTTTCTGCTCTTGAGTTTGGCTTGCCTAAGGAAAATCGTACCGAAGCCATACCAGCGCATGGGGTGGCCAGAAAGGGGTCACCAAGCAAACCAAGCAAAGGGTCACCAAGCAAACCCCGTGACCTTCCATCATCTCCCACATCTGACAACATATGTCGTTTTTTAGGCCCTCCGGGCAATTCTACATCATTCCCTAGTAGGCCCTCCTGCAGAATTCTATGATGCTGTTCTTTGGCCGGAAGTCTTTAATTTCAATAAGGTTGGCTATTATCCACCATTTGGGCATCTCACAGATACAAGGGTCAGACATATAGTATATATGATCTGGCTACTACTATACATATACTATATATTAATTAATATATGTGTATATCTATATGTGTGTATGTATATGTATGTGTGTGTATATATATGTGTATATATATATATATATATATATATATATATATGCATACACAGACAGGCACACTCACACATACATACGGGCCATCCCCAAATTATGAACATGACAGGTTCTGTAGGTTTGTTATTAAGTGGAATTTGTTTGCAAGACACGTACATTTTAAAGTGTAACTCCAGATATATGTATAGTGTATATACACACACACACACGTATATAGCGAAGGGTTAACACCCTAATACATGTGTGTATATGTGTGTATGTATATGTGTGTATATATTTGTATGTGTGTGATATATACACATATACATATACACATATATACACAAACATATATATGGGCGTTACCCCTTCCCTATATACATAAATATGTGTATGTATGTGTATACATATGTATATAAATGTATATGTATAGTTGTATGTATATATGTAGCCTATGTGTATATATATTTGTATGTGTGTGATATATACACATATACATATACACATATATACATATATACACAAACATATATATGGGTGTTAACCCTTCCCTATATACATAAATATGTGTATGTATGTGTATATGTACACACACACACACACATGTATAGCTGTATGTATATACGTATGTGTGTATATACATATATATATATTTGTATGTGTGTGATATATACACATATGCATATACACAAACACACACATATATGGGTGTTAACCCTTCTCTATATACATAAATATATGTGTATATGTACACATATATACATGGCTATGTATAGCTGTATGTGTGTATATATATATATATGCATACATACATACACATACATACATACACACCCATACATACATACATACATACATACATGTGTTAGGGTATTAACCCTTCCCTATATACATATGTGTGTGTGTATGTATGTGTGTGTGTGTGTGTGTGTGTATATATATATATCTGAATGTGTGTGTGTGATAGATAGGTAGACAGACAGTCAGACAGACAGTTAGAATCTTTGGATCACATAGGGAAGAGTTAACACCCCTGTGATGCTTGTTTTGCTGTCTGTGACCCCGTTCAGAAGATTTCACCTCACTTTCTATCCCTGTAAAACACACACACACACACACACACACACACACACACAGTAGCCAAGGTCCTATTACCTGAATTGGAAACAAATTCATGGAGCGGGACAACAAAGAGCAGGTTTACCTACCACAGTGTTGGCTTAATAGGGCTTCCAGGTTTAGAAACAGTCTACCTGGAAACACCAAGGAGCCGGAAACAGGGGGTGCGGATTTTGAACCTTGAGCATCCCATAAGGATCGGGTTGAGAAAAAGCCTGCCTTGAAACTGCCATATCGTGCAGTTGTATTATATGGTCAGTGTAGACTTGCATATACCACAGCCGTCTTTAAGGAACCAAAGGACCGGGTTGTGGCGCACCTGGTTGGGAGTCAGCTACATTAAAATCACTACTGACCGAGAGGTCATGAGTTCGAAGCCAGCCTGGGTAAGCTTCCGGCCATTAGTGTAGCTTGCTGTTGACCTTTGCAGCCCGAAAGACAGTTGCATCTGTCAAGTCAGAAATTTAGATACCGCTTATACGGGGTCACAAGTGTGTCACAAGTGGATGGTCAAGCAACAGCTCCCCCGGTGGCCAGAATTCAAAAATCATACCCTCATGAAGCTGGAAAGTTAAATAGCCTCTGTGCCTGTCTATATATGTTGTGTGTCTATGGCATTGAATGTTTGCCATGTATATATGTGTATTGTGATCTGCCCTGAGTCCCCTGCGGGGTGAGAAGGGCAGAATATAAATGCTGTAAATAAATAAATACATAAAATAAATAAATCAAGGCAATTGATTGATTGACATAAATAAATAAATAAAGAGCAACAACATCTATCATCCCCTGGTTGCGTGGGAACTGGGTGGTCAAACGATGGCACCCAGGGGTGATGGGAACTGTAGTCCAACGATCTGAATATGCTTCATGAGCCCAACCTTAGATTCAGAAAAGAGCTTCCTGTTTCCTTATTGGGACTGCAGTCCCCAAAATCCAAGCCTAGTGAGCGATGGGACTTTCCTGAGCTCTGATTCAGGAGAGTAAATAAAGAACAACACTCAAAAAACAAGGGAATTCCTGAAAAGAAACAACACCGCCCAACAAAGGATTCCCCCCAAGGCAGGAAACAGCCAGGCTTTGAAGCTGCAAGACCATTCAATGCTAATCAAGCTGGCCAATAGCAATATTCACAATAGCAATAATATTAAAATAACCAACCCCCAAATAATAACACATTATACTGCCAACATACCAATAAGATTATATGTAATATATATATAATATACGATTTTCATATTATTATATTGTACTATATTATTGTACCACAATATATAGAAAACACTACCACCATATTATACTATCAGCATATATTATACTATCAGTATTTTATAATATATGGTACTATATCATAAGATGAGAAAGATGGGAGAATACAATAGAGATGGGAGAGAGATTCCAAAAGCTTGGTTTTGTAGTGGAAGAGAGCCACTTGCATCGTGCCATTGTATAGAATGGGGCTTGGGAGCAACCGCGGATACTGGGACCTGGGACCCAAGCACCGAGGATACCGGGCCCTGGGACCCAAGCACCGTGGATACCAGGACCCAAGCACTGTGGATACCAAGGCCCTGGGACCCAAGCACTGCATATACTGCCCTGGGACCCAAGCACCGTGGATACAGGGACCCAAGCACTGCGGATACCAGGGCCCTGGGACCCAAGCACCGTGGATACTGGGACCCCTGGGACCCAAGCTCCATGGATACCAGGACCCAAGCACTGCGGATACCGAGGCCCTGGGACCCAAGCACCATGGATACAGGGACCCTGGGACCCAAGCAACGAATATACCGGGGTCCTGGGACCCAGGCACCGTGGACCCTGAGACCCAAGCACCGCAGATACCAGGACCCTGGGACCCGAGCACTGCAGATACCGGGACCCAAGCACTGTGGATACCAGGACCCTGGGACCCAAGCACCGCAGATACTGGGACCCAAGCACCACGGATACTGGGACCCAAGCACCATGGATACCAGGACCCTGGGACCCAAGCACCGCAGATACTGGGACCCAAGCACCATGGATACTGGGACCCAAGCACTGCGGATACTGGGACCCAAGCACCGTGGATACCAGGACCCTGGGACCCAAACACCGCAGATACTGGGACCCAAGCACCACGGATACTGGGACCCAAGCACCATGGATACTGGGACCCAAGCACCACGGATACCAGGACCCTGGGACCCAAGCACTGCGGATACTGGGACCCTGGGACCCAAGCACCGCAGATACCTGGGACCCAAGCACCGCAGATACTGGGACCCAAGCACCATGGATACTGGGACCCAAGCACCACAGATACCAGGACCCTGGGACCCAAGCACCGCAGATACTGGGACCCAAGCACCGTGGATACTGGGACCCAAGCACCGCAGATACCGGGACCCTGGGACCCAAGCACTGTGGATACTGGGACCCTGGGACCCAAGCACCGCAGATACCGGGACCCAAGCACCGCAGATACCGGGACCCAAGCACCGCAGATACCGGGACCCAAGCACCACAGATACCGGGACCCAAGCACCGCAGATACCGGGACCCAAGCACCGCAGATACCGGGACCCAAGCACCGCAGATACCGGGACCCAAGCACCGCAGATACCGGGGCCGCAATCCTCTTCCTTCTCAGCTGTCCAAAAACCCTTCCCTAGGTCTGGGGAGAAGGTGAGCCAAGCCTTACCAGGGAGAGACACGTGGGGAGAGAGGTTTGGGGAATAGGAGAGGATAACTCCAGGTGGAGAGAGCTCTGGGGCAGGCGAGGAGTCCATGGGGCATGTGCAGAGTGCCTTACCTGCTGCTGCTGCGATCCTGGCCGAGGGGCGCCGGGAGCGGGTGGCCTTGCCCCTCCGAAACCCTTGAACATCTCAGCCCTGCTGCCGCCAATGAGGCTCTCACGCTCCCAAAGAGCTCTTGCCGTCCCCTTGACTGCCTTTTTTTTATGAATGGGAACTCCCGGACCACGTTACTCCCCTTCGCTTTAGGGGTGGCCGAGGCGACAGAGAAACCTAAACCAGCCACTCAGGCTTTCGGGGCGGGGATTCCCAGCCTCGTCCGTGGGAAAGAGGCGGACCCCGTCCCTGAATCCCCACTCCCGCTCCAAAAGGATCCCTCTCCGAGCCACAAATGAGGATCCACTGAGCGGCGGTTCCCCCCATTTCCGAGCGCCGCTTGGTACGTTCCGAAAGGTGACTCACTGGGCGGTGACGTAGATGCCCTTACATGGCCTTGATTTCTTCCTGTTGGGCTGGCCTGGGAAAGGGTTCCCCTTTGGCCAGGTTTCCCACCTGCGCCTTTGATTAAATAATAGGTTTCGCTTCACAAACCTCCTTCCAAGAGGCAGTGGGTGCAATTAATTAATTAATTAATTATAGGTAGGCTCCCAGTTAACCGGCATACATAGGGATATTATGATTGTTATTATAGGGGGACTCCCAGTTAACCGGCATCCATAGGGATATTATTATTGTTATAGGTAGACTCCCAGTTAACCGACATCCATAGGGATATTATGATTGTTATTATAGGGGGACTCCCAGTTAACCGGCATCCATAGGGATATTATTATTATTGTTATAGGTAGACTCCCAGTTAACCGGCATCAATAGGGATATTATTATTATTGTTATAGGTAGACTCCCAGTTAACCGGCATCCATAGGGATATTATTATAATAGGTAGACTCCCAGTTAATGGGCAGCAATAGGGATATTATTATTATAGGTAGACTCTCAGTTAACCGGCATCCATAGGGATATTATTATTATAGGTAGACTCCCAGTTAATGGGCAGCAATAGGGATATTATTATTATAGGTAGACTCTCAGTTAACCGGCACCCATAGGGATATTATTATAGGTAGACTCCCAGTTAACCGGCACCCATAGGGATATTATTATTATAGGTAGACTCCCAGTTAAACAGTATCCATAGGGATATTATTATTATAGGTAGACTCCCAGTTAACTGGCATCCATAGAGATATTATTATTATTATTATTATTATTATTATTATTGGTAGACTCCCAGTTAACTGGCATCCATAGGGATATTATTATTGTTATAGGTAGACTCCCAGTTAACCGGCACCCATGGGTTTTGGTAGATAATGGATAAATGTCATTTCTGATTGCTTGAGAGTTGCTATGAAAACTAGACCGAATATAGAAGACTCTCAGTTAACCGGCACCCACGGGTTTGGGTTGGATAAATGTCATTTCTGGTTGCTTGAGAGTTACTATGAAAAAGAGACCAAATATAACAGATTCTCAGTCAACCGGCACTCATGGGTTTGGGTTGGTGTTGGATAAATCTCATTTCTGGTTGCTTGAGAGTTACTATAAAATGGACCTAATATAGCAAACTCTCAGTTAACCGTCACCTATGGGTTTGGATTGGTGTTGGATAAATGTCATTTCCGGTTGCTTGAGAGTTACTATGAAAAAGAGACAGAATATAACAGACTCTCAGTTAACCGGCACCCATGGGTTTTGGTAGATGCCGGATAAATGTCTCTTCTGGTTGTTTGAGAGCTACTATGAAAAGTAGGCCAATCCCCCAGTTACTCCATGCTGAGAGACACGTGTTTGTTCTGCCGGCCTGATCCAGATGGCATTCAGGAGGGTGACTCAGAAACTCGTGGGCCGCCAAGGCAGGGAAATCCCCTATTTTCCCCCTTTGGAACCCAAGCAAGGCGGGGAAACCTCGACCGTGAAACTCACTATCATCCACAGAAGCCAGCATCAAACTGCATGAACTGGTCAGTGCAGATGGGGCCCCTTGCCCTCTAGCTGGAAACAGCACAACCTATGGGAAAGACTGCACCTGTACACTGAATGCAGTGGGACTGCGCATGATGTCCAGCGTGAGGATGAGAGGCATGCTCAAATATGAGGAAGGATGCCCCATTCAGAACAAGGTCAAGCTTGCTTTCTGCTGCCCTGGAGACTGGGACACAACAGTGCCAGGGATTGCAATGGCAGGAAAAGAGATTCCACGAAAACATTAGGAAGACGTCCCTGACAAGAAGAGTTGTCTGGCAGCGGAATATACTGCCTTTCAACCTTTTTTGAGCCGCGGCACACTTTTTACATTTCCAAAATCCTGGGGCACACCACCAACCAAAATGACACAAAACGACACTCTAACACAGTCATACATAGAGTTAATATGTTTTAAAATGTAATTATACACTCAGTGTGAAACCTGGGCCTGTTTCGATGAACTCAACATAGATATCCTGGCAGGAATGGCAGAAAGACACAAACTTCCCACACAGAACTCCCACAACCAAAAGAAAATACTATAAGAGTTTGGTGGGTATTGACCTTGAGTTTTGGAGTTGTAGTTCACCTATATCCAGAGAGCACTGTGGACTCAAACAATGTTGGATCAGGAGCAAACTTGGCATGAGTACTCAATATGCCCAAATATGAACGCAGATGGAGTTCAGGGGAAATAGACCTTGACATTTGGGAGTTGTAGTTGCTTGGATTTATAGTTCCCCTACAGTCAAAGAGCATTCTGAACCCCACCAATGATAGAACTGGGCCAAACTTCCCACACAGAACCCCCAGGAGGCAAGAGGAGGTCTCTACTTGGGGAAAGGGAGGCGGGCCTTCCCAATGCATGGAGAGGGAGAGACCAGTAGACAACAGGTAGGAAAGGGGCCTTTATCGAGGTAGGTTTCTTAGGGTTTTTATACTTCAACACACTAGACTCTCCCCCCTCCCCTCCTGGAGGTTCCAATTTCCCACGGCACACCTGATGATCGCTCACGGCACACTACATTTCCAAAATCCTGGGGCACACCACCAACCAAAATGACACAAAATGACACTCTAACACAGTAATACATAGAGTTGATATGTTTTTAAATGTATTTATACACTCTGTGTGAAACCTGGGCCTGTTTTGATGAACACAACATATCCTGGCAGGAATGGCAGAAAGACACAAACTTCCCTCACAGAACTCCCCTAACCTAGAGAAAATACTATAAGAGTTTGGTGGGCATTGACCTTGGGTTTTGGAGTTGTATTTCACCTATATCCAGAGAGCACTGTGGACTCAAACAATGTTGGATCAGGACCAAACTTGGCATGAATACTCAATATGCCCAAATGTGAACACAGATGGAGTTTGGGGAAAATAGACCTTGACATTTGGGAGTCACAGTTTCTGGGATTTATAGTTAACACACAATCAAAGAGCATCCTGAACTTGGAACAATGGAATTGAACCAAACTTGGCATATTGAACTCTCATTACCAACAGAAAGTGCTGAAAGGGCTTGCTTGGGAATTGACCTTGAGTTTGGAAGTTGTAGTTCACCTACACCCAGAGAGCACTGTGGACTCAAACAATGTTATGTTATGTTGTTGTTTGTTTTCTATCCAGAATCACAATGTTGGAAGGAGGCTCACCACTTGAAGGTTCCTAAAACAGGCATGGGCAAACTTCGGCCCTCTGGGTACTTTGGACTCCAACTCCCACCATTCCTAACAGCCTGAGGCCCTTTCCTGCTTAAGTGGCTGAGGGGGAAAGGAAAAGGGCCCGAGGCTGCTAGGAATGGTGGGAGTTGGAGTCCAAAACACCTGGAAGGTCCAAGTTTGCCCATGCCAGCTTTCGACAGAGACCTCTTCCTCCCCCTCCCCCTTCGCGCCCTTTCTTCCCCCTCCTCTTCTCCATTCGGGCTCCCTTCTTCAGGAGGGGAGGGGGGAGGGAGGAAGACGTGACCCGTGCGGGCGCTACTGCACAGACTCACCCCACGTCTTCCTCCCTCCCCCCTCCCCTCCTGAACACGCTCACGCTGCCCCCTCGGATCAGAATGGTGGCAGCGTGAGCAAAGCGAGGCAAAGCGAACAGAGTGAGGCTGGGAAGAAGGGAGCCCGAGTGGAGAAGAAAAAGTGTTCGGCAGGAGGGGGAAGAAAGGGTATTGGAGGTTCCAATTTCCCATGGCACACCTTATGATCGCTCACGGCACACTAGTGTGCCATGGCACACTGGTTGGGTAACACTGGTCTAGAGAGTTTTGATTGTGTCTTTCTTCCTGGACCGGGTGGCCCTTGGGGTCTCTTCCAACTCTAGTATTCTATCATCATCATATTTGATCATCATTATAATGATGGAGTCTCCTCTGGAGGTTTTTCAGCACAGGCTGGATGGCCATCTGTCAAGAGGGCTTTGATCGTGTCGTTCTTCCTGGCAGAATGGGGTTGGACTGGATGGCCCTTGGGATATCTTCCATCTTTATGATTCTTTAATAATAATCTTTGGTGATGGTGGAATCTCCTTATCTGGAGGTTATACAGCAGAGGGTGGATGGCCATCTGTTGGGACGGCTTTGATTGTGTCTTTCTTCCTGGACTGGATGGCCCTTGGGGTCTCTTCCAACTCTAGTACTCTATCATCATCATATTCGATCATCATTACAATGATGGAGTCTCCTCTGGAGGTTATACAGCAGAGGGCGGATGGCCATCTGTTGGGACGGCTTTGTTTGTGTCTTTCCTCCTGGACCCTTGGGGCCTCTTCCAACTCTAGTATTCTATCATCATCATCATCATATTTGATCATAATTATAATGATGGAGACTCCTCTGGAGGTTATACAGCAGCAGGTGGATGGCCATCTGTCAGGAGGGCTTTGATTGTGTCTTTCTTCCTGGACTGGATGGCCCTTGGGGTCTCTTCCAACTCTAGTACTTTATCATCATCATCATCATCATATTTGATCACAATTATAATGATGGAGACTCCTCTGGAAGTTTTTCAGCACAGGCTGGATGGCCATCTGTCAAGAGGGCTTTGGTTGTGTCATTCTTCCTGGCAGAATGGGGTTGGACTGGATGACCCTTGGGATCTCTTCCATCTTTATGATTTTTTAATAATAGTCTTTGGTGATGATGGAATCTCCTTATCTGGAGGTTATACAGCAGAGGGTGGATGGCCATCTGTCGGGAGGGCTTTGATTGTGTCTTTCTTCCTGGACTGGATGGCCCTTGGGGTCTCTTCCAACTCTAGTATTCTATCATCATCATATTCGATCATCATTACAATGATGGAGTCTCCTCTGGGAGGTTATACAGCAGAGGATGGATGGCCATCTGTTGGGAGGGCTTTGATGGTGTCTTCCTTCCTGGAAGAATGGGGATGGACTGGATGGCCCTTGGGATCTCTTCCATCTCTAGAATATCTATCATCATCATATCTGAATGATAGAGTCTCCTCTGGGAGGTTATACAGCAGAGGGCGGATGGCCATCTGTTGGGAGGGCTTTGATGGTGTCTTGCGTCCTAGCAGAATGGGTTTGGACTGGATGGTCTATGGGATCCTCTTCCAACTCTTTCAACATATTTGATCATATTACAAGTGTGGTAAACAATATTTATAGTGATGGCGTCTCCTCTGAAGGTTCTGAAGCAGAGGCTGGATGGCCATCTGTTGGGAGGGCTTTGATGGTGTCTTGGTGTTGGTCGGCATAGCCTTTGGGGTTCTCTTCCAGACTCGAGGATGCTCAAAAGGGTTTGAGGCCTTGGGGACGAGCCATCTTAAGGCAGGCTGACTCCCCATCCTTTAAGGTGAGTCACCCACGTTCTATACGGGTGTCTCACATCCTGCCAAGTTCCCAAGCGAAGGGACTTTTTGGGTTTAACCCTCGGAGATCCTTAAATCTTATTTATTTATTTAGGACAAGTATTATCCTGTTCTTCTCTACCTCCGTGGAGGGACTCAGAACGGCTAACAACAGCAAAAATGCGACGCAATAAATAACATTTTAAAAAACAACACGCATAATAAATAAGTTATAATAAAATACATATTAAAAAAGACAATTCGCCAAGTTAGAAAACATAATCCAACTCAATCCAAACATAACCCCTTACCGGTTTGATCCATCAATCTGCGAATGCCTGATTCCAAAGCTAGGATTTCACCGTCTTCCTGAAGGTCAGGAGGGAGGGGGCCGACCTAAACCTCATTGGGGAGAGAGTTCCATAGCCGGGGAGGGGGCCACCCCAGAGAAGGCCCTGTCTCTCGTCCCCACCAAGGTGTTGGGACCGAGAGCAGAACCTCTCCAGAAGATCTTAAAGTCCTTGCTGGTTTATAGGGGAAGATATGTTTGGACAGGTATACTGGGCCGGAACCATGTAGGTTTTATAGTTTTGGCCCAGTTTACCTGTCCGAACATATCTCCCGCTACGATCCACCTAGGGCCCTAATATTTATTTATTTATTTTTATTTACTTTATTTATATTCTGCTTTTCTCACCCCAAAGTGGACTCAGAGCGGATTACAGGTACACATACTTAGCAGACAATCCCTGCCGTTTTTCCACATACACACATATAGACGAACAGAGGCAAACTCTGGCCACCGGGGGGAGCTGACGCACTCCTCATCTCTCAGCGTTCCCAGTTGTTCCTTCCGCGTTCCTCAGCGTTCCTGGAGTTCTTTAATGGCCTCATAATTCAGTCAAAATTTGCCCCCTGCACTTAATGTGGTACCTTTATCTCCTACTTGACAGATGCAACTGTCTTTCGGGCTGCAAAGGTTGAGCACCCACCTCGACCCAGGCAGGCCTCGAACTCATGACCAGAGAGATCTTATGCAGCTGACACTTAGCCAGCTGCGCCACATTCCCGGTGCTAGATCATCCAGGGAGACCCTGCTCATTGTCCCCCCATTGTCGCAATCGCGTCTGGTGGGGACAAGGGACGGGGCCTTCTCTGTGGTGGCCCCTCGGCTATGGAACTCCTCCTAAGTGAAATTAGTGAAATCCTGGCTATGGGATCAGGCTTTTGTGGATTAGCTTGACTTGCTGACATGAGGACTTTTCTAGAACTGACTGACTGCCCCTTGGATGCTGATTCAAACCGGCAAAGGCTGACTGCTTGATTGTTTCTATATTGTTTTATACTGGCTTATATACTGTTTTATTGCCATATTGCTGTAAAATTGTATTTTTATGTTTCTGGTATGGGCACCATGGAGTGCGCTGTTCTGTTAGCCGTCCTGAGTCCCTCTGCGGAGGTTGAGATAGGACGGGATAGAAAAGCCCTAATTAATTAATTAATTGTGATATTTTTTTCTAGCACCCACCTTTTGCTTGATAGCCAAACAGTGCTTCTTCTAAGTCAGAGCATGGTCCAGAGCAGGGGTCGGGAACCTATAGCTTGGGAGCCAGGTGTGGCTCTTTTCATGATTGCACCTGGCTCTCCAGACCAGCCTGGGCCTCGGTTTCCCAGCATGCAGCGGGGAGGAGTGACGCATATTTTCCCTCTTTTTCTTTCATTCTTTTTCCTCCCTCCCTCTTTGTTCCTTCCTTCCTCTTCCATTATTTTTTTTAATACTTTTTATTGTTTTATCATTGTCAACACAATATTATACAATGTCTATTTACAGCAGATTCATGTTATTCATTTCTAGCTTCAATACTTCAATCTTTAGCACCTGCCATTATGTTTTTCTTATACATTTTGTATCCCTCACCACTGTGCTCCCCTCCCCCCCCCCCTCCCCCAAGCCATTGCTTTTACATATCGTTCGTCCAAAATTTCATTTCTTCTTGTGGAGGTAACTTTCCTTCTTCCTTTTCTAATCCTTTTTCAATAAATTTTCTCCATACCTCATCGAAATCACTTTGTTTCCATAGACCTCTTTTTACTTTTAATATACCTGTTAACTTATCATTTATTGCCAGTTTCCATACTTCCTTGTACCATTCCTCTATTTGTATATTTATTTCTTTTTTCCAATTCCTTGCTATAAGCCAGGGGTGCCCACACCTTTTCATCATGCGAGCTACTATATGAACAATCAAGTTGAAAAGATCACCTGTTGTGCATGTGAGCGTGTGCGCGCACTCGCGCGCGCACGCTCCTTCTGCAGCCTTCCGTCCGCGCGGGGCTTGCCTGCCCACGAACTCGGCGCCGCGCGCACCTGGTAAGGGGATTTTCTTTGCCTGCGTGCGCTCTCTCTCTTAATGTCTTTGTTGCCTTCCTCCTTCCTGCTGCGTGCTTTCGCGAAGCAGGAAGTCCCCATCCCGTCGTGCTTCTTGCGTGCACAGCAGGCCCCTCCCGCACACGCAGCAGGAGGGTATTTATAGGCGCACCTGCCAGCGCTCCAGCCAGATATGGCTTCGGCGGCGGATCGGAAGGTGCAGGGCTGGGAAGAGGGGCCGCCTGGCTGCTGCCTGGGCCGGGAAACTCAACCGAGAGAGGGACCCACGTGAGGCTGGACCCTCCCCACGGCAGCCTCCCCCCCTCCCTCCTCCCTCGAGGCTTCCTTACCTGGGCAGGAGAAGGAAGAGTGGAAGAGGTGCTTCCCCAAAGTGACAGATGCAGTGGGGGGGGGAAGCACCCTTCCTTCCTTTCGAGGGTGTCACTCAGAAAGGACGCCCAAGTGGACGGCTGGCAGGAAGGAGGACCCCTCCCACTGGTGGCAGTCCATGCCCACGGGAGAGAGAGGGGGGGTGGCTCTTCCTAGCCGGCTCTGAAGAGCCACCCTCTCCCCCCCCCCCGTGGGCCCTCGCTGCCTTTCTCCTTTGAGGGCGAGGGAGGGTGAGGCGGAGAAAGGCGGCGAGGGCACAAGCAGCAGCAGCAAGTGGGGGTCTCCATCCCCGCAGCCCCCTCCTCCTCGGGTTCAGCCCCAGGAACAGGGCGGAGCCCTCCCTCCTCGCCCCCAACCAAGGAAAGAAAGCCCCCCACACACAGCTCGCTCGCCCAGGTCTCGGCTTGGAATGGGAGTCCCGAGGGCAGCAACAGGGTTTGTGGCAGGGCTTGCTTGGCTTTGCCCCACTTTGCCCGGCCTCCTTCGCCTCTTTCTCTCTCCCTCTCTCCTTCCAGCGCCCGCCTGCCTGCCTGCCTACCAAAAGGATCCGAAAAAGTTCTCCGGATTTCTTTCTTCTCTCCTTGGCTCTCTCTCTCTCTCACACACATTCCCTCCATCCCTCCCACAGCCTCGCATCCTATCCGTGCGCGTGCCTTCGCCTTGCTCCCCCCCCCCCCAGCAGCAACCAATGGGCGGCCATGTCACCACACCGTGCGTAGCAAGATAAGCGGCAGGGCCCGCCCACTAAAGCCTCATTTTGGCAAAAGAAGCCCCGCAAAGGTGGCGGCGGGAGTGCACGTGCGCATGGCAGGAGCGCATGGCAGGAGCGCGCCATCCGGCTGGTGAGGCCCAAAGATCACCTGGAAGAGGGCCGAAGATCACCTAGGTGCTCCCGATCACCATAATGAGCACCCCTGCTATAAGCAGTCTTGCTATTGTTAATAGGTTTGTTATCGCATCTTTATCCTTTTCCCCCAATTGTTTACTATTATATGATAATAATGTTATACTAGGACTTCTTTCTATTTTAATATTCATTATATCTTCTATTTCTTTAAATACTTTCGCCCAAAATTTGCTTACATATTTACATTGCCACCACATATGTATATGTTCCTGTTTCTTGGCATCCTCTCCAACAGTTTTTTGAGTAGTTTTTATTTATATTTGCTATTCTTACTGGTGTAAGGTACCATTTCCATATTAACTTATAGTAATTTTCTTTAATCCTTATTGATAAATTTTTTAGATGTCTTTGTCTCCATAATTGTTGCCACTCTGTTTCCTTTATTTTTAACCCTAAATCTTCTTCCCAAACCTCCTTAAGGGTGTTATTTTTTGTTTTTCCTTCCTTTATTTCAATTATTATCTTATATACTTTACTAGTTATTCCTTTCAAGTTTTCGTGCTCTTCTACATCCCTCCCATTTGTATTATTTGTTCAAATTGGTTAACCTTACTTCCTTTTTATTATTTTTAGCCAATTTTTAAACCATTGTTCTAATTGTATACAATGGAACCGTGTCAATTTTATTTCTCTAAGTTCTTCCTCTTCCATTATTTCCTTCTCTCCTTCACCCTTTCCTTCTCACCTTCCTTTTCCCTCCCTCTCTCCCCTCCCTTCTTTCCTCCATTCTCCCTTCCCTCCCTTCCTTCCTCTTCTATTCTTTTCCCTAAGTCTTCCTTTCTTTTCACTTCCCTCTCCCCCTTCTTTCTTTTCCTCTTTTCCCTTCGTTATTTCACTTTTTCCTCACTCCCTTTCCTTTCTTTTCCCCACCCTTTCCTTTCTTCCCTTCCCATTTCCTTCTTTCCTTTCCCCTCCTTGGCTCTCTCCTGCTTTTCTTTTCTTCCTTTTCCATAGTTCATTCTTCTTTTCTTCCTTCCTCTCCCCCTCCTTCTATTATTTCCTCTGTCTTTCTTTCTTTCTTTCCCCCTTCCTTCCTTCCTTCCTTCCACCTTCTCTTCCTTCCCAGAGTCCTGAGCGTGCCTTTTGCAGAGCCAGGTCTGAACTGTCCCGTCATTCTGCCGAGGGAATCCTTTTCTCATTGTATGTACGTATAGACTCACATTGAGTTGAATTCAGTCTTAAAATATATTATATATATATTCTATGGCTCTCGCGGAAATACATTTCCAAATATTTTGCTTTCATGGCTCTCTGAGTCAAAAAGGTTCCCGGCCCCTGACCTAAAGCTTCAGAGAGCTTCTGTTTAACTATTTCAAAGCTCCCTGCTTGGGTGGTGATGGCACGATCGTCTGCATAGATGAAATCTCTGTCCCTTCTGGCAGTGGCTGGTAGTTTGTGCGAATGTTAAACATGGATGGAGCAAGCGCGCTCCCTTGAGGCAGGCCGTTCTGTTTCTCTGGCTCTGGAACTCAACAAAAAAGCTCCTGTTTTGTAGCAGATTTCCTATGAAGCGGGTGAGGTGGTAATCCTTTGTGATATATCTCTCTCGGCATTACTTCGCGAACGAAGGTTCTTAGGAAGGACTCATCCCACGCTTTTTATAAGCGCGTTGATGATTAAAAAGGCCAATCTGAGATAGGCAAGTTTGGTTGCAGAAAGCACAGCAGAAAGTCCCCTTGGGTGATGTTGTTTCCAAGTTGCGGTTCTTTCTGCGTTGTCGTTTCTCTTCGAGACCCGTTCGGCGTGTCATCTTGAAAGAGGCCGCAGCATTGTGGATAGTGTGTCTCCATGCCTCCCGATGTGAGGCCAGGGTGGACCATTGTTGGTGATGAATCTGGCCGAGCCTGAGATGTTGTTTCAGGGAGTCCTTATATCTCTTTTTGGGGGCACCTCTCTTGCGCTGACCCGTGGCGAGTTCACCATAGAGTAGTATCTTTCTGAGGCGGTGGTCCTCCATCCTAGAGACGTGCCCTGCCCAGCGCACCTGTGTTCTCAATAGCATGGCCTCAATGCTGGTGATCCCTGCTTGTTCAAGGACAGCAACATTCGTCACATAGTCGGTCCAGTGTATATTTAGAATTGTGTGAAGACAGCGCTTAATAAAGCGCTCGAGGAGTCGTAGGTGTTGGCGATAGGTGGCCCATGTTTCAGACCCATAGAGGAGAACAGACAGTACGATAGCTCTGTACACACTGATTTTGGTGCTTTGACTCAGGTGCTTGTTGCTCCAGACTCTTTTGTGAAGCCTATATGCCTTTGCTAATCTGTGATCTATCTCTTTATCAATCTTGGCGTCTGAAGAGATGATGCTTCCCAGGTAGGTGAACTGCTGAACGGATTTAAGCACAGATGTGCCTATGCTGACGTGGGGATGATGGTGTTCTTCCTGTTGTGCGGGCTGGTAGAGGACTTCCCTTTTCTTCAGGCTGACTTCCAGCCCAAACAGCTCTGCAGCTGCTGCAAAGCAGGATGTGAGGCACTGCAGGGCTGTTTCTGTGTGGGCGACAAGGGCAGCATCCTCAGCAAAAAGCAGCTCACGGACTAGATAGTTTTAGAGTCTTAGTGCGAGCCCTCAGACGGCTTAAGTTGAACAGGCTGAAATCAGTACGATAGCGTATATAAATGCTGTCTTCTTCTTCGAGGTCTGCTGTAGCCCTTTGGAGCATCATGCTGAAGAAGATTGTAAATAGGGTTGGTGCAAGAACACAACCTGTATTTGTTTTTCAGAAGGAGGCAATGACTTACTGTGTCAAAAGCTACTGACAGGTCTGCGAAGACAGCTCCTGTAATCCGCTGTCTTTCAAAACCATCTTCTATGTGCTTAAGTCAGTGTTTCCCAACCAGTGTGATCATCAGGTGTGCTGTGGGAAATTGGAACCTCCAATACCCTTTCTTCCCCCTCCTGCCCACAGTGCTCTCTGGGTGTAGGTGAACTACAACTTCCAAACTCAAGGTCAATTCCCAAGCAAACCCTTTCAGTACTTTCTGTTGGTAATGAGAGTTCAATATGCCAAGTTTGGTTCAATTCCATTGTTGCAAGAGTTCAGGATGCTCTTTGATTGTGTGTTAACTATAAATCCCAGAAACTGTAACTCCCAAATGTCAAGGTCTATTTTCCCAAACTCCATTTGTGTTCACATTTGGGCATATTGAGTATTCATGCCAAGTTTGGTCCTGATCCAACATTGTTTGAGTCCACAGTGCTCTCTGGATATAGGTGAACTACAACTCCAAAACTCAAGGTCACTGCCCACCAAACTCTTATAGTATTTTCTCTTGGTTATGGGAGTTCTGTGTGGGAAGTTTGTGTCTTTCTGCCATTCCTGCCAGGATATCCATGTTGTGTTCATCTAAACAGGCTCAGGTTTCACACTGAGTGTATAAATACATTTAAAAACATATTAACTATATGTATGACTGTGTTAGAGTGTCATTTTGTGTCATTTTGGTTGGTGGTGTGCCCCAGGATTTTGTCAATGTAAAAAGTGTGCCGCGGCTCAAAAAAGGTTGGGAAACACTGGCTTAAGTAGCCAGGGGGGGGGGGGGGAGTACGAGTTGAAGGCCGAAGTTGACCCATGTCTGCTCTACACTATAGAATGAATGCGGTTTGACACTGCTTGATCTGCCATGGCTCCATGCAATGGAATGCTGGGATCTGTAGTTTGGGAAGGCACGATCCCTCCTTGGCAGAGAAGGCCTGGCAAAGCTACATCTCCCAGTGGATCCCATAGTATTGAGCCTTGGCAGTTCAAAGTGGTCTCGAACTGCATCAATTCTCCAGTGGAGATGCACCCCTTTCTCTGACCTCTTGGCCCCGATCCACCTCCTTCGGGAGGAAAGGAAGGAGGCCTGGGCCCAGATCCAAACCACATCCTTAAAACGTGAGTGAGCCGACTCCGAGAGGAAGAGTGACTAAGCTGAAAAGTATAACAGAGCCTCACATTTTCTGCCAACTTGTTAGGTATGGTTGGGCTCAGGGCCTTTCGTTTTGTGGCTGTCTCCAGTATTGCCGCCCCAGTTCAAACCAATGGGGTGGGACCTGGGAAGTGGAGGGGCCTGGGCCTTTTTGGTGACTCAGGCCAAGGGAAGGGACTGCCTAAAGTGGGCTGACTCAGAGGACTGGCATGGAGGAACTGGCTCAGGTGCCAAAGGGATGAGGAACCACAAGGGGAAGCTGAGTCACGGGGAGGGGAGGGGGCACAACCCCTGTCGGGATCCAGGCTTTACTTTTCCCAAAGTTTGATTATTTTTTTAAGCTGGAAAGAAACTTAGATATGATATAATTTATAATTAATATATTACAGTTGATCTTAGCCAAAAGGCCGAGAAGCATTAATTAATATAGTATATAGTAATATACAGTATAACTATATATAATTAATATATAATATATTAAAACATAATATGAATATCTTAATGTTAATTAATGTATATATAATTATATTAATTAAATATTATATAATACCTAGGTAATAATATATAGTAACATATCTATAACTATATATAGTTATTGTATATAATTAATATATTCATATTAATTAATGTATATATAATTTATATATTAATTATAAATTATATAATATCTAGGCTTTGGGCTGGAGTGTCACCAGTACGCTGATGACACCCAGCTGGTGCTGAGGGTGGAGGGCCGGCCAGATTCTGTACCCGATCCTTTCCATCTATGCCTTGAAGCCGTGACTGGATGGCTACGATCCAGCCGATTGAAGGTGAATCCCTCGAAGACGGAGATCTTGTGGCTGGGAAGTGCCAGTTGCCTTAGGGTTGCCATATGAATAAGAGACAGGTACCTAAAAATAGAGAATTTTTCACAAAAATAAGGGACACTTCCTAAAAACTTGAAAATCAATCGATGATTTCCAAGTTTTTAGGAAGTGTCCCTTATTTTTGTGAAAAATTCCCTATTTTTAGGTACCTGTCCCTTATTCATATGGCAACCCTAGTTGCCTACACTGGATGGCGAGGCTCTATGCCCGTCATCGCTAGTAAAGAGCTTGGGAGTCCAATTGGATCCACTGCTGTCCATGGAGACTCAGGTCTCCACGGCCTGCAAAGTCGCATTTTTCCATCTGCGCCAGGCTAGGCGGCTGGCACACTACCTCTCCGTGAACGACCTGGCCACGGTGATCCAGGCGACGGTCATCTCGAGACTGGATTACTGTAACGCCCTTTGCATCGGCCTACCCTTGGGGATGATTGTCAGATTCTTGCATTTGAAAAGTAATTCATGAGTCAACACAAGATGTATTATTGCAGTTTGAGATGACCTGCGGTGTGGCGTGCTTGACACCAGATGGCGCTGTTTCAAGACTGCTGAATGGAACTTTGAGGAGTTTCAGTTGAAAGTGACAGTTGGGATCTGACAGTTGGTTTATAATATCTGTGAGGAAAGGATGATTAGTAAGGTAGCTGTGATGGCTGTTGTTTTTCGATGTTTTGTCAGTTATTGTTAAATACAATTCAATACAAAGTTATATATTTACCTTGTGAATTGTATGAGAGTTTCATTATTCACACGAACAGAGACTGGAGGTTTTTGGGCCGATGAGGAATTAAACTTCTATATTTCTGTTGCCTATCCGCTGTGACATAAATACTCGACGCCGAAGTATGATTCAGAAGCTCAAGTTAGTGCAGAATGCCGCGGCATGCCTTCTCGCCGGGGCACCGGCGAGATGTCATATTACACCAATGTTGCGGCAACTGCACTGGCTGCCCATCGAGCACCGGGTCTCCTTCAAGGTCTTGGTGTTACCCTTTAAGGCCTTGTATGGTCTTGGGCCAGTGTACTTGAGGGACCGCCTTTCACCATATTGTCCCCAGAGATCCCTACGCTCCGGTGTACAACATCTTCTCAACGTCCCCTCCATCCGGCAACTCCACCTGTCCTCAACAAGACAAAGAGCCTTCTCGGTGGTGGCACCAACCTTATGGAACGCCCTACCTGAGGAAGTCAGAGGTATCAGGGAACTGTCCTCTTTTCGCCGAGCCTGCAAGACGGCTCTTTTTCGCCTGGCTTTTCCAGTTGAGTAACTGTTATGCTTTCTATGTAGTTTAGCTTACTTTTAGAATTATTTTAGCGCTAGTAATGTTTTAGATTAAATCATTGCTTATCTGCTTTTACACCGTTGTTCTATAATGTCAGTTCTACGCATGTTTTTTACCTGTTTGTAAACCGCTCCGAGGTCTAGAAGCCGAAAGAATAAATACATAAATAATATATAGTAATATATCTATAACTATATAAAATTAATGTATTGATAATATATCATTAATATATTATTATTAGTTAATTTATATATAATTTATATATTAATTATAAATTATATAATATCTAGGTAATAATATATAGTAATATATCTATAACTATTTAAAATTATTATATATAATTATTATATTAATAATATATTAATATATTAATATTAGTTAATTTATATATGATCTATATATAAATTATATATCTAGGTAATAATGTATAGTAATATATCTATAACTATATATAATTTAAATAATAATATAATATAGATATATTAATATGAATTAATTTATATATAATTTATATATTAATTGTAATGTATAATTAATATATGAAATATATAATTTTATTTATTTATTCAAATGTGTTTTAGATATATATTTTAGCAGGGGGGAAACTAGAAATATTTATTTAATTTTTCATATATATATATATATATATTTAATATATGTTTATTTTATAGAGAGGGGGGCGTGGCTTCCCATCCGTAACCACGCCCACTCTGGTGATAGGTGCCGGGCCGAAAAAGGCGCATGCGTACGAAGGGTCCCTCTTGTTACATAACCCCTGTTCCGCCACCAGAGGGATTGGATCAACGCTGGGGAACTGGCGAGGGGGAGGAGCCGGATTTGCCTAAAGAGGTTGGCTCCAATGACACATAGGCTCAAACAGCTGAAGAGGGCGTGGCTTCACGCTTACAGCCACGCCCCTTCATGGAACCCTTTCGATTCCTGCCAGTAGGAGGCGTGGCTTCCATTTTCTAGCTACGCTCCTTACTCGGAGCGCCTGTCTTCTTGGAGGAGGCGTGGCTTCCCTTTTAACCCCGCCCCTTCCTCAAAACGCCTATCTACTTGAAGGAGGAGGCGTGGCTTCCCTTTTAACCCCGCCCCTTCCTCAAAACACCTATCAACTTGAAGGAGGAGGCGTGGCTTCCCTTTTCTAACCACGCCCCTTGCTCAAAACACCTATCTACTTGAAGGAGGAGGCGTGGCTTCCCTTTTCTAACCACGCCCCTTGCTCAAAACACCTATCAACTTGAAGGAGGAGGCGTGGCTTCCCTTTTCTAACCACGCCCCTTGCTCAAAACACCTATCAACTTGGAGGAGGAGGCGTGGCTTCCCTTTTCTAACCACGCCCCTTCCTGGAAGCGCCTATCTACTTGAACGAGGAGGCGTGGCTTCCCTTTTCTAACCACGCCCCTTGCTCAAAACACCTATCTACTTGAAGGAGGAGGCGTGGCTTCCCTTTTCTAACCACGCCCCTTGCTCAAAACACCTATCTACTTGAAGGAGGAGGCGTGGCTTCCCTTTTCTAACCACGCCCCTTTCCTGGAAGAGCCTATTTACTTGGAGGAGGAGGCGCGGCTTCCCTTTTAACCACGCCCCTTCCTCACAGCGCCTATCTCCTTGGAGGAGGCGTGGCCTCCCTTTTCTAACTCCGCCCCTTAATCGGAGCGCCTGTCTACTTTGAGAAGGCGTGGCTTTCCTCTTTTAAGCCACGCCCCCGCCTCTCTGATTCGATGTTATTCGCCGGAGGAGGCGTGGCTTCCCGCGTTCTAACCCCGCCCCTCAGTCTAAGCGCCTCAGCCTATTGGAAGCCTCCAATCCGGAGGAGGCGTGGCTTCTGGTATTTCTTAGCCCCGCCCCTTACTCGCGAGCGCCACGTCGGCTCTTCCTGAGGGAGCGCAGCTGTCGCCATCGAAGCGGCGTGGGGCCTAGCTCGGGGCCATGAGGGGGGCGCCGGGGCTGTTGGCGCTGCTCTGGGCCGGGGGCTGCCTGGGCCTCTCCTTCCACCTCCCTCCGCAGACGCGGAAGTGCCTCAAGGAGGAGCTCCACCGCGACGTCATGGTCACCGGCGAGTACGAGGTCTCCGAGGCCGCGGCGCCGGGCGTCAGGGCCGACCTCCGGGTGAGGAGAAGGGCCCTGCCTGGCGGCTTCCCAGCCACTCTTCAAGCAGGCCTCACTCACACTAGACTCCAGATGATACACACTAGAGCACACTTGGGCCTTTCAGGTGTTTTGGACTTCAACTCCCACAATTCCTCACGGCCTCAGGCCCCTTCCTTTGGAAGGGGCCTGAGGCCGTGAGGACTTGTGGGAGTTGAAGTCCAAAACACCTGAAAGGCCCAAGTGTGCCCAGGCCTGCCCTATAGCCTGTATACTATATCTTATATGATGATGTGTATACCATTATTACTAATATCCTTCATATAATAAGATAATGGGTGTATCTTATATGGAATGTATGGTATTTTATGAGACTGTCTCTCCCTTTTGTTTCCTTGCAGGTCACTGACTCCTCCGGCCACATCCTTTACTCCAAGGACGATGCCAAGAAAGGGAAGTTTGCCTTCACCACCGATGATTACGAAATCTACGAGATTTGCTTTGAGAGCCATGGGCAGCCAGGTGAGGAAGAGGGACGCCAACGTCGTATTTATCCTTGTGTCATCTCTATTGTTAACTGCTTGGAGTTCCTCTGCTGGGAGAAAGGCAAAATGATGTTGATAATAATGATAATGACGATAATAATAATAAAACTGGAAGGCCATTATCAGTATATCGTACCCGATAATTTCCATCTGTGCCTCGAAGCCGTTACTGGATGGCTGCGAGCCAGTAGGTTGAAGGTGAATCCAGCTAAGACGGAGATCCTGTGGTTGGGTCGTCCGGGCGGGGTGGAGATCCAGCTTCCTCCCCTGGATGGCGTGACATTATGTCTGTCATCTGCAGTTAAAAGTCTTGGCGTCACTCTGGACTCTCGACTGACGATGGAGACACAAATCTCCGCCGTCAGTCGAGCTGCCTTTTTCCACCTTCGTCAGGCGAGGAAGCTGACTCCCTACCTCTCCCGCCACGACCTAGCCACAGTGGTCCAAGCCACGGTCATCTCGAGACTGGACTACTGTAATGCTCTCTACGTTGGCCTTCCTCTGTCGGTGATCCGGAAACTGAAACTGGTCCAGAATGCGGCGGCTAGACTTCTGGCTGGCGTTTCGACGACCGCCCATATAACACCTGTCTTGCAGGAGCTGCACTGGTTACCAGTGGAACACCGGATCACCTTCAAAGTGTTGGTTCTGACCTTTAAGGCCTTGAACGGTCTGGGGCCAGCGTACCTTAGGGACCGCCTTATCCCATATTGTCCTGCTAGGCCACTACGCTCAGAGGGGGGTCAACTATTAGAATTTGCTGTAAGTCGCCCCGAGCCATCCGGGAGTGGTGACTCACAAATTTGAATAAATAAGTAAATAAATAATATATCTTGGTTCTCTCCCCATACTAACTGTTACTTTATGTTTCTTCCAGGGAACTTTCGGGTCCCGGACCAACTGGTCACCCTCAACATCAAGCATGGTGTGGAGGCCAGGAATTATGAAGACGTAAGTAAAACATAGAGGGCCTCCTGGTGGCGCAGCGGGTTAAACTGCTAAGCTGCTGAATTTGCTGACCGAAAGGTTGGCGGTTTGAATCTAGAGAGTGGGTTCAGCTCCCACTGTTAGTCCCAGCTTCTGCCAACCTAGCCGTCCGAAAACATACAAATGTGAGTTGATCAATAGATCAAATGTGATGTCTCCTGCGGCCTCAAAGTCCTCCCCCCACCACCAATGGCCGCTCTGGGGCTAGAGTGAAGAAGGGAAGTTCCATCTTGTCTCCTGCAGCATCAAAGCCCCTCCCCCAGCAACAATATAATATTATATAATACTAATATTATTAATGATGTATTAGTATTATGCTAATAATATAGTATGTTATAATATATTGTATATACATATAATATTGATAATATAATGTAATACAATATAATACTACTACTAATAATATTATAATTATATATTTTATATTACATGTACTATTACTGATAATATAACAGTATAATGTTATAGTACAATGTAATATATAATATTATTAGTATTGTGCTATGGCAATAATATAATGTATTTATATATTGATGTTTGTATGTTTATCTTGTTTACTATATGATGTTTTATTCTTCAATTCTGTAAACTGCTCTGAGCCCTCAGGGAGTGACGGTCTAGAAATACATAAATAAATAAATAATATTTACAGTTTACTTGTAAGCCACTCTGAGTCCCCTTCGGAGTGAGACGGGTGGCATATAAATGTCATCAATAAATAGGTACCGCTTCTGTGGGAAGGTAACGGCGCTCCATGCAGTCATGCCGGCCAAATGACCTTGAAGGTGTATATGGACAATACCGTCTCTTCGGATTAGAAATTGAGATGAGCATCACTCCCTGGAGTTGGACCCAACTAGACAATGCCAGAGGAAATCTTTACCTAAGAAAACATAATCTGGATTCCCTCTTGCAGTTGGACTAGAAATGCCAAGTTGTGCCAGTCCACCTGGCATACGGAGGATGCCGGGATAGTGACAACATTGGTCTTTCCTTCCCCTCTGGATCTGACTCCTTTTCACAGATAGCCCATTGTCTAGCCTGTCTTGGAAGGGGGATAGCCTTATTTCCCCTGCCTAGCTATCCTCTTTGGCTCAGCTTGTCCCTCTGTTTCCGTTTGCCACAGATCGCGAAGGCAGAGAAGCTGAAGCCCCTCGAGGTGGACTTGCGCCGGCTGGAGGACCTTTCCGAATCCATCGTCAAAGACTTCGCCTTCATGAAGCAGCGAGAGGAGGAAATGCGGGACACCAACGGTGAGTGGTGTGTGAGGTGTTGTTGTCTGGTTGGCTTGGGAGGCAACAATCTTCTTGAAACATTTTATCTCCCACAAATATCAATAATTTCCTGGTCCAGGGGTTCATTTTTTGAAAGGGGAAGTGAACAGAAAGTTATTGTTGACAAAAGCAAAAGGCCTCTAAAATGCCAGAGAGGGAGAAACAACTTCCTCTTGTACCATATCTTGAGCTGTAAGGAGAGACGGATAATATAATGTTGTTGAAGGCTTTCATGGCCAGAATCACTGGCTTGCTTTGAGTTTTCGGGCTGTGAGGCCATGTTCCAGTAGCATTCTTTCCTGACGTTTCACCCACATGTATGGCAGGCATCCTCAGGTGAGGTCTGCTGGAAACTAGGCAAGTGGGTTTATATATCTGTAGAGTAATGTCCAGGGTGGGAGAAAGAACTCAAGTCTGTTTGAGGTAGGGTTGCCAACTGTCCCATATTGTGCGGGACGTCCCGTTTTTGGCCCCAAATTCCTTGTCCCTTATTTTCCGCTCCTGTCCCGAATTGACGGGACAGGAGGCAGCAGGAGGCAAGGCTGGGCCAGTACATACACAGACATACTTACTTCTTCCTCTATCCTGCTACCCCTTTTGGCTCCTCCGGTTTCCTCTCGCCTCCCCGCGCGTAGCCGGGAATTGTAGTCCAAGGTTGACTCCTCTTCATTGAGAGACGCATGTGGCCCTTTTGAACGGGACTCCATTTCCCAAGAGCCCTCGCTCTGGGGGGGAAAAGAAGGGGGAGGAAAAGGAAGAGGGAGAAGGGGGCCTGCCGGTCTTCATGAGCGGCCTGAGGGAGATGCGGGCCCACATAGAACTGGTGATCATGGAGACCCAGAGCCGAGCCAGGTCTGCTGCACCCTCGACCACAGGGCCGCCTTCACTGTCGACTGCTGGGAGAGGAAGGAAGGTGCCCCCTGCCAGACACACAAATCACAGCCACACCGGGGCCAAGAGGCGGGTGGGGGCCTCCGGAGGGCTTTTGAGCCGGACGGGCATCTGTCGGGAGGGCTTGGGCTGTGCCTCCTTGCAGAATGGCCCAAGTAGATGATATTGAATGCATGCGAAAGGAGGCTTCTGTTAGACCCCAGTCTAAAGATCAGTCAACAGTGTGATGCCGCAGCTGAAAAAACCTAGGCTGCATCAAAAGTATAGTTAGGGTTGCCTAACGTTTAATTTTCAAGGTTTTTTTGAAGTGTCCCTTATTTTTGTGAAAAATCCCGTATTTTTAGGTAAATGTCCCTTATTTCTTATATCAAAAAGTGGCAACCCTAGTTTGAGGCAAGTGTGAATGTTGCAATTGGCTACTTTAATTAGTATTGAATGCCCTTGCAGCTTCAAAGCCTGGCCATACAGCCCTAAAAACTCACAGCAACCCAGTGGTTCTGGTCATGAAAGCTTTCGACAACACAATATTTGATGATGATGATTTATTTATTTATTTATTATTCAGTTTTATATTCCGCTCCTCCCAGCAGGCTCGGGGCGGATCACAAACACAACAAGCAATAAAAGCATACAATAAAACATACAGTAAAAACAGTAAAACGCGATATATAACCAAGATGGTACAAGGATACGGTTCCTTAACTACGACGAGATGAACCAATTGAGTTTGGATTTACCCAAACGCTAGCCTGAAGAGGGCCGTCTTACATTCCCTTTGAAAAGGGAGGAGTTCAGAGACCATTCGGACATGGTCAGGGAGCGAATTCCAGAGTACTGGAGCCGCCGCAGAGAAGGCTCTCTGTCTTGTACTGGACAGATGACAGGCGCGGGACGATGGTACAATTAATAATTTTTGCTCTTCTGAGCGCAGTGATCTCGAGGGAACATATGGGGTAAGGCGGTCCCTCAGGTACACAGGCCCTAGACCGTGCAAGGCCTTGAAGGTTAAAACCAGCACCTTGAAGGCAATCCGGTACTCAATGGGAAGCCAGTGCAGTTGCCGGAGGATGGGAGTAATGTGCTCCCTCACTGGTGCTCCCACCAGCAAGCGAGCCGCGGCATTCTGCACCAGCTTGAGTTTCCGGATTGTCGCCAAGGGAAGGCCAACGTAGAGGGCGTTACAGTAGTCCAGCCTCGAGATGACCGTCACTTGGATCACCGTGGCCAGATCGTCCCTGGACAGGTAGGGGGCCAGTCGCCTAGCCTGTCGTAGGTGGAAGAATGACGTCCTGCCGACCATGGAGACCTGGGCCTCCATGGTCAGCAAGGAGTCCAACCTGACACCTAAGCTCTTAACCAAGGGTGACGGGCTAAGTGGCTCGCCATCCAGGGTAGGCAACCGGCACTCATCCAGCCCAGGTCGACCAGGCCACAAGATCTCCGTCTTCGACGGGTTCACCTTCAGCCGGCTGGCGCGCAGCCATCCAGTCACGGCTTCCAGGCATAGATGGAAACAATCGGGTACGGTATCCGGCCTGCCGTCCATTCTCAGCAGAAGCTGGGTGTCATCAGCGTACTGGTAACACTCCAGACCAAGGTCGCGGGCCAGCTGGGCCAGGGGGCGCATGTAGATGTTGAATAATAAGGGCGCGAGGATGGCCCCTGGGGACCCACAACTTAATGGGAGCCTCCCGGTGACCTCCTCTCCCCTCTCCACACGCTGTCCCCGGTCCTGGAGGAAGGAGGCCACCCATTTAAGGGCAGTCCCCCTGACTCCAGTCACGGCTAGGCGGTGGGCTAACAACGCATGGTCTACGGTATCAAACGCTGCTGTCAGATCTAACAAGACAAGCAGAGCTGACCCGCCCTGGTCCAGCTGGCGGCGAAGTTGGTCTGTAATGGCGACAAGCACGGTCTCCGTCCCATGCCCAATACGGAAGCCGGACTGGAAGGGATCAAGTCCAGCTGTGTCTTCTAAGTACCGCTGCAGCTGATTCACTGCTGCCCTCTCAATTACCTTGCCTAAAAAAGGCAAATTAGACACAGGTCGGTAATTGGAGGGAGCCGAAGGATCTAGATTTGGCTTCTTCAGCAGCGGTCTTACCATTGCCTCTTTCAAACCTCCTGGGAACACTCCTTGCTCAAGGGAGCTGTTGATAATCTTTCCCAGGGGGCTTTGATGGTGTCACCCTGAATTGCAGAAAGGGGGTGGTTCTGGATGGCCTTTGAGATCCCTTCCAATCCAGTTCCAGAGTGCAATGAATTCTATTGCAAGTCTTCCATGTTTGTTGTTCCTTCTCTCTGCAGAGTCCACCAGCGCCCGTGTTTTCTACTTCAGCATCTTCTCCATGCTCTGCCTGGTAGGTCTGGCCACTTGGCAAGTCTTCTACCTCAGGCGTTTCTTCAAGGCTAAAAAACTCATTGAGTGAGCGGACAGGCAGCTTCGATTCTGGGGTCAAGGGAACGAATGGATCTCTCCGCCGGGCTCTCATCTTGATTTCTCCAGGGGTGTCCAAGGTGCACCGTGGTCTTCAATGAACTCTTCCTTGCTCTGAGCCAGTGCCATCTCATTGGATCCCTTTCGGTGGGAACTTCCCTTTCATTTTGGTGGAACGCTCGAAACGGACTCAACATTTCATTGCCAACCAAGATGGCACTAGCCATCCGAAAAGCCATGTGTTGTGGAGGATGATTTGAAAGCCACTACAGACTGCTATGCTTCCTTCTACCCCTTGCTGGTGATGGGATTTTCAAGAGTGGCTTGGTGTTTGATTTGGTCAGTTAAATGGAATCCCAGTCACAAAAAAACACTGGATAAATATTTTAAGTACGGTAATAAATTTTGGTTCCTAGATGTCACTGCCATTTGAAAGGATGGGGTGGTCTGAAGAACAAGGGTGGGCATTGGCCTTTTCCAGAGCCTATGACCATGCAGTCTTCATTCAGAACTGGCTATAGAAGTTGAATTCACTACCGTGTTAGGCAAATGCTTTCACACTATCTCCTGTTTGGGTCTGTAATAATAATGATGATGATGACAATGGAGCCTTCGGTGGTACAATGACTGAAAGGTTGGGGGTTCACATCCGGGGAACGAGGTGAGCTCCCGTCTGACAGCTCCAGCTTCCCATGTAGGGACATGAGAGAAGCCTCCCAAAGGATGGTAAAACATCCGGGTGTCCCCTGGGCAATGTCCTTGCAGGCAGCCAATTCTCTCACATCAGAAGCGACTTGAGGTTTCTCACATGCAAGTCACACAGCTCCTGACACGAAATAATGATAATGATTTTTAATTGGAACCTGCCTCTTAATTATGTGTTTTGATTATGTGCTTAAGCACAGCCTGCCTTGAGCTGTGAGAGAGGTGGGTAAGTGTGAAGACGCAGCTTACAGCATGCATCCTCTTTGTGAGGATCACTCTAATTTTCACTTGCTGCCACCATTAATTTACTGTGTTTGGCTACCCATTAAGAAAGCGGTGTTTTCAAGGCTTGTGGGAGAAAGAATCACCAGAAGAGATGTTTTTAACAAGGAACTATCAAGTTTATTTAAACAGTGTTTTGAGCTTGGAGGTTTCAAGAGTTCACAGAGCTTAGGTGGTTACAATCTACTCAGAGGTACTTTCTTAAGGTTACAAGTTGCTATCTATAGAGATACAGTCTAACACAAAGCCACTGCACTCCTTAGCACTTAATAACTCAGCAGTTTACACACACTCTGCTGGTCATTCACAACCACTGCTTCCTTAGCAGGCTACACACCTACACTACCCTTTCCCCAGAGTAGAGTCAGGCTTAGATTAAACCCAGAGTCTTTTAAACCGCTAAAAGCTGGCTAAACAGACTCCCTAATTCTCTCACACATCCTTCTGCGTTGGCAGTTAGTCACCAACTGAAATATTTGAATTCGAGGATTCTAAAGCCAACAGCAGGCTGAGCCTCCAGTTTCCATGGTAACGGAGGTTCTTTGAAGCTCTGCTAGATAATTTTACTGTTAACCCCTTAGGATTAGCAAAGTTTCACCCTTACAAAATACTTACGTATACATAAATATCAACTACATTTACAACCTGCAACAAATAAGTATGACTTCACCACCATAATAATAATGACTTTTAATTGGAACCTGCCTCTTAATTATGTATTTTGATTATGTGTTTAAGCACAGCCCGCCTCGAGCTGTGAGAGAGGTGGGTAAGAATTATTACTACTACTAGTGGCTCGAGGTGGGATACCATAGAGACAAACGGATACAAAAAGTAGATACATCCAATAAAATATATAGGAAATAACACATCATTATAAAAAGCATACACCAAACAGCACAAAACCAATATATCATGGTAATAAACTGTAGAATCGTATAATTCTAGAATTGGAAGAGACCTTGTGGGCCATTTTATCCTATCCCATTCTGCCAAGAAACAGGAAAATCGCATTCAAAGCACCCCCGACAGATGGCCATCCAGCCTCTGTTTAAAAGCTTCCAAAGAAAGAGCTCCCACTACACTCTGGGGCAGAGAGTTCCACTGCTGAACAGCTCACACAACCAGGAAGTTCTTCCCAATGTTCAGGTGGAATCTCCTTTCTTTCCTGTAGTTTGAAGCCATTGTTCTGCGTCTTGGTCTCCAGGGTCACAGAAAACAGGCCGACTCCCTCCTCCTTATGACTTCCCTTCACATATTTATACATGGCCATCAAGTAAATTCAAAACAAGTAATTCAGACTTGATTGTGTATGCCTGATGGAAGAGAGGGGTCTTTAATTCTGTTTTAATGCTCCCGCAAAGCTCTCAACAATAAAAAAAGCAAATGCTTTTGTCCTCGTACCACTGGCTACTCGCATATTGTGCACAAGAACAATAGGGTCTATGAGATAAATCTACGCTAAACAATGCACAACCCCTAAAAATATAATGTGTGGATATTGTATTCAAATAACTACACAAGAATCCAGTATGTGTGCTATATATGTAATGCTATTTAAGTAGTTGATTATTGCCACAGATACTATAATAATTTGGCAGTTCTACACTGCCAGGAGCATGCTGTTTGGCACATCGGCCCATTAAGTCTTCGCACGGGTGGCAGGTGGAGTGAAATCTCCCCAGTTTGTGGCTGTTTCAGATCCATTGGATGGAAAACCCTGAAGTCTGCACTCATTCCCTATGGCAGTGTTTCCCAACCTTTTTTGAGCACACCTTTTACATTTACAAAATCTTGGGGCACACCACCAACCAAAATAACACAAAATGACACTCTAACACAGTAATACATATCGTTAATATGTTTTTAAATGTATTTATACACTCCGTGTGAAACCTGGGCCTGTTTCGATGAACACAACATAGATATCCTGGCAGGAATGGCAGAAAGACACACACGAAGGTCTAGCTCAACAGCTGTCAGTCTCTCTCTGTGTTTAGAAAAAATGTGTCCATATAGCTTCAAAGCAGTCCACCGGTATTGTTCTTATGCATCAATACACCTCATGGAACAATATTGAGGCTTCCACCTTCAATATATATGCTCCTGTATCATTCCAGGTGGGCATTAGACAAGTCCCTAGTGTATAACTGGTGAACAGGAGAGTTGTTATAGTCACTAGAAAGGCTATCACGTCCAGCCAATGCCAAATGTAGTAATAGTTGGTACACATAAACACGAAAACGGCCGAAGGAGGCGGCGCCCCACCCCTTCTTCGCCACCGCCGCCGCCGCCCGGCCCTTCCTCCCCCCCCCCCCCCCGCAAGCAGCAGCAGGAGTTTGGCAGGAGGGGGAAGAAAGGGGGGAAGAGAGGTTTTTCCGCGGCACACCAGGTGATCGCTCACGGCATACTAGTGTGCTGCGGTACAGTGGTTGGGAAACACTGCCCTATGGATCCGGCTCTCTGCATTGATCGCAATCTCCATTGACAGAAGGTCCACTTGGTATAAAGCCAAAGCTACATCTTGTAGTGTAATCATAATAGGATGCAAATTTACAAATATGAACATAAAATTCTCTTACGTTTATTGTTAAAAATGGTAATGCAAATTGCTAGATTTTTACAGACTAATTGTTAAAGGTAATTGTTAAAGGCGCCATAGTATTATTATATTGTGTATTACTGTATTACATATTTTATATTATGTATTATAGATTATATATTATTACATTATATTATATATTTTGTACTAGCTTAGGGACCCAGCGGTGCCCGGGTTATTTGAGAAAGGCATTTTCTTTTGTCTGTGCTTCAAGTTTAATCCAGATACAATGTCAGCTGGGTTCAATGGGTGCGGGTGAAGTACAACTCCCATATGCAAGTCCCATCGTCCATGGTCCATCCTCCTAGCCGCTACAGCAGGGGTCGGGAGCCTTTCTGACTCAGAGAGCCATGAAAGCAAAATATTTGGAAATTTATTTCAGTGAAAGCCATATAATATATAAAATATATTTTAAGACTGACTTCAACTCAATGTGAGTATATACGTACATAGTATGAGAAAAGGATTCCCCCGGCAGAATGAGGGGACACTTCGGACCTGGCTCTGCAAAAGGCACGCTCAGGACTCTGGGAAGGAAGAGAAGGTGGAAGGAAGGAAGGAAGGAAGGGGGAAGGAAAGACAGAGGAAATAAAGGAGGGAGGGGGAGAGGAAGAAAGAAAAGAATGAACTATGGAAAAGGAAGAAAAGAAAGGCAGGAGAGACGAGGTGAAAAGATAGAAGGAAATAGGGAGGAAAGGAAAGGGTGAGGAAAAGAGGGCGAAGAGAGGAAAAAGTAAACTGATGAAGGGAAAAGAAGAAAAAGACGGGGAGAGGGGGAAATGAAAAGAAGAAGGAAAGGAAGACTTGGGAAGAATAGAAGAGGAAGGAAGGAAGGGGAGAAGGAAAGGGTGAAGGGGAGAAAGGAAGAGGGAGAATGGAGGAAAGAAGGAAGGGGAGAGGGAGGGAAAAGGATGGAGAAGGAAAGGGTGAAGGAAGAGGAAGGAAGGAAGAGGGAGAATGGAGGAAAGAAGGAAGGAGAGGGAGGGAAAATGAAGGGGAGAAGGAGAAGGAAAGGGTGAAAGGGGAGAAAGAACAGAAGGAAGAGGAAGGAAGGAAGAGGGAGAATGGAGGAAAGAAGGAAGGTGAGAGGGAGAGAAAATGAAGGAGAAGGAAAGTGTGAAGGGGGAAAAAGGAAGAGGGAGAATGGAGGAAAGAAGGAAGGTGAGAGGGAGGGAAAAGGAAGGAGAAGGAAAGTGTGAAGGGGAAAAAGGAAGAGGGAGAATGGAGGAAAGAAGGAAGGTGAGAGGGAGGGAAAAGGAAGGAGAAGGAAAGTGTGAAGGGGAAAAAGGAAGAGGGAGAATGGAGGAAAGAAGGAAGGTGAGAGGGAGGGAAAAGGAAGGAGAAGGAAAGAGAAGGGAGAATGGAGGAAAGAAGGAAGGTGAGAGGGAGGGAAAAGGAAGGAGAAGGAAATATTATGAAGGGGAAAAAGGAAGAGGAGAATGGAGGAACCTCATGTCAATGAGTATAGGGTAAAGGAAAAGGAAGGAGAAAGGAAAGGGGTGGGGGTAGAAAAAAGGAAGAGGAGAATGGAGGAAGGAAGGAAGGAAGGGGAAAGAGAGAGGAAAAAGGAAGGAGAAGGAAAGTGAAGGGGGAAAAAGGAAGAGGGAGAATGGAGGAAAGAAGGAAGGTGAGAGGGGAGAAAAGGAAGAGGAAGGGAAAAAGGAAGAGGGAGAATGGAGGAAAGAAGGAAGGTGAGAGGGAGGAAAAGGAAGGAGAAGGAAAGTGTGAAGGGGAAAAGGAAGAGGGAGAATGGAGGAAAGAAGGAAGAGAGGGAGGGAAAAAGGAAGGAGAAGGAGAAGGGGAGAAAGGAAGAGGGAGAATGGAGGAAAGAAGGAAGGTGAGAGGAGGGAAAAGGGGAGAGGGAGGGAAAAGGATGGAGAAGGGAAAAGGAAGAAGGAAAGTGTGAAGGGGAAAAAGGAAGAGGGAGAATGGAGGAAAGAAGGAAGGTGAGAGGGAGGGAAAAGGAAGGAGAAGGAAAGTGAAGGGGGAAAAAGGAAGAGGGAGAATGGAGGAAAGAAGGGGAGAGAGGGAAAAGGAAGAAGGAAAGGGTGAAGGGAGAAAGGAAGGTATAGTAAAGGTTTATATTATATTATTCTTAATATTATTATATACTTTGAATTACTGTATTTTAATAGGAACCTCATGTCAATACAGAGTATATAGTAAAGGTATGTTATTATTAGTAGTAGTATATAGTAAAGGTATATATCATATTATTATTATTATATACTTTGAATTACTGTATTTTTATATGAACACGAGCCTGATACAGGCTTGAGAGAGGCCTATTTTTCAGTAGGAACACTCAAGCCACTAGGAGTGACATTGCTCCAGTAGGAACTAATCAACACGGGCCGCTTTTTCCGCTGGGGGACTCATTTCCTTGCTGCACCCATTGGCCTCCGTGGCGTTTCCATGGCAACGGATTCCCTCGGCCTACTTAGAGGATTTGCGATGGCGGCCTCGGGAAGCAGCAGCGAAGGGTAAACACGGCGGGAGACCATAGGAACACCAATTTGAGGGCTGGGGGAAGAAGGCCAAGGGTATTTTCCGTGCCCTGAAGCCCTTGTGCTTGCAAGCCAGGGGAGGAAGCCATTTCCCCCTCTTTTCTCCTTTTCTTTCCTTCATGCTTTGATTTTCCTTGCACACCTTCCCCCTTCTTTTCCTTTCTTTCCCTTCCTTTGATTGTGCTTTTCCTACATGGCAGGGGGTTGGTCTAGGCTAGACCAGGCCTGGGCACACATGGGCCTTTCAGGTGTTTTGGACTTCAACTCCCACAATTCCTCACAGCCTCAGGCCCCTTCCAAAGGAAGGGGCCTGAGGCTGTGAGGAATTGTGGGAGTTAAAGTCCAAAACACCTGAAAGGCCCACGTGTGCCCAGGCCTGGTCTACATGGCCTGGACCAAACTTGACACACAGAACCCCCATGACTCACAGAAAATACTGGAGGGCTTTGGAAGGAACCCACAGTGATTTATGGGAGATGTAGTTCACCTACATTTGGAGAGCACTCTGAACCCAAACAACCCTGGATCTGGACCCAATTTGGCACAAATAATCAATATACCAAAAGTTGAACGCTGGTGGAGTTGGGGGGGGTTGATTTTGTCATTTGGGAGTTGTAGCTGCTGGAATTTATAGTTCACCTATAATCAAAGAGCGTTTTGAACTCCCAACAGCAATGGCATTGAACTAAACTTGAGCAATAGAGCAGTGCTGTCCAACTTCTTCCGGCCCAAGGGCCGGAAGAAGTGTCACTGATCACCTGGGGGGCTGTAGGTGATCAGTGAGCGGGGGGCGGGGCCGATCGTGGGGGCGGGGTGGGGGCAGGGCCACTCACGGGGGCGGGGCCACTCGCTTACGTAGCCCCACCTCTTTCCCCCCACCCGTGCCCTTGCCAGGATCCCGGGCGCCGGCGCGGGCGGGGGGAAAGAGGATCGATGAAGGAGGAGGCAATCAGCTGACAGCCTCCTCCTTCGTCGATCCTCTTTCCTCCCGCCCATGCCCTTGCCCCGATCCCGGGCGCCGGCATGCGCGGGGGGAAAGAGGATCGACGAAGGAGGAGGCAATCAGCTGACAGCCTCCTCCTCCGCCCCTCCTCCTCCCCCGCGGATGCACCACGGCTCCGATCGCGAGCTGCGGTGCGGGGAGAGGAAGGAGGAGGGGGAAGGAGGAGGGGCGAAGGAGGAGGGGCCAGCTCTCTTCCTCCTCCCTGTATCGCCGCCTTCTCCCTCTCTTGGCGCCGCCAATGCAATACAGTTTGCAGCAGCGCCGAGAGAGAGGGAGAAGGGGGCTACAGGAGGAGGAAGAGAGCTGGCTCGTCCCTCTACACCGCCCCCTTCTCCCTCTCTCGGCACTGCCGATGCAAACTGCATCGCATCGGCGGCGCGGGGAGGGAGAAGGGGGCGGTGCTGGGAGGAGGAGCTAGCTCTCTTCCTCCTCCTTTTACCACCCCTTGTCCCTCTCTCACCGGCGCTGATGCGATCCGGTTTGCATCGGCGGCGTGGAGAGAGAGGGAAGAAGGGGGCGGTGCAGGGAGGAGGAGCTGGCTCACTTCCTCCTCCCTGCCCCGCCGCCCGCCATTTTTTTAAAAAAATTTTTTTAATGGCGGCCGGGGGCATAGCGGGGGCCGTGTCCAACAGGCTGGGGGGGGCGTGTACGGCCCCCGGGCCGCCAGTTGGACAGCCCTGCAATAGAGAATACTGGACCTTGGAAATTGGGAGCTGCTTGCATTTTGCTTCGTGCCACGGCCATCTCCCAGGAGGAGCCTGCAAACGTGGCAGCGACTCAGGGGGCGTTTGCAAACGTGGAGGCTTTCCTTCTCCGCTGGACCAACTGGCAGGCACACACTCGCAAGCGCGTCTGTCTCAGCCTGCTAGTTGGAATCCCTGGGCAGGCGTTGCCTGGAAACCGCAGCGTGCGTCCCCTTCCTCTCCTCAACTCTGCCCACAGTGCAGTCCCTTATCGCCCCTTCCTTCCAAGGGACCCATTGGATTAGAAGGGGTGATACAGGACTGCGCTGTGGGGCGGTGATACAACACCGCCTGAGCTCTGCGAGTGCAGCATTCTTCTGAATGAAGCAGAGAGTGTTTGAGGACCGGGACATCCGTAGGGAGACCAAGGTGCTTGTTTATAAAGCTATTGTCCTTCTAACCCTGCTATATGCCTGCAAATGTGAACTATCTACAGATGTCACATGCAACTCCTTGAACAATTCCATCAGCGTTGCCTCCGGAAAATCCTGCAAATCTCCTAGGAAGACAAGCGGACAAATGTCAGCATTCTGGAAGAAGCAAAGACCACCAGCATTGAAGCGATGGTCCTCCGCCATCAGCTCCGCTGGACTGGCCACATTGTCCGAATGCCCGACCACCGTCTCCCAAAGCAGTTGCTCTATTCCGAACTCAAGAATGGAAAATGGAACATTGGAGGACAGAAAAAGAGATTTAAAGATGGGCTCAAAGCCAACCTTAAAAAATGCGGCATAGACGCAGAAAATTGGAAGCCCTGGTCCTTGAGCGGTTTGCTGGTGGTCAGCTGTGACCAGCAGTGTTGTAGAATTTGAAGAGGCATGAATGGAGAATGAAAGAGAGAAACGGGCCAAGAGCAAGGAGCGTCTAGCCAACCCAGACCGGGACCACCTTCCATCTGGAAACCGATGGCCTCACTGCGGGATAACATGCAGGTCAAAAATAGGGCTCCACAGTCACCTACGTATCCACCGCCAGGACACCGAACTGGGAAGACAATCTTACTCGGTCAACGAGGGATTGCTATTATTAATAATAGTTATAATAAAAAAACTTTCAATGGCCAACACATATATCCAACTGTCTTTGGATATATCTGACCTGCCGAATCTAAAAATGGCACTCTCCCCTTATCAGCTCTAGTTTTTGAGATACAGAACATATGGCTTCTCCCAGTTGCCCTCATAAAACCATGATGACCATATCTTTAAACAATAGAGCTGATTCAGTCTATCCAGTGCAATTTTCTGAATCAGCACCCCCAAAAAACTCCAGGAACAGACCTAGATGGCAAGACAATAAGAAAAAAAACACATTTTTGGTTGGGTTGTAATGTTTTATTTTTATCAGTATTATTTTTTATCTCGGAGATATCTCTAGCTTGTAAATATCTCAAGTTTCAAGATATTTCCCTGATTGTATTTTTTTCACCCTTTCCTCCACCAGTCCTCCGGCGAATTCGAAATGGCTGGATGCCCACTACGACCCAGTGGCCAACCTGTACACATTTTCCTCTTGTGTCAGTAAGTTTGAATCTTTTTTTTTCATACTCTATCAAATAAGGGGAATCTTCCAGTTTAGGTGGGGTGATAATGAGAAAAATAACTCCCCTGGTGATGGCAAATTCCATACATTCACATTACTTTTAAAAGGTTTTCTCTAAGTTTGCATAAGATTAGAACACGGCCAGCCCAAGATCATTTGCTGCCTGACACAAAAACAACAAACAATGGCTCCCTGCCTAGGTTCATAGTACGGTTCACCTTTTATATCCATCAGTTCTGTATTCACCCTCCCTCAGTCCAAAAAGCAAGCTTTGATATAACAGGTGGCCTGCAGGCCGCACACGGCCCGCCAGCCCCTTGGCTGCGGCCCCACTCTGGGAAAAATATCATTAAAAAAATAATTTTAAAAAATTCCCAAAAAAAATTCTTAAAAAAGTGCGCATGTGCGCGGTTTTGCCCGCTTCTGATGCTGGCATGATGCTTTTGGGAGGGAGGGCGGAGCCATGGGGAGTCCCCCATGGCTCTGCCTTCCCTTTCAAGGCGTCACACCAGCGTCAGAATCCCCGGGCTCTGCGCCTCCCTTCTTGCTTTTCTCCGTGACCAGGGAGAAAAGCAGGAAGAGAGGCGCCGATCCCTGGGCTCTGCATCTCCCCTTCTTGAAGAGAGGCGTAATCCCCGGGCTCTGCGCCTCCCTTCTTGCTTCTCTCCGTGGTCACGGAGAACAGCAGGAAGAGACGCCCTGCCCCCTGGGGAGAAGAGCCTGGGGATCGGGGCCTCGCTGCTCCCGCCCTGCCGCGCATGCCCGTGACCTGCCCCGCCCCCGCGACCGGCCTCGTCCCCGCTGCGGCCCCCCAGGTCATCAGTGTCCTGAATTCCGGCCCTTGGGCCAGTAGAAGTTGGACAGCCCTGATATAAGGGACCCTATTTTACTATGATATTGTTTTTTTTTTTTTTTTTTTTTTTTTAAAGATTTTTTATTGTATTGTTATACTACATTTACTCTTACTTTACATTGCTTTAGTTACAATACATTTTTCTTCCCCCTGACCCTCCCCCTCCCCCGTTGACAAGTTAGTCCTTCATTTATTTGAGCCATCGTTGCATTCTGTCCAGTTTTTTCCCCCAATGTTCATCTTCTGGTTTAGCTTCCTGTATCCAGTTTTTGAAGGGTAACCATATTTCTTTGATTTTCTTCTGCTTTTCTGTCCATAGTTTTTCATTTCTTATAATATCCATAATTTCCAGCTGAACTTGTTCCCACACATATTCATACCATTTTTCAAGGGTCCATTTCTTTTTTTCTTTCCACCCCCAGGCAATCACGGCATGTGCCGCTCTAAACATCATCATAACTAATTTTTTGTTCTTGCGCTTTGATTTTACTATCCCCGCATATCCCTTTTAAGAGAATATCCATATTTAAATCATTTTTTATTTTTGTATATAGTTCGATCTTCCTAAAAATTTGATTCCAGAACCTTTGTATCTCCTTACACTCCCACCAGAGATGTGCGTACCAGGCTTCTCTACTCCCACAGTGCCAACATTTCGGATTTAGACCCTGGATCATATGTGCCAGTTGGATTGGTGTCCTGTACCATTTTGTTATTACTTTCTGCTCTAGTTCCCTATATTTTTCTATTTTTATTTTATTTAGTCCAATCCTTATCCTATCTATTCTTTCTTTCCCTAGGCCTCCTTCCTTTTCCCACCTATTTTCCATCCTTTTATACATAAATTCCTTATCTTCCAGCATTCTTCCATATATTTTGCCTAACCCTTTTTGCCTTCCACTGGATCTTTCTTTTAATATCCTATCTATTATATTTTCACCCGAATTGCTATCTTCCTTTTTATTTGTTCCCAAATGCCTCTCAATGTTAGCCAAAATCTTTCTCCTCCTAAGTTTTTCAACTGACTCCATTCCATTAGTACATTCTTTTCGTTATATAAGTCTTTTATTTTACAATATCCCCACTGTTCCAGTTTCTTGATGACGCTCTTATCCTCTTTGTTTCTCAGACTCCCTATCGGGGCTTCCTTTGAGAAAAATGGCATCCATTTCTTTTTCCATTTCTCCCATATTTTTAAAGCTATTTTCCTCGGGCCTATTGTTTTCCCTATCACCTCTTTCAATTTTTGTGTGAAAATTCCATATTCACCTTGACCTTTGTTTACTTCATTTTCTATTCTTATCCATTTTGCTTGATTTTCTTCTTCTAGTTCTAAAATTGTCTTCAGTTGAAAAGCTTCATAATATTCTTGTAATTTTGGTAACCCCATCCTATTTCTTTGTTTGGCATATATAATTCCTTATTACTTATTCTTGGTCTCTTCCCCCCAAATATCCACTTTCTAATATCTCGATCCCATTTTTGAAATGTTTGTTGTGAAATATCTAATGGCAGTGTTTGAAACAAATACAGTATTTTAGGAAGTATGCACATTTTAATTGCCCTAATTCTCTTTGATATATTTAAATTTTTTTCCTTCCAGTTTTTCATTTGCTCTTGTATTTTTCCCCATATTTTCTTATAATTGAAGTCCCACAGCCTCTCTGACCTATTAGTTAGAAAAATACCCAAGTATTTTATTTCTTTTTTGCTATTTTAATGTCTTCCCTTCTCTGAATATCTTCTAATAATCCTTTCTCCAAATTAAATCCCAACAATTCTGATTTTGTGATATTGATCTTTAGTCCTGAAAACTTATGAAAGTCTTCTAATATTATTTCCAATTCTTTTAGTGATTCTATTGGGTTTTCTGTTATTATCAGTAAATCATCAGCAAACAAATTTACTTTTACAACTTCATTTCCTATTCTGTATCCCGTTATTCTACCATTATTTCTTATTCTATCCGCTAAATACTCTATAGCTAGTGTAAATAGCATTGGGGATAATGGGCAACCCTGCTTAACCCCTCTTTCTATAACTATTTCTCTAGTGTATCCCCCATTTACTTTCACTTTTGCCTTCCCCTTTTTGTATATTTCCTTTATGACCTCAATAAATTCTTTGCCTATTCCAAAATTCTTCATTCTGTTGAATAAAAAAAGGTGGTTAACTGTATCGAATGCTTTATATACATCTAATTTGATAAATGCAAACCTTTTTTTTACTTTTCTGGGCAATAATATTAATCAAATTTCTCAGTGGATGGCTTATATTTCTTCCCTTTGTAAAACCATATTGATCTTCCCCTATCACTTTTGGTAATATATCCTTTAATCTATTTGCTAAAATTTTCGTAAATATTTTGTAATCTTGATTAAATAAACTAATTGGTCTATATGAATTCACTTCTCTTGGATTCTTCCCTGGTTTGAGGATGGTTATTATTTCTGCTTCTCTCCAGGACTCCGGTGCTTCTCCCCCTTTTATTATATTATTGAAAATTATTGCTAATTCTGGGATTAAGACTTCTTTCATTTGTTTATAGAATTCTGTAGTGTATCCGTCGTTTCCTGGCGATTTCCCTTTTTTAAGATTGTCTATTACTTCCTCAATCTCTTGATATGATACTTCATTCTTTAGTTGTTGTTTTTTTCCTCCTCTCCTATTTTTTTCTCACCCAATCTTCACATGGTATATTTTTTTCTCCTTTATATAGTTTCTGATAAAAATCAGCAAATATATCCCTTATGCTTTTATTATCCTTTATCAATTTATTATTTTTATCATATATTTCTTTCACTCTTTGTTTTTCCTTTCTTTTTTTAAGATAGTTTGCTAGTCGTCTAACTGAATTAATATTTGACCTTTGGAAATCATTTTTAACCATTAATTCTTTTTTCCATATATCAAACTTATCTATTTCCTCTAATTCTTCTTTGAGCTTATCTATTTCTTTTTAATTTTTTTATCATATCTATTCTGTAGCTCCTTATACTTATCCTCCATTTGTTTACAAATTGCATTCCGCTCTAAGTTTCTTATTTTCTTTTTGAATACTTCTTTTTTTTATTAGTAGGCCTCTTACAAATGCTTTCATTGTATCCCATATAATTCCTTCTTTTGCCGACTTTCGATTCACTTGAAAGTAATCTTTAATTTCTTTTACCATCTCTTCCCTGTCTTTTTCCTGATTCAATGTTGTATCCCTGTATCTCCATTTATATTGAGATTTTTCCTCTATTAACTGTATTGTTATTTGTACTGGAGCGTGATCTGATATTTCTATCTGTCCGGTATCAGCTTTTATTATCTTGGACTGATTGGGAGTCTCTGGTTAATATATAGTCTATACGGGTAAACTTTTTGTGCCTTCCTGAAAAATATGTTGGTTTTGGTTGTATGTTTACCTCTTTGAAACAGTCCTTCAATTTCCATCTATTTAAAATGCTACTCTTATTCTGTATCAAGTCCATATTGAAATCACCTGCTACAATTACTTCTCCTTCATATATTCCCTCCAGCTTTCTAAATATCTTTTCTACATATCTTTTCTGACCTTTATTGGGCACATATATATTCAGAATTGTGATTTTTACCCCATCGATTTCTCCTTTAAAGATTACCCATCTTCCTTTAGTATCCTCCACCAAATCATACTGTACCACTTCCAGATTATTTTTTATCAAGATGGCAACTCCCTTTGTTTTATTATTCGCTCTTGCTTCTGCCACTGTACTCCACCCTGGCAAACTTAATAATTTACTTGGATCTTTTTTTGATCTGTGTGTTTCCTGTAACATTATACAGCCAAAATTATTTCTTTCAATGAATTTTCTTAACCGTGATCTTTTATTATTTGAGGCTAAACCATTGATGTTGAGGCTCACACATTTTAGAGATAATCCCATTTAAATGTATTTATTTCCTTAGTTTTTTTCTTTGGCTCATTTTTCCCATTCCTTTTCCCTTTATTTCTTGTCAACCCCCTATATGCCCAATGTGGTCTTCGTGAGAGATTAGCTTCTCTCTCCACCATTGAGATTCTTGACCTTGCGTTTCCCCCTGCCCCTCTCCCCATTTCATTTAATTACATACCCCCACAATATCCCTTACCATTTTCCCTTCATCTTATTTCCAGGCAAAAGTTTCTTGAAAATACTTAACATTTCCTTTCAATCCAAATCTTATCCCGCTTTAACATTCAAAGATATGTAGTTAGCAGTACTACATTTCTTGGTGCATATTTTAAACAGACATTATTAGGCTTTTTAAAAAAAATTGTTATTGCTTCGTTTCAACCATCCTAGTAAAAGAATACTCTCTCAGCCAGTACACTCACGTTCTGTCCTGACTCATAGTACTTTTCCCACATTAATACCTGATCATCATAACTTTTTCTTTTCTTTTTCTATCACCTAAGTTTGGACTAACTTGCATTTAAGGAAATGTTAATGGCTTTCACCATTCATTCATTCTTTCTTTGCCTAGAGCCACTACAGTGCTAATTTGTTATTATTAACACCTTTCCCTTCTTTTTTTTCCTCTTCATAGTTCTGGGCTTTTTGCCCACTCTTTCAGCTGTGCTGATAAGAGCAGCTGTGTGTGATAAGAGTATTCCCTCCCTAATCCAAATTTCCTAAAACAACACTCATTACCCTTTGATACAATAGTTTTAGTTTTACTTATAACTTATATCATTATATACTTTCTTTTATAAGAAATTAACCATATACAGGAGAATACAACAAATAAATTCATATTTCTAAATTAAATTTGAGATCTTATTCTTCCATAGTATTATTACAAACCCTGAGGAAGAAAAGGGGTTTAGTTAAATAAATTTTGAGCTATTCAATCATCCTCCTCTCCTTCTTCTCCTTCTTCCTCTTCTTCTCCTTCTTCTTCCCCAGCTTCTTCTTCTCCTGGGGGTTTGCTGACGAACCAGCTGCATCTTCTTTCTTTTACCACGATCTCTTTTGTTCCTGATACCTAGAGATTGCAGCATTTCCTCGGCTTGCTGTGGTGTTTTGGCCATAAGTCTTTTCCCTTGTCGAAAATGGATAATTGCCATTGGGTAGCCCCAGGTGAATTGCACTCCTTCTTTGTATAATGTCTCCGCATATGGTTGAAGTTGTTGTTTGATTTTCAATGTTTCAATAGACAGATCTTGTTTCGCTATAATCTGCTTATTTTTATATAGCGGTTTCTTTTTCTTTAATTGTCTGAGTACCTCTTCTTTCTTCTTCTCCGTAGTAAACTTTATAATCACTTGTCTGGGTCTTGTCCCCGCTCTTCTCATGCTCCGATGTAATCTGTCAATGTCCACTACTGACACCTCAATTTGATTTTTTTGTAACCATTTCACTATTTCTTCTTTCAAGTTTTCTTCTCTATCTCTTTCTGGCCAGTTTCCAAGCCTTAAATTTGCGCGTCTGCTTCTATCAGACAGCTCTGCTAGTTGGCCTTTCAGTTTTTCAATCTCTTTTGTGTTGTCGTTTGTTTGTTTTTCTGTAGCTGTAATTCTGTTTTCTACAACTCCCAGTCTCTTCCCCATTTTTATCATGGTCTCATTTATTATTTTAAGGTTATCTTGCAAAATTTTTCCCATATCTTCAATTGCTTTCTTGTTACCCTCCAAATCAGCCCGCGTTAGCAGTGGCTCTTTTGGCTCTTTTGGAGGCATTTTAGCTTTTGTTAAGCCTTATTAAGGTTATCTCACCTTATAATAGTCCTGGAGAGTATCCACTTTTTCTTTTTGAAGTATCTTCCAACTTCTGGTTCAGTTTAGATAATTCTCCTTCTTCTTTTTTAAGGCTTATTGCTTATTTATTTATTCTTTTGGGGAGAGAGGTGTAGGTGCGACTGCTCACTCCAGCCGCATGCGCAGAAGTCCATTTTACTATGATATTGTATGTAATTGGACCTGGTATCCATAGAAGATCCTGAATACCTAAACCCCAACAGATAGTAAGGAACCACTGTACTGCTGCCTTGGTTTTCTTGTAGAACAAAGTAAACAGAAGTCTCTTTTCTATTCTAGCTCTGGCTGACCTCTACGGTGATGGAGACTATAAGGTAAGGGGCCAAACATTGTCACATCCATAAGTTTGCTTCTGGGCCTTTTCACTTTCATTACCCCTGCGAGTGAATGGCTAACCTGGTTCTTCCTCATCTTTTTTCCATCTCTGACTTTATTCTCCTTCCTAATTCACGTTCAAGCATGCCCACACATGTTTTTTCAGTATAGCATTTGAGAGCCTATTTTGTGATTGTTTATAGCACTGTTTCCCAACCTTTTTTGAGTCGCGGCACACTTTTAACATTAAAAAAAATCCGGGGGCACACCACCAACCAAAATGACACAAAATGACACTCTAACACAGTAAATAATGGCTGGGGGGATGGTGGCCTTCTGGGAGCAGCTGCTGGGAGTGCTGAAGCCAGGGGGAGGGGCGGAGCCAGGCCACACCATGCTCTGCCCCCTCCCCCCGGCTTCAGCTCTCCCACAGCTTCTCCAGCCTTGAGGGGGCAGTGCCAAGGCAGCGGTGGCAGAGCCAGCACAATGCTGGCTTCGCACTGTCCCCTCAAGGCTGGAGAAGCTGTGGGAGAGCTGAAGCCGGGGGAGGGGGCGGAGCATGAGCAGTGGACGGGCTTCAGTAGGCGGGGCTCCTCCTCCGCGCGGCTTCAGTGAGCGAGAGGCGAGAGTCATGGCGGGAGTCATGGCAGATTGGAGGCTGGCTGGGGAAACGGCCGAATGAGGCGGCGCTCTGGCCCCTTCTTCTCCTCCAATTGTAAACAAAGGAAGCAGGTGTCCCTGTAATAACAACATATATGTGTACAATTCAGTCCCAAATGGGATAACCGTTCACGGCAATGAAAGTCCAATCAATTGGGTGTAATCCAAAATCATATATTTTCTTTCACAGTCAGTCTCTATTATCAAACGAATGGTTATAATCCAATAATGATCAAGAGCATGTGTTCTCAGTCAATATTAATAATCAAATGAATGGTTATAATCCAACAGCAATATAGTTCAGTATTCAAAATGCAAAATTCAAATTAAAGTCGGGTGGACCAATCAATCGTATGAGTTCATCTCCGGAATATGGTGAAGCCACGAAACCTAAATAATATATCCTCTGATAATCCGGTATAGCGGGTCGCGGCGAAACACTAATTTACATTCCTGGGGTACACGCAGCCAACGAGCAATAATTAAACCAGAACTCCATAACTCGTTTCGACCGTATTCCAGTCTTTTTCAAGGCCCAGTATAGTCCCCTTCATTGGTCCCCAAACGGTACATCATAATCATTCTGTAATGCATAGGCTAATCCTGAATCTTCTCCTCCCCCAAGCAGCAGGAGTTCGGCAGGAGGAGGAGGGAAGGAAGGGGGGCGAGGTCCGTCACGGCACACTACTGTGCCGCGTCACCAGTTGGGAAACACTGGTTTATAGGTTTCATATAGCTAGTCAAACCTATGAACCTCCTTTTTATGGTCCCCAACATATGTCAGTGGAAAGGGCTACCACTGCTATCCCTTGAAATCTCTGCTGAAAGAATGGGAGTTTGTTCCTGTCTGTGGTTTCATTTAGTAACAGAAGGGGGGAAGTATTAAGATTTGTAGGGAAAGACTGTTGAACTTCCTTCCAAAGGAGATCAGTCCCCCTTCCTGCTTCCTTTGCAGGCGCATACCTGTATTTGCTAGAAATCTCTAGGTCTTCCAACATGACTGGATGAATTGATTATAGCAGTGTTTCTCAACCAGTGTGCCGGGGCACACTAGTGTGCCGTGAGCGATCATCAGGTGTGCCGTGGGAAATTGGAACCTCCAGCAAAAGGGGGGAGGGGGAGTCTAGTGTGTTGAAGTATAAAAACCCTAAGAAACCTACCTCGATAAAGGCACAAAATTACAAACACCCCCTCCACCCGTTGTCTACTTGGTCTCTCCCTCTCCATGCATTGGGAAGGTCCGCTTCCCTTTCCCCAAGTAGAGACCTCCTCTTACCTCCTGGGGGTTCTGTGTGGGAAGTTTGGCCCAGTTCTATCATTGGTGGGGTTCAGAATGCTCTTTGATAGTAGGGGAACTATAAATCCCAGCAACTACAACTCCCAAATGTCAAGGTCTATTTTCCCCAAACTCCATCTGTGTTCACATTTGGGCATATTGAGTATTCATGCCAAGTTTGGTCCTGATCCAACATTGTTTCAGTCCACAGTGCTCTCTGGATATAGGTGAACTACAACTCAAAAACTCAAGGTCAATGCCCACCAAACTCTTATAGCATTTTCTCTTGGTTATGGGAGTTCTGTGTGGGAAGTTTGTGTCTTTCTGCCATTCCTGCCAGGATATCTATGTTGTGTTCATCGAAACAGGCCCAGGTTTCACACTGAGTGTATAAATACATTTTAAAAACATATTAACTATATGTATTACTGTGTTAGAGTGTCATTTTGTGTCATTTTGGTTGGTGGTGTGCCCCAGGATTTTGGAAATGTAAAAAGTGTGCCGCAGCTCAAAAACGGTTGAGAAACACTGGATTATAGAACCGCAAAATCCGAATAGTCAAATCCACAAAAGTCAAAATTGAAATGCGGAGGAATGGTTGCATATTCTTTCTGTTCTCTTCCCCAGCTGGTGGTGGGTGACCTGGGTTCTACAGGGCATGAGATGAAGCTGAAGGTGTATCAAGGCATGGGCCTCCTGAGTGAGAATGCCCTGCCTGACCTGCCGGTTAGCGTCACCACCTTCCTGATGGAGCAGCACGAGCCGCGCATGCCAGCCGTGGCTGTGGCCTCTGGGCCCTTCATTTATGTCTACAAGAACCTACGCCCCTACTTCAAGTTTACATTACCCGCCCTGGAACTTAACTCCATGGAGAAAAGTGTTTGGGACCAGGCTAAGGAGGTAAGGAAGCCAATATAAACATTATACAGAAACTAAGAAAATTGTGCGCATGTTTAAGGATATATGTAAATTTTATTATGATCAAATAATAAAGCGAAGACGGAGATCTTGTGGTCGGGCCGCTCGGGTGGTGTAGATGTCCAGCTTCCGACCCTGGACGGTGTGGCGCTATGCCCATCGCCTTCCGTTAAGAGCCTGGGGGTCCATCTGGACTCCCAGCTGACCATGGAGGCCCAGGTCTCCACGGTCAGCAAGGTTGCTTTTTTTCATCTGCGACAGGCTCGGAGGCTGGCCCCCTATATCTCCCGGAATGACCTGGCCACGGTGATCCAAGCTACGGTCATCTCAAGGCTGGATTACTGTAACGCGCTTTACGTTGGCCTTCCTTTGTCGGCGACCCAGAAGCTCAAGCTGGTGCAGAACACTGCCGCCCGGCTCCTGTCTGGAACCCCAGCAGGCCGCCACATCACACCTGTTTTGCAGGATCTGCACTGGCTCCCAATCGAGCACCGGATCTCCTTCAAGGTGTTGGTTCTTACCTTTAAGGCCTTGCATGGCCTGGGGCCAGCGTACTTGAGGGACCGACTCACCCCACACTGTCCCCGAGATCACTACGCTCCGAGGATGCTAATTTGTTAGAGATACCCTCGGCGAAATCGGCTAAACTGACATCTACTCGCCGGAGGGCGTTCTCCGTTATAGCTCCTACGCTGTGGAACGCCCTCCCGGCTGGAACGCGGGCTATAAAGGACCTGCTCCCGTTTAGACGCGCCTGCAAAACTTATTTGTTTAAGCAGGCCTTCGGTGAGTAGGTCCTGCCCATGTTCCGCTTTAGCCGCTGTCCTGGGGTGTCACATTGTCTAATTTCTGAACTGTACCTGGGGTTTTGTATTTTGCTGTTTCAACTGTTTAATTGTCTTAGATGTTTTATCGCATTGCTTGTGTGTAGTTGTACCTTCGGTTCCTGTGAGCCGCCGCGAGCCTCAGGGAGTCGGCGGCATAGAAACCCGAATAATAAATAAATAAATAATAAACATCAGATAAACAAGTAGAACTGAACAAATAATATTAATAACAAGATTATATAAAATAAATATTATTAAATACAGGTAAAAGTTCCCTTGAGTTTATGATGCCTTTTTTTGCCGATAGACGGGTGCTGGCGACTTTAACTGCTACCATTGAGTTCTGATCTTCCAGCAAATAATGTATTTAAAGCTCACCAGTTCTTCCAGGAATTGGGTGGATAAAAGTATGTCGGAAGCCACTGTAGAAGGAACAATATAACAATACAGGCCTTAAGATAAAGATAGAGAGAAAATTTGTGGTCTGGGTCATGGGAGGTGAGGATGGGAGGTTTTGAACAACAAAAATTAATAAAATATCATTAAGGAAAAATTGTATAAAATGATGAAGTGCAGTAAAAAAAATTATAAATGTATGCATTATGTATGATATACCAATATTCAAGAACATGGATATGAGATGCTTATGTGTATATGCACCAGATGAAATCAAGTGTCAATAATATGTGTAAAGCTTACATTTATATATATGCTAGCTGAGGACCTGGCGATGACTGGGTTAATTGAGAAAGGCATTGAGTGGCAAGGTTGGTCTTTATGAGTTGGTTATGTGGCTTGCAGTGGTCTCTGGAAGTTAGTGAGGGTACTGCGAGTCCCATCGTCCATGGTCCATCCTTCTCCAAACTGCACCAGGATGTAGAGTGGGTCATGTGGGCTCTGTGTGCCAAGTGTGGTCTTGAGCATTGGATGAGGGTCGCAGCGGGCTCTGGAAGTGAGGGAAGGTACTGGAAGTCCCATCATCCATGTTCCCCGGTTCTCCAAACTGTCAATTTTTGGCCTGGTCTGTGATTTATAGGGGCGACAGTGTTGTTTGGGAAGTGAATGAGGTGAAGGTACTGCAAATCCCATAATTCGTGTTCCATCTTGCCCTAAACCACACCAGGCTGTGAAGTGGGCCATTGTACCCCTATGTGCCAAGTTTGGTCCTGATCTGTCATTGCTGTGGGCCACAGTGACTGACTGCCTGAGGCCTTTCCTTTTCCCTCTGCGTCACCTTAGAATGTTGGCATGTAGATGGCCAATCAGAGTCCTTTATGCAAATACTCCCTCAGTGGCAACCAATCCCCTCTGTCCGTTGCCTTAGAATGTTGGAGTTCTGAGGCTGACCAATCAGTGTTCTTTATGCAAATAATCCTACAGTAGCAACCAATCTAAACGCTGCCACATATTCCTCTGCACCTCCCACCGCAAACACTGACCTTTATTATATAGATAGATAGATAGATACACACACACATACACACATATACACACACATATACATATATGCACAGGATCCCTCAGTGACACAGCAGGTTAAAGCGCTGAGCTGTTGAACTTGCCGGCCAAAATTTTGGCGGTTTGAATCCAGAGAGCGGGGTGAGCTCCCGCTGTTAGCCCCAGCTTTTGCCAACCTAGTAGTTCAAAAACAAGCAAATGTGGGTAGCTTCGGCAGGAAGGTAACGGCGCTCCATACAGTCATGCCAGCCACATGATCTTGGAGGCCTCTATAGACAACGCCTGCTCTTCAGCTTAGAAATGGAGATGAGCACCCACACCCCCGAGTCAGACATGACTGGACTTAGTGTCAAGGGGAAATCTTTACTTTTACTTATGCGCGCCCACACACAGAGTAATGAAAGTGAGGCAGTCTGACAAAGGGTAGTCAATAACCATAGGGAGCTCATCCTGCCTTTTAGGGACTGTGACAGAACCTGGTAGCCATATTGAGGATGTTTTTGTATTGCCTCCCTTCTTAAATGGACTATTGAGACATCCTGCCTCCTGGTACGAAGGGAGCACATCTCTGATCAAGGCCCTTAAGGCTGGAAGATGTCTCCACTTGAGTCTAAGGCAGGGGTGGGCAATTATTTTTTCCAAGGGGCCACACGAGAGCCAAAAAATATTATGGAAGGCCGCACCTAAAGGCTGAACTACATTCTAATCTACATTATTTATTTATTTATTTATTACTATATTTACTATATATTACACATAATTAATATTAACATATTAATATAATATATCAAGAAATATTCATATATTATTAGTATTAATATCATAGTTATTATAGTATCTATTATATAAATGGGTTCACGTCATGTGATGTATACCTCAAACAAAGAAACCATACAACGCAGAAACACAATACTTGCCAACAGAAATAGGCCTCAAGCAAGGTACGTTTGTAGCAAAGAAACTTTCCCCCCCAAAACCTAAAAGGCCCCAAAAACAATGAGTAAAAATAAAACTACATTTACCAGCATCCTCCGGGGCAGCCAAAGACTCACCCAGCCTCTACATTCTGAACAACATGATTGGCTGCCAATAAGGGCGGATTTGCATAACTGCTGCACTGGCCAGCCAACATGAAAATTCCGATCCATAATAAACTGCCAAAACAGAATAAGGAAAAGGCCTGAGCCAATCCCTAACACAAACACCCAAATCACTTCCAACCGAAAATTTACACCCCAAAAAATCACAGACCACGCCCAAAATTGACAGTAAGGCTTCATTAACTTGATTTCCCTAACTAGCCCTCACTTACTGGGAAGCTGTTTACGCTCTGAATTGACAGTAAGACTTCATTAACTTGATTCTCCGACTAGGCCTCAGCTCATAGGACATTGTGTACGGCCTGAATTGACAGTAAGGCTTCATTAACTTGCTGTTCCTAACTAGGCCTCAGCTCATGGGACATTGTGTATGGCCTGAATTTACAGTAACCTACCTTGGCACACAGAGCCCCGACCATGCATGATGGGACTTGAAGTACCACCATGGAAAATGGGATTTGTAGTACTTCAAAACCCATCATTCCCCACAGACCACTGTGGCCCAGAACCAAGACCAATAAAGACCCAACTTGGCACACCATGCCCCCATGACCCACACTCCATCCAACTGCAGTTTAGAGGAGGGCACACCGTGGATGATTGGACTTTCTCGCATCTCCTAAAAAGGGCACAGCAACGCGTGCTGGGTACAGCTAGTAGTATATATATATAGAAATAATATATTGAAATTATAATATAATATAACATTATTATATTATATTATTTATTATATTATTATATTATTATAATAATACAATTATTATAAAATAATAATAAAAACCAATAAAAATTAAATTAAATTCAAGAAGACAAGGTGCGAACCAAGATGAAGGCTGACATTCTCAAGAGAGGAAGGATCCCCAGATGGTATGGCCCAATGGCCCCAGCCCAGAGGATGGCAAAGCAGACCCAGCCACCACCGCAGCAGAGGAGAGCAGAGCAGCAGGCGATCGGAGGCTGTAGGGCCTTTCCAGCCGTTCCCCAGCTGATCGCCCTGCTATGGAGTGCCTGTCATCCCTGGAGGCGATTCGGGCCTGCAGGGGGAGCAGTCGGCGATCTGAGGTGGCTGATCGCCCTGGCGACCCGGAAGACGATCAAATCTTCCGGGTCGCCAGGGCGATAAGCCCCTGCAGGTCGCCGAGTGCTCCCGCTGCAGGCCTGGATCGCCTCCAGGGATGGCAGGCACTCCAAAGCCACCGCACCTCTGGCCTGTGTGCCGACACAGGCCCCACAGAGCCCGCGATGGGATGGCGGCAGCGGCACCCCTTCCTCTTGGCCCTGCCCCCGACGCCCTTCTCCCCAGGCCGGACAGAACCGGCTGCCAGGCCACATCCAGCCTGCGGGCCGTAGGTTGCCCACCCCTGGTCTAAGGGTTATGCCAAGCAAAGTCTTGTATACAAGTGCTTGAAACCCTCTATGATCATATTTATATATTTGCTTGCCGCCTTTATATTCCGCCTTCCATCTGAGAAGTTCACTGTCCTTATGCCAATTCTTGTCCTTGCAAGAATAGTGCAGCAGTTTGGATGAGGTCCTTTTCAAACTCAGCACAGACTGTTTTCCTCTCCTGCCTCAAGCCTAGGCCTCAGCTACTTGTAGGGATGCCTTGACAGTCCTCTTCTCTTTCCATAGGACAAGGTTGACCTGATGTCCATGAAAGAGATGTTGGAGGAGATACGGTGAGGAACTCGGAGCCTGTGGAGGGCAAAGGCACACTCTCCTCTCAGCCATCTATGAATGCTGGGTGGATGGAAGATTTAGAGCTCACACAGCTGAAGATGGAATTCATGACCTTATCCTTTGAATTTGTTGGGATGGAGGGCCCAAAATACAGTCTGGAGTCGCTTAAATTACATAGTATGAGTCTTTAAATCTGTATGTTTCCTACATCCCTCAAATTCATCTGACTTTTATTTTCCCTAACAGAGAAAATGCTGAGATGCCCTTATCAGTGCAGTCCTTGAGGTGAGTTCTTTGGCATCGGCATCCATATGTCCTGTTTTGGCCTTGGGTGGGAGCACAATCTTGAGACTGAGGAATAGCCTTTGTTTAGCCCTCCCTACATAGAGCAGATTGAGGATTCATGATTGAGTTCTGTGTAATCTTTGGTAGATATCCAAAGCTTTCCATTCCCCACCAATACGGTAACTTTTTAAGAGGCAAGGAAAATATGCCGTTCTGTGGTTGACGTTTTCTAAATCCTTTTCTTTCAGCCTCAGGGTTCATCATCTCTACAACAAATATACTGAATTGTTGCTTTTGTGGAGTGTTTGTTCAACTGGGTTGTTTTAAAACACTGTCTTAGAAGCTGTGATCTTTAGCAATACATGTATAGTGTATTGTTTGTGGTGTGCATTATGTAATTGACCATTCCTTCTGAGTGACTGTTTTGTGTCTGGTGCTTCTGGTTACTAGACTTCAGCATTCTGGATTGTTCTTTCAATCCTTAGGCTTGAACTGTGTTCACCTGTGCCATAGTGGATTGTTGACAGCCCCTTTCTCTTTCGGAATAAGATCCATATACCCTCTCTTTCTCCTCCTTCTCCTCTTCTTCTTCTGTAGGTTTTTGTCCCTTGATCCTCCTGAGATGGAATCGTTTGTGAATCAGTATAAAATGCAGCCCATCAAGCGCCAGGTGAGAGCAGAAGGTGGGAGCATATTCTCTTCCTCGAGGCATAAGAACAGGGCTGCCCAGGAAGTCGATCACCGAAGGAGGTGGATCGCAGCCGGATGGGGCACTTCTGCTCTGCGGGCGTGCACCTTCCACGCTGCGCACCGTCCACGTTTGCTTCCGGACGAGAGAGAAGCAGGGCGCTCCTCTCTCTCGCCGGCAGTGGAGGCTCCAGGGTTGCTTCCAGACGAGAGAGAGGCAGGCGGAGCATGAGGCGGGGCCTCCGGAGGCCCCTCCCCGGCTTCAGCTCTACCAGCAGCTTCTCCAGCCTTGAGGAAGGCAGGGCCAAGCCAGCCTTGTGCTAGCTATGCCACCACTGGCTTGGCACTGCCATCCTCAAGCCTGGAGAAGCTGCTGGTAGAGCTGAAGCCAGAGGGGGGCGGAGCCAGGCCATGCCAAGCCCCACCCCCTCCCCTGGCTTCAACTCTACCAGCAGATTCTCCAGCCTTGAGGAGGTAGGTAGATCTTTCTGACTTGGTTTTATTATAAGTAGCTTGCACGCTGAAAAGGTGTGGCCACCCCTGCATATGAAGAACCCTGCTGCATCAGACCAAACCCAACATAACACGAGGGGTGTTCATTAACCATTTCCCCTGACCCACTTTTATTTATCACAAGATGCCGAAACTGCACATGTGTAATGAGATCAATCTCCATAGGTTACGTGTCAGTTTACAACTCTGACCCGATAACAGTCTTGATTTCACATGTGCTGAAGTGGCGTGAGGTTTGAGAATGGACCCAGTGGAGTACAGAGCAGTCCTCAAGTTCCTTTCCTTGATAGGCCACACACCAAAGTTGATGTTCTATGAGATGAAAGAGGTTTAGAGTGATGATTCCCCATCATATGATGGAGTCAAGAACTGGCATCATCAATTCAAATGTAGTCAGACTTGGGTGGAAACAGCTCCAATTCCACTCTGATATTGATGAACACACCATCCAGCAAGTGGAGGTCACCATTTTGGAAAATTGCCGCGTAACCATTGGCTACCTAACCCAAAATCTTATATTCATTTAGTACAACTATATTATGGTGTCTTCTGTGTAAATAATAATTCAATACATCAAAACTCTGGTATACAGTATAACAGGGCTGTCCAACTTCTACCCACCCAGGGGCCTGAATTCCGGTCATTGATGACCTGGGGGGCCGTAGGGTCTGCCCCACCCCCGGCTCCGCCCCCATCCTCCCCTCTCCCCTTCTTTTTATTTAATATTAAATATATTTAATTCCATCGGCCGACCTTTTCCAAACGCGCAGGATAGAGGAGTACCCGGACGACGAGAGAGGCGACGATCGACTGAGTCGAAGAAGGTCCTAATCTGTGGGCCTCAGCGATCCAGTAGTAGAGTAGCCGAAGAGTATCGCGAGAATATGCAATCCACACAGGATTTCGCTGTCAACGCCGGCGTGATCTCGCGTTGACAACTAAATCCCGTGTGGATTGCGTATTCTCGCGATACTTGCTCCAAACCCGGAAGTAGGTATTTTTTTAGAATTTTATTTATTTTATTTTTCATTTTTTATTTTTAATTAAAAAGCTTAGGGGGCCGTAGGGAAGGGGCTGGGGGGCCATATATGGCCCCCCCCCCGGGCCGCTAGTTGGACAGCCCTGCAGTATAACATATACATCAATGAAATTATGTTACGCCTCTATGTTTACAGTCAGCAGGAGGATTACTCCCAAAAGCGTACGCACGCCGGATGGTCCCTTTCGAGCGTCCAAATGTTCAAACCAAATCAAATAATCAGTCCGCTTTAAATCTCAAAATGTAAACAGTCTGTATCAATAATCGTGATTCTTTCGGCGCTCCTTGCGATCGACGATCGAATAAATATCCGCGCTGAATCGTTTCGCCCTCCGGGGCTTCTTCTGGACCGGGAACTCGTTCCACTGTAGTAGGCGTTTCCTAACACGAAGTTAGTTATTCGTAAATATAAGTCAAATATGGTGAGGCACAATGCCTTCTGGTCAAATCAAGGTCCGTGATTTGGTTTGAACATTTGGATGCTCGAAAGGGACCACCCAGCATGAGTACACTTACACCTTTCCAGAAGCATGAACGAGTCGAATGCCCTCAGCCTCTTTTGACAATGATGTGCCATGGAAACCAGGAGGACTTATTTAACAGACTGATTGTAATGACGCTCCGCTTCTCGGAGTTCGTCCCTCTGGGCTGACGCGCCACACGCCGTCACTTCCCTGGACTCGTCCGGGAACCCCACTTGGTCAATGGTCGTCCATTCCCAATCCATGGTTCTCCGGACTTCTTCAGGAGCAATATTCCACATATCGATATACTCCTCTTCCTTCCAAGCCAACCTCTCCATTGCTGGGAAAGTTGAATGGGGCTTTAGCTTCTGTAATGACGCTCCAATTTCGGTAAGGATCACGCGTAGATAGAAGCACGGTCCAACACGATTTTATTGCAGGTACAACACTTATAAAGCTAAAGCACCGGCCCGCCACCCAAACACACCTTTTATACCTAAACCCCCTCCCTTGCCCATGCAATGTCCAGGCAGGGTTGCACCATATCCGGGTGATTCAGCAAATCCCATAGTCCAAAGGGATGTGACCTCATTGGTCCCTGAGTCAGCATATTAAGATCATTGTCCAATGTCCAAGTCCATAAGAAGTTACCTCACTTCCCTGGAGGCACCTGGAAGTTACATCACTCCCAGACTGACTCAGCATGTCCTTCAGTAACTAGGGCAAAGGTCCCAGAGAACTGGGACAAAGGTCAACCACCTCATGGCAGGCTGGAAACCTGAACTTCTTCCAAGCTCAGATTTCCCAGATCTGACATAACGTCCTTCTCCACCACGTCCTCCCCCTGTAGAGACAAAACATCATTCAGTCCTTGGGTGGAAGGGGTCCCACGTATCTTTTTAATAAGCTGCAGTGGAACGTGGGATGTACCTTGCCTAAACTCTTCGGTAACAAGAGGGTATAAGAAACCTTATTGGCTGCCTTTTCCACTCTAAAAGGTCCAATATACCTTGGGCTTAACTTTCTCGACGGACTCCCCAACTTCAAATTCCGTGTGGATAACCATACCAGATCACCTTCTGCAAACTCCTCCCCTTCCTGTCTCCGTCGATCCCCAAACAGCTTGTACGCCCGCTGCGCCTTTCCCAGAGCTTCGGTTACTTCTCTCCAATCATCCTGTGCTCGCATCCTCCACTCACTCTTCCCCTCCCCACTAAACTCCAATAATTGGGGCAAAGGAGCCACATCCTGGCCATAAATTATCTCGAAAGGGGACTTTTCCGTGGAAGAATGCACAGAGCTATTATACGCCATTTCCGCATAAGGCAATAGGTCTGACCAGTTATTCTGTTCCTTATTACTAAATATTCTCAAGTATCCCCCTAATGATTTTTGCGTTCCACGCCGCCATTACAACAAGGATGATAAGCAGTTGTAAGTTTTCTTTGAGCTCCCAGTACCTCTAAAAACCTTTCCCAAAACCGGGCAGTAAACTGAACCCCTCGATCGCTGAGAACCTGTTCTGGGCATCCATGCAACCGATACACATGCTGCACATACAACTCAGCTAATCTTTCATAGGTTACGTGTCAGTTTACAACTCTGACCCGATAACAGTCTTGATTTCACATGTGCTGAAGTGGCGTGAGGTTTGAGAATGGACCCAGTGGAGTACAGAGCAGTCCAAGTTTTCCTTTCCTTGATAGGCCACACACCAAAGTTGATGTTCTATGAGATGAAAGAGGTTTAGAGTGATGATTCCCCATCATATGATGGAGTCAAGAACTGGCATCATCAATTCAAATGTAGTCAGACTTGGGTGGAAACAGCTCCAATTCCACTCTGATATTGATGAACACACCATCCAGCAAGTGGAGGTCACCATTTTGGAAAATTGCCGCGTAACCATTGGCTACCTAACCCAAAATCTTATATTCATTTAGTACAACTATATTATGGTGTCTTCTGTGTAAATAATAATTCAATACATCAAAACTCTGGTATACAGTATAACAGGGCTGTCCAACTTCTACCCACCCAGGGCCTGAATTCCGGTCATTGATGACCTGGGGGCCGAGGGTCTGCCCCACCCCCGGCTCCGCCCCCATCCTCTCCTCTCCCCTTCTTTTTATTTAATATTAAATATATTTAATTCCATCCTCCCCTCTCCCCTTATTTTAATTTAATATTAAATATATTTAATTCCATCCTCCCCTCCTTTTTTTATTTAATATTAAATATATTTAATTCCATCCTCCTCTCCCCTTATTTTAATGTATCCCATCTTCCCTTATTTCATCTTTAAATATATTTAATTTTATATTTAATACATGAGGGAGATGGGGGAGGGAATGAGAGAGCCCTGAGGAGCCCTGCTTCGGCCGACCTTTCCAAACGCGCGCAGGATAGAGGAGTACCGGACGACGAGAGAGGCGACGATCGACTGAGTCGAAGAAGGTCCTAATCTGTGGGCCTCAGCGATCCAGTAGTAGAGTAGCCGAAGAGTATCGCGAGAATACGCAATCCACACGGGATTTCGTTGTCAACGCCCGGCGTGATCTCGCGTTGACAACTAAATCCCGTGTGGTTTGCGTATTCTCGCGATACTTGCTCCAAACCCGGAAGTAGGTATTTTTTTAGAATTTTATTTATTTTATTTTTCATTTTTTATTTTTAATTAAAAAGCTTAGGGGGCCGTAGGGAAGGGGCTGGGGGGCCATATATGGACCCCCCGGGCCGCTAGTTGGACAGCCCTGCAGTATAACATATACATCAATGAAATTATGTTACGCCTCTATGTTTACAGTCAGCAGGAGGATTACTCCCAAAAGCGTACGCACGCCGGATGGTCCCTTCGGCGGCCCAAATGTTTCAAACCAAATCAAATAATCAGTCCGCTTTAAATCTCAAAATGTAAACAGTCTGTATCAATAATCGTGATTCTTTCGGCGCTCCTTGCGATCGACGATCGAATAAATATCCGCGCTGAATCGTTTCGCCCTCCGGGGCTTCTTCTGGACCGGGAACTCGTTCCACTGTAGTAGGCGTTTCCTAACACGAAGTTAGTTATTCGTAAATATAAGTCAAATATGGTGAGGCACAATGCCTTCTGGTCAAATCAAGGTCCGTGATTTGGTTTGAACATTTGGATGCTCGAAAGGGACCACCCAGCATGAGTACACTTACACCTTTCCAGAAGCATGAACGAGTCGAATGCCCTCAGCCTCTTTTGACAATGATGTGCCATGGAAACCAGGAGGACTTATTTAACAGACTGATTGTAATGACGCTCCCGCTTCTCGGAGTTCGTCCCTCTGGGCTGACGCGCCACACGCCGTCACTTCCCTGGACTCGTCCGGGAACCCCACTTGGTCAATGGTCGTCCATTCCCAATCCATGGTTCTCGGACTTCTTCAGGAGCAATATTCCACATATCGATATACTCCTCTTCCTTCCAAGCCAACCTTCCATTGCTGGGAAAGTTGAATGGGGCTATAGCTTAGGTAATGACGCTCCAACGTCGCTACGGATCACGCGTAGATAGAAGCACGGACCAACACGATTTTATTGCAGGTACAACACTTATAAAGCTAAAGCACCGGCCCCCCCACCCAAACACACCTGTTATACCTAAACCCCCCTCCCCTTGCCCCTGCAATGTCCAGGCAGGGTTGCACCAGATCCGGGTGATTCAGCACATCCCATAGTCCAAGGGATGTGACCTCATTGGTCCCTGAGTCAGCATATTAAGATCATTGTCCAATGTCCAAGTCCATAAGAAGTTACCTCACTTCCCTGAGGCACCTGGAAGTTACATCACTCCCAGACTGACTCAGCATGTCCTTCAGTAACTAGGGCAAAGGTCCCAGAGAACTGGGACAAGGTCAACCACCTCATGGCAGGCTGGAAACCTGAACTTCTTCCAAGCTCAGATTTCCCAGATCTGACATAACGTCCCTTCTCCACCATGTCCTCCCCTGTAGAGACAAAACATCATTCAATCCTTGGGTGGAAGGGTCCCCCGTATCTTTTAATAAGCTGCAGTGGAATGTGGGATGAACCTTGCCTAAACTCTTCGGTAACAAGAGGGTATAAGAAACCTTATTGGCTGCCTTTTCCACTCTAAAAGGTCCAATATACCTTGGGCTTAACTTTCTCGACGGACTCCCCAACTTCAAATTCCGTGTGGATAACCATACCAGATCACCTTCTGCAAACTCCTCCCCTTCCTGTCTCCGTCGATCCCCAAACAGCTTGTACGCCCGCTGCGCCTTTCCCAGAGCTTCGGTTACTTCTCTCCAATCATCCTGTGCTCGCATCCTCCACTCACTCTTCCCCTCCCCACTAAACTCCAATAATTGGGGCAAAGGAGCCACATCCTGGCCATAAATTATCTCGAAAGGGGACTTTTCCGTGGAAGAATGCACAGAGCTATTATACGCCATTTCCGCATAAGGCAATAGGTCTGACCAGTTATTCTGTTCCTTATTACTAAATATTCTCAAGTATCCCCCTAATGATTTTTGCGTTCGTTCCACGCCGCCATTACAACAAGGATGATAAGCAGTTGTAAGTTTTCTTTGAGCTCCCAGTACCTCTAAAAATCTTTCCCAAAACCGGGCAGTAAACTGAACCCCTCGATCGCTGAGAACCTGTTCTGGGCATCCATGCAACCGATACACATGCTGCACATACAACTCAGCTAATCTTTCTGCCGATGGTAACCCTTTCAAAGGAACAAAATGGGCCTGCTTCGAGAATAAATCCAGCACTGTCCAAATATATCTGTACCCCCGGCTAGATGGCAACTCCCCCACGAAATCTGTACTAACATGCGTCCATGGCCGCACGGGGGAGGCCACCACCTGAATCAATCCTCGAGGTCTAGCAGCAGGTTCCTTATTCCTAGCACAATCCTCACAATGCTCCACATACTCTTTCACCTCTGCTCTCATCCCTGGCCACCAATATCGTTTCTTTATAGCCAAAAGCGTCTTCGTCACTCCCCAATGGCCAGCAGACTTATGATCGTGATTAAGCTGCAAAACCTTCCTCCGCACACCTCGAGGAACATACACCTTATTACCCATAATCCATAAACCATTCAATATCTTACATTCATCCTTGTGGCCTTGCAACCACACATCACCTTCGTAACCCTTCTGTAACTCTAAACACCACTCATCTACCACTCCCTCCTCCTCTTTCACCTCTCTCTTTACCTGAGACCTTGTCTGCACTGCTAATCCCCAATGCTCTCTTGTAAACACCTCCTCCGCCTTTTCCAAACAATTTTCTCCCACACCTGGATACCGAGACAATGCATCTGCCACCACATTCTCACTCCCCTTTATGTGCTGTAATGAGAAGTTAAACCGGGCAAAGTATTGAGCCCATCTCACCAACTTGGGAGATAGCTTCTGAGGATTCTTCAAATACTGGAGGTTTTGGTGATCCGTCAACACCACGAAAGGAAAAGCTGCCCCTCCAGAAACTGCCGCCACGTTTGCAAAGCACACTTCACAGCAAAAGCCTCTTTCTCCCAAACGGGCCCCCAAACTTCTTTGAGAAATAGGCACACAGTCTCAAACTACCCTGTTCATCCTTCTGCATCAACGCCCCTCCATATGCCCAAGCGGAAGCATCGCATTGTACCACAAATGGCTTACTTACATCTGGATGCACCAATAAAGGACCCTGGGTAAAAGCTCTCTTTAACCTATCAAACGATTCTTGACACTCCTTAGACCAACTTAATCTCGCCCCAGGGGACTTGGTCTTCCTTGACTCCCCCTTTCCCTTAGTCTTTAACAACTCCGTGAGTGGGAGAGTTATGGCTGAGAACCCAGATATAAAGGTACGATAAAAATTCGCCAGCCCTAAGAACGCCTGCAACTGCCTCCGGATTTGTGGAGCCTCCCAGCTCAACACATCCTCTACTTTAGCCGGATCCATAGCCACTCCATTCTCACTAATCCGATACCCCAAAAAATCAATCTGATTCTTCCCGAACTCACACTTACTTAACTTCACATACAAACTAGCCTGTCTCAACCTCTCTAACACCTCTCGAACTAACAGAACATGCTCTTCTCTGGTATGCGTCACAATCACTATATCATCCAAATACACAAAAACTCCCCTATATAAAAGGGGGTGCAGCACCTCATTTATAAGCTGCATGAAAATACCGGGAGCTCCGGCCAAACCGAATGGCATCACGGTCCATTCGTACAGCCCGAGAGGGCAAGAGAAAGCAGTCTTCCATTGGTCACTTTTTCACGCGCACGATATGGTACGCTTCTATCATGTCCTATTTTGTGAAAAATCTACTGCCCCCTAGCTGGCCTAATAAGTCTTTAATCAAGGGCAAAGGATAACAATTCGTAGTGCTAATTGCGTTCAACCCCCTATAATCAATGCATAATCGCAATCTCCCATCTTTTTTCTCCCGAAACAAAACTGGTGCAGCTACGGGAGCCTCCGACCTTTGAATAAACCCCTTCTCTAAATATCCATCAATCTGCTCTCTCAGAGCCACTTTCTCCTGCACAGTCATGGCATATATTTTCGGTTTAGGCAAAATAGCCCCCTCTTTAACCTCTATACTGCATTGTACATTTCGGAAAGGGGGAAGACTTTGGGCCAGCTTAGGGTTAAACACATCTGCATAATCCCAATACTCTACTGGCACCCCCTGTACCTCGTCCTGAACCCCTTTCTCCACATTAGGCTCACATTGCACCTTCCCGGACTTCCAATCAATTTTGGGATTAACCTGTTCTAAACCAAGGCAGCCCCAATACCACCTCATGTCCTGTAATGGGGGCCACTACAAAATCAATACCCCTCTCCCAAGGTCCCACCTGACCTTTTAAATCTTTAGTGCCCAAAGAAAACGGCCACCCTTAATAGATGACCCGTCTAACTGAGTAAAATTAACAGAGGTATCCAAAGTTTTCATGCCCCCCCCCTAAATCATCTACTAACTTAGGGGACATGATATTCTCCGAACACCCACAGTCAACCAATGCCTTTTTCTCAATGATTTCTTTCCCTTTAAATAAACCCAGGGTGCATTGTACACTTGGGGGACTCACCCCAACACTTTTCACATCAGTATTGTCCACAAAAGCCGCTCTAGCAGATGCTACTTTAGATGGATCCGTACGGACAGGATCCTGCACCGGCTTCTGCCGGCATTGGGCCGCAAAATGGCCCGGCTGGGAACAGATGAAACAGCGGCCCCGTCCATCATTGGTTTCTTCATAACGCTGGCCCTGTTATCGCCGCCACCACGTCGAAACTCTCCACCCCGGAATCGGCCTTCAGCAAAACGCGTCCCGACACCCTGGACCTCGTCGGCTGGAACCGTCGTCGTTGCACTTGAGCTAAGATCCCCCACGCTGCCGGCCAACTGGATCCACCCATCGACATCACCTGGATCTCCGCGATGCAGACACCAATCTAAAATCTCCTTCCTCAGGCCATCTTTAAATAGTTCAAGCAATGTTGCCTGGGACCATTCTGCAACTTTTCCGGCCAATCCCATAAATTCCTCCGCATATTCAGTGACCGAACGGGATCCCTGGGATAAACTTCGCAACGCCTCCTTCGCTTTTACCCTCTCCAGAGGATCACGGAAACGGTTTCTAATAGCTTGCAAGAAGGCCCGGACCGATGTTAAGCATGGATCCCTTCGGTCATGGCACTGCACATACCATTCAGCGGCCCTTCCTTTAAACACTCCTCCAATGGCTCGAACTCTGCTACCATTGCTGGGGTAAAGATGACCATAGTCCTCCATATGATCTCTAACTGTGGCAATAAAGAAGGCCACCTTGCAAGCTTCTCCTTCGAATTCCACCCTCAGAGGTTCTTTTTTTCAATCGTCCTCCAAAATCTTGAGATTGCATTCTCCTCCCCTGAGGGGCCTCCATCTTTGCAACTCCCCTTCCCATCCCTGCTGATTGCAGGGGTCTGCTCACCGGGACTGGATTCACTTCCTCTGACGCCAGATGACCACCGTCCGCCCACACTCCCATGGGAGATCTAGGACGCTCAGCTGCTGACGGTTCACCATCCATCCACGAATAAAAAGTGAAGTCTCCTCCTCCCGGGGCACTCCACGCCGACTCCCTTGGCTCTCTCCTGGGCATAGCCTGGGACATCCTTCTCATGGTATGCTCCATCACATCCATTCTACACCTCATCACCGCCAACTCCGACAGCGGTTCAGGTTCTGTGGTCTCACTACCACACTCCGCCAGGTCCACCTGAGCCGAGGCACTCTTCCTCTCAGCTTCTCTGGTCCTGCCCTCCACTGGATCCACCTGAGCTGGCCCTTCTTTCAGCACAGCTTCTCTGGTTCCTCCGGCCATCCGAACACCCGCCTGAATCGGGCCTCGCTGCCTCATTTCTCAAAGCGCTCACCTGAGCGTCCCACAATCTCTCCGCTTCTCGGAGTTCGTCCCTCTGGGCTGACGCCACACGCCGTCACTTCCCTGGACTCGTCCGGGAACCCCACTTGGTCAATGGTCGTCCATTCCCAATCCATGGTTCTCCGGACTTCTTCAGGAGCAATATTCCACATATCGATATACTCCTCTTCCTTCCAAGCCAACCTCTCCATTGCTGGGAAAGTTGAATGGGGCTTTAGCTTCTGTAATGACGCTCCAATTTCGGTAAGGATCACGCGTAGATAGAAGCATGGTCCAACACGATTTTATTGCAGGTACAACACTTGTAAAGCTAAAGCACCGGCCCGCCACCCAAACACACCTTTTATACCTAAACCCCCCTCCCCTTGCCCATGCAATGTCCAGGCAGGGTTGCACCATATCCGGGTGATTCAGCAAATCCCATAGTCCAAAGGGATGTGACCTCATTAGTCCCTGAGTCAGCATATTAAGCTCATTGTCCAATGTCCAAGTCCAGAAGAAGTTACCTCACTTCCCTGGAGGCACCTGGAAGTTACATCACTCCCAGACTGACTCAGCATGTCCTTCAGTAACTAGGGCAAAGGTCCCAGAGAACTGGGACAAAGGTCAACCACCTCATGGCAGGCTGGAAACCTGAACTTCTTCCAAGCTCAGATTTCCCAGATCTGACACTGATCACACAGGAGGAAAGCTGGACCCATCACTGATCCTGAGACTCAAGTCCAATCAATGCAATGGAAGCATCCTGACTCACCACCTCCAAAGAAGGCTCGTGCCCAACTCTTGGCAGGAAAGGTCATGCTCACGGTATTTTGGGACCAGCATGGAGTCGAATTGATGGATTTCTTAGCAAATGGGACCATGATCCCTGGGGCAGACTAGACCTCACTGCTGGGGAAATTGTGGGAGGCCATCCAAACCAAAAGACAATGTGGCATGCTCACAGGTGTCCGCCTTCTGCAAGACAATGCTCCAGTTCACAACTCACCTGTTGCCCAAATGGAAGAAGCATGCTTCTGTGGTTTTGACATTCTCCTGCATCCCCCTAATTCACACGACCTCTCACCATTGGATTTCCACCTTTTTCCAACGATGAAGTTATTTTTGAAGGGGAAGCATTTTTCAGATGTTGAGACTGATTTCCGAAGTCACAACGTGGCTTTTGGAGCAACCTGTCGACTGCTACAAGCGAGGCGTTTACAGTTGCTTCAAAAGATGGGAGAAGTGTGTGTCCCTAGGTGGCACCGATGGAGAGAAGGACTCAGAACTGGGCCAAGTTTCATTGTTCTAAGTCAGGCCTGGGCAAAGTTGGGCCTACCAGGAGTTTAGGACTCCAACTCCCAGCATTCCTAGCAGCCTCCGGCCCTTTCCTTTCCCCCCTCAGCCGCTTAAGCTGAGGGGAAAAGGAAGGGGCCTGAGGCTGCTAGGAATGCTGGGAGTTGGAGTCCTAAACACCTGGTAGGCCCAACTTTGCCAGGCCTGACTTAGAACAATGAAACTTGGCCCAGTTCTGAGTCCTTCTCTGTTCTAAGTCCACAGGAAATGGGTTGGGGAAAATATTTCATGAACACCCCTCATAGCATGTTGCTTATCAAGATTTTTTTAAAATCCAAGAAAGATTAAGATTTTTTTTTGTAATTTAGCGCTTTTCCTTCTTCCTTCGGGTGCTAAGCAGTGCCCCTCACCACAGTTGTGTCTTTCAGACCGTGATCACCTGCATGGCTACCTTGAAGAAGAACATGGTGGATGAGGATGCCGTCAGTTGCTTGGTGATTGGAACGGAGAACAATGAAATCCTCATCTTGGACCCTGAAGCTTTTACCATCCTGGCCAAGGTGAGCTCGCTGTTCTCATAAATTACAGTCTGGAAAGGTTATTCCTTTGTATGTCTTACATTCAGGAAACTGGGTGGCAGTCTTTCTGGGAACTTCTTTTGCCAACTAGTGAACCCTTCAACAACTCATCCAAAATTTCCACTTATTTGGTGCTGGAATTTGGGGATTATAATCTAATTTCAGTGTTTATATCAGGGGTGGGCAACCTACGGTCCGCGGGCTGGATGTGGCCCGGCAGCCGAATCTGTCCGGCCCGGGAGAAGGGCGTCAGGGGCGGGGCCAAGAGGAAGGGTTGCTGCTATTGCCATCCCATCGCGGGCTCTGTGGGGCCTGTGTCGGCGCACAGGCCGGAGGAGCGGCAGCTTTGGAGTGCCTGCCATCCCTGGAGGCGATCCAGGCCCGCAGCGGGAGCACTCGGTGACCTGCGGAGGCTGATCATCCTGGCGACCCGGAAGACTTGATCGTTTTCCGGGTCGCCAGGGTGATCAGCCGCCTCAGATCGCCGACTGCTCCCCCTGCAGGCCCGAATCGCCTCCAGGGATGGCAGGCACTCCATAGCAGGGCGATCAGCTGGGGAACGGCTGGGGGCGAAAGTGGGCGGAGGCCTGCAGCCTCCGATCGTCCGCTGTGCTGCTCTGCTCTGCTCTGGTGGCTGGGTCCGCTTTGCCATCCTCTGGGCTGGAGCCATTGGGCCATTCCATCTTGGGATCCTTCCTCTCTTGAGGATGTCAGCCTTCATCTTGGTTCGCACCTTGTCTTCTTGAATTTAATTTAATTTAATTTTAGTGGTTTTTATTATTATTATTTTATAATAATTTTATTATAATAATATAATAAATAATATAATATAATAATGTTATATTATATTATAATTTCAATTTATTATAATGTCTATATATATACTATAATATAATAATTATGATATTAATACTATTATATGAATATTTCTTGATATATTAATATGTTAATATTAATGATGTGTAATATATAGTAAATATAGTAATAAATAAATGAATAAATTATGTAGATTAGAATGTAGTTCAGCCTTTAGGTGCGGCCCTCCATAATATTTTTTTGGCTCTCATGTGGCCCCTTGGAAAAAAATAATTGCCCACCCCTGGTTTATATCGTATTTTTCCATCCCAGATGACGGTGCCGAGTGTGCCAGCATTCCTGGATGTCACTGGGCAGTTTGATGTGGAATACCGACTCACGGTGGCTTGCCGTAATGGATGCATCTACATCCTCCGCAGGTGGGAGAATGAAGGAAGGGGGATTGTTGCAAAGTGCAGAGATGGTAGAAATCAGCGTCCATAGGGCAACTAAACGTGCAGAAAGATGCTGGAGCATAGAGTTGGAGGAGACCACAAGGGCCACCCAGTCCATGATTGTTTTGAGAATGACCTTAGCAGGGTCTGCTGAGAGAAAAGCCAGCTCAGGATCAAGCAGGATTCCCAACATATATTTCTTGTGTCAGGTTTGACCCAAACATACAGTGGCACGGACGCAAGCTAGAGCTGTCAATAGTAAGGGATTAGTGATAAGGCTAATCTAGTTCTAAACTCAGAAGCTTAGCTGAACAATCTTATATCCTGTCTTTCTGCAGGTTGAGCTGAAATACATTAATTTGGTGGTAAACCTCTGATGAAGCAGTTTCTTTTCCAAGTCCTGATCCATTGCCTGCCTTTCCCTCTCCCACACAGGGACTCCAAGCGACCCAAATACTGCATTGAACTGAGTGCTCAAGCATTGGGCTTGGTTCGGGTCCAGAAGAACATAGTTGTAGCCTGTTCAGATGAGATGCTGCAAAGCTATACTCAGAAGGTATCTGAGAGGTGGGGGACTGTGCATGCAAGGGGGAGGTTTGGAAGAACCTGGGACTGGTATTATTATTATTATTTGATACAGAACAAGATAACTACACAGCAAACAAGATCACTATGATGGCTTTTGGCTTCGATCACACGTCGGACACTTCTCAAGTGTCTAGGACTGCGTAATGCAGTGTTTCCCAACCTTTTTTGAGCTGAGACACACTTTTTAAATTTCCAAAATCTAGGGGCACAACACCAACCAAAGTGACACAAAATGACACTCTAATACAGTAATACATATAGGTAATAAGAATTTACCTTGAGTTTTGGAATTCTAGTTCACCTACATCCAGAGAGCACTCTGGACTCGGGACCGGCAAAGCAGGTAGGAAGGAAGGCGCAGCGGCGGGGGGCAGGGAGCCGGAGGGAGGCCAAGAGCGGTTTCCCGCGCACCGGGGAGGAGGGAGGTGCGGGGCCCTGCGGGGAGCCGGGTTTTGCCGGCTCGCGTCTCCCGCCGGGCTCGCCGGAAGATGCAAGCCAGAAAAACTCTGCTCCCAAGCAGGGCCTGGACCCTGCGGGAAGCCGGATTTAGCCGGCTCGCGTCTCCCGCTGGGCTTGCCGGAAGACGCAAACCGGACAAACTCGGCTCCCAAGCAGGGCCTCCAAAACACAAGGTCAATGCCCACCAAACCCTTTCAATATTTTCTGTTGGTCATGGGAGTCCTGTGTGCCAAGTTTGGCCCAATTCCATCATTGATGGCTTTCAGAATGCTCTTTGATTGTAGGCGAACTATAAATCCCAGCAGCTACAACTCCCGAATGACAAAATCAATTTTTTGAGTGATGGTCACTCATTAGGTTGTGTCCAAATTTGGTGTCAATTCATCCGGTGGTTTTTTGAGTTATGTTAATCCCACAAACGAACATTACATTTTTTATTTATATAGATTATTATTATCCTCTAAACATAGGGCGGGATATAAACAAAGTATATTATTATGGCAAAGAAATCAGCAAGTTCAAATAGTCAGACTTGGTCTGTCCCTGATTTCCCATTTACAGGGGAAGAAGCTCTGGGTGATTTCTTTGCCCGCGACACCCGTCACAATGGGTCTCCTCGATGAGAAGTTCCAGAGCTTTCAAGCTGTGCTGGTGGCTTTGGCCAACATGGAGATCCACATGTACCGGGACAAGAACCTTGTGAACGTCATCCAAACGCAGGTGAGATATAGTTTGCAGGAAAGGAGGGAGAAATATTCTTACTTTCCTGCCAAGGAACTCCTCTGACTCTTTTATTTGCTCCCTTGCTGGCAGGATATTGTGACCAGCATCTGCTTCGGCCGATACGGGCGAGAGGATAACACCCTTGTGATGACAACCAAAGGTAATAAGGGGAGGCATGTCTGACGAGTCCAACATTTCAAGGCCTTGATATTTTGTCCTTGATGATCATGCGATTCCTGTAGTCCAAGAAAGCAGTGGATATATTTTGTTGTCGAAGGCTTTCATGGCCGGAACCACTGGGTTGTTGTAAGTTTTTCGGGCTGTATGTCCATGTTCCAGAAGCATTCTCTCCTGACGTTTCGTCCACATCTCTAGCAGGCATCCTCAAAGGTTTTGAGATCTGTTGGAAACTAGGCAAGTGGGGTTTATATATCTGTGGAATAAGGTCCAGGGTGGGAGAAGTGTGTCTGTTGCAATTGGCCACCTTGATTAGCATTGAATGGCCTTGCAGCTTCAAAGCCTGGCTGCTTCCTGACGGATGTACCATCCTGGACATTCCACAGATATATAAATTTCACTTGACTAGTTTCCAACAGACCTCTGAGGATGCCTGCCATAGATATGGGCAAAAGGTCAGGAGATAATGCTTCCGGTACATGGCCAGACAGCCGGGAAAACTCACAGCAACCCAGTGATTCCGGCCAGGAAAATAATAATCATCATCATCATCATCATCATCATCATCTTTATTTATACCCCGCCACCATCTCCCCAGTGGGGACTTGGGGCAGCTAACATGAGGCCAAGCCCTTCTAAAATACAACACAACACAGTAAAATACAAAATACAGAACAAAAAACATCATAAATAATAATAATAATCTTTATACCCCGCCACCATCTCCCCAATGGGGACTCGGGGCGGCTAACATGAGGCCAAGCCCTTCTAAAATACAATACAACACAGTAAAATACAAAATACAAAACAAAATACATCAGAAATAATAATATTAATAAATAAAATTACAATTACAATAATAAGTAAAATAAAGGAAATTCACACACAAGGAATAGGGTAGGCAGGCCAAATGGACACGATAAAATGATAAAAACCCTTCGACAACACACTATTTTATTATGCATGTATTGCAATGCAAATGTATATATCCCCAAATCCACAAGAGGGATAAGCTATAAGTGTAAATTCAAGTATAGGTCAGATAAATGCAAAGTGATAATAATAATTAAAATTATTATTAAAGTAATAAAATTATTAAAATTTAAATTATTAAAATTATTAGTCAAATAAATGCAAAGTTATAATAATTAATAAAATGTGAGGTCTGTCGGAAACAAGGCAAGTGGAGTTTATATATCTGTGAAGTGTCCAGGGTGGGAGAAAGAACCCTTGCCTGTTTGAAGCAATGTTGTAATTGGCCACCTTGATTAGCATTTAATGGCCTTGCAGCTTCAAAGTCTGGCTGGTTGCTGCATGAGGGGGATCCATTGTTGGGAGGTGTTAGTTGGCCCTGGCTGTTTTCTCTCTGGAATTCCTCTGTTTTCTGAGAATTGTTCTTTCTTTACTCTCCTGATGACTGTAGAGGTTTTTTTAAAAAATACAGATAGCCAGATTTTGATCATTTTCATGGTTTCCTCCTTTCTGTTGAAATGACTAAAAAGGCCAATCTGAGATAGGCAAGTTCGGTTGTAGAAAGCACAGCAGAAAGTCTCCTTAGGTGATGTTGTTTCCAAGTTGTGGTTCTTTCTGCGTTGTCGTTTCTTTGAGACCCATTCGGCGTGTCTTCTCGAAAGAGGCCGCAGCATTGTGGATAGTGCATCTCCCTGCCTCCCGATGTGAGGCCAGGGTGGACCATTGTTGGTGATCAATCTGGCCGAGCCTAAGATGTTGTTTCAGGGAGTCCTTATATCTCTTTTTGGGGGCGCCTCTCTTGTGCTGACCCGTGTCGAGTTTACCGTAGAGTAGTATCTTTGGGAGGCGGTGGTCCTCCATCCTAGAGACGTGCCCTGCCCAGCGCAGCTGTGTTCTCAATAGCATGGCCTCAATGCTGGTGATCCCTGCTTGCTCAAGGACAGCAACATTAGTCACATAGTCGATCCAGTGTATATTTAGGATTGTGCGAAGACAGCGCTGATGAAAGCGTTCGAGGAGTCGTAGGTGTTGGCGATAGGTGACCCATGTTTCAGACCCATAGAGGAGAATAGACAGGACGATAGCTCTGTACACACTGATTTTGGTGCTTTGCCTCAGGTGCTTGTTGCTCCAGACTCTTTTGTGAAGCCTTCCGAATGCACTCTATTCCTTTGTTAATACTTAGCAAACCCTGCTGTTTCACAAACATACATATAAATGAACAGAGGCAAACTCTGGCCACCAGGGGGAGGTGACGCACTCCTCATCTCTCAGCGTTCACAGCATCCCATGTTGTTCTTTCCGCGTTCCTCAGCGTTCCTGGAGTTCTTTAATGGCACCATAATTCAGTCAAAATTTGCCTCTCCACTTAATGTGGTACCTTTATCTCCTACTTGACAGATGCAACTGTCTTTCGGGCTGCAAAGGTCGACAGCAGGCTACACTTAAGGCTACGCTATTGTTAATAAGTTTGTTATTATTATTAATAATAATAATCTTTATTTATACCCCGCCACCATCTCCCCAAGGGGACTTGGGGCAGCTTACATGAGGCCAAGCCCTATAGCACATAGAAAAATAACACAAAGCAAATAAAGCAATACGATCAATATAACTCACACATAAGCAATATCAGACAATTTAAAACCATGGCCGGGCCAGATGTAATATATTAAAATTTAAAATAAATAAAGACTGGACATAAACAGAGGTAGAATGTATGTAGCAGGAGGGTGTTAGAGGACAATGTGGGGCAATCAACCCAACAGGTAGTCAAAGTGCTACTCTTTTTTCAATTGTTTATTATTATATAATGATAATAATGTTATACTAGGACTTCTTTCTGTTTTTATGTTCATTATATCCTCTATTTCTCTAAATACTTTCCCCCCAAAAATTATTTACATATTTACACTAGCTGTACCCGGCACGCGTTGCTGTGCCCTATTTAGGAGATGTGAGAAAGTCTGAGTATGTAAGGGTTGGAATTGATGTTACTTATGGTCTTGGTGGGTGTGTATGTATATATATGTATATGTGCGTGTATATGTGTGTGCATGTGTATATGTGTGTAGGTATATATGTGTGCATGTGTATATGTGTGTATGTATGTGTGTGCATGTGTGTATATGTGTATGTATGTGGGTGTGCATGTGTATATTGGTGTGTGCATGTATATGTGTTTATGTATGTGTGTATTTGTATATGTGTGTATGTACATATGTGTGTGAATGTGTCTATATGTATATGTGTGTGTATGTGTATATGTGTGTATGTATGTGTATGTATGTATATATGTGTGTGAAAGGGGGAGGAATGACATGGGAGAGGGTGGAACATGGTGAAGGATGGGAATGGGAAGTGGAGAGAGAGGGGCTGGAGAATGGGGGAAGTTAAGATTGGGAGAGGAAGGAGGAAACTACAAAAAGGGAAGAGTGGGGTGGGGAAGGAGTGGCATAGAAGTGTGTGTGATTGGGGGGGGGGGGGGAGTGAGACGGGAAGGGAGGAAGAGGTTTGCCCTGGCCAAGGAGAGAGAAGCCTCCCTCTCCTTTCCCCATTCCTCGAAGGGAGAAAGCATTGTGGGGAATGGAAGCAGGGAGGCGAAGAAGGTCTTGGAGGGGGAAGGAGAAGCAGCAGCGCACCTCTTTCCGGGCCGCAGCCTCGCAACTTTGGCGGGGGAATTCTGCCTCTCCTGCTCCTGGGAAGCCCCATAGCCATAACCCCCATAGCCACCAAGCGTAGTGGCGCTTGCGGCGCACTCAGCCACCCCCACCCACCCACACAAACATCCCCTCGCCCTCACTCCTCGCTCACCAGGCGCCCGGGTCCAGGAGCGGCTGGAAGGCGACAGAGGACGAAAAGCCAGCGGAGGAGGCACCCACGACGCAACCCGGGTTCAGAAGCGGCGGGGAAACAGCGGAGGCAGCAGACACGGCCACGGGACTACACTTCCCAGAAGGCCCTGCACGGCGACTTCCTGTTCCTTCGCCCTCCTTCCCATTGAGCCGTGTGGGGCCTTCTGGGAAGTGTAGTCCCGTGGCCGTGTCTGCTGCCTCCGCTGTTTCCCGCCGCTTCTGAACCCGGGTTGCGTCGTGGGTGCCTCCTCCGCTGGCTTTTCGTCCTCTGTCGCCTTCCAGCTGCTCCTGGACCCGGGCGCCTGGTGAGCGAGGAGTGAGGGCGAGGGAATGTTTGTGTGGGTGGGTGGGGGTGGCTGAGTGCGCCGCAAGCGCCACTACGCTTGGTGGCTATGGGGGTTTTGGGGGCAGTTGTAGGGGTGTTCCGCGGGGGCCACGGCGGAGGGCGGATCGGAGGTTCAGGGTGAGTGGGGAGAGAGGGAGACGGGATGGGTTGGTATGTTGGGGGGAGGTGGTTTTGGAGTGCGCCTGCGCGATTGTTCTCCCTGTGTTCTGCGCTCGCGGCCAGCGTAGAACGGGAGGCAATGGGCGGTTTTTGGAGGCTTGTTTTGGGGGGGTTGGAATGTAGGGAGGTGGGTTTTTTTGTGTTAAGGTAATACCTCGTGGTCTGAGGGAATGTGTCTCGTTGGATTGGTGTTTGTGGGGGGCGTAGTTTGGCCGTGCATAAAGTCCTTTGCACGACCACTCGATTTTTATATATATAGATTGCCACCACGTATGTATATATGTTCCTGATTCTTGGCATTCTCCCCAGCAATTTTTTGAGTAGTTTTATTTATATTTTCTATTCTTATTGGTGTTAGGTACCATTTCCATATTAACTTATAGTAATATTCTTTAACCCGTATTGACAATGTTTTTAGATGTCTTTGTCTCCATCATTGTTGCCATTCTGTTTCATTTATTTTTATCCCTAAATCTTCTTCCCAGACCTCCTTGAGGATGTTGTTTTTGTTTTTCCTTCCTTTATTTCAATTGCTATTTTATATTTTACTAGTTTTTCCTTTCAAATTTTCATGCTCCTATAGCATTTCCATTTTATATTATTTGTCCAGCATTTCTGTGTTCTCAAATAACATGCCGTGTGCAGGTTGGTTCATCGACTGCTCTGCTCTGGCTGACTTTTCTGGTTGTGCTGTCTGCTTTCTCCCAGGTGGGAGTCTGATCATCAAGATCTTGAAACGCACCGCCACGTTCAGCAAAGGTGATGCGGCAGTCGGCGCCCCTGTTGCGCAGAGCATCAAGCTCAATGTGCCGAAGAAAACTAAACTTTATGTGGACCAGACGCTGCGGGAGCGAGAGAGCGGAGTGGGTGAGTCGACAAGGACACAACAATCAAAGAAATTGCATGCAAAGCCCATGCTTGTCCATGGAGTTACACAATAGCACTTCTGTACACAGAGGCCGTTTCAACGGTGGGAGGTGGGGAAAGGCCATCTCTTTCCTTTCTCTGTACTTCCATTTACTTCTTTCCTTTCCCAGCCATGCACCAGGTGTTTCAGACTGACCTGAGCCGCATCCGTCTCATGGCGGCGAGGGCCTACGTCCGGGCGCTGGAGTGCAGCATGACGCCTGTCTCGGAGTCACTGCAGGAGCCGCTCAAGATGAATGCCGTGGTGAGGAGAAAGAAAGGGGCTTTAAGAATTGGGAATGGACCCCCACATTTAAGAAACTTTGGATAATCGATGGGTTAGCACCCTTTCATTAGATTTGAAATATTTATATAGAAATACGAATTTTGTATTACTTATCTATCCCGCACTTAAGAGATTTTGGATAATGGATGAATTAGTCCTCTCTCGGCATTACTTCGCGAACGAAGATTCTTACGAAGGACTCATCCCACACTTTTTACAAGCGCGTTGATGACTAAAAAGGCCAATCTGAGATAGGCAAGTCCGGTTGCAGAAAGCACAGCAGAAAGTCTCATTGGGTGATGTTGTTTCCAAGTTGCGGTTCTTTCTGCGTTGTCGTTTCTCTTCTAGACCCATTTGGCGTTTCTTCTCGAAAGAGGCCGCAGCATTGGGCAGGGCACGTCTCTAGGATGGAGGGCCACCGCCTCCCTAAGATACTACTCTATGGTGAACTCGCCACGGGTCAGCGCAAGAGAGGCACTCCCAAAAAGAGATATAAGGACTCCCTGAAACAACATCTCAGGCTTGGCCAGATTGATCACCAACAATGGTCCACCCTGGCCACACATCGGGAGGCATGGAGACGAACTATCCACAATGCTGCGACCTCTTTCGAGAAGACACGCCGAACGGGTCTAGAAGAGAAACGACAACGCAGAAAGAACCGCAACTTGGAAACGACATCACCCAAGAAGACTTTCTGCTGTGCTTTCTGCAACCCGACTTGCCTATCTCAGATTGGCCTTTTTAGTCATAAACATGCTTGTAAAAAGCATGGGATGAGTCCTTCCTAAAGAATCTTTGTTCGCGAACTAATGCCGAGAGAGATTATTATTATATTTTATTTATACCTTGCCACCACCTCCCAGAAGGGACTCGGGGCAGCTTACATGAGGCCAAACCTAACAACACAGCAATAAAAAAACATCACAGCAGCAAATGAAAACAATACAATCAATAAAACACATATAAACAGTAAGTACACAAAGTTTAAAACCGTAGTGGCCAGGCCAAATGTCATATATTAAGATTTTTAAAATAAATAAACACTGGACATAGACGGAGATACAATGTATCTGGCAGAAGGTTTTTTGGGTAATGTGGAGAGATCAACCCAACAGGTAGTTAAAGTGCATCTGAGGGCATTTGCAGGGGATTGGTCAAAGCAGGACATTGTTCCCTTTATTCAGGAAAGGCACATTGGAATAGCCACGTTTTCAGGCTCCTCCTAAAAACTGCCAAAGAGGGGGCTTGTCTAATCTCCTTGGGTAGTGACTTCCAGAGTCGGGGGGCCACCACAGAGAAGGCCCTCTCTCTTCTTGGGATTGCTACCGTAAAAGGAGCCAAACTTCAGCTCTGTGGGATCTATGCCATTGTCCAAAACGTAGTACTCCCAAGCTCTGAACGGTCTTTTCCTTCTGCAGGTCCAGGGCATGGGTCCCACCTTCAAACTGTGCCTCAACCTCCAGAACATGTCAGAGACCCGGGCAATTGCTAACCTCCTTGTCAGCTTCCTCTACGACGAGAAACTGTACTCCGTTGAGAAGCCTTTCTTTAAGGTAACCCTGTTGTTCTCCTATGGAGGAGTTCCCCTTCCTCCAGGTTCCTTTTTCACTGTCATTCATTGTTTTCAAATATATACTTTTATACGAACTGAGATGCATAGGATTGGCTGGTTCATTGTGGCCTGTAAATCCAGTCCTAACCTGATTTATGCCAGTGTGTATGCTTTGTGTTCTGGAGTATAAATACCTTCAGGATCTTGTCTGATCTTGGAAGCTAAAGAGTAGGGTTGCCACTTTTTGATATAAGAAATAAGGGACATTTACGGGATTTTTCACAAAAATAAGGGACACTTCATTAAAAACTTGAAACTCAAACATTAGGTAGAAATCGTTTTATTAACAGAATAAGATAATGATTGAAACTCACAAAGAAACTGACTTACACCCTCTTAACAGTACATGGTATGTTTCTGCATGCTTTGTCATGCAGAAAAAAACATTATTAGAACTACCTAATTTTCTCCATCTGTATTTAGTACTTGACTTTGCCGACTTTAAAAGTGCACTGTCTAAACATGAAAATAAAATAAATTTTATAAGACAGTACATCTTCATGATTATTATGTCAATAGTTAATGGTATAGTATAGTAAGGGATACACAGCATTGTATAGTATTGGGATGCACAGCTAGGCCTGTTTTAAGAGTAACTCTCAAGCAAGCATAAACTATCTTTATCCAACATGATCCAACATTCCCCTTGGGTAACGGTTAATTAGTCTACTGTACTTTGAGAAAGTCCTTCTCACAGGAACATCGATGAGATGCCACATTACACCATCCCTGCAGTGCCTTCACTGGCTGCCCGTTGAGTATAGAGCCTTACATAAGACCTTGACCTTGGCTTTCAAAGCCCTACGGGGCCGGGGCCCAACATACTTAAAGGACCGCTTGCTGATGCCTGCCTACTCAAGGACACCGCGGCCGGCAAACAAGAACCTCCTTTGCGTCCCGGGCGTGAAAGAGGCCCACCTGGAGGCCACGAGACGGAGATCATTCTCCATTGTGGCCCCCGTTCTCTGGAACTCGATGCCACCGGACCAGAGAGCCTCCCTCGACCTGCCCCAGTTCCTGACCGCTCTAAAGACCTGGCTATTTAGGAAAGCCCATGGCTAATGCAGAACCAGGAACTCAACTACCTGAGCCTGGCCCTTGCATTTAACCCCTAAATATTTTAATCTAATTTTTAATATTTTTAATATTTTTAATTGTTGAATTGCTATATGTAAGTCGCCCGGAGCACTAACGTGGAGGGCGACTCAGAAATAATAAAGTCAGTCAGTCAGTCAGTCAGTCCTGTATCGCCTCTTCCTTCCAACGGGGACGCAGGCCGTCCTGTGAGCTGGAATCCCCGGGCAGGCATTGCCGTGGAAACCACAGCGTGCACCTTCCTCTGGTCAACCCCTCCCAGTCCTGTCCTGCTAGTCAAAAATAAGGGACAGGGCCTGAAAAAAAGGGACACAAATTTTAGGGCCAAAATAAGGGACGTCCCTTAGAATAAGGGACATATAGCAACCCTACTAAAGAGGGTCAGCCCTGGTTAGTGCTTGGATGGGAGACTGACAGTGAGTACCAAGAGAATGAAGTGGCAAAACCACCTCTAAGTATTCCTTGCCTAAGAAAGTCCTATGAAATTCATGAAGTCGCCAGAAGTCAATACGGGACTTGAAGGCACATCCACGAACACACAATTGGTGTCCAGCACTTCTTCAGTGGCCTTGTTCTAGATCAGGGGCCAGGAACCTTTTTGACTCAGAGAGCCATGAAAGGAAAATATTTGGAAATTTATTTCAGTGAGCGCCATATAATATATATCAGGGGTGGGCAATTATTTTTTCCAAGGGGCCACACGAGAGGCAAAAAATATTATGGAGGGCCGCACCTAAAGGCTGAACCACATTCTAGTCTGCATTATTTATTTATTTATTTATTATATTTACTATATATTACACATCATTAATATTAACATTAATATATCAAGAAATATTCATATATTATTAGTATTAATATAATTATTATAGTATATATATAGACATAATATATTGTAATTATAATATAATATAACATTATTATATTATATCATTTATTATATTATAATTTTTAAATAAAATAATAATAAAAACCACTAAAATTAAATTAAATTCAAGAAGACAAGGTGCGAACCAAGAAGAAGGCTGACATCCTCAAGAGAGGAAGGATCCCAAGATGGAATGGCCCAATGGACCCAGCCCAGAGGATGACAAAGCGGACCCAGCCGCCAGAGCAGAGCAGAGCAGCACAGCGGACGATCGGAGGCTGCAGGCCTCCGCCCGCTCTCGCCCCCAGCCGTTCCCCAGCTGATCGCCCTGCTGTGGAGTGCCTGACATCCCTGGAGGCCAAGAGGAAGGCGTGCCGCTGCTGCCATCCCATCGCGGGCTCTGTGGGGCCTGTGTCGGCAGACAGGCTGGAGGAGCGGCTGCTTTGGAGTGCCTCCCATTCCTGGAGGCAATCCGGGCCTGCAGGGGGAGCAGCCAGCGAACTGAGGCGGCTTATTCGACCTGGCGACCCGGAAGACAATCAAGTCTTCCAGGTCGCCAGGGCAATCAGTCCCCGCAGGTCGCCGAGTGCTCCCGCTGCAGGCCCGAATGACCTCCGGGGATGTCAGATACTCCAAAGCTGCCGCTCCTCCGGCCTGTCTGCCAACACAGGCCCCACAGAGCCCGTGATGGGATGGCGGCAGCGCACCCCTTCCTCTTCGCCCAGCCCGCTTGCCGTAGGTTGCCCACCCTTGATATATATCATATAGTTTAAGACCGAATTCAACTAAATGTGAGTATATACGTACATATTATGAGAAAAGGATTCCCTCGGCAGAATGACGGTGCGCCCCCTTGGCAGGCCTTCGCTCCCTTCCGAAGCCTCAGCCACAAAGGAAGGAAGGAGGCCTGAGAGGAGCAGCAGAGGCAGAGCCATTACAAAAGGGCCCCTGCACAGGCTGCGGAGGCAGGTGAGGAGGAGACCCCAGAGCCTACCCGGCCCCAAAGCCCAGAACCCTGAGCCAGAACTCTGAGGGAAAAGCAGGGTTCGACGCCTGCCATTCCTTACCTCCTCCTCCTTCTTCCACTTCCTCCCGCGCTCGCTCTCTCTCCCCTGAGAGGCCTCCTCTTTCCCACCTCCTCCAGAAGTGAGCTCACAGGGAAAGGCGTCGCCCGGCCCCTCCCCTCCTGAGCCTCCCCCCCTCTCTAGGAAACTGAGACCTCAACAAAGATGGTGGACCCATAGAGAGACGGGGCTTCGCTTTAGTTGACCGGCAATGGCACCCCAGAGAGAGAGACAGAAACAGAGAGAGAGAGAGGTGGGGAGAGACTCTCCCTCCCTGACCCCTCCTTTCTTTCTTTGCCTAGAGCGTTCCTCCACCCCCCATTCGGCGATTGATTGCTTTGGTCCTCCGCAGCAGCCTCATGTGAACTCTGTTCCTCTCTGCCTTCCCACAGAGCCAGATGCAATCATCAAAAGAGCCACATCTGGCTCGCGAGCCATAGGTTTCTGACCCCTGATGTGATTTTTCCTGATGTGATTTTCTGGATGTGTTTTCTCATGTTGTCTCTCATAGTTGAGGCCTACCTATGATGTCCATTACAGGCCTCTCTTGTCTTTTTAAGTGTGAGAACGTGTACAATTGGTATCTGACTAAATACTCCCCCACTGTACCTAAACCTTCTGCCTCTCCCTTTTCAGGCCCCTATGTTGGTCCCAGGACTGAACTACCCACTGGTCACCTTTGTGGAATGTCTCAGCAACCAAGGGATCTCTGATATTATTAAGGTTGGTGACTAAGTATTGACGTTCCCTATCCTAAGCAGGCCTTTCCCTTGGCTTCTACATGTCTTATTGTTGCCTTGGAGTTTCATTCACGACTGCTCACACCCTGCCCTTTTCCGATTTTGTTCCTTTTGATGTGGCTCTCCCTACATCTGCCATCCTAAATTCCAGAATGTCTGGTGAGATTTGATGGTGCGTTGCTGCATGCCATGGGGTTGAATTGGATGGCCCTTGGGGTTCTATGATTCAGAGACTGGATGGCCATCTGTTGGGAGGGCTTCTTGCCTCACAGAATGGGGTTGGACTGGGTCGCCCTTCCAACTTTGGAATTCAAGGATTCAGAGGTAGCTGGCCATCTGTTGGGAGGGCTTTGATGGTGGCTTCCTGCCTGGCAGAAGGAGGTTGGACTGGATGATCCTTGGGGTCCCAACTCTAGTGGAATACAGAATAAAGAGTCTTCTCTGGAGTTCTTTAAACGAAGGCTGGCCATCTGTCGGGAGGGCTTCGATTGTGTCCTCCTGCCTGGAAAAATGGGCTTGGATGGCCCTTGGGGTCTCTTCCTACTCTAGGATTCTGTGATAGGTCAGCTTTTGGGCTCAGCATTGCTGCCCCGTCCATGCTGGCTTCTTCTCATTGCAGGTGTTTCTACTGCGCGAGGGAGCGTCCGAACCCCTGCTCACGGCACACATCAATATGCCGGTCAGCGAAGGCCTGGCAGCCGTATGACCTACTGTCAAAGGGGGAGAAAAATAGCAGGTCTGCTTCTCTGTTCCCTTCCAGGTCGGGACCCTCCGCAATAGGATCTCTGTGACCTCTAGCACTGGGATCTAGTCACTCAGGAAAGGGATCTTGCCCCACAGCAGCTTAGTACCAAACATGTGGTTTGGGGGAGAAACTGTGTCCAGACTAAAGAATAGAAGTATCTAGACGGCCAAGTCGGCAAGCTTAAGGCCAGAAAATTAAATAAATATTAGTTTTATTTAAAGTTTGTTTCTGGATGTATTGCTGTACAGAGTCATTTGAATCAAGTGGATTCAAAACATCTGGAGGAGGCTGGCACCATCTTTGCATTAATTAATTAATTAATTAATCAATCACATTTCTATACCGCCCCTCTCAGCCCGAAGTCGACTCGGGCGGTTTACACAAGGCAGTCTCTGCCCTCCAATCAAAACACGAGCAAAACAAACCAAACAATAATCATATAACACAACAATTAGCAATTAAAACATACAATTACAGTCTCAGCATCACGATAATAATAATAATAATAATAATAATAATATTTGTGTGACTGATGTGGGGCTGGCTTGGGCTTTTAAATTGACATGATGATTATAATAAAGCTAATTAATTACTATTAATACTAATAATTAACAAATATTAAGATGACATGATACAAGAATTTAAAGACCAAACTGCAAAGACTCTGGCACAAGCCTGTAAAGGTGGTCCCAGCAGTGATGGGCACACTGGGTGCAGTGCCTAAGGACCTTGGCCAGCAACTCCAGGGGTTCTTGGTAGACACTGATTATCTTGATCCGGCACAGTCTGGCTTTAGGCTGGGACATGGTACTGAAACAGCCTTGTTCGCCTTGGTAGATGATCTACGCCGGGAACTCAACAGGGGGAGTGTGTCCCTGTTAGTTCTGCTGGACCTCTCAGCGGCTTTCGATACTGTTGACCACGGTATCCTTCTGGGTCGCCTTGCAGATATGGGGCTTGGGGGTACTGCTCTGCAGTGACTCTAATCCTTCCTGGATGGTCGTACCCAGAAGGTGTTATTGAGTGACACCTGTTCGGCTCCGCAACCGTTATCTTGTGGAGTCCCTCAGGGTTCAGTTCTGTCCCCGATGTTATTTAACATCTACATGAAACCGCTGAGAAAGATTATCGGAGTAAGGTGTTATCTGTACACAGATAACGTCCGGATCTGTCACTCCTTCCCACCTGTCACCAAGGAGGCTATCCAGACCTTGAACTGGTGCCTGGCTGCTGTGTAGGACTGGATGAGGGCTAGCAAATTGAAACTTAATCCAGACAAGACAGAGGTCCTCCTGGTCAGTCGAAAGGCTGAACAGGGCATAGGGTTACAGCCTGTGTTGGATGGGGTCACACTCCCCCTGAAGACGCAGGTTCGCAGCTTGGGAGTGATCCTGGATTCATCGCTGAGCCTGGAACCCCAGGTCTCGGCGGTGGCCAGGGGAGCTTTTGCACAGTTAAGACTCGTGCGCCAGCTGTGCCCGTACCTTGGGAAGTCTGATCTGGCCACGGTCATCCACGCTCTGGTCACATCCCGAATAGATTACTGCAACGCACTCTACGTGGGGCTGCCTTTGAAGACAGTTCGAAATTGCAACTAGTCCAACGGGCGGCAGCCAGATTACTAACTGGAGCTACATACAGGGAGCATACCACCTCCTTGTGTCAGCTCCACTGGCTGCCTGTCCATTTCCGAGCTAAATTCAAAGTGCTGGTTTTGACCTTTAAAGCTCTATACGGTTCTGGCCCAGCTTACTTGTCCGAACGCATCAGCCTCTACGTCCCACCTCGTAACTTAAGATCATCCGGAGAGGCCCTGCTCTCGCTCCCACCGACTTCTCGAGAGAGAGAGAGGGTCTTCTCGGTGGTAGCTCCCCGTCTGTGGAACGCGCTTCCTAGCGACATACGATCAACCCCATCCCTCCTGGCATTCAGGAAAAAAGGGAAATCTTGGCTGTGGGCGTTTGCACATTAGCACAATGCATCACTTTGGATTGATTGTAATGACAAGTTGATGGATATGGCTCAATGCTCATGTTGTGGACGGAACACTGTTTTTAACTTAAGTGAATGTACTGTATATGATGTATTAATGTTAATTGTATTTTAATGTATTTTAATGCTCAATGTTTTTGGTTTTATATTGCATATATACTGTGTTTTGGCATCAAATTGTTGCCTTTTGTTAGGCCGCTCTGAGTCCCCCCTCGGGGGTTGAGAAGAGCGGGGTAGAAATGTTGGAAATAAATAAATAAATAACAAAATTACCATCTGTCCGCTGCAAAAAGCCACCCTAATCGGATCTGCACGCATTATTCACTGATACATCACATAATCCTCGACGTGTCCGACATGTGATCCAATACAACAGCCAGAATAGCGATCTTGTTGTGTATCAGATAATTATAATAATTGTTATTGTTGTTATTATTATTATCTTTATAAAAGCAGATGGGTATATTCTCTGGAGAGATATAAAGATTGAAGCAGATCGCCACCAGCATGAAAATTAACATTTTGAACATGCGTATCTTTTACTCTCGAACGTGTAATTCCCTTTCTCTTCTCAAGGTGGAATTATTTGGCCATTCTTAAATGGAAATGATGCCGGGATTCTAACCCAGATGCATAACAGCATAACTATGTGTTGGGTTTTGCATTGTAATCACCTCTGCTTTCAACAACTCTAATCTTCACCATAGTTCATACTTCTAATGGCATTTTCTTACGTGGGCAGTGAAGGCAATACATATTTTGCCAGGTTTTCGGTGGGTTTTATTTGTGCAATCTTTTGTTTGCTTCTACGGTCTCATTGTTCTTTCTTGTGTTTTGTGTTATTGAGGACATTTGCAGAGAAGATGCTCAAAGGCAGTATGTAAATGTCTTTATCAATAAATATTTAAATCTAAAAATACCTCTGGTTCATTGCATCCGGTCTATTATACATTTAGTTGATTACGATTTATGAGATCTGCTAAAATCATTCACGGTTTCGAAGGAAACAGGGAAAGAATGGTTTTCCTTTTGTTGTCGAAGACTTCCATGGCCGGAATTGCTGGGTTGCTGTGAGTTTGGATATGCGTGTTTATAACATTTCTGCAGTTTTGGTGTGTATTGACTGTGCATTTTGACTATAATATAATATCTTCTTGAACCAATTCTTGAGTCTTATTACATAATAATATCTTCTTGAACCAATTCTTGAGTCTTATTACTATGTTATTATTATTTCTTGAACCAATTCTTGAGTCTTATTACTATATTATTATTATTATTTCTTAAACGAATCCTTGAGTCTTATTACATAATATCTTCTTGAACCAATTCTTGAGTCTTATTACTATATTATTATTATTATTATTTCTTGAACCAATTCTTGAGTCTTATTACTATATTATTATTATTATTTCTTGAACCAATTCTTGAGTCTTATTACATAATAATATCTTCTTGAACCAATTCTTGTCTTATTACTATATTTTTTTTCTTGAACCAATTCTTGAGTCTTATTACATAATAATAATATCTTCTTGAACCAATTCTTGAGTCTTATTACTATATTATTATTATTTCTTGAACGAATTCTTGAGTCTTATTACATAATAATATCTTCTTGAACCAATTCTTGAGTCTTATTACATAATATTAATATCTTCTTGAACCAATTCTTGAGTCTTATTACTATATTATTATTATTTCTTGAACCAATTCTTGAATCTTATTACATAATAATATCTTCTTGAACCAATTCTTGAGTCTTATTACTATATTATTATTATTATTATTTCTTGAACCAATTCTCGAGTCTTATTACATAATAATAATAATATCTTCTTGAACCAATTCTTGAGTCTTATTACTATATTATTATTTCTTGTACAATTCTTGAGTCTTATTACTATATTATTATTATTATTATTTCTTGAACCTATTCTTGAGTCTTATTACATAATAATAATAATATCTTCTTGAATCAATTATTGATTGACTCCTGAATATTATTATTATATATTATACCTCTATCCAAAAAGTATTGTATCTATGTGTTGTCGAAGGCTTTCATGGCTGGAATCACTGGGTTGCTGCGAGTTTTCCGGGCTGTCTGGCCATGTTTCAGAAGCATTCTCTCCTGACGTTTCACCCACATTTATGGCAAGCATCCTCAGAGGTTGTGAGGTCAGTTGGAAACTAGGCCAGTGAGGTTTATATGTCTGTGGAATAATGTCCAGGGTGGGAGAAAGAACTCTTGTCTGTTGGAGAAAAGTGTGAGTGTTGCAGGTGGCCAGCTTGATTGGCCTTGTGGCTGGTTGCTGTCTGGGGGATCCTTTGTTGGGAGTTGTTAGCTGGCCCTGTTTATTTCCTGTCTGGAATTCTCCTAAGTGTTGCTTTTTATTTACTGCCCTGGTTTTAGAGTGTTTTTAATACCAGGAGCCATATTTTGTTCATTTTCATGATTTCCTCCTTTCGGTTGACATTGTCCACATACTTGTGGATTTCAGTGGCTTCTCTGTGTAGTCTGAACCTGCGGTTGTGAGAGTGGTCCAGCATTTCTGTGTTCTCAGATAATATGCTGTGTCCATCATATGTGTTCATCAAGTGTCCATCATATGTGTTCATCAAGTGCTGCGCTATGGCTGACCTCAGGTTGTCAGACTACACAGTGAGCAACACTCAGAAAACAGGGGAATTCCAGACAGGAAACAATCAGGTCCAGCTAACACCTCCCAACAAAAGATCCCCAGGCAGCAACCAGCCAGACTTTGAAGCTACAATGCCATTCGGTGCTAATCAAGGTGACCAATTGCAACATTCAAGCAGACAAGAGTTCTTTCTCCCACCCTGGACATCATTCCACAGATATATAAACCCCACTTTCCTGGTTTCCAACAGACCTAACAACCTTTGAGGATGCCTATCATAAATATGGGCAAAACGTCTGGAGAGAATCGACATACAGTCCAGAAAATTCACAGCAACCTACGTTTTTCTTTCCTCTTCCAAAACTATCCGACACGTGGAAGGGAAGTGATCATACCTTCTAGTGACTCTCTTAAATTGGTGAGTTTCTTTCCCTGTCATAGAGAAAATGCCCTACTGTGCAATAGCTATGGATGGTCTTTTTTGAAATGTCTTGTTGTCATTTCTATCATCATCTAGAGCCGTGGTTCCCAAAGTGGGCGGTACCACACCGTAGTGGGTGGTGAGGTGATCCAAGGGGGCAGTGGGAGGCTCAGGAGAATTTGGGGGGCACTGAAGCCCTGTAAGGGGGCGGTGGCGGAATTCCAACTTGATTGATTGATTGATTGATTGATTTTATTATTTATGGGGCGACTTACACACAAAAACACATAAAAGAATTCAATAGTTAAAAGCTAAAAGAATAAAAGATTAATTAAAATAGGTCCAGTAGCTCAGGCTAAGTCTGGGAGGTGTCCTTAGCCGTAAGCCTTTCGGAAGAGCCAGGTCTTCAGTGCGGTCAGGAACTGGGGCATGTCCCGGATAGCTCTGATCCGCCCCGGCATCAAGTTCCAAAGGACAGGGGCCGCGATGGAAAAAGCTCTCCGTCTCGTGGTGTCGAGGCGGGCCTCACTCACACCTGGGATGCGGAGTGTGCACCTGCCAGTTGGAAACCCAATGTAGGCGCTGTCTGGAAACCGCAGTGTGCACCCACTTCCTCTCCTCAACTCCACCCATGGCGCTATCCTGTATCACCCCTTCCAATCCAACGGCTCCCTTGGAAGGAATGGGATGACTGGCAGGCTGAGACAGTGCGCTGCGAGTGTGGCCAGTTGGTCCAGTTGAGGAGAGGAACGCCCTGAATCACTGCGGCGTTTGCAGGTGCCTCCTGGGAGATGGCCGTGGCACGAAGGAAAATGCAAGTAGCTCCCAATTTCCAAGATCCATTATTCTCTATTGCTCAAGTTTAGTTGAATTCCATTGCTGTTGGGAGTTCAAAATGCTGTTTGATTATAGGTGAACTATAAATCCCAGCAGCTACAACTCCCAAATGACAAAATCAATCACCTACAACTCCACCAATGTTCAAATTTGGGCATATTGAGTGTGCCAAACTTGGTCCAGATCCAGGATTGTTTGGGTTCAGCAGCTGCTCTGACAAAAATGTCAAAGGTGAACTCCAGGGTTGTTTGGGTTCATCTGAACTACATCCCCTAAATCACTGCCAATTCCTCCCAAACCCCTCCAGTATTTTCTGATGGTCATTGGGGTTCTGTGTGCCAAGTTTGGCCCAGGTCTGTTATTCATGGGGTCTCGGCTGTGGAAGTCAGAGCTGAATTGGTCAATGGTACTGCAAATCCCATCATCCGTTGTCTATACTCCCCCAAACATATTGTTTTTGCGATTAATCGCTATGCTTTAATTATGTTCAATTTGTAACAATGAAAATACATCCTGCATAGGCCAAAAAAGTTTGGGAACTACTGATCTAGAGTGTTGTTTTTAACCAACCAGGCAGGCTGCATCTGCCACGCAAATCTTTCCATCAGCGTGGTTTTACAATTGGTGCCTTTGCACGAGCGAAGTGCGAAGAAGCAAGTGGCACCCCAACCGCAATCTTTATCAACTAACCTGTTACGAGGAGGTGTGATGTTTCCTCTCAAGAGAAGCATCTGTTTCTATAACTCTCCGTCTGGATCTCCTCCCATTGCCTTTTGTCGTGGCCCCATTGTCTATTTCTACTTGCAGAGACTATTCGGGATTCCTGGCTCCTTAAAGAGCAATCTCCTTTGACTAGTGCTGAATAATCTATTATATAAAGGAGGTCCCGTCATGGAACGACCGTCCTAGGCAGAGAAACCTTACAAGGCAGAGACACCAAACTTGGCAACAAAAATAGGCCTCAGGCAAAGTAGATTTTTAGCAAATAAACTTTCCCCAAAACCTAGAAGGCCCCAAAACAACAATACAAAAAAACCTACATTTCCCAGCGTCCTCCCCGGCTGCCAACGAATCTCCCGGCCTTTACATTCTGACAACATGATTGGTTGCCAATGAGGGAGTATTTGCATAACACCTCTATTGGCCAGCCAACATGAACATTTTGACCCATAATAAACTGGCAGAGGAGGATAAGGCAAAGGCCTGAGGCAGTCGCCAACACAAACACCCAATTCACTTCCCACAGAAAATTTAAACCCCTACAAATCATAGACCACGTCCAAAATTGACAGTAAGGCTTCATTAACTTGATTTTCCCGACTAGGCGTCAGCTCATGGGACATTGTGTACGGCCTGAATTTACAGTAACCTACCTTGGCACACAGAGCCCCTATGACCCACGCTACATTCTACTACAGTTTGGAAGAGGGTGGACTATGGATGATGGGATTTGATGTACCTCCATGGATTATGGGATTTGTAGTACTTTCAAACCCTTCATTCCCCACAGACCACTGTGGCCCAGAACCAAGACCGATAAAGACCCAACTTGGCACACAGTGCCCCCATGACCCACACTCCATCCAACTGCAGTTTAGAGGAGGACACACCATGGATAATGGGATTTCAAGTACCTCCACTCACTTCCAAAGTACCCCACCCACACACGCATCAACCTCTACATCAACACAGCAGACGGAAAGACAAAAAACATTGTATATCCACAAGCTATGCAGAACGCCAGCAACACCACACAACAACAACTCCACAGGACTCCAACATCCCACCCACCAAAACAACCCACAACAACACAGCCATGACCCCAACAACACCATAACTAACAACAACTCCAACCCTTACATACTCAGACTTCCTCGCATCTCCAAAATAGGGCACAGCAACGCATGCCGGGTACAGCTTGTAATAATAATAATAATAATAATAATAGCATTGACCTATGAAAATATATTTAATTTACCTGCAGTACAAGATCAGTTGCTACGAGGGCGGGTCATTAAATCCGTGACTTTTTGAATCTCCCGCCTCTTGACTGAAAGGGCAACACTGTTCCTGTCAACAGGCATCTGTCAGTTGACTCCTGTCAAAATTTGAACAAGCTGCGTCATTTAGTTTGTGTTTGACAGCCATTGATAGCAGACAACTGCGTGATTTGAGGAAAAAACTGAAAAAAGTGAATTTCGTGTGCTCATTAAACATTTTTTTGCGGGAAAAAACCATCACTCAAACCAAGCCTAAGCTTGATAAATACTATGGGGACTCTGCACCATCAATTTCAATGGTAAAAAAGTGGTCTACTGAATTTTGTTGTGGCCGTACAAGCACGGAAGATGGCGAACGTTCTGGACGCCCAGTTGAGGTCTCTACACCCGAAACAATTGAAAAAATTCACGATATGGTGTTGGCCGATCGGAGATTGAAAGTGCGAGAGATTGTGGAAGCCATAGGCATCTCACACGGCTCAGTGGTTTCAATTTTAAATGATCACTTGGGTATGAGAAAGCTTTCCGCAAGATGGGTGCCGCGTTTGCTCACAATGCAGGACAATGCAAGGGTGCACACACGTGCAGTTTCCATGGCAACAATCCATGAATTGGGATACAAATTGCTCCCTCATCCGCCCTATTCTCCAGATTTAGCCCCGAGTGACTATTTCTTGTTTCCAAACCTGAAGAAATGGCTCGACGGAATAGATTTGACTCCCAACAATGAAATCACCTCACAAACAAATACTTATTTTGATGACCTCGAAAACTCTTATTTTTTGGAAGGGATAAAAAAATTGGAGAAACGTTGGACAAAGTGTATAGAGCTCAAAGGAGACGACGTTGAAAAATAAAATGATTTTTTATCCAAAAACCTGTGTTTCATTCAAAAAGTCACTGAATTATTGACCCACCCTCATACTGTATGTCTTCTATACACAACAAATGCTAACATGGGATATTTCTTATTGTGTCGGGAAAAACAACAACCAACTTTCCATGTCAAGTCCTTCCTGATGTTTTGGCAGAACCCCTTTTCTTGTAAGTTGAACCCACTGGTTTCTGTTCGAGTCTCTGGAACAGCTGAGGGCAAGCAAACTCTAGGTGATATCCATTCAATAATGCGTTTAAATATATGTTGTTGAAGGCTTTCTTGGCCAAAATCACTCGGTTGCTTTGAGCTTTCCGGGCTGTATGGCCATGTTCCAGAAGCATTCTCTCCTGACGTTTCGCCCACATCTATGGCAGGCATCCTCAGAGGTTGAGAAGTCTGTTGGAAACTAGGCAAGTGAGGTTTATATATCTGGAATAACATCCAGGGTGGGAGAAAGAACTCCTATCTGCTCAAGTCAAGTGTGAATGTTGTAATTGGCCATCTTGATTAGCATTGAATGGCCTTGCAGTTTAAAAGCCTGGCTGCTTCCTTTGTTGAGAGGTGTTAGCTGGACCTGTGTGTTTATTTATTTACATCATTTATATTCTGCCCTTCTCACCCCGCAGGGGATTCAGGGCGGATTACAATGTACACAAAGCCTGTTTAACATTCTGGCCACCAGGGGGAGCTGTCACATTCCTTCATTCTTTGCATACTTCCTGGAGATTTTTATGGCCTCATAAATCAGTTAAATTAGCCTCCCCCACAAAATGGTACCTAAATTTTCCTACTTGACAGATGCAACTGTCTTTCGGGTTGCAAAGGTTGACAACAAGCTACACAAATTGGTCGAGAGCTCAGCCCGACTCGGGCAGGCTTCGAACTCATGACCTTCTGGTCAGTAGAGATCTTATGCAGCTGACACCCAGCCAACTGTGCCACAGTCCCGGTGTGCAGAAGAGAAGGCTGAGCTGAGACACGATAGCCATGTATAAATATGTGAGAGGAAGTCATAGGGAAGAGGGAGCACGCTTGTTTTCTGCCGCCCTGGAGACTAGGACGCAGGGGCGGTCTAAGGTAATTTTAAATGGTAAACGAACATTATTTTGGCGCCCCCCCAACATTATTTTGCCCCCCATGTAAAACAAATATATACTTATAATATCACAATACCATTAGTAGTATTATATTGTATCAATGTATATACAATATATTATACCATACTCATACTATATTATATCATAATTATATTACATTACAATATAATTATACTAGCTGTGCCCGGCACGCGTTGCTGTGCCCTATTTAGGAGATGCGAGAAAGTCTGAGTATGTAAGGGATGGCATTGTTGTTAGTGAATTGGGTGTTTTATGTTTGTGCCTCAGCTCTTTGCCTGCAGTCCTTCGGGTTTGACTTGTACCATGGCCAGGACGGATCAGCTTGGGGAGGGCTTGTCCTGTCAGGGGATCTCTATCTTCACAGGTGCGTCCAGTGTCTGTTGGGGGACTGTTAAAAATCCTTTCCGTGTCCTTTTTAGCCACCTTTCTCAAGATCTTCATGTCTAGCTTACTTTCCGCTCCTCTCTTTTTCAAGATGTCCTGCTCTGTGTCTTTTGCACCCATTGGTCGATGTCCGATGAGGCTTTCCTCATGGACAGGCCATCTGAGGGAGCTCTTCCAGCACTGGGTATCAGAAGGTACTTGGTGATGACCTCCATCCCTTGGAGCCAGCATATGGAGGGGCTGGAGCACCCTCCTTGGCAAACCCCATTGTTGCTGGATGGTCCTCTTATTAATGTGGAATTCCAAGCCACTGGAGATCTCTTATTTTGGGAAAGGGAGAAGAGCTCCCCTTGAATGGTGTTGATCTCCATCATGGTCTTCTGATTTGAAAGTGTTGGAGGAGGCTCTGGCACTCCTCTGACAGTTTGTTATGGGTCGGAATGTTCATGTTGGCTGGCCAGTACAGCAGTTATGCAAATCCGCCCTTATTGGCAGCCAATCATGTTGTCAGAATGTAGAGGCTGGGGGAGTCTTTGGCAGCCCCGGAGGATGCTGGGAAATGTAGTTTTATTTTTACTCGTTGTTTTGGGGGCCTTTTAGGTTTTGGGGGGGGAAAGTTTCTTTGCTACAAACGTACCTTGCTTGAGGCCTATTCCTGTTGGCAAGTTTTGTGTTTCTGCGTTGTAAGGTTTCTCTGTTTGAGGTAGTCTTCACATGACGGCTCTTCCTTTATATATATAAGATTACAACATATTGCCATTATAATATAATATAACATTCTATATTATTATTATTATTATAAAATAATAAATAAAATTATTTATTTAAATAAAATTATCCTCTACTAAATATTTTTATTACTCCTATAAAACTCAAATAACCCAAAATAAAGTAAAATAAAATATTATATATTACTATTTTGTACAATACCACTATACTGCAATATTGTTTGTAATGTTACATGTAATATAAAATATATAATTATTCTATTGTTAAATTGTATTTTTATTATATTGTATGACAATATTATGATCAATATTATGTGTCCATACAATCTATTATAATTATTAGCATAGCACAATATTAGTATTCGAATTCTTATAGTTCGACAAAGTCATTAGCCTTCTTTGACATAGAGTGCAAACTACAACTCCTTGTCTTCCGTAGCATTGAGCCATGTCAGTTTGGCTGCACTGTACCTCCCATAGTTCCTCTGCAATGCCCCATGGGAGGAGCCGGCAGCGGGAACCAGGAAGCGCGAAGGACGCCTGACGGGGAGGGGAATGCGCCCTTTACCCAGATGGCGCCCCACGCAGCGGCGTCCTTTGCCTACTGGTAGGACCGCCCCTGCTAGGACGCAATGGAGCAATGGCTTCAAACTACAAGAAAGGAGATTCCACTTGAACATTAGGAAGAACTTCCTGATTGGGGAGCTGTTCAGCAGTGGAACTCTCTTCCCTGGAGTGGTGGAGGCTCCCTCTTTGGAGGCTTTTAAACAGAGGCTGGATGGCCATCTGTCGGGGGTGCTTTGAATGCAATTTTCCTGCTTCTTGGCAGAATGGGGTTAAACTGGATGGCCCACGAGGTCTCTTTCAACTCTATGATTCTATGGGTATGTCTTTGTCTGGACTCCCGCGGCTTGCTCTTTTGCAGCTCTTCTCGATGCCTTTCACGTGGGCTGTTTTCGAGCCAGATCAAAAGTTCCCCACCTCTTTATTTTGCCACTTCCATGAGTCAGGGAAGCCGAGCAAACCAGATTCTGTTTCATCCTGCTATCTAAGTACATAATCTGTCAGTGTGCCGTACAACTGTTGTGGGTACCAAGGGGAGAAAACCACAGTTGCCACTTAACCCAGTATCTTGAAAGACATCATGGAAAAGAAACACAGGGGCCAGTGAGAAGTAAAGATAACACGGGAACCAGAAACACAAAGAGCTTGTGGCACGTCAGGTGTGAAACATCACAATTGCAAGAAGCCAACAGAACAGAAACTGCATTTGCTGGAATGTGAAACCATAAGCGGCTAAAAGGGGAAAGAAGTGGGTGGAACAATTGACACGAGGGTCGAATGAAAAGTAATGCCTCCACCTTCGTTACTTGGGTTTGGATGGGAATATTTTATTAAATCAAACGCAGAAGTGATCCTTAGAATGTCCTCTTTAACTACCACTGTTCACTTTTCCACATAATCATCAGACAATTGGATACAATTTATTTATTTATTTATTTATACTTCAAATTTCTAGACCGCCACTCCCCGAGGGCTCGGAGCGGTTTACAGAATTGAAGAATAAAACAGAATCTAGTAAACAAGATAAGCATACAAACATCAATACAATACAATTTAACGACATACTAATTTACACTAAAGGTAATATAGACAGTGGCACTATTTGTTTGTTTGTTTGTTTCCTCGATCTTGTATACCGCTCCTTCCAGCAGGCTCGGGGCGGTTTACATACGGCCGGGATAACAGTCCTTCGGCAAAGTTAAAAATTGCATAGAAATGCAACTGTTACATAAAAGCAATAAAATACAGGTGGTACATAAGACATCTTAAGGTTGGAAGACAATAGACAGTTCCACATCCGGGCTTCAGTTGAAGGCGTGCCCTTTTTAAACTCGCTTTTGGTTAAGCCGTAATGCATTGTATGACCATGTTCATGAGTTCTAAGAATTTGTAACCACTGTGGTTTTTTAACACTGTCGTTTTGATGTTTTTATTGATTATTGTTGTGATCCGCCCCGAGCCTGCAGGGAGGAGCGGAATATAAAACTGAATAATAAATAAATAAATAAATAAACAAGATGGTTTGACATGCCCTCCGGAATGGGATAAGTTCTGTGATGGCCCAAACATTGTCCGGCAGTGTGTTCCATAGTGCCGGGGCTGCAACTGAAAAGGCCCTTTGTCTCGTTGAAGAAAGGTGACAGGAACGGAGTGATGGTATGGTCAGAAGATTTCGCTCTTCCGAGCGCAGTGATCTTGGGGGAACATATGGGGTAAGGCGGTCCCTCAGGTACACTGCCCCTAGACCAGTGTTTCTCAACCAGTGCGCCGTGGCACACTTGTGTGCCGTGAGCGATCATCAGGTGTGCCGCGAGAAAAGCTCTCTGCCTCCCTTCCTTCCCCCCTCCTCCTGCCGAACTCCTGCTGCTTGGGAGAGGAGGAAGAAGGGCCAAGCGGGCGAAGAAAAGAAGAAGGCCGGGCGCCGCCTCCTTCGGCCGTTCCCCAGCCAGCCTCCAATCCGCCATGACTCTCGCTGAAGCTGCGCGGAGGAGGAGCCCCGCCTACTGAAGCCCGTCCATCGCTCATGCTTCTCCTCTGTGGGAGAACTGAAGCCGGGGGGAGGGGGCGGGGCATGGCGTGGCCTGGCTCCGCCCCCTCCCCCTGGCCTCAGCGCTCCCACAGCTTCTCCAGCCTTGAGGGGGCAGTGCCAAGCCAGCATTGTGCTGGCTCTGCCACCACTGGCTTGGCACTGCCCCCTCAAGACTGGCAAAGCTGTGGGAGAACTGAAGCCGCGTGGAGGGGGCGGCATGGCTTGTGACCTGGCTTCTCCCCCTCCCCGGCTTCCGGCACTCCCAGCAGCTGCTCCAAGCAGGTCACCATCCCCCAGCTGTTCTTTACTGTGTTAGAGTGTCATTTTGTGTCATTCTGGTTGGTGGTGTGCCCCCGGATTTTTTTAATGTAAAAGTGTGCCGCGGCTCAAAAAAGGTTGGGAAACACTGCCCTAGACCATACAAGACCTTAAAGGTCAAAACCAGCACCTTGAAGACAATTCGGTACTCGATTGGTAGCCAGTGCAAATGCTGCAGGATGGGAGTGACGTGCTCTCTTACCGGTGCTCCCACCAGTAGTCAAGCCGCCACATTTTGCCCTTTCCCGAGTAAGCTCCAAAAGATCTTCCCCAATAGAATCTAAAGGAGGGGTCGGTCAGTAACTAGGAGGATTCCTCGCCCCAGCTTCCACGGCCTCAGGGTGTTTCAATTTAATTTTGGGGCTATGGGAGCCTGATCTGGCCCAGCTCCCAAAGCCCAAACCCCAGAAAGTCCTGGATTTGTACTTCCTGTGTTTGCTCCTCCCCAGTGCACCATCAGGGTTGGGAGCTCTCCTGCTTTCCAATATTTGGCATATACCAATTTGGCTGCCGTTGTTAATAATATGAAAATCTTTCTCTCATTAGAGCTTAATTCTAATTCTTGATCCACGATACCCAAAAGAAAAAGGTCTGGTTTCCTTTCAATTTGTTTTTTAAAGATTTTCTCTAATTCTTTTTCAATCATTGTCCAAAATTGCTTTGCTTTTTTACACGTCCACCAGAGATGGAAGAATGTTCCATGCTTTTCGTTGCAGTTCCAACAGTTTGTTTTAGAGTTTTTGTACATTTTTGTGATCTTGTCCGGTGATATGTGCCATCTATGTATGACCTTAAACCAGTTTTCTCTGTAGTTATAACTTGTTAAAATATTTGCATTCTTTTTCCATATATTATTCCAAACCTCTGGCTTAATTTTATAGCCCACATTTCTCGACCACTCCTTCATATACCCTTTGGTTTGGTTTTCCTCTGTATCCCATTTTAGTAGTATTTTATATAAATTTCCTACCAATTTTTTTCCCCTGCCGAGTAATATTCTTTCCATCTCTGATTGGTCGTCTCTGAAGCCTATGATTTTGTCTTCCTTAAATTTTTGATTAATTTGATAATATGGAAACCAGTCCGTTTTCTTGTCCTCACTTTTCAGTTGGTTTATGGATTTCAGGGTGTATCCAACCCCGTGCCAATAGGTTAAGTCTTTGTATGTCCACCATTTTTTATCTTCCATTTGTCTGATTCTGTATGCTTCCACCGGGGAAAGCCAGAGCGGATATTCCTGGAAGGTTTTGTTGTGATATTTTAGCCAGGTTTTTAATAAAACCCCTCTTATGTAGTGATTTTTAAAATTTGAGTCGACTTTATCCTATTGTACCATAGATACCCGTGAAATCCGTATTTTTAGATCATGTCCCTCCAAATTAAGCAGCTTATTGTTCTCAAGCTTACACCAGTCCCTGACCCAGGCCAGACAGTTTGCTTCGAAGTATAACCTTAAGTTGGGTACCCCAACCTCCTCTATCTTTCAAGTCATACAATTGTTTTAGTCTGACCCTGGGTTTCTTTCCTCCCCATATGAATTTGGAGAGGTCCCGCATCCAATAAGTAAATTGTGTGTCTTTCTTGATTATTGGGAGGGCTGCAAATAAGAAATTTATTTTTGGTAGGGACATCATCTTTACTGTGGCTATTCTGCCAAAAAAAGAGAGATTTAGCCTAGACCATTTTTCCAGATCTCTGGTTACCTCTTTCCAGTTATGTTCATAATTATTTTTATACAGTTGTGAGTTTTTGGTGGTGAGATGTATCCCAAGGTATTTCACCTTCTTAGTGGAACGGAGTCCCGAATTTTTCTCCAACGCCAACTTGTCTTTTTCAGTCATATTCATTGTTAACATCTGGGTTTTTTCTTTATTAATTTTTAATCCTGCTACCTTACCGAATTGTTCTATTTTTTTCTAGCCTGAAGGGACTCAAAATCAAGAAAGATGAGTTTAAAGTATTAGCTTATGCGGACGACCTAGTTCTAATAATAGAAAATCCTAAGGAACTCCTCCCGCTATACCGCCCTTCTCAACCCTGAAGGGGACTCAGAGCGGCTCACAAGCCAAATGCAAATACAACATACTATGTTATTGCCACAGCACAACACCAATATTACATATCACATTGTACCATAACATTATACCGCAATATTATTAGTAATATTACATCTAACATAAAATATACAATTATAATATATTATTATTAGTATTATATTGTATTACATTACAACATTATCAATATTATATGCATATTCAATATTATACCATACCATATTATACTATATTATATCATATTCTCTCAATATCAGTTCTCTCAACGTCTTCATCAGAAGCATAATGAAGTCCCCGCAGATCTTCTTTCATTATCGGGAACAGATGGAAGTCAGGCCGTGCTAAATCTGGACTGTATGGAGGATGCCGTACGGTGGTGACATCCAGTCTCTGAAGTTCTGCTGTGTTCCCATCGTGCACAGATCTTCCAATAGCCAAGCAAAGCAATAATGTGACCCACATGCTTGAATTTTCCCTCTAAGTGATACGACAATCGTCCTGAATCAATCTGTCAACCTTTTGCTCGTGGAACTCGGTGGTTGCTGTCACAGGACGTCCAACTCTTTGTTTGTCACGCAAGTCAGATGTTCCCACCTCCACATCTTTAAACTTACTTGCCCAATGATGCACAGTACTCACATCAACACAATCGCTATAAACAGCTTGCATTCTCTGATGAATCTCCTTTGGGGCAACACCTTTTGCTGTCAAGAATTCAAGGACGGCACGTTGCTTAAGTCTCATTGACCATCTGCGCAGGGTTCCATACTTCGCACTTTAACAACACAACCGTTCAACGCTAAGGCTTCCCACCAAAATGGAACTCTAGAGGAGAGTCTACTGAACAAGCCAGTATCTGCAGCATACCAGTACTGTCATCTGTTGAGGAGTTACGAAGGTGGAGGCGTTACTTTTCATTCAACCCTCATATTTATGATCTGAAAACTTTCCATCATCGTGACTCCCAGCTGAGATCAACACATTCAATTTGGCTAGTTCTGTTTCAAGGTAAAAGTAAAGGTTTCCCCTTGTCGTATCCAACTCTGGGGGTTAGTGCTCAGCTCCATTTCTAAGCTGAAGAGCAGGCATTGTCCGTAGACACCTCCAAGTTCATGTGGCCGGCATGACTGCATAGAGCAGTGTTTCCCAACCTTTTTTGAGCCGCGGCACACTTTTAACATTTAAAAAATACCAACAAAGGATCAATGGATAGAAAAGATACTTGAGATCAAAGACATGGATGAACTTACATTTTGGCTGAGACAGAATAACGGTAAAGGAAATATTAGAACAGACTGGTTACAAGTTGCTGAGTACATCAAGATAAATGACTAAATTAGAGACTAAGATAAATAAGGTGATAAAAGGGACTATCACGACTTATGAATAAGGGCATTTGGGATGCTCCTGATTAATAGATTTGTTATAAATAATTTATGCCAATGGTATGGAATGAAGGCGGAAGTCACCTTGTGTTTTTAACCCCCCTTTTATGTTTACTTCCCCTGATCCCCCATGTGTGTTTACCTTCCCTTATCCACTTGTTCTGTGTAGAAAATATGAAACCTTTAATAAAAATTCTTTATATAAAAAAAAAACATTTAAAAACGGGGTACACCACCAACCAAAATGACCAAAAATTACACTCTAGCACAGTAAAGAACTGCTGGGGGATTGTGGCCTGCTGGGAGCAGCTGCTGGGAGTGCCGAAGCCGGGAGGAGCCAGGCCATGCCATGCCCGCCCCTCCCCCTGGCTTCAGCTCTCACAGCAGCTTTTCCAGCCTTGAGGGGCAATGCCAAGCCAGCGGTGGCAGAGCCAGCACAATGCTGGCTTGGCACTGCCCCTCAAGGCTGGAGAAGCTGTGGGAGAGCTGAAGCTGGGGAGGGCGGAGCCAGGCCACACCATGCCCCGCCCCCTCCCCCCAGCTTCAGCTCTCCCACAGCTTCTCCAGCCTTGAGGGTGCAGTGCGAGTGAGGGGCGGGAGTCATGGTCCCCATTGCCACTCTCCACCATGACTCCCGCTCCTCGCCCGCTGAAGCCACGCAGAGGGGGAGGAGCAGCATGAGCGGTGGACGGGCTTCAGTGGGCGGGGCTCCTCCGCACGGCTTCAGCGAGTGAGGGGCGGGAGTCATGGCGGATTGGAGGCTGGCTGGGGAAATGGCCGAAGGAGGTGGCGCCCCAGCCCCTTCTTCTTTTTCTTCGCCGCCGCTTGGCCCTTCCTCCTCCTCCCCCAAGCAGCAGGAGTTCGGCGGGAGGACGGGGGAAGGAAGGGGGGCAGAGAGCTTTTCTCGCGGCACAGCAGGAGGTCCGTCACGGCACACTACTGTGCCGCGTCACAGCGGTTGGGAAACACTGGCATAGAGCACTGTTACCTTCCAACCTGAGCGGTACCTGGCGAGATTAAGCAAGCCCCCACCCTAGGAGCCTTTAAGAAAGATCTAAAAACTTGGCTTTTCCGTTGTGCTTTTGGAGAGGGACCGTATATTTCCTTCCTGGTGCTTCCCCTTCCATGTTGTCCTCATTGTGCACTTCCCCCCAACTCCATTGTTCCGTCCCCTATGAGCTCGTCTTTCATAAATATACCTTTTTCACTGCTATCTCATCCAGAGTTTTATTATTTAATGTTATACATTTGGCCCAGCCACTGTGTTTGATTCTTTGTCATGTTATTTTGCATTGTTTATTTTACTTGAATGTCTTATTTATTTCGTTGTAATGCTATTTTGTCGATTTGTATTCTTTGCTGTAATGTATCGTCAGGCTTGGCCTCATGTAAGACGCTCCGAGTCCCCTTTGGGGGATCTGGTGTGAGTAGATCAATAATAATAATACATTTTATTATTATTATTATTACTATTATTGTTGATCTACTCACATTTGCATGTTTTCAAACTGTTAGGTTGGCAGAAGCTGGGGCTAACAGTGGGAGCTCAGCCCGCTCCCTGGATTCAAACCGCCAACCTTGTAGTCCGCAAATTCTGCAGCTCAGCGGTTTAACCCGCTGTGCCACCGGGGGCTCAGTTCTGTTTAGTTGTGTCCAATTTTAATAAATTGCCATATTTTATTTATTTATTTATTTTATTTACTTTATTTCTATTCCGGCCTTCTCACCCCGCAAGGGACTCAGGGCGGATGACAATGTACATATTACATTTAGACACGCAAACACACAAGACAGACAGAGGCAATCTAACATCTGGCCACCAGGGGGAGCATGTCGCACTCCTTCATTCCTCAGCGTGTTTCCTGGAGATCTTTTTTATGGCCTCGTAAAACAGTTAAATTTAGCCTCCCCACACATAGGTGGTACCTTAATTTCCTACTTGACAGATGCAACTGTCTTACGGGTTGCAAAGGTCGACAGCCTACACAATAGGTCGAGAACCCACCTCGACCCGGGCAGACCTTGAACTCATGATCTTCTGGTCAGTAGAGATCTTATGCGGCTGACACCCAGCCAGCTGCGCCACATTCCCAGTGCCAGCTGCATATTTATTTTTGGATCTCCTTTAAATCCCCCCCCCCCCCCCAATCACTTCTCACATTCCTCCACTGAAAGTTTTGCACAAAAAATTCAGTCAAAATTTCCACATTTTCGAAAACAAACGTTTAATCAAGCAGGGATTTTTGAAAACTAAATATCAGGATACTCGTTTTGCTCTTTGCTTTTGTAGGCATTTCTTCCGATAAGGTAGAAGCACTCCTTTAGATGGTGTTGGACTGCAGCTCCCAGCATCCCTCGTCTTTGGCTAAGTTGGCCAGTGTTGCTGGGACTTGCGACAGTATTCTCCATAATCATGGGAGTTGGTTTGAATATTGTAGCCTCATAGAGCTGAAAAGTCACTCTTTAAGAGCCTGCGTTTCAGATACGGCAGTGAGCTGTGTCTTCAAATGGCAGGGCAGCTCATGGGTTTCTTTGTGGCCGAATCCTTGACGGTCGCCGTCGCAGCATACATGGCAATGCCACAAGTGTTGGTGCCGCGGTGCAGGCGAAAATACCCCTGAGGATGCAAAAGCAAATTATAAAGTGCAATAACACCACTTATTGGGTGAAATTCAGAACGTTACATATACCGCTATCAAAAATATGATCAAAAAATAATACAATCCATCCCACAATCCAAATAAATACCAGGCCCCATCCCTACCCTAAATATCCAGATTATATTCTAGACCAGTGTTTTTCAGCCTTTTTTGAGCCGCGGCACACTTTTTACATTTACAAAATCCTGGGGCACACCACCAACCAAAATGACACAAAATGGCACTCTAACACAGTAATACATATAGTTAATATGTTTTAAAATGTATTTATACACTCAGTGTGAAACCTGGGCCTGTTTCGATGAACACAACATAGATATCCTGGCAGGAATGGCAGAAAGACACACACGAAGGTCTTGCTCAACAGCTGTCAGTCTCTCTCTGTATTCTTATGCATCAATAAGGAAGGAAGGGAGGGAAAAGAAAAGGACAGAAGGGGACCAAAGCGCAAAGAAATGGATGAAAGAAACAGGTAGAGAAGGAAGAAAGAAAAAGGGAAAAAGAAGGAAAAGGGAAAGAGGGAAGGAAGGAAAGAGGGAGGGAAGATTGACAACAGCAACTCGTGGCGGGTACAGCTAATAAATTTATACAGCTTGTGTGTGTGTGTGTGTGTGTGTGTGTGTGTGTGTGTGTGTGTGAATGGTCGGAGTTGTAGACAAAAACACCTGGAGGGAGGGTCCAAGTTGGCCCACGCCTGCCTTGAGTGAGCAAACCCTGTTAGTTTTCGGCCCCTGCTTAAAGGTGCCTCAACCCTGTGTCCCGAACACCCCTTGACCCGCCTTGGCTGAGTGCGAGGGAATCACGGGAGTGGTAGTTTGACACTATCCTGAGCCTCCCCAAACTACAAATCCCAGGATTCCCCAGCCTTGAGCCCTGGAAGACCAAGGGGTGCCTCACTGCATGAATGCTACGGTGTAGATCCGCCCCCAGGCAGCCGGGGGACCCGGGGAAGTCCCATCCCAGGATGATCTCTCTCTCTCCGCGCGACTCTTTCCGCCTGACACAGTCCCTGCCTTTCGGCTCAAACCCTTCCGAGGCTGAGGAAGGAGCGGAGGGGAGGAGGAAGCCCAAGAAGGCAAGTGGTGAGTCCGGCGGCACAAGGCTTCCCAAAAGGAGGCTGTGTTTGCGGGACTCAGGCATGGGATCGAGCCCCGGCTAGGGCTTCCCGGTAGGACGGGAGGGCTCTCTCTCTCTCCTATCTCCAATTTCCCACGGCACACCTGATGATTGCCCATGGCACACTAGTGTGCCACGGCACACTGGTTGAGAAACACTGTTCTAGACATCAGTAGTGTTGGAAGTGACTTGAGAAACTGCAAGTCGCTTCTGGTGTGAGAGAATTGGCCGTCTGCAGGGATGTTGCCCAGGGGACGCCCAGATGTGTTACTATCCTATGGGATGCATCTCTGACATCCCTGTATGGAAAGTTGGAGCTGACAGACAAGAGCTCACCCCATCTCGTGAATTTGAACCGCCGACCTTCAGGTCAGCAGCTCAGCCAGCACAAGGGTTCCTACATGAATCACACAATACCAATATTGTCTGTTTTCCTGGCTTTAACATATCCTAGCCTTTTCCCATCTTTATTGCCTTCCTTTGTGTCATAACTCTTGTCTCACCCAAAAAAAGGGGGTCTGTGATTTGTGTCCTGCTCACCTTTTCTCCCCAGTGCTCTCCCCATGAGTTTTGCACAATCCAATACGGTCCAGTTCGGGATCCCCGTCGGGATTTGCCTGCTTACAAAAGGAAAACGAGAATTCAAGCATTGTTTTGGTGGATCCTGCCCACCGACAACAACACACCAGCCCTGAACCAGATGGGAGACTAGCTGAGCTCCCTTTGGTCCCAGACATAAGTCTCCGAAAATTAAGGATTTTGTTTAGCTGCCCTAGATCGGGACTCGGGAACACACATTGCTGGATTCAATTTCTCATCCGCCCTCTGTAGCAATTTTGTGTGTGTCAGGAGTGACTTGAGAAACTGCAAGTCGCTTCTGCTGTGCCCACGCACCTTCATTAAAGCCCACAATGAGCCCAACGTGGTCCAGGTGGTTCGGATTGCAGTCTTTCGCAGGCCTCTGGATAATGCCATTTTGGTAACTCTTGAGAAAGAGAAAGCACAGGAAGTCAATAACACTTGCTTGGAAGGGACCCGAAGCAGAAGACGGGAGAAGTTCTTCACCAACCTGAAGGACCTTCATGTTTAACTGTGCCGTCACCGGCCCTTGGGAAGCTACCATGACAGCTATATCTGAGAGATAATAGAAGGCAAGAGGGTTAGCGCTCAGGTGGGCACAAGACAGGGAGATCCAGAAATAATATCATACGAAAGCTGACTGGCACAACCTGGGGATCACAACCAGACACAGTGAAGGCATCTGCCCTTGTGCTTTGCTACTCTGCTGCTGAGTACGCATGCCCAGTGTGGAATACATCCCACCACGTTCAAACAATGGATGTGGCTCTACATGAAACATATCGCATTATCACAGGATGTCTATGCCCCACACCACTGGTATCTATTATATAAATGGGTTCACATCATGTGATGTATACCTCAAACAAAGAAACCATACAACGCAGAAAAACAATACTTGCCAACAGAAATAGGCCTCAAGCAAGGTACGTTTGTAGCAAAGAAACTTCCCCCCCCCAAAACCTAAAAGGCCCCCAAAACAACGAGTAGAAATAAAACTACATTTCCCAGTATCCTCCGGGGCAGCCAACGACTCACCCAGCCTCTACATTCTGAACAACATGATTGGCTGCCAATAAGGGCGGATTTGCACAACTGCTGTAACCATAGCAACGCTGGCAAGAGCCATCCAAGGCTAGGATAGAATGCTGAGAGATTTCAGTTGGTGTTTGAGGGTTAAACTGCCAAAACCAAACTCTGAGGGAGCAATTCTCCAGCAAATTCCTACCCACACAACACAACACAACTTCCAATCACAACCCATCCCACCAACCTTACGGGACCCGTACACACAACACCTACAAACACCACAAACTAAAACCAATCCTTCCTTCCACACAGACATAAACAGACCCAAAAGACAAGCCATGCCTTATAAAAATAACAGCATCGGACGACACACTCACAACGCTACATACATCAAACAAAAAAGGGCAGAACACACGCCAGAACAGAAACACACTGCGCAGCAGAGACGCAGACAACAGGTCACTGCACGACGCACAGCTGAGAACCAAATGCAAAGAACTGCACGACAAGAAGAAGCGCAGCCAGGAACAACAAAGACGCAGAAATGCAACACAACAGCAGCGCAAGGAGGAGCAGAAACACAACGTCGCAACACAGAAAACAAACTTCAAAAACACCACAACCAATTCCACCGCCTAGCCTTCAGATACAACGCTGCAGAAGACTACAGCATGGTGCCAGAGGCCGACATTGGCACCCTAACGCACATCTGCACACACTGCAAAGCCCTGAAATGCCCAGCAGAAACAACAGGAATGTGCTGCCTAGCCGGTAAAGTCTCTCTACCACCACTTGCCACTCCTCCACAACCACTACAGACTTTGCTGAGTGGAGACACTCCAGAATCAAAACACTTCCTCCGCTATATAAGACAATACAACTCATGCTTCCAGATGACATCATTTGGAGCACACATAGAAAGTGCGCAATTCATGCCTACATGAGCCCACCAAGACCGTAAGTAACATCATTTCCAACCCTTACATCTCGCATCTCCTAAATAGGGCACAGCAACGCGTGCCGGGTACAGCTAGTTTTATATAATACACTGTTGGGCTTGGCCTCATGTAAGCCGCCCCGAGTCCCCGTTGGAGAGATGGTGGCAGGGTATAAATAAATATTATTATTATTATCATTTATAATTAAGTACAGTGCTATAACAGGCTAACAACAATAGCAGGTACAGGTCTGTGGCTGCTCATTTCCAGGGCCTATTAGAGCAGTGTTTCCCAACCTTTTATGAGCCGTGGCACACTTTTTAAATTTGCAAAATCCTGGGGCACACCACCAACCAAAATGACACAAAATGACACTCTTCCTATGGAGCACCGAATTGCCTTCAAGGTGTTGGTGTTAACCTTTAAGGCCTTGCACGGCCTAGGGCCTGCGTACCTGAGGGACCGCCTTGCCCCATACATTCCCCCGAGATCACTATGTACAGAGGATCAAAATCTGTTACTAGTACCATCAATCCGCTCCTGCCATCTGTCTACAACCAGGCAGAGAGCCTTCTCCGTGGCAGCCCCGGTGTTATGGAACTCCCTCCCAGACGACGTCCGGGCTGCCACGGAGCTCATCCCCTTTCGGAGGGCTGTTAAGACTACACTGTTCAGATTGGCCTTTGACTAGGCACACTAGCTGGGGTGGCTGTTTATCACAGTTCCCTAATATATTTGTGCCTCGGGTCCGAGGAAATGCTCTATGTTCCTTTCAAACACCTCGTGATGTGACTTGAAACTGTTTTAATGTTTTACTGTTTTATTGTATGGCTGCATGGCTATCACATGCAGCTTGTTTTATATGTTGTGACCCGCCCCGAGCCTGCAGGGAGGAGCGGAATACAAGTCCAAATAATAAATAAATAAATAAATAACACAGTAATACATATAGTTAATACGTTTTTAAATGTATTTATGCACTCAGTGTGAAACCTGGGCCTGTTTCGATGAACTCAACATACATATCCTGGCAGGAATGGCAGAAAGACACAAACTTCCCATAACCAAGAGAAAATGCTATAAGACTTTGGTGGGCATTGGCCTTGAGTTTTGGAGTTGTAGTTCACCTATATCCAGAGAGCACTGTGGATTCAAACAATGTTGGATCGGGACCAAACTTGGCATGAATACTCAATATGCCCAAATATGAACGAAGATGGAGTTCAGGGGAAATAGACCTTGACATTTGGGAGTTGTAGTTGCTTGGATTTATAGTTCCCCTACAGTCAAAGAGCATTCTGAACCCCACCAATGATAGAACTGGGCCAAACTTCCCACACAGAACCCCCAGGAGGCAAGAGGAGGTCTCTACTTGGGGAAAGGGAGGCGGGCCTTCCCAATGCATGGAGAGGGAGAGACCAAGTAGACAACAGGTAGGAAGGGGGCCTTTGTCGAGGTAGGTTTCTTGGGGTTTTTATACTTCAACACACTAGACTCTCCCCCCTCCCCTCCTGGAGGTTCCAATTTCCCACGGCACACCTGATGATCGCTCACGGCACACTAGTGTGCCCTGGCACACTGGTTGGAAACACTGTATTAGAGGGATTACTGGGGTAATAGGAAGGAAGTATTAGGCCATATTCAACAATGTTTGGGGCTGAGCTAGAACTGGTCATTCTCAAAGACTTGTTGAAACCACCAGGTCTTTAAGCTCTTACAAAAGGAAGGGAGGGATGGAGCCTGTCTTAGCAGCCAATAATGAAAGGACCAAGGCAGTGACATCTCTGACTCATCCCCTGTTCGGATGTCAGACAGCACGCCAATGCCTTAAATCAGTGTTTTTCAACCTTTTTTGAACCGCGGCACACTTTACATTTCCAAAATCCTGGGGCACACCACCAACCAAAATGACACAAAATGACACTCTAACACAGTAATACATATAGTTAATATGTTTTTAAATGTATTTATACACTCCGTGTGAAACCTGGGCCTGTTTCGATGAACACAACATAGATATCCTGGCAGGAATGGCAGAAAGACACAAGCTTCCCACACAGAACTCCCATAACCAAGAGAAAATGCTATAAGAGTTTGGTGGGCATTGGCCTTGAGTTTTGGAGTTGTAGTTCACCTATATCCAGAGAGCACTGTGGACTCAAACAATGTTGGATCAGGACCAAACTTGGCATGAATACTCAATATGCTCTAATGTGAACACAGATGGAGTTTGGGGAAAATAGACCTTGACATTTGGGAGTTACAGTTTCTGGGATTGATAGTTAACACACAATCAAAGAGCATCCTGAACTCTTGCAACAATTGAATTGAACCAAACTTGGCATATTGAACTCTCATTACCAACAGAAAGTACTGAAAGGGTTTGCTTGGGAATTGACCTTGAGTTTGGAAGTTGTAGTTCACCTACACCCAGAGAGCACTGTGGACTCAAACCATGTTATGTTATGTTGTTGTTTGTTTTCTATCCAGAATCCCAATGTTGGAAGGAGGCTCACCACTTTAAGGTCCCTAAAACAGGCATGGGAAAACTTGGGCCCTCTGGGTGCTTTGGACTTCAACTCCCATCATTCCTAACAGCCTGAGGCTCTTTCCTGCTTAAGTGGCTGAGGGGGGGAAAGGAAAAGGGCATGAGGCTGCTAGGAATGGTGGGAGTTGGAGTCCAAAACACCTGGAAGGTCCAAGTTTGCCCATGCCAGCTTTCGACAGAGACCTCTTCCTCCCCCTTCCCCTTCGTGCCCTTTCTTCCCCCTCCTGCCCAACACTTACTTTTTTCTTCTACACTGCCGCTTCTGCCGCCATTTTGATCTGAGGGGGCAGCGTATTCAGGGGGGGGAGAGGACGCCGTGACTCGTGTGGACGCCACTGCGCAGACTCGCCCCAGAGCAAAGCGAGGCAAAGCGAACAGAGTGAGGCTGGGACGAAGGGAGCCCGAATGGAGAAGAAAAAGTTTTCGGCAGGAGGGGAAGAAAGGGTATTGGAGGTTCCAATTTCCCACAACACACCTGATGATCGCTCATGGCACACTAGTGTTCCACGGCACACTGGTTGGGAAACACTGCCTTAAATCAAGAAATAGCAGAAACACCTCAGCAAGCAAGAGTCCAAAAGTGGCAGGCTGAAACCCAGAATCTCAAACGGTGGCTGAGACTGGATGAGAGACTCCCCCCTGTGGACACACAAAAGGCTGGACGACTTGGAAGGCGCTGAATAGTTTGCGTTCCGGCATCACAAGATGAAGCCAACCTTAAGAAATGGGGCCACAAAGTGAAGTCTTCAACATGCGAGTGTGGAGAAGAGCAAACTACATACCACTTACTACAATGCAACCTGAGTCCTACCACATGCACAACGGAGGACCTTCTCACAGCGACACCAGAGGCACTCTAAGTGGCCAGATTCTGGTCAAAGGACATTTAGTGCCATGCCGAGTTTTTAGTGTTGTTTATGTTTTTAAATACATTACAACTGTACCCTCAATTCGCTTCTGACACAATCTTTGGATGTAAACGTTAAAGAATAAAAGGGTATGGAAGGGGAAGCAGGGGACAGAAAGGCTGTCACCTGCCAAAAAGAGCCTTACATTTCTCATCCCTGGGGAGTATTTGAAAGCCATCGATGGAGGTGACGCTCCTCTTCCGGTATTTCTGGCAAGGCTGATTTTTGCCCACATAGGGATAGAGAGTACGGCTTGAGAGCCCTCCTGGGAAGAAAGGCACAGTGGTTAGCAACATACGGGTGAGTATTTCTTGCGATATGCCTGTGAAATGCGATATGCCTGTGAAACATGGACTGTCTACAGATGTCACACTCAATTTCTGGAATGATTCCATCAGCGTTGGCTCCGAAAAATCCCGCAAATCTCTGGGGAAGACAGGTGGACAAATGTCAGGGTGCTGAAAGCAGCAAAGACCACCACTATTGAAGCAATGGTCCTATGCCATAAACTCAGCTGGGCTGGATGCCACGTTGTCCGAATGCCCGGTCACCATCTCCCAAAGCAGTGACTCCACTCCAGGGGTGGGCAACCTACAGCCCGTGGGCAGGATGCGGCCCGGTAGCCGGTTCTGTGCGGGCCTGGAGAAGGGTGTCGGGGGCGGGGCCGAGAGGAATGAGTGCTGCTGCCGCCATCCCATCGCAGGCTCCGCCCGCTCAGGCCCCCAGCCGTTGCCCAGCTGATCGCCCTGCGGGGCCAAGAGGGAGGGGTGCCACTGCCGCCATCCGATCGCAGGCTCTGTGGGGCCTGTGTTGGCAGACAGGTGGAGGAGCGGCGGCTTTGGAGTGCCTGCCATCCCTGGAGGCAATCCGTGCCTGCAGCGGGAGCACTCAGCGACCTGCGGGGGCTGATCGGCGTGGCGACCCGGAAGACTTGATCGTCTTCTGGGTCACCACGGCGATGAGCCGCCCTCAGATTGCCGAGTGCTCCCCCTGCAGGCCAGGATAGCCTCCAGGGATGGCAGGCACTCCAAAGTCGCCGCTCCTCTGGCCTGTCTGCCAACACAGGCTCCACAGAGCCCGCGATCGGATGGCGGCAGTGGCACCCCTTCCTCTTGGCCCCGCAGGGCGATCAGCTGGGGAACGGCTGGGGGGCCTGAGCGGGCGGAGGCCTGCAGCCTCCGATCGTCTTCTGTTCTGTTCTGCTGTGCTGCGGCGGCGGCTGGGTCCGCTTTGCCATCCTCTGGGCTGGGTCCATTGGGCCATTCCATCTTGGGATCCTTCCTCTCTTGAGGATGTCAGCCTCCATCTTGGTTCGCACCTTGTCTTCTTGAATTTTATTTTATTTTAGTGGTTTTTATTATTGTATAATAATTTTAGTATAATAATATAATATAATAAATAATATAATATAATATAATAAATAATATATATATATATATATATATATATATATATATAAATTATAGGCCATAATAATATATGAATATTTCTTGATATAGTAATGTGTTAATATTAATGATGTGTAATATATAGTAAATATAGTAAGTAAGTAAGTAAATAAATGATGTAGATTAGAATGTAGTTCCGTCTTTAGGTGCGGCCCTCCATAATATGTTTTGGCTCTCGTGTGGCCCCTTGGAAAAAATAATTGCCCACCCCTGCTCTACTCCCAACTCAAGAATGGAAAACAGAAGGTTGGTGGACAGGAAAAGGGATTGAATGATGGGCATAAAGCCAACCTTACAAACTGTAGCATAGACACTGAGAACTGGAGAGTCTTGGCCCTTGAGCGCTCTAACTGGAAGCCAGCTGTGACCAGCAGTGCTGCGGAATTCAAAGAGGCACAAATGGAAGGTGAAAGGGAGAAATGTGCCAAGTGGAAGGCACGTCAAGCCAACCCTGACCAGGACCGCCTTCCACCTCAAAAGAGCATGCAGATCGAGAATAGAGCTCCACAGTCACCTACGTATCCACCGCCAAGACACTGCACTTGGAGGGCCATCATGCTTGGACAGTGAGGGATCGCCTAAGGAAGTAAAAATTCTGTGTCCAGTTCTAGGCAACGGACGAAGGACTTGGACAAAGCTAAGTGTCCAGAGAATGGAAAGTAAAATAGTCAAATCTTATGTTTGACTTGGAGAAGAGAAGTCTGAGAAAAGGGCACATGAGTGCCATGTTTAAGTATTTGAAAGGAGGCCAAATCGAGGAGCAGAAAAGGCTGTTTGGTACAGAGACTAAAGGAGCAATGGATTGAAACTACAGGAAAAGAGTTATGCATGATATGTAAGCTGCCTTGGGGTCTTTCGCGGAAAGACGGGATAGCAATCTTGTAGATAAGCGCAAAGAAAGACAGCGCCGTACCTACCGCTTTTGAACACAGACAAGAATCCATCCCACGTATGTCCGCCCTGGCAGCCGGTCTTGTTATAGGAACAGTCGATTATCTCTGGAATGGAAGGACAAAACCTTGTGGAAAAAGGGAAGCCTCCAACCTGAGCACCTGCACATTGAGATGGGTCTTTCTCCCCCGGTGCACACCAGGTTCTTGAAAGATAGTCAAGCATGAGCTCACACACCTGGCCTCCTCTGAAGATCAAAACTTGGATGATGATTATGATTATCTCCCCTATTTGAGCAAAGTCCTGGAACGTGTGGTCGCCTCGCAACTCCAGGAATTCTTGGTAGACACTGATTATCTGGATCCGGCGCAGTCTGGCTTTAGGCCGGGACATGGCACTGAGACAGCCTTGGTCGCCTTAGTGGATGATCTATGCCAGGAGCTGGACAGGGGGAGTGTGTCCCTGTTGGTTCTGCTGGACCTCTCAGCGGCCTTCGATACCGTCGACCACGGTATCCTTCTGGGACGCCTCGCTGGAATGGGCCTTGGGGGTACTGCATTGCAGTGGCTCCAGTCCTTCCTCGAGGGTCGCTCCCAGAAGGTGTTGCTAGGGGACTCCTGCTCGACCCCACGGCCATTGTACTGTGGGGTCCCGCAGCGCTCAATACTGTCCCCTATGTTATTTAACATATACATGAAGCCATTGGGGGAGATCATCCGGAGTTTCGGGGTGCGGTGTCATCTGTACGCAGATGATGTCCAACTCTGTCACTCCTTCCCACCTGCTACTAAGGTGGCTGCCCAGACTTTGAATCGGTGCTTGGCCGCTGTGTCGGACTGAATGAGGGCTAACAAATTGAAACTAAATCCAGACAAGACATAGATACTCCTGGTCAGTCGTAAGGCCGAACAGGGCATAGGGTTACAGAATGTGCTTGACGGGGTTACACTCCCTCTGAAGACGCAGGTTCGCAGTCTGGGAGTGATCCTGGACTCATCGCTGAGCCTGGAACCCCAGGTTTCGGCGGTGGCCGGGAGAGCTTTTGCACAGTTAAAGCTTGTGCGCCAGCTGCGCCTGTACCTTGGGAAGTCTGACTTGGCCACGGTGGTTCAACCAAGTCCAAAAGATCTACCTGCCCCCGCCGCCGTGCGCTCCCGCCACCGCGCACTCTTGCCACCGTGCTTGCTCCTGCTGCTGTTTTCCGCCAGCGCAATGCTTCTTTTGCCTGCGGGGCATTGCAGGAAGGAGAAAGAAGCACAAGGCGGGGCATTCAGAGGGAGCGCTCTGCCCTACCTGTCTCACCGGCAACGGAGGCTGCACAGCTGCTTCTGGATGAGAGAGAGGCAGGGCGCTCCCTCCAGAGGCCCCGCCTCGTGCTTCCTTCTTCCTGCAATGCTCCGCAGGCGAAAGAAGCACCATGAGAGCGGAAGCCAGCAGCAGGAGTGCGCATGTGCGCAGGGTGTGCGTGAGCATGGCAGGAGCGCCCCATCCGGCTGGTGAGGCCCGAAGATCACCTGGAAGAGGGCTGAAGATCTACTAGTAGCTCCCGAGCTACCTAATGAGCACCCCTGGACTACTGCAATGCTCTCTACGTGGAGTTCCCTCTGAAGACTGCTCGGAAGCTGCAATTAGTTCAAGGTTCGGCAGCCAGGTTACTTACAGGAGCGGGGCACAGGGAGCACACAACTCCCTTGCTGTGCCAGCTCCACTGGCTGCCAATTAGCTTCCGGGCACAATTCAAAGTGCTGGGTTTAATCTACGAAACCCTATATGGTTCTGGCCCAGTTTACCTGTCCAAACGGATTCTCCCCTACGAAACATCAAGAACATTAAGATCCTCTGGTGAGGCCCTGCTCTCGGTCCCGCCAGCTTTGCAAGCGCGGCTGGTGGGGACGAGAGACAGGGCCTTCTCTGTGGTCGCCCCTCGGCTGTGGAACTCTCTCCCAAGTGATGCTAGGTCTGCCCCCTCTCTGTTGTCCTTTAGGAGGCTGGTGAAGACCTGGATGTGGAACCAGGCCTTCCCAGAATAGGCTCGGATTGGCTATTGTCTGAATGTATGACCACGTTTACAGATTGAATGGAAATGTTTTAATGGCGATGTGGTTTTATGCTGGGTTTTTATGTATTTTAATATGTTGTTGTAGTTGTTTTTAAATTGTATAGCATTGAATTTTTGCTGTTATGGCGGTCTGAGTCCCCCAATAGAGGTGAGAAGATCAGGGTACAAAAGTTTAAAATAAATATATTATTATTATTATTAAATAACATCGGGGACAGTACTGAACCCTGACCGACTCCACAAAACGATTGCGTGGTTGAACAGATGTCACCCAGTAATACCTCCAGGAAAGACTGGAGTTACTGCAGAGCAGTACTCCCAAGCCCCATTTCTGCGAGGCGTCCCAGAAAGATACCATGGTCTACGGTATCGAAAGTCTAGCAGAACCAACAGGGACACACTCCCCCTGTCGAGCTCCCGGCGTAGATCATCTACCAAGGCGACCAAGGCTGTCTCGGTACCATGCCCCGGCCTAAAGCCAGACTGTGCCGGCTAAACAGCCCGGAAAACTCACAGCAAACTATATTTAAATGCTTTGAATGGTTGTCACCTAGAGTTTGCTTGTCTTCGGCTGTTCTGGAGACTCAAACACAAACCAGTGGGTTCAACTTACAAGAAAAGGGGTTCCGCCAAAACGTCAGGGTGAAACATCAGGAGAGAATGCTTCTGGAACATGGCCCAGAAAACTCACAGCAACCCAACACCAGTTATTATTCAAATTACAGTAAAGCCTATGGGAGACTAGGACGCAATAGGTTCAAATGGCACGGAAATAGATTTTGCTCAAACATTAGGAAGGCTTTCCTGAGAGCCAGAGGTGCTTTTTAAGCAGAGGCTGGGTGGCCATCTGTCAGGAGGGCTTTGATGGTGTCTATCTACCTGGCCTTCCAATGCTATGGTTCTATGACCTACCTTGCACAGAGAGGTTTCGTTGCACATGCTGGTGGATATTCCATAAGGCTTCGATGTTGGATACGGCTGCAAATGCCCAGCAAGACCTGCACTTGCCCTGAGAAAGGAAGCATGGGGAGAAAGGAAGAGGAAGAAACCATGAAAATGAACAAAATCTGGTTATCTAAAATCATAACAGTAAATTAAGAACAACACTCCAAAACAGGGGAACTCCAGACAAGAAACAATCCGGGACAGCCAATCATCTCTCAAAAAAAGATTCCCCCAGGCAGTAAGAAGCCACACCTTGAAAACTGCTAGGCCATTAAATGCTTTAAAAAAAGCCAATGGGATTTTGTCCTGCATCAATAGGAATGGTGGGAGTTGGAGTCCAAAACACCTGGAGGGCTTTGTTTACAATGGGAGAAGAGACAGTTGAGTGGGGACACGGCAGCCATGTTTGTTTAACTTTCTCAGGTCATTGCAAGCTTGTCCCACCTTTACCTGGTCTTTCACCTCTGTGACGGCTCCTGCTTTTCTCCAGTCGCAGGATTGGGATCGGGATGAGGATACTTCCCCGAGGAAAGGCCGGTCTCCCCTTTTCACCGGTGGGGCCGTTGAGCGGTGGGGCATGCCATACACCTCTGCAAACTCATCTTCTGCAGAGCAGAACAAGCAGGAAATAAAAGAGCAATATTGCCGTCTCCTTTGTACAAAAGGCTTATACACAAAAGAGTTTAGTTATTTGACTCCTTCTCTGAATGTTTTTCTGAATTGCCATCTGTCTGGAAGGTTTCGATGGTGTCTGGGGTTGGCTTTAGATGCATTATTGGTGGGGTTCAGCTGCAGGATGAATTACAATTCCCACCATGGTCTCTTCAACCCCCCCCCCCCCAGTACATTCAGCTGGTCATGGGGGTTCTGTGTGCCAAATTAGGCCCAATGCATCATAGATTGGAGTGCTCTTTGATTGCAGGTAGACTACAAATCCCAGTACCTAACTAACAAATGTCAAGGCCAATTCCACCTCAAATCCACCAGTTTTCAAATTTGGGCACATCGGGTATGCGTGCCAAATTTGGTGCAGATCCATTGTTGTTTGTGTTGACAGTGCTCTCTGGATGTAGGTGAACTATAATTCCCATAAATCAAGGTGAATTTCCCCCCAAGTCCTCCTGCATTTTTTGTTGGACATGGGGGTTCCATGTGCCAAGTGAGGTCTACGGCCACATCGTTGGTGGGGTGCAGGGTGCTCTTTGATTGCAGGTGAACTATAAATCCCAGTACCTACAATGGCTATAAATCAAGGTCACTTCCCCCCAATTCTCTCCAGTATTTTCCTTTGGTCATGGGGGTTCTGTGTGCCAAGCAAACTCCAGGGCCATCGTTGGTGGGCTCCAGGGTGCTCTTTGATTGCAGGTGAACTATAAATCCCAGTACCTACAATGGCTGTAAATCAAGGTGATTCCCCCCCCCCTTCCCAAAGTATTTTTCTTTGGTCATAGGGGTTCTATGTGCCAAGTGAGGTCCAGGGCCATCGTTGGTGGGGTCCCGGGTGCTCTTTGATTACAGGTGAACTATAAATCCCAGTACCTACAATGGTACCTACAATGGATTCCCCCAATTCTCTCCAATATTTTTCTTTGGTCATGGGGGTTCTGTGTGCCAAGCAAACTTCAGGGGCATTGTTGGTGGGATCTAGAATGCTCTTTGGTTGCAGGCGACCCCTCTGACACCCGCTTGCGACCCCCCAGGGGTCCCGACCCCCAGGTTGAGAAACACTGATCTATGAGGATTATTGTAAACAGCATTAGCACTTCACAGTTGATTCCTATCACAACTGGTGAAATCTAGCCGCCTTTTTTCCATCCCTGATTTTACCTGTCAGGTCACTAAAGCGAGTGATGCCGTATTGCGCTGTGCCCAGCTCTGAAGCCTGCAAGGCATGGCTGACTTCTAGGTTATGGATGAAAACCTTGAAGCGGTGCTTCGTCTCTAGGTTGAGAGAAATCAAGAATATCATCAAACTCAGAAAAAGTTTTTTTTTAAGTCATCACGATAGAACTCCAATATGCCGATGATAACATGGTATGTGCACATTCAGAAGATCTACAAGCTACTCTAAACATCTTTGCAGAAGCATACGAGAAGCTCGGCCTCTGATTGAACATTAAGAAAACCAAAGGATCAAGACATCCGTAGGCAAACCAAGGGGCTTGTTTATAAAGCTACGAGCTGTACCCGGCACGCGTTGCTGTGCCCTATTTAGGAGATGCGAGAAAGTCTGAGTATGTAAGCGTTGGAATTGTTGTTAGTTATGGTATTGTTGGGGCCATGGCTGTGTCGTTGTGGGTTGTTCTGGTGGGTGGGATGTTGAAGTCCTGGGGAGTTGTTGGTGTATGGTGTTGCTGGCGTTCTGCATAACTTGTGGATATACAATGTTTTTTGTCTTTCCGTCTGCTGTGTTGATATAGAGGTTGATGCTTGTGTGGGTGGGGTACTTTGGAAGTGAGTGGAGGTACTTGAAATCCCATTATCCACAGTGTGTCCTCCTCTGAACTGCAGTCGGATGGAGTGTGGGTCATGGGGGGCATTGTGTGCCAAGTTTGGTCTTTATCGGTCTTGGTTCTGGGCCATAGTGTTCTGTGGGGAATGATGGGTTTTGAAGGAGTACAAATCCCATTATCCATGGAGGTACTTCAAGTCCCATAATCCATGGTCCACCCTCCTCCAAACTGTAGTAGAATGTAGCGTGGGTCATAGGGGCTCTGTGTGCCAAGGTAGGTTACTGTAAATTCAGGCCATACAAAATGTCCCATGAGCTGAGGCCTAGTCAGGAACAGCAAGTTAATGAAGCCTTACTGTCAATTCAGGCCATACACAATGTCCAGTGAGCTGAGGCGTATTCGGGAGAATCAAGTTAATGAAGCCTTACTGTCAATTCAGAGCGTAAACAGCATTCCATGTTCATGTTGGCTGGCCAGTACAGGAGTTATGCAAATCCGGCCTTATTGGCAGCCAATCATGTTGCCAGAATGTAGAGGCTGGGAGAGTCGTTGGCAGCCCCGGAGGATGCTGGGAAATGTAGTTTTTTTTACTCGTTGTTTTGGGGGCCTTTTAGGTTTGGGGGGGGGGATTTCTTTGCTACAAGCCTACCTTGCTTGAGGCCTATTTCTGTTGGCAAGTTTGGTGTTTTTGCGTTGTAAGGTTTCTCTGTTTGGGACGGTCGTTCCATGACGGGAACCCCTTTATATAATAGATTGTCACAACAACATGTTATAGGACTCCAATATGCCGATGATAACATGGTATGTGCACATTCAGAAGATCTACAAGCTACTCTAAACACATTAGCAGAAGCATACGAGAAGCTTGGCCCCTCACTGAACATTAAACAAAACTAAAGGATCAAGACATCCGTAGGGAGACCAAAATGCTTGTTTATAAAGCCATTGTCCTCCCAACCCTGCTATACGCCTCCGAAACGTGAATCATCACAGATGTCACACTCAGTTCTTGGAACGATTCCGTTAGCATTGCCTCCGAAAAATCTTGGAGATCTCTTGGGAAGCCCTGGGCTTAAAGCTAACTTTTTTCTTTAAAAAGTTGCATAGAACCTGAGAACTGGGAAGCCCTGGCCCTTGAGTGCTCTAACTGGAGGTCAGCTGTGACCAGCAGTACTGAAGAATTCAAAGAGGCAAGAATGGAGGGCGAAAGGGGAAAACGTGCCAAGAGGAAAGTGGATCAAGCCAACCCTGACCAGGACTGCATGGTCAGGGTTCTTCCTCACCGTCGAAGAACATGTGGGTCAAGAATACGGGTCCACAGTCACGTATCCACCGCAAAGACCCTATGCTTGGATGGCCATCATGCTCAGACACTGAGGGATCGCCTAAGTAAGTATCATCTCCAGAAAGGCCAACGTTTGTATTCCCCAAACCGGATTACGAACAGAGCTTACCTTCTTGACTCTGGTAGGTTTTGTTGAACTGCCTCGTAAAATCCTGAAACATCTGGACCATTTGTGTCTGCAGGAAATACATCAAGGTAAAGAGAATGGTAAGTCTCCCACCCAGGACATCATTCCACAGATATATAAGCCCACTTGCCTACTTTCCAAGAGACCTCACAACCTCTGAGGATGCCTGCCATAGATGTGGGCAAAACGTCAGGAGAGAATGCTTCTGGAACATGGCCAGACAGCCCGGAAACTCACAGCAATCCAGTGATACATTTGCATTGCAACGCATGCATAATAGAATAAAATAGTGTGTTGTCGAAGGCTTTCCTGGCCAGAATCACTGGGTTGCGGTGATTATTATTATATTGTATTATAATTATATTTCATTGCATCATAATATTATCAATATTATATGTATATACGAGCTATTATATTATTAGCATAGCACAATATTAGTATTATATATTGCTATCATGTACTATACCACTATACTACATTATTATTATTATCATCATCATTATTATTATATCAAAGGCTTTCGTGGCCAGAATCACTGGGTTGCTGTGAGTTTTTCGAGCTGTCTGGCCATGTTCCAGAAGCATTCCCTCCTGACGTTTTGCCCAAATCTATGGCAGGCATCCTCAGAGGTTGTGAGGTCTGTTGGAAACTAGGCAAGTGAGGTTTATATATCTGTGGAATAATGTCCAGGGTGGGAGAAAAAATTACATCCGTCAGGAAGCAGCCAGGCTTTGAAGCTGCAAGGCCATTCAATGCTAATCAAGGTGGCCAATTGCAACACTCACACACTTGTCTTCGACAGACAAGAGTTCTTTCTCTCACCGTGGACATTATTCTACAGATATATAAACCTAAAATCGGGACAGTAAATAAAGAGGAAGACTCAAAACACAAGGGAACTCCTGACATGAAACAATCAGGGCCATCTAACACCTCCCAAGAAAGGATTCCCCCAAGCAGGAAGCAGCCAGGCTTTGAAGTTGCGAGGCCATTCAATGCTAATCAAGGTGGCCAATTGCAACACTCACTTGTCTGTCAGACAAGAGTTCTTTCTCTCACCCTGGACATTATTCCACAGATAAATAAACCTAAAATCGGGACAGTAAATAAAGAGGAAGACCCAAAACACAAGGGAATTCTTGACATGAAAAAATCAGGGCCATCTAACACCTCCCAAGAAAGGATTCCCCCAATCAGGAAGCAGCCAGGCTTTGAAGCTGCAAGGCCATTCAATGCTAATCAAGGTTGCCAATTGCAACGGCCACACTTCTCCCACCCTGGACATTCCACAGAAATATTAATCCCACTTGCCTAGTTTCCAACAGACCTCACAACCTGTGAGGATGTCTGCCATAGATCCGGGCGAAACGTCAGGAGAGAATGCTACAGGAAAAACGGCCAGACAGCCCGGAAAACTCACAGCAATCCAGTGATTCCTTGACTTCCCCAGGATCTAGACACTTGACTCCTATTGAGGTCAACCATCAGAGAGCCCCCTGCGTTCAAACTGATTTGACTTGCAGCAGGGAGTTCCGCAGTTCCTGGATGCCCAGTTTGGGCCAGCAAAGTTGGAGGATGTGGGCTACAGCAGCAGCTCATTCATTTCAATACATTCATTTCTCTTCTCTCTCTTCCCCAACCGAACATTGTAACTAATCCACCCCCAATAAAAGTATTTTTATTGTAACCTTCCCACTCTCCATAGTATTTACATTGTGTCTTTTATTTATTTATTTATTAATTAATTATTCGCTCTTGTATTCCGCTCCTCCCAGCAGGCTCGGGGCGGATCACAATAAAATACATGGGCGGCATGTCGGTTACATAACGACATACGGCCCTACAATTTAAAAACATAATAACATAGAACCACATTAAAACAGGTTATACCGACCAATGCGGGTATAAAGGCATAGCATAGCTCTTGGTCCGGAGTGCCTAATTAAAGGCTAGGCCGAAGAGGGCCGTCTTGCACGCCCTCCGGAACGGGGCCAATTCAGAGATGGCCCGAACGCTGTCCGGGAGGGCGTTCCAAAGGACCGGTGCCGCCACAGAAAAGGACCTTTGTCTGGTCGTCGATAGGTGGCAGGAGCGGACTGATGGAATTAGTAACAGATTCTGTTCATCTGATCGCAGTGATCTCGGGGGCAAGTACGGGGTAAGGCGGTCCTTCAGGTACGCAGGCCCTAAGCCGTGCAAGGCCTTAAAGGTCAAGACCAACACCTTGAAGGCAATTCGGTACTCAATAGGGAGCCAGTGCAGTTGCCGGAGGATAGGTGTAATGTGCTCCCTCACCGGCACTCCTGCCAGTAGGCGAGCAGCGGCATTTTGCACTAGCTTGAGTTTCCGGATTGTCGACAGGGGAAGGCCAGCGTAGAGGGCATTACAGTAGTCCAGTCTCGAGATGACCGTCGCTTGGATTACCGTGGCCAGGTCGTCCCTGGACAGGTAGGGTGCCAGTCGCCTAGCCTGTCGGAGGTGATAGAATGACTTCCTGCTGACCACGGAGACCTGGGCCTCCATGGTCAGCGAGGAGTCCAACACAACCCCAAGCTCTTAACCGACGGCGATGGATTAAGCCGTTCGCCGTCCAGGGTAGGCAACCAGCACCCATCCAGCCCAGGCCGACCAGGCCACAGGATCTCCGTCTTCGATGGATTCACCTTCAGCCGGCTGGCACGCAGCCAACCAGTCACGGCTTCGAGGCATAGATGGAAACAATCGGGTACGGAGTCCGGCCTGCTGTCCATTCTCAGCAGAAGCTGGGTGTCATCCGCATACTGATAACACTCCAGACCAAAGTCGCGGGCCAACTGGGCCAGGGGGCGCATATAAACGTTGAATAACAAGGGGGAGAGGATGGCCCCCTGGGGGACAGCCCTAACTAACATAAATCATGAATCTAACCTTTCCCCAGGCCACAGAACACTTCAGGCCTGCCCAAGATGCCTTTGTAGCATCTCAGGAAGGCCAGGGCCACGTTCCGCTAAACCGCGGATATGGAAACCCCTTTGGTCCCCGTATCCGCAAGTTAATGGATCAACTCCAGCTTTAGTGAGATTCATTTGGGAAAGGGAGATTGGGTGCTTATAGCTCGCCAAAGTAGCGAATCCTCTTTCCTGGATTCCCGGGGCTTCTGCCTTCCTTTGGGGCAAAACCTCCCCAAATTTCTGCTCGACATCACTATTGATGCAGGCCAAAATCCCATTGGCTTTTTTTGCCGCTGCATCACATTGTCGGCTCGTGTTTAACTTGTTGTCCACGAGGACTCCAAGATCTTTGAGTATGAAGGAGGCCAGGAGGATGCTTTTGAAAATGCGCCAAGGCAAAATCCCTTCTCCCCATCTCCTTTGCCACTCTTACCATGCTTATGTCTGGCGGCAGGGCGGCCTGGGCCTGGGTGGCCGGGATCCATGCCCCCGACAGCATTGAGCAAAGGGACAAAGCAGCCAGCCACATCATCGATGCGGCCTCCTCAGCCGTGGTTAGGAGTGAAAGTCCTCAGATTGGCGAGGAGCGAGAGAGAAGTCGTGGAGGCGGGCTTGGTATCCGGTGAAGGGGAAACCACTGAGGCAGGAAAGTGGGGAGGGTGTCTTTTGGGGAGACGGAACCGCACATTGAGAGTGCAAAGAGCTGTGGTTCTACCTCCGAGCATGTGCAGAGAACCTCTGCGGATTCAAATAAGGATATAACTATAACGATCAAGTGTTGATGAAGGCTTTCATGGCTGGAATCACTGGGTTGCTGTGAGTTTTCTGGGCTATTGAAGAGAGATATTGACAAGCTGGAATGTGTCCAGAGGAGGGCGACGAAAACGATGAAGGGTCTGGAGAACAAGCCCTATGAGGAGCGGCTGAAAGAGCTGGGCATGTTTCGCCTTCAGAAGAGAAGGCTGAGAGGAGACATGATAGCCATGTATAAATATGTGAGAGGAAGTCATAGGGAGGGGAGAGCAAGCTAGGACGCAATGGAACAATTGTTATTATTATTATTGTTGTTATTATTGTTATTATTATTAGCTTGGGGACCCAGCGGTGCCTGGGTTATTTGAGAAAGGCATTGTGTGCCAAGGTTGGTCTTTGGTACTTCAAGTCCCATCATCCATGGTCCATCCTCCTCCAAACTGAAGTAGAAGATAGAGTGGGTCAAGGGGGCTCTGTGTGTCACGTTTGGTCTTGATCATTCATTGGATAAGGGTTGCAGCGGTCTCGGAAGGTGAGTAAAGGTACTTCAAGTCCCATCATCTGTGGTCCGTCCTCCTTGAAACAGCACCAGGATGTAGAGTGGGTCAAGGGGCCTCTGTGTGCCTATTTTGGTCTGTATTGGTCATTGGATGAAGGTCGCGTTGTTTTCAGGAAGTGAGTGAAGGTACTGCAAGTCCCATCATCCATGGTCCATCCTCCTTCAAACTGCAGTAGGATGTAGAGTGTGTCATGGGGGCTCTGTGTGCCAAGTTTGGGCCTGGTCTGTGATTTGTAGGGGCTACAATGTTCTGTGGGAAGTGAATCGGGTGAAGGTACTGCAAATCCCATCATATGTGGGCCATCCTGCCATAAACCGCAACAGGTTGTAAAGTGGGTCATTGGGCCTCTGTGTGCCAAGTTTGGTCCTGATTTGTCATTGGTGTGGGCCACAGTGCTCTAAGAAAGTGAATTAAAGTACTGTAAGTCCCATCATCCATGGTCCATCCTCCCTCAAACTGCACCAGGATGGAGAGTGCATCTTGGGGGATCTGTGTGCCATGTTTGGTCGTGTTCTGTCATTGTTGGGGGCCTAGTCAGGAAAATCAAGTTGAGGAAGCCTTACTTTCAATTCAGGCCCTAAACAATATCCCATGACCTGAGGCCTAGTCAGGAAAATCAAGTTGAGGAAGCCTTACTGTCAACTCAGGCCCTAAACAATATCCCATGACATGAGGCCTAGTCAGGAAAATCAAGTTGAGGAAGCCTTACTGTCAATTCAGGCCCTAAACAATATCCCATGACCTGAGGCCTAGTCAGGAAAATCAAGTTGAGGAAGCTGTACTGTCAATTCAGACCCTAAACAATATCCCATGACCTGAGGCCTAGTCAGGAAAATCAAGTTGAGGAAGCCTTCCTGTCAATTCAGGCCCTAAACAATATCCAATGACCTGAGGCCTAGTCAGGAAAATCAAGCTGAGGAAGCCTTACTGTCAATTCAGGCCCTAAACAATATCCCATGACCTGAGGCCTAGTCAGGAAAATCAAGTTGAGGAAGCCTTGCTGTCAATTTTGGGCCTGGTCTGTGATTTATAGGGGCTACAGTGTTGGTTGAGACTCTTGTTCTTCCAAGAGTCCCTGTATTCCAGTATGACTTGATACTCATACTGGAATACAGGAATTCAAAGCAAAGGAAGACACATAAAGACAGACCTAACTTATTATTACGAGGGTTGAATGAAAAGTAATGCCTCCACCCCCGTAACTCCTCAACAGATGGCAGTACTGGTATACGACAGGTACTGGCTTGTTCAGTAGACTCTCCTCTACAGTTCCATTTCGGCGGGAAGCCTTAGAATTGATCAGTTGTGTTGTTAAAGTGTGAAGTATGGAACCCTGCGCAGATGGTCGGTCAATGCGACTTAAGCAACATGCAGTCATTGAATTCTTGATACAGCAGAAAGTGTCACTCCAAAGGAGATTCATCAGAGAATGCAAGCCGTTAATGGTGATTGTGTTGATGTTGGTCGAGTAAGGTTAAAGATGTTGAAGTGGGAACATCTGACTTGCGTGGCAAACAAAGAGTTGGACGTCCTGTGACAGCAACCACCGTGTTTCACAAGCAAAAGGTTGACAGACTGATTCAGGACAGGCACGGATTAACCCCTTTTTGCGCCCTAGGCCACACTTTGGAATTACGCCCCCTCTACCGCGCCTCCCCCCCCCACATCACTCAGACCCACACTAAAAAAGTGTGGCCTAGGGCAAGGGGCAGCAAATTCAAAACGAACCAGGAACCATAAACAAAGTTCCTGTGGTAACCGCAAAGACACAAGGACGGAGACCTGCAAAAGAAGGAAGTCTACATTTCCCAGAGGCGCCTCGGATGACGCGCAAAGTCCCGCAAGAGTAGCAGGCAACGGACGCAGCCACTCTCCCGAGACATGGGCAAGCCACGTGTGTGGAAGAGGGACGGAGGAGGTAATTCCCGTGGGCGACGGGTAGAAAAAGGGGGCTGAAAGGCCCCAGAGGCAGCCTAGGTGTCTCTGAAGTGAACCGAAGCCTCAAGGCCTTTGTATTTGGTTGAATTTATCTCCATCTCCCCCCACCCAGCCCCTTTGGAGAGGCTTCGGTTTACTTCAGGAGCACTTAGGCTCCCGCAGGAAAGGCGCCCCGAGGGGGGGGGGGATTGGGAGTCTTTGGCGACGGGATGCCCGTCCTCTCCTCCGCCTCTCTCACCTTCACTCTGGCTCCAGTTGCCGTACCAGGCGAAGAAGGAGGCAGCACTGAAGCAGGTCAGGGTGGTGAGGGTGCAGCTCGGCTGGAGCCTCATCTCTCAGGGCTCTGCCGCCGCCTTGGGGCTTTTCTCCGGAGCAACAGCTGCTCCTCGCCACCTCTCTCTCTCTCCCCACTTTTTTTTGGGTCCGGGCGTGATCTGCGCCCCCTGTTGGCTTGCGCCCATAGGCCATGGCCTCATCTGGCCTTATGGATAATCCGGGCCTGATTCAGGACAATCGTCGTATCACTCAGGGACAAATTTCAAGCATAATCGGCATTTCACAAGAACGTGAGGGTCACATTATTGCTTTGTTTGGCTATCGGAAGATCTGGGCACGATGGGCACCCAGGATGCTGATGCCTGATCTGAGCACGATGGGCACCCAGGATGCTGATGCCTGATCTGAGCACGATGGGCACCCAGGATCCTGATGCCTGATCTGAGCACGATGGGCACCCAGGATGCTGATGCCTGATCTGTGCAGGATCCTGACGATGGGCAGCCAGGATGCTGATGCCTGATCTGTGCACGATGGGCAGCCAGGATGCTGATGCCTGATCTGTGCACGATGGGCACCCAGGATGCTGATGCCTGATCTGTGCACGATGGGCAGCCAGGATGCTGATGCCTGATCTGTGCACGATGGGCAGCCAGGATGCTGATGCCTGCCCAGGATGCTGATGCCTGATCTGAGCACGATGGGCACCCAGGATGCTGATGCCTGATCTGAGCACGATGGGCACCCAGGATGCTGATGCCTGATCTGAGCACGATGGGCACCCAGGATGCTGATGCCTGATCTGTGCACGATGGGCACATAGGATACTGATGCCTGATCTGATGGCCACGATGGGCACCCAGGATGCTGATGCCTGATCTGTGCACGATGGGCACCCAGGATACTGATGCCTGATCTGAGCACGATGGGCACCCAGGATGCTGATGCCTGATCTGAGCACGATGGGCACCCAGGATGCTGATGCCTGATCTGAGCACGATGGGCACCCAGGATGCTGATGCCTGATCTGTGCACGATGGGCACCCAGGATGCTGATGCGTGATCTGAGCACGATGGGCACCTAGGATGCTGGCGCCTGAAATGAAAGTGCACAGACTTCTTCCGTGACAGCTTCAGAAAACATGTTCACCGTTGGCAGAAAAGGTGATTATGTGGAAAAGTGAATAGTGGTAGTGAAAGAGCACATTCAGAGGATTATATCTGCATTTGATTTATTAAAATATTCCCATCCAAACCCAAGTAGCGAAGGTGGAGGCATTACTTTTCATTCAGCCCTCGTATAAAAACATCCTTGTGGATGGCCCAGTCAAGGTGGGTTTCCCTATTATTATTATTATTAATAATAATATATTATTATAATAAATAAACACTGTCTCCTTTCATGGGGGAACCTAAGTCACTTTTTTGCCTCGCCTGCCTACCCGCAAAACATAAAACTCTTGTCTCTTTGCTATTATTAGACTCCACAGGTCGGTGGGGATGGGACGGATAAGGAAGGGAAGTCGGGGGCCACAGAGGTGGAGGGGTCAGGAATGTGCTCCGAGATTAGCTGTTCACAAACATCATGCTTTGCACCTGCTCCCAAGGTCTTTGCATCAAAGGGAAATTGAAGTTCCAAGGGAGACGGAGGGGCACCGGTCGGGTCCTTTCGAAGCCACATCTGGGGCCTGCCTTTGAAGTCCAATCCAAGCCCCTTCTTGGAACCGCCAGCTTTCATTAAGTTCGATACCAACAACGATCCTTTTCTTTTCTCTGGCCTTTTGTTTATTGTGTCCGAGAGGGTGATAGAAACATCCAATCGGAAGAGACCCCCAAGGGCCATCCAGCCCAGCCCCATTCTGCCATAAAACGACACCATCCAAACCCTCCCGACAGATGGCCTTCCAGCCTCTGATTAAAAGCCTCCAGAGAAGAAGACTCCACCGGGTTCCAAGGCAACATATTCCACTATTGAACAGCTCTTAACATAAGGCAGTGTTTCCCAACCAGTGTGCCATGGCACACTAGTGTGCCGTGAGCGATCATCAGGTGTGCCGTGCGAAATTGGAACCTCCAATACCCTTTCTTCCCCCTCCTGCCTAACACTTTTTCTTCTCCACTCTATTTTCCCCAAACTCCATCTGTGTTCACATTTGGGCATATGAGTATTGATGCCAAGTTTGGTCCTAATCCAACATTGTTTCAGTCCACAGTGCTCTCTGGATATAGGTGAACTACAACTCCAAAACCCAAGGTCAATGCCCACCAAACTCTTATAGTATTTTCTCTTGGTTATGGGAGTTCTGTGTGGGAAGTTTATGTCTTTCTGCCATTCCTGCCAGGATATCTATGTTGTGTTCATCAAAACAGGTCCAGGTTTCACACTGAGTATATAAATACATTTAAAAACATATTAACTATATGTATTACTGTGTTAAGAGTGTCATTTTGGTTGGTGGTGTGCCCCAGGATTTTGTAAATGTAAAAAATGTGCCGCGGCTCAAAAAAGCTTGAAAAGCACTGACATAAGGGATGTCTTCTTAATTTTAAAGCGCAATCTCATTTCCTGCCATCTACGCTGACGACTGCGCCATCACCGCTCAAGCAGTGAGCTTCGAAATGGTTGAACAGAAGCTCTCTGAAGCTTTAGGCGCTGTTACTTCCTATTATAGGGAAACCAGCTGATTCCTAATCCATCTGTAACACGGATGTGTGCGCTTCATCCTCCGAACAGACAAGCACCTCGAGCTCTGTGGATGACCTGGGAAGGAATCCCATTTGAGCATTGCAGCACACCCAAATACCTGGAAGTCACTCTGGACTTACAAGCAAAAACCATCAAGCAAAAAGTCGGTGCTATACACCAGTGTTTTTCAACCTTTTTTGAGCCGTGGCACATTTTTTACATTTACAAAATCCTGGGGCACACCACCAACCAAAATGACACAAAATGACACTCTAACACAGTAATACATAGAGTTAATATGTTTTTAAATGTATATATATATACTCAGTGTGAAACCTGTGCCTTTCTCGATGAACACAACATAGATATCCTGGCAGGAATGGCAGAAAGACACAAACTTCCCACACAGAACTCCCGTAACCAAGAGAAAATATTATAAGAGTTTGGTGGACATTGACCTTGGGTTTTGGAGTTGTAGTTCACCTATAACCAGAGAGCACTGTGGACTCAAACAATGTTGGATCAGGACCAAACTTGGCATGAATACTCAATATGCCCAAATGTGAACACAGATGGAGTTTGGGGAAAATAGACCTTGACATTTGGGAGTTACAGTTTCTGGGATTGATAGTTAACACACAATCAAAGAGCATCCTGAACTCTTGCAACAATGGAATTGAACCAAACTTGGCATATTGAACTCTCATTACCAACAGAAAGTACTGAAAAGGTTTGCTTGGGAATTGACCTTGAGTTTGGAAGTTGTAGTTCACCTACACCCAGAGAGCACTGTGGACTCAAACAATGTTATGTTATGTTGTTGTTTGTTTTCTATCCAGAATCACAATGTTGGAAGGAGGCTCACCACTTTAAGGTCCCTCAAACAGGCATGGGAAAACTTAGGCCCGCTGGGTGCTTTTGGACTTCAACTCCCACCATTCCTAACAGTCTGAGGCCCTTTCCTGCTTAAGTGGCTGAGGGGGAGGAAAAGGGCCTGAGGCTGCGAGGAATGGTGGGAGTTGGAGTCCAAAACACCTGGAAGGTCCAAGTTTGCCCATGCCAGCTTTCAACAGAGACCTCTTCCTCCCCCTTTCACCTCCGCGCCCTTTCTTCCCCCTCCTGTTCAACACTTACTTTTTCTTCTCCACTCGGGCTCCCTTCTTCTCAGCCTTGCTCTGCTCGCTTTGCTCACGCTGCCGCTTCTGCCACCATTTTGATCCGAGGGGGCAGCGTGAGCGTGTTCAGGAGGGGAGGGGGAGGGAGGAAGACGTGGGGCAAGTCTGCACAGCAGCGCCCGCATGGCTCATGCCTTCCCCCCCCCCCCACTGCAAAGCGAGCTGAGCAAGGCTGGGAAGAAGGGAGCCCGAGTGGAGAAGAAAAAGTGGAAGGAGGGGGAAGAAAGGGTATTGGAGGTTCCAATTTCCCACGGCACACCTGATGATCGCTCACGGCACACCAGTTGGGAAACACTGCAATATAATACGAAAGCTGACTGGCACAACCTGGGGATCACAACCAGACACAGTGATTTGCAATCTGCTACTCAGCTGCTGAGTACGCATGCCTAGTGTGGAATACATCTCACCACATTAAAACAGTGGATGTGGCTCTTACATGCCGCATTATCACAGGATGCCTATGCCCAACACCACTGGAGAAATTTATACTATGCATCCCAGCAACTACAACTCCCAAAAGTTAAGGTCTATTTTCCCCAAACTCCACTGGTGTTCGCATTTGGGCATATTGAGTATTTGTGCCAAGCTTGGTCCGGATCTATCCTTGCTTGAGTCCACAGTGCTCTCTGGGGTGTAGGTGAACTACAACTCCAAAACTCAAGGTCAATGCCCACCAAACCCTTCCAGTGTTTTCTGTTGGTCATGGGAGTTCTGTGTGGGAAGTTTGACCCAATTCCGTCATTGGTGGAGTTCAAAATGAACTATAAATGTCTCTCCCTATGAACCCACCAGGGATTTGAGATCATCAGGGGAGGCCCTGCTCTCGATCCCGCCGGCTTCGCAAGCACGTGGCGGAGACGAGGGACAGGGCCTTCTCTGTAGTGGCCCCACGGCTGTGGAACTCCCTGCCCAGGGATATCAGATCGGCTCCATCCTTAGTTATCAGGAAAAAAATTGAAAACTTGGCTCTTCGAGCAAGCGTTTGGAGTTTCAGCTTAATTAGTTAACTAAATCGGAAATGACCTCGGAATGACGACGACATAATGGATAATAGACTGAATATGATGACATAGTCTTTAAAAACATTTTTATTGCCTTTGTTTTTGATGTTTTGACGTTTTTAGATATTGTAATGATACGTTTTTATTCTATTGATGTATGCTTTAAAATGGCATCGAATTGTGCCGATTGTTCGCCGCCCAGAGTGGCCTTTGGGCTGATATGGGTGGGGTATAAATTATGTAAATAATAATAATAATAATAAATATCAGCAAGTAGAACTCCCAAATGACAAAATCAACCCAACTCCCCAACCCTGCTAATATTCAAATTTGGGTATTTTTGCCAAATGTGTTCCAGTGCATAAAAATCCATCCTGCATCTCAAATATTTACATGATGAGATATATATATATATATATATATATATATATATATATATATATCTTGGCATTCCTTTCCGAACGAATATTCTTAGGAAGGACTCATCCCACGCTTTTTACAAGCGCATTGATGACTAAAAAGGCCAATCTGAGATAGGCAAGTTTGGTTGCAGAAAGCACAGCAGAAAGTCTCCTTGCGTGATGTTGTTTCCAAGTTGCAGTTCTTTCTGCGTTGTCGTTTCTCTTCGAGACCCGTTCGGCGTGTCTTCTCGAAAGAGGTCGCAGCATTGTGGATGGTGCGTCTCCATGCCTCCCGATGTGAGGCCAGGGTGGACCATTATTGGTGATCAATCCGGCCGAGCCTGAGGTGTTGTTTCAGGGAGTCCTTATATCTCTTTTTGGGAGCACCTCTCTTCCGAGTTCACCATAGAGTAGTATCTTTGGAGGCGGTGGTCCTCCATCCTTAGAGACGTGCCCTGTTCTCAATAGCATGGCCTCAATGCTGGTGATCCCTGCTTGCTCAAGGACAGCAACATTCGTCACATAGTCGGTCCAGTGTATATTTAGGATTGTGCGAAGATAGCGCTGATGAAAGCGTTCGAGGAGTTGCAGAAGTTGGCGATAGGTGACCCATGTTTCAGACCCATAGAGGAGAATAGGTAGTACGATAGCTCTGTACACACTGATTTTGGTGCTTTGCCTCAGGTGCTTGTTGCTTCAGACTCTTTTGTGAAGCCTTCCGAATGCATTCTATGCCTTTGCTAATCTGTGATCTATCTCTTTATCAATCTTGGCGTCTGAAGAGATCATGCTTCCCAGGTAGGTGAACTGCTGAATGGACTTAAGCACAGATGTGCCTATGCTGACGTGGGGATGGTGGTGTTCTTCCTGTGGTGCGGGCTGGTAGAGGACTTCCCTTTTCTTCAAGCTGACTTCCAGCCCAAATAGCTCTGCAGCTGTTGCAAAGCAGGATGTGAGTTGCTGCAGAGCTGCTTCTGAATGGGCGACAAGGGCAGCATCGTCAGCAAAAAGCAGCTCACGGACTAGATAGTTTAGAGTCTTAGTGCGAGCCCTCAGGCGGCTTAAGTTGAACAAGGTGCCATCAGTACAATAGTGTATATATATGCCGTCTTCTTCTTCGAGGTCTGCCGTAGCCCTTTGGAGCATCATGCTGAAGAAGATTGTAAATAGGGTTGATTCAAAAACACATCCTTGTTTCACTCCATTAGTTATGAGAAAGGGCTCTGAGAGAGCATCGCCATATCTGACTTGACCGCGGTGGCCCTCATGTAACAGGATAATCATTTTGAGGAATTTGGGGGGGCATCCTAGACGTTCCAGGATCTGCCAGACCTTTTCTGCTCGCAGTGTCGAAGGCTTTGGTGAGGTCGACAAATGTTACATAGAGTCCTTTGTTTTGTTCTCTACATTTCTCTTGCAGTTGTCCAAAGGCAAATACCATGTCTGTGGTGCTCCTGTTAGCTCTGAAGCCGCATTGGCTTTCCGGGAGAAGTTCTTCTGCAATTGCAGGAACTAATCTGTTCAGGAGTCTCCTTGCAAGGCTTTTTCTACCAATGGAGAGCAGGGTTATACCTCGATAATTTGAGCAATCGGATTTTGTTCCTTTTTTCTTATACAGGGTGATGATAACTACATCTCGGAGATCTGATGGCAGTTCACCTTTTTCCCAGCAACTCACAAGGAGCTCGTAATACATACAGGCCCGGATTACCCATAAGGCCAGGTTAGGCCATGGCCTCGGGCGGCAGGTTTTGGGGGGCAGCGGATTCGACCCCCAAAAACATAATTTTTTTCTTCAAAAAACCGCCCCCTCAGCGCTTCCCCCGCCCTCTCCCGAGAGAGTCATCACACCTCGGGGAGGTGGTGGGAGAGCACTGCGAGGGGCGGGAGGAGGGAATGGCGCCCTCCCCTCGCCTGGGCCGCCCCCTTGCAAAGGAAGGAGGTGGCGAGGAGAAGGAAGGGAAGCTCCGCCCCGCCAGCGGGCATGCATGCATGCGTACGCCCGCCCGCCAGCGGGCTTCCCTTCCTCCTCCTCCTCCTATCCGCCTCCTTCCTTTGCAAGGTGGCGGCCCAGGCAGCCAGGAGGAGGGTGGGACTTCCCTTCATCCTCCTCGCGCCTTCCTTTCGGTCGCGGGAGGAGGACGGAAGCCGCACGGCACTGCTCGTGGGGCTTCCGTCCGCTGCCTCCTCCTCCTCCCGCGACCAAAAGGCGCGAGGAAGATGAAGGGAAGTCCTGCCGTCCTCCTTGCGCCTCCTTTCGGTCACGGGAGGTGGAGGCGGCGGACGGAAGCCCCATGAGCAGTGCTGTGCAGCTTCCGTCCGCCTCCTCCTCCCGCGACCGAAAGGAAGGCGCGAGGTGGACGGAAGCCGTGGGGCGGGTGCTGTGCGGCTTCCGTCCACCTCCTCCTCCTCCCGGAAGGTGCGAGGTGGGCGGAAGCCGTGGGGTGGTGCTGCGTGGCGGAAGCTGTGGGGCTGGTGCTGTGCGGCTTCCGTCCACCTCCTCCTTGGGCCCTCCTTCCGGCGCGCGGTGGAGGAAGCCGTGGGGCTGGTGCCGCGGCCAGGGCTGCCCACGGTCGCGCAGCAGCGCCCTGGGGCAGGGCTGCTGCCACACATGGGCGTGGTGCACCCTAGGGCGTGGCTTTCTGCACCCTAGGGGCGCGGGGCCTCTCGGCCTCGGGTGGCCGAAGAGCCCAATCCGGGCCTGAATACATAATACTAATATTGTGCTGTGGTAATAATATAAGGCTTTGGTGAGGTCGACAAATGTGACATAAAGTCCTTTATTCTGCTATCTATCTATCTATCTATCTATCTATCTATCTATCTATCTATCTCCTGTCTAAAAAGCCACAGGAAACCTGTGCGCTCCTCACTGTCACCGCCTTTCCAAGATTTCAACATGGGTACAACATGAGATATTTTTACTCCTGCTTTCGCAGAAAAGGCCTCCCTGATCTAAATGGAGCGGGCGGGTATCTCCCTGGCCCTGTCCTCCAAAAGAGTCCAAATATTTAGGCCGCTTGGCTGAATCCGGACCAACAAACCCCTCCTGGCCCCGCTCACTTTAATCGGGGAGGAAAAAAGGAGGAATCCTATTGTTGGAAGTACAACTCCAGCCGGTAAAAGTGGCCGAGGAATCACAATATTGCTTCTTTTCCAAACGATGGCCAGGCCTCTCCTTGCGTCCCATTCAAAAGCAAGCCACCCCGCAACACTGTCTGTGTGTGCCCGAGAGATGCCCAGAGGGGAACTGCAACATTTTGGAACAAGTTGCAAAGCTGGAGTAAGGATTTTAAAGGCATGAGATGCATGAAGGAACTGACTGGGTTGGGTTCACTTCTCTTTCCCAACTTCCACCTCCTCTTCCTCCTTCTCTGTGCACTTCTCCTCCTCTTCCTCTCCTTCTTCCTTCACTTTTCTCTTCTCTTTCCTCCTCTTCTCCCTCTCTTTCTTCACCCACTTCTCCTCCTCTCCTTCCTTCTCTTCTTCCTCTATTTCTCCTTTTTCTTCTTCTCTTCCTCCTTCTCCGTCCGCTTCTCCTCCTCTTCCCTCCTCCTCTCCTTCTTTCTCTTCTTCCTCTACTTCTCCGTCTGCTTCTCCTCCTCTTCCTCCCCTCCTCCTCTCCTTCCTTCTCTTCTTCCTCTTCCTCCACTTCTCCTTTTTCTTCTCTTCCTCCTTCTCTGTCCACTTCTCCTCTTCCTCCCCTCCTCCTTCCTTCTCTTCTTCCTTTCTCCATTTCTCCTCTCCTTCCTTCACTCCACCCCTCTGTCCACTTCTCTTCCTCCCCTCCTCCTTCCTTCTCTTCTTCCTCTTTCTCCATTTCTCCTCTCCTTCCTTCACTCCACCCTATGTTCTTATGTTCTTCTCCTCTTTCTTCATCTACTTTTCCTCCTTCTCTGTCCACTTCTCCTCTTCCTCCCCTCCCCCGCTCCTTCCGTCTCTTCTTCCTCTATTTCTCCTCCTCTCCTTCCTTCTCTCCACCCTCTGCCTTTTCTCCTCTTCTTCCTCTCTTTCTTCATCCACTTCTCCTCTTCTTCCTTCTCTTCTTCCTGTTTCTCCACTTCTCTTCCTTCTTCTCCTCCTTCTCTGGCCACTTCTCCCCTCCCTCGCTCCTTCCTTCTCTTCTTCTTCTTCCTCTATTTCTCCTCATCTCCTTCCTTCTCTCCACCCTCTGCCTTTTCTCTTTCTTCCTCCTCTCTTTCTTCATCCACTTCTCTTCTTCTTCCTTCTCCTCTTGCTCCTTCTCTGTCCGCTTCTCTCCTTTCTCTTCTCCTTTCTCTTCCTCCACTTTTCCTCTTCTTCCTCCACTTTTCCTCTTCTTCTTCCTCCTCTTTCGTCATCTACTTCTCCTTCTCCCCTTCTTCCTTCTCTTCTTCCTCTTCCCCCACTTCTCATGTCCACTTCTCCCTCCTCATCCTCTTCCACCTTTTTTCCCTTTTGTGATGTGTGTTTAATGTATACCAGTGATGCACTCATTTTGCACACTTTTTTGAATTTCCTCCAAGCACTTCAGGGCCCAACGGGAAGCTTCCTTTTCCTCCCACCCTTCCCCAAACCCATCACTATTGGGTATCAGCACTCCCCAGTTTGGGGAGCAGAGGCACCTGAATTCAACATCACACAGCGACAAGATGTTGTTTGTGTATCTATTTGTGTATCTATTGTTTGTGTATCTGTTTGTGTATCTATTGTTTGTGTATCTGTTTGTGTATCTATTGTTTGTGTATCTGTTTTTCTTTCTATTTGTGTATCTACTGTTTGTATCTATTGTTTGTGTATCTATTTGTGTATCTATTGTTTGTGTATCTATTTGTGTATCTGTTTGTGTATGTTTGTGTATCTATTGTTTGTGTATCTCTTTGTGTATCTATTGTTTGTGTATCTGTTTTTCTATCTATTTGTGTATCTACTGTTTGTATCTATTTGTGTATCTATTGTTTGTGTATCTATTTGTCTATCTATTGTTTGTGTATCTCTTTGTGTATCTATTGTTTGTGTATCTGTTTTTCTATCTATTTGTGTATCTACTGTTTGTATCTATTTGTGTATCTGTTTGTGTATGTTTGTGTATCTATTGTTTGTGTATCTGTTTTTCTATCTATTTGTGTATCTACTGTTTGTATCTATTGTTTGTGTATCTATTTGTGTATCTATTGTTTGTGTATCTATTTGTGTATCTGTTTGTGTATGTTTGTGTATCTATTGTTTGTGTATCTCTTTGTGTATCTATTGTTTGTGTATGTTTGTGTATCTATTTGTGTATCTATTGTTTGTGTATCTATTTATTTTTCTATCTATTTGTCTATCTATTGTTTGTGTATCTCTTTGTGTATCTATTGTTTGTGTATCTGTTTTTCTATCTATTTGTATCTACTGTTTGTATCTATTTGTGTATCTATTGTTTGTGTATCTATTTGTGTATCTATTGTTTGTGTATCTATTTGTCTATCTATTGTTTGTGTATCTCTTTGTGTACCAATTGTTTGTGTATCTCTTTGTGTATCTATTGTTTGTGTATCTGTTTTCCTGTGTTGGGTGTGCTCCTTCCTCTTGCCTTCGCTTCCTCTTCCTGCCCAGTCTCATCCTGGGTCCTTGTTGTTCTTGTTGTGCTTTGCAGGATGTCAACAAGGCCCTTCGGAGCGCTGAATGGAGAGCCATGCCACCCTTGTTGTTGTTGGTCTGGGCCAAGGCGGGACCTGCGGCCTCTTGAGTGGCTTCCAAGCACGTCTCCGCCAGGCCTGCCAGACACCCCCAAGGTCAGCAGCAGCACCTCGCCAAGCAGGCGGAGGAGGAGAAGGAGGGAATGTGGGGCGGCAGTGGGGAGGGCCCCGCACCTGCCAAGGGATGCCACTCCAGCATTTGCAATGAGGATGAAAGTGTGCAGGCAGATTGCTATCGGGCCTTCGAATTGGAAAAGCAACCTCTGAGGATGCTTGCCATAGATGCAGGCGAAACGTCAGGAGAGAATGCTTCGTACTACAGAGTCATATAGCCCGAACAACCCAGTGATTCCAGCCATGAAAGCCTTAGACAACACAGAACATTATTTTCGTAATGTAAATATCTGATACGCAGGATGTATTTTCATTCACTGGAAAACATTTGGCACAAATACCCGATATGCCAAATTTGAATACTGGTGGGGTTGAGGATTGATTTTGTCATTTGGGAGTTGTAGTTGCTGGGATTTATAGTTCACCTACAATCAATGAACATTCTGAATACAACCAATGATGGAATTGATCCAAACTTGGCACACAGAACTCCCATGACGAACAGAAAATACTGGGAGGGTCTGCTGGGCATTGATATTGAGTTTGGGAATTGTAGTTCACCTATATCCAGAGTGCACTGTGGACTCAAACAATGATGGATCTGGACCAAACTTGGCACAGATACTCAATACGCCCAAATGTTTACACTGGTGAAGTTTGGGGGAAGCAGACCTTGACTTTTGGGAGTTTAGTTGCTGGGATTTATAGTTCACCTACAATCAAAGAGCTTTTTGAACACCACCAATGATGGAATTGAACCATATTTGGCACACAGAACTCCCTTGACCAACAGAAAATACTGGAAGAGTTTGGTGGGCATTGATCTTGAGTTTGGGAGTTGTAGTTCACCTATATCCAGAGAGCACTGTGGACTCAAACAATGATGGATCTGGACCAAACTTGGCACGGATACTCAATATGGTGGAGTCCGGGGAAAACAGACCTTGACATCTGGGAGTTGTAATTGCTGGGATTTATAGTTCACCTACAATCAATGAGCATTCTGAACCCCACCAATGCTAGAATTGGGCCAGACTTTCCACACAGAATTTCCATGACCAACAGAAAATACTGGAAGGGTTTGGTGGGCATTGACCTTGAGTTTGGGAGTTGTAGTCCACCTACACCCAGAGAGCACTGTGGACTCAAACAATGATAGATCCAGACCAAACTTGGCATGAATACTCAATATGCCCAAATGTGAACACTGGTGGAGTTTGGGCAAAATGGATCTTGACATTTGAGAGTTGTAGTTGCTGGGATTTACAACCAAAGAGCATTTTGAACCCCACCAACGGTTGAATTGGGCCAAACTTCCCACATGGAACCCCCATGAGCAACGGAAAATACTGTGTTTAATGGAAAATAATGGTCTTAAACGAGGGCTGGATGGCCATCTGTCGGGAGGGCTTTGATGGTGTCTTCCAGAGTGGGGTTGGCGCAAATGGCAGGAAACGTGACTCCAAGTCAATATTGGGAAGAACCTCTTTACACTAAGAGCTGTTCAATGGTGGAGCATCCTTCTCTTCAACAAGGGCTGAATGGCCATCTGTCAGGAGGGCTTTGATGGTGTCTTCCTGCCTGGCAGAATGGGGTTGGACTGGATGGCCCTTAGGGTCCCTTCCAACTCTTGGTTTCTATTGTCCTTCTCTTGAGATTTTCAAGCAGAGGCTGTATGGCCATCTGTCGGGAGGGCTTTGGTGGTGTCTTCCTGCCTAGCAGAAGGGTTTGGACTAAATGACCATCTGTCGGGAGGGCTTTGACGGTGTCTTCCTGCCTAGCAGAAGGGTTTGGACTAAATGACCATCTGTCGGGAGGGCTTTGAAGGTGTATTACTGCCTGGCAGAATGGGGTTGGACTGGATGGCCCTTAGGGTCCCTTCGAACTCTAGGTTTCTATTGTTCTTCTCTGGAGGTTTTCAAGCAGAGGCTATATGGCCATCTGTCGGGAGGGCTTTGGTGGTGTTTTCCTGCCTAGTAGAAGGGTTTGGACTAAATGACCATCTATCGGGAGGGCTTTGAAGGTGTATTACTGCCTGGCAAAATGGGGTTGGACTGGATAGCCCTTAGGGTCTCTTCCAACTCTAGGTTTCTATTGTCCTTCTCTGGAGGTTTTCAAGCAGAGGCTGTATGGCCATCTGTCGGGAGGGCTTTGGTGGTGTCTTCCTGCCTAGTAGAAGGGTTTGGACTAAATGACCATCTGTTGGGAGGGCTTTGAAGGTGTATTACTGCCTGGCAGAATGGGGTTGGACTGGATGGCCCTTAGGGTCCCTTCCAACTCTAGGTGTCTATTGTCCTTCTCTGGAGGTTTTCAAGCAGAGGCTGTATGGCCATCTGTCGGAAGGGCTTTGCTGGTGTCTTCCTGCATAGCAGAGGGGTTTGGACTAAATGGCCTTTAGGGTCTCTTCCGACTCCTGGCAAAGTCTAGCCGTGATGCCCCCTTGGGCAGGAAAAAGCTGGCACTCAACGCTCCTTGTCTTGTCCCTGTTGTTGGAGTAGCCGGCTTGCCAAAAATGCCAAGGTCACAACAATGTTGGGGGAGAGGCAGATAAAAGCAGGTTCCCACAGTCTGGTCTCCTGAATGCTCACCCAGCGGCCAAGTCCGCATCCCTCCGCCCGCTGGCACCATGCTCCACCTGCTCCTTGCGAGTGGCTTCCTCACCGGGGCCTTGCTATGGGCTGCCCCCCGGGAGACAGACTTGGACGAAGACCATCCACTGGAAACGACTGTGTTGACCCTCAATGAAAGGTAAGCAAGGGATGGGATGCAACTCAAGGCGTACAAGTGTGGCTTGGCATCCAACAGTGGTGAACCCGTGCAAAATAGTAGTGAGCTCGGGCATCCAATAAGCCCGTGAACTTGGGCCTTGATCCTCAGGTGCATCTACACTGCAGAACGGATGTAGTCCATGTGAAATGGATTTCCGATGACTCTTAAGCTTTGCAGGCCTGCATTAATGTTATTAATTATTATCACTTTGCATATATTTGACTAATAATTTTAATAATTTTTCATTTTAATTTTAATAATAATTTTATTATTTGACTAATAATTTTAATAATTATCACTTTGCATTTATATGATTAATAATTTTGAATTTTAATTTTAATAATAATTTTATTATTTTAATAATAATTTTAATAATTTTGATTTTTGATTTTAGTAATAATTTTAATAATTATCACTTTGCATTATTTGACTAATAATTTTAATAAATTTTAATCCTAACAATAATTTTATTATTTTAATAATAATATTAATAATTATTATCACTTTGCATTTATTTAACTAATAATTTTAATAATTTTTAATTTTAATCTTAATAATAATTTTAATAGTTTTAATAATTTTTAATTTTGATTTTAATAATTTTAATAATTATTATCAGTTTGCATTATTTGACTAATAATTTTAATAATGTTTAATCTTAACAATAATTTTATTATTTTAATATTAATATTAATAATTATTATCACTTTGCATTTATTTAACTAATAATTTTAATCATTTTTAATTTTAATCTTAATAATAATTTTATTATTTTAATAATAATTTTAATTATTATCACTTTGCATTTATTTGACTAATAATTTTAATAATTTTTAATTTTGATTTTAATAATAATTTTAATAATTATTATCACTGCATTTATTTGACTAATAATTTTAATAATTTTTAATTTTGATTTTAATAATAATTTTAATAATTATTATCACTTTGCATTATTTGACTAATAATTTTAATAATGTTTAATCTTAATAATTTTATTATTTTAATAATAATTTAAATAATTATCATTTTGCATTTATTTGACTAATAGTTTTAATAATTTTAATCTTAATAATAATTTTATTATTTTAATAATAATATTAATAATTATTATCACTTTGCATTTATTTAACTAATAATTTTATTATTTTAATAATAATTTTAATTATTATCACTTTGCATTATTTGACTAAGAATTTTAATAATTTTTAATCTTAATAATAATTTTATTATTTTAACAATAATTTAAGTAATTATCATTTTGCATTTATTTGACTTTTTTAAAAAAATATTTTATTATTTTCCAATTTTTTTTACCATCCATACAAACATATACACAAAAACACAGTGCCCTGTGCATGTGACCCTCCCCCCCACACAAACATCCACACCCCTCCACCCCTGCTGGGGATTGCGTCTTCTTTTTCTTCTTTTCTCTTCTGCAAGCTTTCCGGACATTTTACATTTCATTACATCTTAAACAACAACTCCAACTTATTTCTAATGGTTTGGTCCCGGGTTCTCCAAACAATATATCCTCTCACCCGATCCCATCGTCCCAACAGCTCTCGCACTTTATCCTCCTGTAATTGATTAACCCTCATTTCCATAATTTCAAATTGAATGTGTTCTACCAAGTACCGCAGCCAGTTCTCAATTGTCCATTTCGTGGAGTCCTTCCAGCCTAGAACCACCACCGCCTGGGCGCTTTCTATCATCGCTACCTTCATTTCCGGATGTTCCCCCATCTTGTTCTTTTTTACCAACACCGCCTTCTCTTTTGTGATGGTCCAATTTATATTCAATACTCTATTGATCTCCCCTTCTACCTCTTTCCAGAATTTTTGGACCACCTCACATTCCCATAATAGGTGCATATACACTCCTTTGTCTCGGCATCCGTGCCAACACCATGTACCCATATTTTGGGAAAGATAGGTCAATTGGGCCGGGGTGCGGTGCCACTTGTGCAGTATTTTCCTCCTTGTCTCCCTCACTCTTGTGTTTTTAGTCTTAGCAATCTCCCCCACTATCCTCTCCATCTCTGCTCCTGAGACCTGCAACTCCCTCTCCCACATTGTGGTTAACTCTTCTACCGTACTCCCTCCTAATGATATTAATATTTTGTAGATCCTTCCGACCTGGACCCTTTTCCCTTCCTTCTTTTCCCTGATTATCTTCTCAAATTCCGTGTCCTCTCTTTGCAAGGCCTCTCTCACCTCCCTCTGCCTAAGGCAGTCATTGTCAACCGGTGTGACGCGGCACACCACGTGCGGCACACCAGTGTGCCGCGTCACAGCACGTGGTGACTGCTTAGGCAGAGGGAGGTGAAAAGACGTCCCCCCCCGCCTTTCTTCCCCCCTCTTGCTGCTGCTGCTTGGAGGAGGAGGAGGAGGCCAAGCGGGCGGAGGCGGATCCGGGCCTACCGGGTAAAGGCGGGCTCTGAGGTCTTTGTGTGTGTGTGAGAGGAGGAGAGGGTTGGAGGAGAGGAGGGCACCCGGGCTGGGGGAGGCTTTTCTGCCTGGCCCCCGTGCCCTTCCGAAGTCGGAAAGGACGCGAGAGCCGGGCGCAAAGCTTCCCCCGCGAGCCATCGAGGCCTGCGGGAGGCTTCTCCGCCTGTCCCCCGCTCCCTTCCCAAATTGGGGACGGGCGAGGGGGCCAGGAGGAGCCCTTTCCCCATGCAGCAAGGTCCTCGCTGCCTCAGGGAGGCGTCTCCGCCTGTCCCCCGCGCCCTTGCCAAATTGGGAACCGGCGAGGGGGCCAGGAGGAGCGCTTCCTCCCAGGCAGCAAGGTCCTCGCTGCCTCAGGAGGTGTCTCCGCCTGTCCCCGCGCCCTTCCCAATTTGGGGACAGGTGTGGGGGCCAGGAGGAGCGCTTCCCCCCAGGAAACAAGGTCCTCGCTGCCTCAGGGAGGCGTCTCCACCTGTCCCCGCTCCCTTCCCAAATTGGGGACGGGTGGGGGGGCCAGGAGGAGCGCTTCCCAGGCAGCAAGGTCCTCGCTGCCTCAGGGAGCGTCTCCGCCTGTCCCCCGTCCCAAAGTGGGGACAGGCGCGGGGGCCAGGAGGAGCCCTGGCCCCAGGCAGCCAGGTCCTCGCTGCCGCAGGGAGGCGTCTCCGCCTGTCCCCCGCACCCTTCCCAAATTGGGGACAGGCGAGGGGCCAGGAGGCGCTTCCCCAGGCAGCAAGGTCCTCGCTGCCTCAGGGAGGCGTCTCCACCTGTCCCCCGCCCTTCCCAAATTGGGGACAGGCGAGGGGGCCAGGAGGAGCGCTTCCCAGGCAGCAAGGTCCTCGCTGCTTCAGGGAGGCGTCTCCGCCTGTCCCCGCTCCTTCCCAAATTGGGGACAGGCGAGGGGCCAGGAGGGCGCTTCCCCCAGGCAGCAAGGTCCTCGCTGCCTCAGGGAGCGTCTCCGCCTGTCCCCGCTCCCTTCCCAAATTGGGGACAGGCGAGGGGCCAGGAGGAGCGCTTCCCCCAGGCAGCAAGGTCTCGCTGCCTCAGGGGAGGCGTCTCCGCCTGTCCCCCGCACCCTTCCCAAATTGGGGACAGGCGAGGGGGCCAGGAGGAGCCCTTTCCCCAGGCAGCAAGGTCCTCGCTGCCTCAGGGAGGCGTCTCCGCCTGTCCCCCGCGCCCTTCCCAAATTGGGGACAGGCGAGGGGGCCAGGAGGAGCCCTTTCCCCAGGCAGCAAGGTCCTCGCTGCCTCAGGGAGGCGTCTCCGCCTGTCCCCCGCTCCCTTCCCAAATTGGGGACGGCCAGGAGATCTATGTTGTGTTCATTGAAACAGGCCCGGGTTTCACACCGAGTGTATACTTTTAAAAACATATTAACTATATGTATCACTGTGTTAGAGTGTCATTTTGTGTCATTTTGGTTGGTGGTGTGCCCCAGGATTTTGAAAATGTAAAAAGTGTGCCTCGGCTCAAAAAAGGTTAAGAAACACTGGCCTAAGGCAGTGTGTTTCAACCTTTTTTGAGCCGCGGCACATTTTTTACATTTACAAAATCCCGGGGCACACCACCAACCAAAATGACACAAAATGACACTCTAACACAGTAATACATATAGTTAATATGCTTTGAATGTATTTATACACTCAGTGTGAAACCTGGGCCTGTTTCAATGAACACAACATATATATGACTTCCTCTCACATATTTTATACATGGCTATCATGTTTCTTCTCTCAGCCTTCTCTTCTACTGGCTATACATGCCCAGCTCTTCAAGCCGCTCCTCATAGAGCTTGTTCTACAGAGCTTTGTGAAATTTCACCCTGAGTGAAACTTGCTTCCAGTTAACTATGGATGTCATGAAGCTGTTATAAACAGTTCCTTTGGGTGGGGGGGACTCTTGAAAAATCCAGTAAAATAGTAAAAAACCAAACAAAACCCAAGCGGAGAGGTTCGATTTGCTTCTTGGAAACCTGTGAGGGGGCTGCTAGGAGGGGGGGAGAGTGCCAATTTCCCAAGGCACACCTGATGATCGCTCACGGCACACTAGTGTGCCACGGCACACTGGTTGAGAAACACTGGCCTAAGGTACTACTCACATATGGCCCTGATCTGCAGCCACCGCCTTCCTCCCAGCCAATTCTCCAGCCTCTCTCTCCTGATTCGGCCCCCTTCGTCCACTAGATGCTCCAGTCTCGTCACCCCCTTCTCTCTCAATTCCCTTATTGTTCTGCTCAGGTTTTCCTCCCTCTCGGGGTTCATGATCTCCAGGGAGGCTACTTTTGAGACTCCCGGCGCCAGGGGCGGTCCGAGCTCTCCAGAGGTCCGTAGGCACTGCGCTGTGCTCCGCGGTTTCGCGCGTACGCGCAGTGCCTACGGACCTTTCTTGCCTACGGACCTCTCTCAAAAAAGGTCCGTAGGCACTGCGCATGCGCGCAAAACCGCAGAGCGCAGCGCAGCAGCACGGCGGGCGGCACGCTCTGGCGCCTCACAATGGCACCCCACCCGGAGCGTCCAAGATGGTGCTCTACGCGGCCACGTAGGCCGCGTAATGGCAAAGACCGCCCCTGCCCGGCGCTATCTTCCTTTGCCAAGATCTCCACACTCCCACCGTGGCCCTCATTGGTCCCATCAATTTCTCCACCTCCCTTTTTTCCCGTCTCCTAAATATCAGTTCCTCTCTTCCCAATGCGTTCGCTTCTTTTTCCAGTGCTACCCATCTCTTGTCGTCCTCCTGCAGCTCCATCAGTCTCTCGATTTGAAAGGCATCTCTGTATAGTTCTAGGCTAGGGATTCCCCATCCTCCTTCTGTTTCGTTTGCTATCCTCCATTTTTTCCTTATCCTTGGTTTCTTTCCTCCCTCCACCCAATAATTCAATTTCCTATCCCATTCTTTTATCTTTTTCCCCGGGAGGACCCCTGGCAAGGCCTGGGCTAGGTATAAAATTTTTGGCAAGATCATCATTTTAATTGCTCTTATTTTTGCCATTCTCCTCAAACTTTTCTGTTTCCAGCCTTTATTTTAATAATTAATTTTTAATAATAATTTTAATAATTGTCATAACTGCATTTATTTGACCTATACTTGAATTTACACCTATGGCTTATCCCTCTTGTGGATTTGGGGATATACCTTTGCATTGCAACACATGCATAATAAAATAGTGTGTTGTTGAAGGGTTTTTATCATTTGTATCATTTTATCGTGTCCGTTTGGCCTGCCCACCCTATTCCTTGAGTGTGAATTTCCTGTATTTTACTTATTATTGTAATTGTAATTTATTTTATTTATTTATTCATTATTTCTGATTTATTTTGTTCTGTATTTTGTATTTCACTGGGTTGTGTTGTATTTTAGAAGGGCTTGGCCTCATGTTAGCCGTCCCGAGACCCCATTGGGGAGATGGTGGCGGGGTATAAATAAAGATTATTATTATTATTATTATTATTTTCCTGGCCAGAGTCACTGGGTTGCTGTGAGTTTTCCAGACTGTCTGGCCATATACAGGAAGCATTCTCTCCTGACCTTTCGACAATATCTATGGCAGGCATCCTCAGAGGTTGTGGAAAGTCCAGGGTGGGACATCCGTCAGGAAGCAGCCAGGCTTTGAAGCTGCAAGGTTATTCAATGCTAATCAAGGTGGCAAATTGCAACAGCCACACTTCTCCCACCCTGGACATTATTCCACAGATATATAAACCCCACTTGCCTAGTTTCCAACAGACCTCACAACTTCGAAGGATGCCTGCCATAGATGTGGGTGAAACGTCACCAGAGAATGCTTCTGGAACATGGCTAGACAGCCCGGAAAACCCACAGCAACCCAGTGATTCTGGCCATGAAAGCATTCAATATAATAATAAAAATAAATAATAAAAATAATAATGATAATAGTAATGCAGTATAGTGCATTATAGCAATATATAACACTAATATTGGGCTATGCTAATAATATAATAGCTTGTATATACATATAATATTGATAATATTATGATGCAATTAAATATAATTATAATACAATGTAATCATCATCATCTTGTAATATAGTAATACTAATAAATAAAATGACTACTGATAATATATCACAATATTTTATAGCTTGTATATACATATAATATTGATAATATTATAATACAACATAATAATAATCATCTTGTAATATAGTAATACTAATAAATTACATAAAATGACTACTGATAATATATCACAATATATTATAATAGCTTGTATATACCTATACTATTGATAATATTATGATGCAATAAAATATAATTATAATACAATATTATAATAATAATCTTGTACTATAGTAATACAAATAAATTAAATGACTGCTGATAATATTTCACAATATATTATAATAGCTTGAATATACATATATTGATAATTTTATGATGCAAAAAATATAATTATAATACAATACAGTAATCATCATCTTGTAATATAGTAATATTAATAAATTAATTGAGATGTATACTGATAATATATCACAATATATAATGAGATACTGCTTTATTATTGGAGCCCACAGCACTAACGTTGTTTACCAGAGAACACCAAAGACCTTGTACAGCTCCACAAGGGTCATCCATTCCAACCCCATTCTGCCATGTAGGGGGACACAATGAAATCACTCCCGACAGATGGTCATCCAGACTTTGCTTTCAGAACCTCCAGGGAAGAAGACTCCGCCACTTTCCAAGGCAGCATAATCCACTGTAAACAGCTCATTGAGCCACCGAAAGGCTGAGAAAGGCAGTATACAAATATAGTAAACTAGCTGTACCCGGCACGCGTTGCTGTGCCCTATTTAGGAGATGTGAGAAAGTCTGAGTATGTAAGGGTTGGAATTGTTGTTAGTTATGGCGTTGTTGGGGCCATGGCTGTGTCGTTGTGGGTTGTTCTGGTGGGTGGGATGTTGAAGTCCTGGGGAGTTGTCGGTGTGTGGTGTTGCTGGCATTCTGCAGAGCTTGTGGATATACAATGTTTTTGTCTTTCCGTCTGCTGTGTTGATGTAGAGGTTGATGCTTGTGTGGTGGGGTACTTTGGAAGTGAGTGGAGGTACTTGAAATCCCATTATCCATGGTGTGTCCTCCTCTGAACTGCAGTCAGATGGAGTGTGGGTCATGGGGGGCATTGTGTGCCAAGTTTGGTCTTTATCGGTCTTGGTTCTGTGGGCCAATGGTCTGTGGGAATTGTGAAGTAGTACAAATCCCATTATCCATGGAGGTACTTCAAGTCCCATAATCCATGGTTCACCCTCCTCCAAACTGCAGTAGAATGTAGCGTGGGTCATAGGGGCTCTGTGTGCCAAGGTAGGTTACTGTAAATTCAGGCCATACACAATGTCCCATGAACTGAGGCCTAGTCAGGAACAGCAAGTTAATGAAGCCTTACTGTCAATTCAGGCCATACACAATGTGCAATGAGCAGAGGCGTAGTCGGGAGAATCAAGTTAATGAAGCCTTACTGTCAATTCAGAGCATAAACAGCATTCCATTAAGTGAGGCCTAGTCAGGGAAATTAAGTTAATGAAGCCTTACTGTCCATTTTGGGCGTGGTCTGTGATTTTCTGTGGGAAGTGAATTGGGGGTTTGTGTTTGTGCCTCAGCCCTTTGCCTTATCCTCCTCTGACAGTTTATTATGGGTCGGAATGTTCATGTTGGCTGGCCAGTACAGGAGTTATGCAAATCCGCCCTTATTGGCAGCCAATCATGTTGTCAGAATGTAGAGGCTGGGAGAGTCGTTGGCAGCCCCGGAGGATGCTGGGAAATGTAGGTTTTTTTTACTCATTGTTTTGGGGGCCTTTTAGGTTTTGGGTGGGAAAGTTTCTTTGCTACAAACGTACCTTACTTGAGGCCTATTTCTGTTGGCAAGTTTGGTGTTTCTGCGTTGTAAGGTTTCTCTGTTTGGGACTGTCGTTCCATGACGATTCTTCCTTTATATATATAGATAAATAATAATAATAATTATTATTATTACTGGACTAGACACAGGGTTATTATTCCCAAAGATAGTGGGTCTATGACTTCCCTACATGTCAACACTATCCTCCTATTGATGCAGCCTAGAATCGCATTGGATTTTTTTGCCGCCGCATCACATTGTTGGTATTGGCATTTTTCGGAACTGAGCGTTGTTTTGTCTCCTTTGTCCAGCTGCAGGGAGCAGGTCCTCCAGCGCATCGGTCAGTCTCTTCTCCGTTTGCTCCACTTGGATCGAGCCCCTCGGTTCCCGGCTGAGACGGCAGTCCAGTTGCGGCAAAATTGGGCAAAGGAAGTGGCCGAAGTCCCAGCACTATCTGCAGCAGAGAATATCAGTGAGTACCCTTTATAAGCCGAGGCTGGATGGCCATCTGTCGGGGGTGCTTTGATTGTGCTTTTCCTGCCTGGCAGAAGGCGGTTGGACTGGATGGCCCTTGGCGTTATCAAAGGCTTTCACGGCCGGAATTACTGGGTTGCTGTGAGTTTTCCGGGCTGTCTGGCCATGTTCCAGCAGCATTCTCTCCTGACGTTTCACCCACATCTATGGCAGGCATCCTCAGAGGTCGTGACCTCTGCCATGGGTGTGGGCAAAACGTCAGGAACATGGCCATACAGCCTGGAAAACATACAGCGACCCAACTGCCTTAGTGCTTGGGATATATTATAATAATAGCACTATGTAACACAATTTTTGTTCCCGGGTTATCAATGTCATTTCCTAATTGGTTCTATCACAAAAACATGGGGAAAGTTTATTAAACTGCAAAAACTTTGTTTTGGCGGGACATCTTGCGGCACAATTGTCTCTATATATTTTATATTATATGTAATATTACTAGTAATATTACAATATAATGGTATAGTACAATATAGTAATATATAATACTGATATCGTGCTATGCTAATAATATAATATATTGTATGTATGTATATCTTGTAAGCCGCTTGTGTCGACAATAATAATAATCTATATATATAAAAAGGGTCCTGTCGTTGTGAGACCCTTAAAAACAAAAAAACTCTGAGTCTACTAATAATATTACATTAATAATAATATATTATAATATTATTAATAATATTTACTAATAATATTACAGTATAATGTTATAGTACAAAGTAATATATAATATTAATATTGTGCTATGGCAATAATATAATATATTGTATTTACATTAATAATATTAATATTATTAATAATAAGATATATAATATTATTCTTATAATACAAAATAATATTTAATTAATATATACAGTATAATGTTATAGTACAAGGTAATACATAATATTAATATTGTGCTATGGCAATAATATAATAATTGTATACATTAATTGTATTTATTATTAATAATATTATTAATAATAAGATATATAATATTATTCTTATAATATTATTAATAATATTTACTAATAATATTATATAATCTTATTATTACATAATATTAATATTGTAATATTAATAATATAATATATTGTATTTACATTAATAATATTATTAATAATAAGATATATAATATTATTCTTATAATATTATTAATAATATTTACTAATAATATTACAGTATAATGTTATAGTACAAGGTAATACATAATATTAAATATTATTAATAATATATTTATTTACATTAATAATATTAATAATATTATTAATAATAAGATATACAATATTATTCTTATAATATTATTAATAATATTTACTATTAATATTACAGTATAATGTTATAGTACAAGGTAATTATAATGGTATATTAATATCAGATGTATGTATGGCAATAATATAATTTACGCTTTGACTTTTTAACTGTTTTAAATGGCTTTGTTAATTTTAAGATATTATAATATTATTCTTATCCTGTACTTTTGATTATTAGGAGGGGAATATTTAAATAAATAAATAAATAAATAAATAAATAAATAAATAAATAAATAAATAAATAAATTAGTATTAATATTGTGCTATGGCAATAATATAATATATTGTATTTACATTTTACTTGTAAGCCCTTCGGGGTGAGAAGGTCGGCATATCAATGCCGTAAATAAATAAATAAATAAATAAATAAATAAATAAATAAAGTCAATTAATATCTCATAGAGTCTCAATCAATTCAACCTATGTGTTGTCAAAGGCTTTCATAGCCGGAATCACTGAGTTGCTGAGAATTTCCCGGCTTGTCTGGCCATGTTTGAGAAGCATTCTCTCCTGACGTTTAGCCCACACCTATGGCAGGCATCCTCAGAGGTTGTGAGGTCTGTTGGAAACTTGGCAAGTGGGGTTGATATATCGGTAGAATGATGTCCAGGGTGGGAGAAAGAACTGTGTCTGTCGGAGGCAAGTGTAAATGTTGCCATTGGCCATCTTGATTAGCATTGAATAACGTTGCAGCTTCAAAGCCTGGCTGCTTCCTGCCTGGGAGAATACTTTGTTGGGGGGGGGGGGGTGTTAGCTTGCCCTAGTTGTTTCCTGACTGTTTTCTGAATGTTCTTCTTTATTTACTGTCCTAGTTTTAGAGTTTTTTAAAATCCTGGTAGCCAGATTTTGTTCATTGCGACGGTTTCCTCCTTTCTGTTGACATTGTCCACATGCTTCTTGTGGATCTCAATGGCTTCTCTGTGTAGTCTGACATGGTGGTTGTGAGCGTGGTCCAGCATGTGTTCTCAGTATCTGTGTTCTCAAATAATATGCCGTGTCCAGGTTGGTTCATCAAGTGCTTTGCTATGGCTGGCTTCTCTGGCTGAATTAGTCTGCAGTGCCTTTCATGTTCCTTGATTCGTGTTTGGGTGTCGCCAACAACAGATTGCCCCAGGCAGGAAGCAGACGGGGTTACACTTCCTCTGAAGGCGCAGGTTCGCAACTTGGGAGTGATCCTGGACTCATCGCTGAGCCTGGAACCCCAGGTTTCGGCGGTGACCAGGGAGCTTTTGCATAGTTAAAACTTGTGCACCAGCTCCGCCGGTACCTTGGGAAGTGTGACTTGGCCACGGTGGTCCACACTCTGGTTACATCCCGTCTAGACTACTGCAACGCGCTCTACGTGGGGCTGCCTTTGAAGACTGTTCGGAAGCTTCAAATGGTCCAACGTGTGGCAGCCAGGTTACTAATAGGAGCGGCCCTGAGGAAGCACACTACTCCTCTGTTGTGTCAGCTGCACTGGCTGCCAGTCTGCTACCGGGCACAATTCAAAGTACTGTCTTTAGCCTATAAAGCCCTAAACGGTTCAGGCCCAGCTTACCTGTCCGAACGCATCTCCTCCTATGAACTTAAGATCATCTGGGGATGGCCTGTTCTCAGTCCCGCCTGTCTCCAAATGTGATTGGCAGAGACAAAGGACAGGGCCTTCTCAGTGGTGGCCCCTCAGCTATGGAACTCCCTCCCCAGGGGTCTTAGATCACGCACCCCCCTGACTTTCCATAAAAAGGCAAAAACTTGGGTCTTTGAGCAAGCTTTTGAGACTGCAGCGGAATAGATAGCTTGAAACCATGAAAGACCTGTTCCTCTGGACAAGAACATGGAATGCCTCCTTGTGACATACAGATGATGTGATTGGCAGATGTTTGAACAGGATGATTATATATTTTAATGGTTTTTATCTATGTTTATATTTATTTATTATTCGTATTTATATATTGTTATGTTGATTGTTTTTAAACTGCAGTTTATGAATGCTTGGCATCGAATTGTGCCAACCTGTAGCCCGCCTTGAGTCGCCATATGGATGAGAAAGGCGGGATATACATATCGCAAATAAATAATACAATATAATCCCCGTTTGCCTAGTTTCCAACAGACCTCAAAACCTCTGATGTACCTAGAAATGAATAACATGAATCTGCTGTAAATAGACATTGTATAATATTGTGTTGATAATGATAAAATAATAAAAATATTAAAAAAAAACAAAAAAAACCTCTGTGGATGCCTGCCATAGATATATCCTATCTCCGTCCACGTCCAGTGTTTATTTATTGTTTAAAAATTAATATATGACATCTGGTCTGGCCACGACGGTTTTAAACTTTCTGTATTTACTGTTTATATGTGTTTTATTGATTGTATTGTTTTATTTGCTGCTGTGTTGTTGTTTTTTTTATTGCTGTGTTGTTGGACTTGACCGCATGTAAGCCTTCTGGGAGATGAGGCATGCGTCAGCTCCCCCTGGTGGCCAGAGTTTGTCTCTGTTCGTCTATATGTGTGTATATGGAAAACGGCAGGGATTGTCTGCTAAGTATGTGTACCTGTAATCCACTCTGAGTCCCCTTCCGGGTGAGAAGAGCGGAATATAAACAAAGTAAATAAATAAATAAATAAATGGTGGTGGGGTATAAGTAAAGAATAATAATAATAATAATAATAATAATATGGGCGAAACATCAGGAGGAACATGGTAAGGCAGCACAAAAAAACTCACCGCAACCCGAGTGTAAATTAATTTGGTATCTGTTTGTTTATTTGTTTTTCCACAACAGATATTTCATCCAATGAGACCTTGCTGATCCGAAGAGGGAGCTGCACCCAGATCTCCCATCATGTCACATTGACTGGTAAAAAAAAAAAAAGGCACAGAGACAACACAACACTCACATTTACATGCATTACCTTGAATACAAGCTTTGTGTTAACACAACAACAACACATGCATTTATCTGAAGCACCGGGAATGTGGTGCAGCTGGCTAAGTGTCAGCTGCATACGATCTCTCTGACCAGTAGGTCATGAGTTCGAGGCCTGCCCGGGTCGAGGTGGGTGCTCGACCTTTGCAGCCCGAAAGACAGTTGCATCTGTCAAGTAGGAGATGAAGGTACCACATTAAGTGAGGAGGCAAATTTTGACTGAATTATGAGGCCATTAAAGAACTCAGGGAACGTTGAGGAATGCGGAAAAATAAACAAGGGAAAGCTGAGAGATGAGGAGTGTGTCAGCACCCCCTGGTGGCCAGAGTTTGCCTCTGTTCGTCTATATGTGTGTATGTGGAAATGGCAGGGATTGTCTGCTAAGTATGTGTACTTGTAATCCACTCTGAGTCCCCTTCGGGGTGAGAAGAGTGGAATATAAATAAAGTGTATTATTATTATTAATAATATAGGCTTGTGTCGACAATAATAATAATAATATCTAAAAGTGGAAAAATGTATATATGTTAGTTCCACAAAGACTTCTACGTGGCTTGATGGATCTGGACCAAGCTTGGTATATATACTTTGCAATATCCAAATTTAAATAATGATGATGGAGTTTCAGCTATGAGATCCATTTGGGAACAAGGCCCCAAAAAGAAATATATTATTTGTATGTCTGCAGCGCTCAGTTGCTACCACAAGGTGGCAGTAGATAGACGCATATGCAAATAGAAATGGGAGAGATGACCAATGAAAGAAGGCTACAGCGTTGCCATGGAGACACCCCAGTAGGTGTTGCCATGGAGACGTTGTTAGGGATGCTTCCTTAGGGTACCAGACAATGATGGAAGTGAGCTGGAGAAACCCCATTCTGACAATGTAGGCACAATCAAAGCCTTCCCGGCAGAGAGCCATCCAGCCTCTGCTTAAAAACATCCAGAGAAGGAGACTCCACCAGGCAGTCAATAATAATAATAATGATAATAATAATAATGTATATTATTATTCTAAATTCAGTACAGTGAGAAGGGACTCCAAGGACCATCCATTCCATCCCAGTTCTGCTATGCATAAAGACAGCTTATTCCGCTACTATCAGGAAGTTCTTCCTAATGTTTAGGTGGAATCTCGGTGACGTTTCAGCGTGCCCTAGTCTTGGATCTTGTCTCTCTTGGAAAGTGTTTCCACCTTGATATTGATATGTATTTCTGGGCTTGGCCTCATGCAAGCCTTCCCGAGCCCCTTTTGGGAAGATGCTGGCGGAGTACAAATAAAGATTATTATTATTATTATTATTAGCTTGGGGATCCGGCAATGCCCGGATTATTTGAGAAAGGCATTGTGTGCCAAGGTTGGTCTTTGGTACTTCAAGTCCCATCATCCACGGTCCACCTCCAATCTGCAGTAGAAGATAGAATGGGCCATGGGGGTTCTGTGTGTCACGTTTGGTCTTGATCATTCATTGGATGAGGGTTGCAGTATTCTCGGAAGGTGAGTGACGGTACTTCAAGTCCCATCATCTGTGGTCCATCCTCCTTGAAACAGCACCAGGGTGTGGAGTGGGTCAAGGGGGCTCTGTGTGCCAATTTTGGTCTGTTTTGGTCATTGGATGAGGGTCACGTTGTTTTCAGGAAGTGAGTGAAGGTACTGCAAGTCCCATCATCCATGGTCCATCCTCCTTCAAACTGCAGCAGGATGTAGAGTGGGTCATGGGGGCTCTGTGTACCAAGTTTGGGCCTGGTCTGTGATTTGTAGGGGCTACAATGTTCTGTGGGAAGTGAATCGGGTGAAGGTATTGTAAATCCCATCATATGTGGGCCATCCTACAATAAACCGCACCAGGTTGTGAAGTGGGCCATTGGGCCCCTGTGTGCCAAGTTTGGTCCTGATCCGTCATTACTGTGGGCCGCAGTGACTGACTGCCTGAGGCCTTTCCTTTTCCCTCTGCGTCACCTTAGAACAGGGGTGGGCAAACCATGGCCCGGGGGCCGGATGTGGCCTTTGGTTGATTCTATCCGGCCCTCCTAAGGGCCCCGGCAGTCAGGCAGGTAGGCTCACTCGCCCCGCCCGTTCGCCGCTTTATAATGTTATATTATATTATAATTTCAATATATTATGTCTATATATATATATACTATAATATAATAATTATGATATTAATACTAATAATATATGAATATTTCTTGATATATTAATATGTTAATATTAATGATGTGTAATATATAGTAAATATAGTAAGTGAATAAATAAATAAATAATGTAGATTAGCATGTAGTTCCGCCTTTAGGTGCGGCCCTCCATATTATTTTTTGGCTCTCGTGTGGCCCCTTGGAAAAAATAATTGCCCACCCCTGCCTTAGAATGTTGGCAACCAATCCCCTCTGTCTGGTGCCTTAGAATGTTGGAGTTCTGAGGCTGGCCAATCAGAGTCCTTTATGCAAATAATCCCACAGTGGCAACCAATCGAAACGCTGCCACATATTCCTCCGCACCTCCGCCTGCAAACACTGACTTTTATTATATACATAGATAGATAGATAGATAGATAGATAATTATCTCTCTGTGTTTCCTTTCCTTGCAGATCTTGGCTGGCAGAGCTGGGTCCTGCACCCTGCTTCCTTCTTCTTCACCGAATGCCTGGGCTGCCCTTGCCGCCGAAGGGAATACGGGCCGGATCTGGACCGTTGGGTTCAAGAATGCACTCCAGAGCCACCAAATCTTCCAAAGGACAGAGACGTAAAGCAGGTAAATCATAGTCATAGAATCCTAGAGTTGGAAGAGACTTCGTCAACCATCCAGTCCAACCCCATTCTGCCAAGAAGCTGGAAAAAATACACTCAAAACACCCCCGACAGATGGCCATCCAGCCTTTGATTAAAAGCTTCCAAAGAAGGAGCCTCCACCACACTCTGGGGCAGAGAGTTCCACAGCTGAACAGCTCTGACAGTGAGGAAGTTCTTCCTCATGTTCAGGTGGAATCTCCTTTCTTGTAGTTTGAAGCCATTGTTCCATTGCGCTACTTAATCCCTGCAGCCCACGCTAGCCTCCAGGGCAGCAGAAAACAAGCTTGCTCCCTCCCCTCCCTATGACTTCCTCTCTCGAATTATGGAGCCAGTATATATACATGGCGGCCCTCAGGTCATGTCTCCTCTCAGGCCCTTGTCTTCTTCAGGCTAAACATGCCCAGTCTCTCAGCCTTGTCTTCTCCTGCCCAGCTCTTTAAGCCGCTCCTCATAGGGCTTGTTCTCCAGACCCTTGATCATTTTAGTCGCCCTCCTCTGGACACATTCCAACTTGTCAACACCTCTCTTCAGTTGTGGTGCCCAGAATTGGACACAATATTCCAAGTATGGTCTGACCAAGGCAGAATACAGCATGGGTAGCATGACTTCCCTGGGTGTAGCCCAGGGGTTGGGAACCTATGGCTCGCGAGCCAGGTGTGGCTCTTTTGATGATTGCATCTGGCTCGCTTTTGAGAGGCTACGGTGTCTACAGGAGGACAAAATACCTCACTTCTCAAAGATGACAAGAGGAGAGCATGAGAGGGGGATGCTGTAGGGAGCTGGGTTTCCGGCGCATCCGGCTCTCAGCGCACATGCACAGAGCGGCCTTTGTCTCACTGAGTGAACTGAGGCGATGTTGTCGGCAAGCAAGAAAGTGGTGGAGGCGGCCCCGGCGGGGGAGGCAGCGGAGATGGGTTCCCCCGAGGCCCCCCTCACGGCCCCCGCTGCGGCTCTTCCCTTTGCCCCACCTCAGACCGCTCTAGGCTCTCTGGGCGGCACAGAGGTCTCAGAATGAGTGCCTCGCAAAAAGGAACCTGCCCGGTCCTCGCCACCTGGGGCCCTCTCTGAAGCAGCGCCCACCAGACCTGCCACAGGAACGGGGCCCTGGCCTGGGCCCTGAGAGCGCCAGCATCGCCGAGACCCCTAAAGGTCGCTGGACCAGTCGCTGGAAGCGGGCCAAGGTTTTATTTATTTGTTTATCATATCAGAAGCGAACCAAGGGTACATTTGTATTGTATTTTGTTAAAGAAACAAACCCCACAGCGTTTGAAAACTTGGCATTACATTAAACTAGCCGCCCCCTGACACGTGTTGTACGTATAGACTCACATTGAGTTGAATTCAGTCTTAAAATATATAATATATATTATATGGCTCTCACTGAAATACATTTCCAAATATTTTGCTTTCATGGCTCTCTGAGTCAAAAAGGTTCCCGACCTCTGGTACAATATGTTGTATATACATTGATACAATATAATACTAATGAGCAAAGATGGCGACCGCTGTGGAGCTCCCTTTGGGTGAGCTCCGGCATGGCCTCTTTGATTTCTCTGATACATCAGGCCGATCCCACCATTCCCTCCTCGAGGAGACGGCAGTCGATCGCCAGACCCAGGGGGTCACCTTTGGAGACCCACAGACACTGGAGAGTGTAATCTGGCTGGGAAAAGCATCAGAACTACCGAGGAGGACACCCATGACGCCCAAGACGTCCAGGAATGGCTGGGTTGTACGACCGGTAACGGCTTCAGGTGCGCACTTCTTGAGAAGGTTTGGTAGGAGATCGCTGGGCAAAAGTTTGCCCCCACCATCCCTAACGACCCCCTTGAAGGCAGAGCAGCCTGCTGGCTCGGGAACCCAGTCCCCTGAGATGCGTGGAGCCCCACGGAGCAGCTCCCCACGGAGGCCACGACGAGGGAGTCAGGACTCCATCGTCGACCAACCTGATTCCCATGCCTATACAGAATTGCTTGCAGAATACACCAAGCTCATGGACCATGTCAGGGAATTTGGCAACAGATTTGGTGGCCTGCTAGAGACATTAGGGATCCCTACAGCGCAGTTCCCGATCCTGAACCTGGGTCCAAACAGTCTGGTTGATCCCCCACGAGCCCTTCCCGCTGATCAAGAGTTCGCATGGGACCAGTCGTGGGACTTTCCCTCCAGTTCCCTGGAGGTCGATCGAGAACTACTGGCCCCAAAACCGAGGATCGGCCAACAATTACCCCGAGACCTACTCCGGCTACTGGGGGCACACTAGCCGTCGCGGAGGATGAGGTCCCCACGACGACATTGAGCGCTGATGTCTACGACAACCCCCAGTTCACCCCCACTGAGGTTCCATCTGGAAACCCCGAGGACTCACTGTCGACTCACGGAGGTCCGCCAGCCCTGGCAGGTACGTTGTATGTTGAGTTCGACATCGATGCCATCCTGGCCCCCCCTCGAGATGCTTCCAGGCGTCGGCATCGCGCTGGGAGAAGTTGGGGGAGCATTCTGGAGGAGGCGAGGCCCAACATGGCGGGTGTCCTTGATGATGCCCAGCCACTCCATGTGCTGGGACCCGGGGAAGAAGCAGCACCTGGAAGCAGTAGCTTGCCGGATGCCCCGGAAGTCCCGCCCCCGGAGGACTCTATCCTGGATGATGCCCAGCCACTCCATGTGCCGGGTCCTGGTGAAGAAGCAGCACCCGGAAGGAGTAACCCGCCGGAAGCCCCGGAAGTCCCGCCTTTGGAGGACTCTATCTTTAAGAACGACCCGGTCAGGGGGAAGCGTGGCCCCCGGAAGAGGAGGAGGCGACGCCGGAAGCGGAAGGAAGGCGAGCACCCCATCCCCCGCACTCCGGACCGGAGAACAGGCCCACCCCCCTGCCGGAGAGTCCGAAAGGACCGGGGCCATAGAGCCAACACCTGTGTTGGCTCTCCAGTAGATGGACGTTCAACTACGAGAGCGGCAAGACCTCGGAAGACGTTCTTAACCAGGACGTTCTGGAGCTCCTGCTATAGGCAGTCGCAGCTCCAAAGGACCTGCCAGCCTCTCATGAAAAATAAAATATTGTGATATTATAATTGCATATTTGTTTTACATGCAACGTTGCTAATTATATTGCGATATAATATAGTATAATATGAGTATGGTATAATATATTATGTATACATTGATACAATATACTAATGATATTAGTATTGTATAATTAGTATAATTGTATATTGTTTTACATGCAATATTGCTAATGATATTGCGATATAATATAGTAGGAGTATGGTATAATATATTATATATACATTGATACAATATAATACTAGTAATGATAGTGATATTATAATAGTATATTGTTTTACATGCAATATTGCTAATGATATTGCGATATAATATACAGTAGTATAATATAAGTATGGTATAATATATTATATATACATTGATACAATATAATACTACTAATGATATTGTGGTATTATAATTTTATATTTGTTTTAAATGCTAATGATATTGCGATATAATGTTATAGTAGCGCAATGTGATGTGTAGTACTGATATTGTGCTATGGCGGTAATGTAGTTTGTTGTATTTCCAGTTTGCTGTGAGCCACTCTTGAGCCCCCTTCGGGGTTGAGAAGGGCGGCGTATAAACACCGTGAAATAAATAAAATCAAAAATTAAATATTTTCCCTTTTCTCCGCAGAGACGCTGCTGCCGGCTCCACTGGACCTGGCTCTCCTTCGTCTTCCTCACCGAGGAAGGCTCCTTGACGGTGCAGCGGATCCGCCTGGCGAGGGACTGCCTTTGTCGACCCTGAAACGCGACCTCCGCCCCGATCCCGGAGTGGGGCCCACAGGAGACCCCTCTCCCCACATTGCAAGGACATACACTTTGGAAAGGAAGCATCCTCAGAGGGTGGCACGAGGGCAGAGGAGCAGAATCCACGTCTTCCAGGGACTTGGACCAAGCAGGAAGGAAGTCCACGTTGGCACCGGACCGGACGAAAGCCGAGTCCGCACGACAATTTCAACCAGTTCGGGGGGGAAATCCTAAAAATCGTTAACTTCCCCAAAAAGGACTGCGCAATGCATACTTTTGTCACATTGCAATTCCAATCCCTGGATGTTTTTTTTAAAGCAGAGGTTGGATGGCCATCTGTCGGGAGGGCTTCGATTGTGTCCTAATGCACGTTTATCATCAGACGGGGACGATGGGAGTCGCAGCCTGGCACAGAACCGTCGTTGAAAAGAGACCCCCAAGGGGCATCCAGTCCAACCCAGTTCTGACATCAGGAAGACTCTCAAAGCCCTCCCGACAGATGGCCAGCCAGCCTCTGCTTAAAGACATCCAGAAGTGGCAGCATATTCCATTGCCATATATATATATATATATATATTTTCCGCATTGCTAACCCCTTCCCAACGCTTTCCTTAATATACGAGGCTAACCTAATTCATACGCCGCTTGCCGATATTTTTCATTAGCCCTTTGCCTTTAATGACAGGGAAAAAAACCAAATATATTCTGAACGCTATGGGAGGCACCATATGCTATGGGAGGCCCTCCCGACAGATGGCCATCCAGCCCCTGCTTAATAGCCTCCAGGGAAGGAGACTATAGTACAATACAGTGGGAAGGGGCCCCGAGGGCCATCTGTTCCATAGCCTGGAGGCACCCAGTCCCGACAGATGGCCATCCAGCCCCTTGCTTAATAGCCTCCAGTAAAGGACTCTTTCAGGCAGTCTGTAGTACAATACAGTGGGAAGGGACCCCGAGGGCCATCCGTTCCATCAGGCCCGGATTAACACATTTTTGCGCCCTAGGCCACACTTTGGAATTACGCCCCCCCCCCCCACTACCGGTACTGAAAATTGTTGTTTGGGATCCGGAAAGGGAGGGTAGGACCCAAGCCGTGCCTGCCTTTCCTTCCTTCCTTCCTCGCCCGGGGCCTTGGGGGCCGTGGCGAGGTGGCCATCTGCCGGGGCTGATTAGGATCCACACGCCCCAGGGAGGGAGAGTAGTGGGGAGAGGCCTGGGGGGCCTTCCTTCCTTCCTCGCCCGGGGGATTGGGGGCCGTGGCAGGGTGGCCATCTGCTGGGGCTGATTAGGATCTCCGCGATCCAGGGAGGGAGAGTAGTGGGGAGAGGCCTGGGGGGCTTCCTTCCTTCGCCCGGGGATTGGGGCCGTGGGTGGCCATCTGCTGGGGCTGATTAAGATCCAGGGAGGGAGAGTAGTGGGAGAGGCCTGGGGGCCTTCCTTCTCCGGGCTCCTGAAGATTCAGGTCTCCGTCTCCTTCAGGGCCGCTGCTCCTCCTCGGTTGCAATCCGTGGCTCAGATAAAACCCGTCTCCGTGGACTTCCGCCTCCAAGCAGGCCCTCGCCTTCCTATTGGCTGAATCCGTGGAGCCACGCCCACCCGGGAGGGAGGGAGGCTCCCCGATTGGCCGGCTGCCGCTCGATGGGTGTCACAAGGCGGGAGGCGGGGCCAGGAAGCAAGCTCGGAGGACTCACTCCTGGCCCTGCCCACTCCCCGCCTCACAGGGAGGGAGGGAAGGAGTGACCTCACCCTGGGAGGCAACGGAGCAAACAAGGAAGGCGAGCCTGGCGGAGGAGGAGGAAGTGATGTCACCCTGGGAGGCCCCGCCCCCGGCTGAGTAGCAGGGAGGGAGGGAGGGAAGCCGCTGCTGCTGCTGCTCGCCCTGTGTGTCCTGACTTGAGACCAGGCTCGGCCCTCCCTCCCTCCCTCCCTCCGGGGCCTTTGTGCTTCAACTCCCGCCATTCCCAAGGGCTGGCCACGGAAAGGGGGGGGGGTTGGTCCGTGATTTGCGCCCCCCCTCAGCTTGCGGCCCTAGGCCATGGCCTAGGTTGGCCTTATGGGTTATCCGGGCCTGCGTTCCATCCCCATTCTGCTATGCATGGAGGCACCATCAGAGCCTTCTCGACAGATGGTCATCCGGCCCGTTTAACAACCTCCAGAAACTTGATTTGTTCTTAGTCAACTGAACAAGGAAGGACTGGGCGTATTTTGTATTTTTAACATTGCTGTACAGAAAAACCACGCAGACGTTTCAATAAAAAAAAAAGGCACTGGTTATATTTTACTATTATCTGACGTCTTAATGGGTTTTCTTTTTTCCCCTGGGTGGGAAATGAATGGAAATCGGGCGCAGAATGTGTATCTTCCATTTGCAGTCAATAGTGGTGAGGTCCAGAGTGCTCTTTGATTGCAGGTGAACTATAAATCCCAGTACCTACAATGGCTGTAAATCAAGGTGATTTCCCCCCAATTCCCCCCAAAGTATTTTCCTTTGGTCATGGGGAGTGCTGTGGGCCAAGCAAACTCCAGGGCCATCGTTGGTGGGGTCTAGAATGCTTTTTGATTGCAGGTGAACTATAGATCCCAGTACCTACAACTAACAGTAGGTGAACTATAATTCCCATAAATCAAGGTGAATTTCCCCCCAAGTCCTCCTGCATTTTTTGTTGGTCATGGGGGTTCCATGTGCCAAGCGAGGTCCAGGGCCATCATTGGTGGGGTCCAGAGTGCTCTTTGATTACAAGTGAACTATAAATCCCAGTACCTACAATGGCTATAAATCAGCAAACTCCAGGGCCATTTTTCAAAGTGCCAGGTGAACTTCCCAGCACCTCTCCAAGGTGATTTATTTTTCTTTGGTCATGGGGGGGAGTTCTGTGTGCCAGGTGCAAACTCCAGGGCCATTGTTGGTGGGGTCCAGAGTGCTCTTTGATTGCAGGTGAACTATAAATCCCAGCACCTACAATGGCTGTAAATCAAGGTGATTTCCCCCCAAAGTATTTTTCTTTGGTCATGGGGAGTTCTGTGTGCCAAGCAAACTCCAGGAGCATTGTTGGTGGCGTCCAGAGTGCTCTCTGATTGCAGGTGAACTATAAATCCCAATACCTACAATGGCTGTAAATCAAGGTGATTTCCCCCCAAACCTCTCAAGTATTTTTCTTTGGTCATGGGGAGTTCTGTGTGCCAAGCAAACTCCAGGGCCATTGTTGGTGGGGTCCAGAGTGCTCTTTGATTGCAGGTGAACTATAAATCCCAGTACCTACAATGGCTGTAAATCAAGGTGATTTCCCCAAACCTCTCAGTATTTTCTTTGGTCATTTGGGAGTTCTGTGTGCCAAGCAAACTCCAGGAGCATTGTTGGTGGCGTCCAGAGTGCTCTCTGATTGCAGGTGAACTATAAATCCCAATACCTACAATGGCTGTAAATCAAGGTGATTTCCCCCCAAAGTATCTGGTCATGGGGGTTCTGTGTGCCAAATGTGGTCCAGGTCCATTGTCAGTGGGGGTCACGGTGCTCTGGCTTGATGCAGGGTGAACTACAACTTCCATCCTGTGAACTACAATCCTCCAAAATCCTCCAGTATGTTTAGTTGCTGATTAGTTCTGCTCTATTTGTTGTGCAGACAGAGTTGAAAAGAGTAGGAGAGGGTTAAGGGAGAAGCAGTGGGCGGGGTTATGCAAATTCCACACCAATGGAGAGAGTAAGAGACACTGGGATGCCTGTGGCGGAGGAAACACATACAATCTAAGATGATATTGTCCCTGTATTGCCTTTCCTTGGGTGGTGGACACTATGGTGTTTGTGGAGGATGGTGGCAGGACTCTTGGACATATTCACGGCGCTCACTATAACCTGAAATGTTGTTGTTCAATACCTGGCTAAGGAACAAAATGGCCAAATCGTCTCTTGAGTCTTCCTCACCTAAGAAAACCCCATGAAATCCATTGTGTACAAACTCATGTTTTGTGTTTATTGAGTGCAACCCAAGGGCAAGGGAAAGTGACGGCTTGCAGGGCCGCCCCGGGAAAGGGAATCCGGAAGCCGCGGGTGGCCAAGCATTGTTTCGGGGCCTTACTTTCCCCAGAAGTGGGCGTCCACATGGGCCAAATCCACTAGGTGTCGCTCCAGGACTTCGGCGTCTTCGGGAAAGCGGTCGCGAAAGGACCTGATCAGACCCGCAGCAGTGCTTTCATATTGCACGAGGACAACATCATCTCCTAAAAGAAAGGGAGAGAGAACACAAAGACTTCAATTGGAATAAAACAGGAATATGTTGTTTATTTTGAACAGTCAATATGCCTCATGGTTTCAAAATAACCTGCAGGCTTTACTTCTTACAGAGGATGGTACTTATATCTTGAGTTTCTTAAAACGAAGTTCCACACACCACAGAAATCCAAACAGGATCTATTAAAGTCTTTTGATTCTCCCTTCTCCCTCACAGCACTCCAATCACTATAGAGGCCTATTAACTGCTATCCTCAAAGAACCAAACAGTTCCCAAATCTCTTCCTTCCCCCTTCAAACGTCTATGCCCTAAAACCATAGCGGATTGGCACACGTCTATGAATCTATTATTCTACCATTAGTGCAGGGGTCAGGAACCTATGGCTTGGGAGCCAGGTGTGGCTTTTTTCATGATTGCATCTGGCTCTCCAGAGCAGCCCAGGCCTGCCTGCCTGCCTTCCTTCCTGCCTGTCTGCCTGCCTGCCTCCCTCCCCCTTCACCCCTTCCTTTCCTCCATTCTCCCTCTTCCTTCCTTTCTCCCCTTCACCTTTTCCTTCTCCATCTCTCCTTCCTTTTCCCTCCCTTTCCCCTTCCTTCTTTCCTCCATTCTCTCTTCCTTCCTTTCTCCCCTTCACCCTTTCCTTCTCTTCTTCCTTTTCCCTCCCTCTCTCCCCTTCCTTCTTTTCTCCATTCCCCCTCTTACTTCCTTTCTCCCCTTCACCCTTTTCTTCTCCTTCTCTCCTTCCTTTTCCACCCCTCTCTCCCCTTCCTTTCCTCTATTCTCTCTTCCTTCCTTTCTCCCCTTCACCCATTCCTTCTCTCCTTCCTTTTCCCTCCCTCTCCCCTTCCTTCTTTCCTCTGTTATCCCTCTTCCTTCCTTTCTCCCCTTCTCCCTTTCCTTCTTTCCTTCCTTTTCCCTCCCTCTCTCCCCTTCCTTTTTTCCTCCATTCTCCCTCTTCCTTCCTCTTCCTTCCTTTCTCCCCTTCTCCCTTTCCTTCTTTCCTTCCTTTTCCCTCCCTCTCTCCCCTTTCTTTTTTCCTCCATTCTCCCTCTTCCTTCCTCTTCCTTCCTTTCTCCCCTTCTCCCTTTCCTTCTCTCCCTTCCTTTTCCCTCTCTCCCTCTTCCTTCCTTTCTTTCCTCCATCCCTCCCCTCTTCCTTCCTTCCCTCCTCTTCTATTATTTTCCCCAAGTCTTCCTTTCCTTCTTCCTTTCTTTTCACTTCCCTCTCTCCCCTTTTCTTTTCTTCTTTTCCCTTCATTATTTTACTTTTTCCTCACTCCCACTTTTCCTTTCCTTCCTCCCTTCCCATTCCCTTCTTTCTTTCCCCCTCCTTCTCTCTCTCCTGCTTTTCATTTCTTTCTTTTCCATAGTTCGTTCTTCTTTCTTCCTCTCCCCTTCCTTCCTTTATTTCCTCTGTCGTTCTTTCTTTCCCCCTTCCTTCCTTCCTTCCTTCCTTCCTTCCTTCCTTCCTTCCTTCCTTTCCTTCCCAGAGTCCTGAGCATGCCTTTTGCAGAGCCAGGTCTGAAGCGTCCCGTCCTTCTTCCGGGGGAATCCTCTTCTCATCGTATGTACGTATAGACTCACATTGAGTTGAATTCAGTCTTAAAATATATTATACATATTCTATGGCTCTCACTGAAATAAATTTCCAAATATTTTGCTTTCATGGCTCTCTGAGTCAAAAAGGTCCCGGCCCCTGCCATAGTGACTATTGCATTAATGCAGTTTGAAAGCCACAATGAATGAATCCATCAATGGAATACCTTCCAAGCGTGTGTTGGCTTGCACAAAGAGCTTGCGTGCCTCTTTGCGCAGGAGCACCGTGTGCCGCAGGGTCAGGAAGCGCTCCGGTCCTTTGTCCGTCACGGCGGAGTAGGTCTCGTACAGCGCCCGTCCTCCAGCCACATCCGCCGTGGACTTCAGCACCTTCGGAAGAAACCATTTCCTACTGAGATAGCAGCTCGACAGCATTTGCTTCGCCCCCTAGAGACGTTGCACTGGCTGGCCCTCTGTCGGGAGGGCTTTGATTGGGGGGCTGAACCGGACGGCACTTGGGATTCTATAGTCTGGAATCATCATCTTTGATTATTATGGTCTGGAAGGCCTTGATTGTGTCTTCCTGAATACCAGAATGGGGATGGAGTGGATGGCCCTTGGGGTCCCCACTGTACTGTATTTAGAATAATATATTTTATTATTATTATTTGATTTATTTACAGACTGCCTGGTGGAGTCTCCTTCTCTGGAAGCTATTAAGCAGGGGCTGGATGGCCATCTGTCGGGAAGGCTGTGATTGTATCTTTATGCATAGCAGAACTGCGATGGAATGGATAGCCCTTGGGGTCCCTTCCCACTGTACTGTATTTAGAATAATAATATACTTTATTATTATTAATATTTACTACAGACCGCATATTCTGTATTTAGAATAATATATTTTATAATAATAATAATAATAATAATAATAATAATAATTAACTACAGACTGCCTGATGGAGTCTCCCCCCCGGGGGGGGGGGCTATTAAGAAGGGGCTGGATGGCCATCTGTCAGGAAGGCTTTGATTATGTCTTTATGCATAGCACAACTGTGATGGAATGGATGGTCCTTGGGGTCCCTTCCCACTGTGCTGTATTTAGAATAATAATAATAATAATATATTATTATTATTAACTACAGACTGCCTGATGGAGTCTCCTCCCCGGGGGGGGGGGCTATTAAGCAGGGGCTGGATGGCAGGAGCTTGTGAGCCGCTCTGAGTCTCCTTCCGGGTTGAGAAGGGCGGCATATAAATATTGTGAAATAAATATTACTAATAATAATAGTGATATACTTTATTATTATCATTTTCATATTATATTATTATTATTTACTATAGACTGCCTGGTAGAGTCTCCTTCTCTGGAAGCTATTAAGCAGGGGCTGGATGACCATCTGTTGGGAAGGCTTTGATTGTGTCTTACTGCATAACGGAATGGGGATGGGCTGGATGGTCCTTGAGGTCCCTTCCCCCTGTAATATACTAATGATAATATTGATATACTTTATTATTACCATTTTCATTTATTATTATTATTATCAATAATAATATTGATATACTTTATTATTACCATTTTCATTTATTACTAGCTGTACCCGGCACGCGTTGCTGTGCCCTATTTTGGAGATGCGAGGAAGTCTGAGTATGTATGGGTTGGAGTTGTTGTTAGTTATGGTGTTGTTGGGGTCATGGCTGTGTTGTTGTGGGTTGTTTTGGTGGGTGGGATGTTGGAGTCCTGTGGAGTTGTTGTTGTGTGGTGTTGCTGGCGTTCTGCATAGCTTGTGGATATACAATCTTTTTTGTCTTTCCGTCTGCTGTGTTCTTGTAGAGGTTGATGCGTGTGTGGGTGGGGTACTTTGGAAGTGAGTGGAGGTACTTGAAATCCCATTATCCATGGTGTGTCCTCCTCTAATCTGCAGTCGGATGGAGTGTGGGTCTTGGGGGGCATTGTGTGCCAAATTTGGTCTGTATCGGTCTTGGTTCTGGGACACAGTGGTCTGTGGGGAATGATGGGTTTTGAAGTAGTACAAATCCCATTATCCATGGAGGTACTTCAAGTCCCATAATCCATGGTCCACCCTCCTCCAAACTGTAGCAGAATGTAGTGTGGGTCATAGGGGCTCTGTGTGCCAAGGTAGGTTACTGTAAATTCAGGCCATACACAATGTCCCATGAGCTGAGGCCTAGTCAGGAACAGCAAGTTAATGAAGCCTTACTGTCAATTCAGGCCATACACAATATCCAATGAGCTGAGGGCTAGTCGGGAGAATCAAGTTAATGAAGCCTTACTGTCAATTCAGAGCGTAAACAGCATTCCATTAAGTGAGGCCTAGTCAGGGAAATTAAGTTAATGAAGCCTTACTGTCAATTTTGGGCGTGGTCTGTGATTTGTAGGGGTGTAAATTTTCTGTGGGAAGTGAATTGGGTGTTTGTGTTTATGCCTCAGCCCTTTGCCTTATCCTCCTCTGACAGTTTATTATGGGTCGGAATGTTCATGTTGGCTGGCCAGTACAAGAGTTATGCAAATCCGCCCTTATTGGCAGCCAATCATGTTGTCAGAAGTGTAGAGAGTCGTTGGCAGCCCCGGAGGATGCTTGGAAATGTAGGGTTTTTTACTTGTTGTTTTGGGGGCCTTTTAGGTTTTGGGGGGGAAAGTTTCTTTGCTACAAACGTACCTTGTCTGAGGCCTATTTCTGTTGGCAAGTTTGGTGTCTCTGCGTTGTATGGTTTCTTTGTTTGAGGTATACATCACATGACGTGAACCCATTTATATAATAGATACTCTATTGATCTCCCCTTCTCTGTTTGGGACGGTCTTTCCATGACGACTCTTCCTTTATATATATAGATTATTATTATTATTATTATTATTATTTACTATAGACTGCCTGGGTGGAGTCTCCTTCTCTGGAGGCTTTTAAGCAGGGGCTGGATGGCCATCTGTTGGGAAGGCTTTGATTGTGTCTCACTGCATAACAGAATGGGGATGGGCTGGATGGCCCTTGGGGGAGTCGGGGGTCCATGTTGCGCGGAGACATACCTGCAGCTTTCGCAGGAAACGCTCCAGCGCCGGCTTCCCCACGGTGGAGATCTTGCTCCGGTCCAGCAAGACAACTGCATCGGGTTTGCCGTCGGCTGCTGTGGTGTGACGGAGGGACACTAACCCCCCGCCGGCTTCGAGGAGGACCCTCAGGATGACAAAGCGGGCCTGCATATGGGCCTGGCCCAGGAGGAAGGGTCAAGGAAAGGAATATTAGGAAGGGAAACATCCATGTTCACCTTCAACTGGCGGGGATATTGGCACTGAATCCTTACCTGCCGCCAGGATTCGGATTCAGGTGTGTAGAATTCCAGCGCCAGGACTCCCGCCCGGACCATGTTCAGCCAGTTGACGTAGATGACGTCCTCAGCCTCTTCGCCCTCCAGCTCAAAGATCCTGGCCAGATCGGAAAGACAAAGAGTGGCAAATGCCCAGCAGGTGGAAAGTCAATCTATCTATCAATCAATCAATCAATCAATCTATCCATTCGTCTCTCTATCTAGAAGTCAAAGTATGTACGTATGTTTGTTTACAGCACAAAGGCTAGGGAGGAAGGAAATGGGATGGAAAAGAAGGAAGGAAAGGAGGGAAAGTATGAAAGGAGCGAAGGAAAGAAAGAAAAAGAAGAGAAAGACTGGGAAGAGAAGGAAGGGAAGAAAGTATGAAAAGAAGGAAGGAAGAAAGAAAGAAAGAGAAAAAGAAGAGAAAGACAGGGAAGGGAAGAAGGAAGGAAATGGGATGGAAAAGAAGGAAGAAAAGGAGGGAAAGTATGAAAGGAGGGAAGGAAGAAAAGAAAAGAAGAGAAAGACTGGGAAAGAAAGGGAAAGTATGAAAGAAGGAAGAAAGAAAAAAGAAAGATGAAAAAAAAAAAAGAAAGGGAAGGGAAGAAGGAAGGAAATGGGATTGAAAAGAAGGAAGGAAAGGAGGGAAAGTATAAAAGGAGTGAAGGGAAGAAAGAAAAAGAAGAGAAAGACTGGGAAGAGAAGGAGGGAAAGTATGAAAAGAAGGAAGAAAGAAAGAAAGAAAGAAAAAAAAAGAGAAAGCCAGGGAAGGGAAGAAGGAAGGAAATGGGATGGAAAAGAAGGAAGGAAAGGAGGGAAAGTATGAAAGGAGGGAAGGGAAGAAAGTAAAAGAAGAGAAAGACTGGGAAGAGAAGGAGGGAAAGTATGAAAAGAAGGAAGAAAGAAAGAAAGAAAGAAAAAAAAAAAAGAGAAAGCCAGGGAAGGGAAGAAGGAAGGAAATGGGATGGAAAAGAAGGAAGGAAAGGAGGGAAAGTATGAAAGGAGGGAAGGAAGGAAAGAAAAAGAAGAGAAAGACTGGGAAGAGAAGGGAAGGGAAGAAAGTATGAAAAGAAGGAAGGAAGAAAGAAAGAAAGAGAAAAAGAAGAGAAAGACAGGGAAGGGAAGAAGGAAGGAAATGGGATGGAAAAGAAAAGGAAGGAATGGAGGGAAGGTATGAGGAGATGGAAAGGAAGAAAGGAAAAGAAAGACTTGGGAGAGAAAGAGGAAAAGGAAAAAATGGGACAGAAAAAGAAAGAAGGAAATAAAAAAGGAAAAGAAAGACTTGGGAGAGAAGGAGAAAAGAAGGAGGAATGAAAGAAGGAAGGAAAGGTGGGAAAGTATGGAAGGAGGGAAGAAAAGAAAGAAAAAGAAGAGAAAGACTGGGAAGGGAAGGAGGGACAGTATGAAAGGAGGGAAGAAAGAGAGAAAAAGAAAGAGAAAAAGAAGAGAAAGACACGGAAGGGAAGAAGGAAGGAAGGAAATGGGATGGGGAAAAAAGGAAGGAATGGAGGGAAGGTATGAGGAGAGGGAAAGGAAGAAAGGAAAAGAAAGACTTGGGAGAGAAAGAGGAAAAGGAAAAAAATGGGACAGAAAAGGAAAGAAAGAAATAAAAAAGGAAAAGAAAGACTTGGGAGAGGAGAAAAGAAGGAGGAAGGAAAGAAGGAAGGAATGGGACAGAAAAGGGAAGGAAAGGGGGGAAGGTATGATGGGAGGGAAGGAAAGAAAAAAAAGAAAGATAGGGAAGGGAAGAAGGGATAGAAGAAGGTAAGGAGAGAGGAAATGGGACAAAGGGAGGGAGGAAAGGAGGGAAGGTATGAGGGGAGGGAAGGAAAGAAAGAAAGAGAAAAAGAAGAGAAAGACTGAGAAGAGGAGGGAGGAAAACAAAGAGGGAAAGAAGTAGGGAGGAAATAGAATGGAAGAAAAGAAGGGAAGGTATAAGGGGAGGAAAGAAAGAGAGAAAAGGAAGAGAAATACTCAGAAGGGAAGGAGGGAGGAAAAGGAGGAAGAAAGGAAGGAAGTGGGAGAGAAAAGGGAAGGAAAGAAGATATGATAGGAGGGAAGAAAGAAAGAGAAAAAAAGAGAAAGGGAAGGAAGGAGCGAAAGAAGGAAGGAGGGAGGAAAATGGATGGAAAAGGGAAGGAAGGAAAGAAGAGAGAAAAGAAGAGAAAGACAGAGTACGAAAGGATTATACTCTGGGTACATTATACTCTTTCTGGAGGGAAGGCACTCTGCACATGCTCAGAGATGCTCTTTTCTGATTCTAATGCAGTCACTCACCCCAAGACCTCCTGATTCAGGCAGAGATAAAGCCCCACACACTCCGCCCGGCACTCCTCGTAACTCGACGCCACGCTTGAAAACTTGCTGTCCCAGGTCTCGCCTCCACGGTACCAACTCCGAATCTGGGGTGAAGGACAGGAAAACAATCAGGGGGCGAAATAGATAGATATACACATAGATAGATCAGGGCTGTCCAACTGGCGGCCCCGGGGCCGGATCCGGCCCCGTAGCCTGTTGGACACGGCCCCACCTATGCCCTCAGCCGCCATATTAAAAAAAATTTTTAAAAATAAATCAATTTTTAAAAAAAATGGCGGCCGGGGGGGGGGGGGAGGTGGGGCAGGGAGGAGGAAGAGAGCTAGCTCCTCCTTTTGGCGCCCCCCCCTACCTAGGGCGGGGGAGCCGCCGAAAAAGGGCAGAAGGCAGCACCAAGAGCAGCGCGTCCCAGGCCTGGCGTGACGCGCTGCCCCGAGGGGCCGCCGAAAAAGGGCAGAAGGCGGCGCCAAGAGCAGCGCATCACAGGCCTGGCGTGACGCGCTGCTCTTGGCGCCGCCTACTCCTCCTTTCGGCGGCCCCCGGCCTAGGAGGGGAGGGGCGCGAAAGGAGGAGTAAGGCGGTGCCAAGAGCAGCGCGTCACGCCAGGCCTGTGACGCGCTGCTCTTGGCGCCGCCTACTCCTTTTTTGGTGGCTTTAGGAGGGGCGGGGCCTGGACTGGGGCGGGGCCTGGGGCGGGGCCGGCGGCCCCGCAGGTCATCAGTGACCTCTTATCCGGCCCTGGACCCGCCAGAAGTTGGACAGCACTGAGATAGATGATAGATAGATAGAATCCCAAGGTATGTCTAAAGCAGGGCTGTCCAACTGGCGGCCCGGGGGCCGCATACGGCCCCCCAGCCCCTTCCCTCCGGCGCCCTAAGCTTTTTAATAAAAAATAAAAATTGAAAAATAAAATAAATAATAAAAATTAAAAAAAATACCTACTTCCGGGTTCGGAGCAAGTATCGCGAGAATACGCAATCCACACGGGATTTCACTGTCAACGCGAGATCACGCCGGTGTTGACAGCGAAATCCCGTGTGGATTGCGTATTCTCGCGATACTCTTTGGCTACTCTACTACTGGATCGCTTAGGCCCACAGATGCGATTAGGACCTTCTTCGACTCAGTCGGTCGTTGCCTCTCTCGTCGTCCGGGTACTCCTGGATCCTGCGCGTTTGGAAAAGGTAGGCCGAAGCAGGGGGCTCCTCAGGGGGCTCCTCATTCCCTCCCCCCATCTCCCCTCATGTATTAAATATAAAATTAAATATATTTAAAGATGAAATAAGAGGAGATGGGATACATTAAAATAAGGGGGGAGGGGAGGATGGAATTAAATATATCTAATATTAAATTAAAATAATTTAATATCTTATCCCTGCATTTTATCTCAGTAAAAGATTATATTTGACTGTATGCATGCAGGGGCGGGGCGGGGGCAGAACCGGGGAGAGGGCGGAGCCGGGGGCAGACCCTACGGGCCCCCAGGTCATCAGTGACCGGAATTCAGGCCCCTGGGCCGGTAGAAGTTGGACAGCCCTGGTCTAAAGGATCTTACGTGGATTGATGGATCTGGACCACACTTAAGTTCATTATCCGACTTCAAATAATAATTGAGGGGGGTCTTACCTGTTCCCCCGTTTCTGGGTTAATCACTGCTTCCCGGTCAAAGTTGAAGGCCCCGGAGTCATCCTGGAGCAAAAATGAATATATATTACATAAATAATATTTACATATTTATTTATTTATTTACGACATTTATATGGCGCCCTTCTCACCCCGAAGGGGACTCAGAGAGGCTTACAAGTAAAATGTAAATACAATATATTATATTATTGCCATAGCAGAATATTAATATTATATATTACATTGTACTATAACATCATACTGTAATATTATTAGTAATATTACATGTAATATAAAATATATAATTATAATATCATATTATTAGTAGTATATTGTATTACATTACAATATTATCAATATTATATGTATATATATTATATATTATATTATATTATAAGCACAGTGCAGGAGGCAAGATGGAACTCCCTTCCTGGCCCCTCTCTTCACTCTGATCTTTATTTATTATTAAATAAATATAAATAAATAACAAATAAAAGTGAATATATATTACATAAATATTTACATATATAAATACACATTATTATTATTATTATTATTATTATTATTATACTATGTCAGTGTTTTTCAACCTTTTTTGAGTCGCGGCACATTTTTTACATTTACAAAATCCTGGGGCACACCACCAACCAAAATGACACTCTAACACAGTAATACATATAGTTGACCTTGAATTTTGGAGTTGTAGTTCACCTATATCCAGGGAACACCGTGGACTCAAACAATGTTGGATCAGGACCAAACTTGGCATGAATACTCAATATGCCCAAATGTGAACACAGATGGAGTTTGGGGGAAAATAGACCTTGACATTTGGGATTTACAGTTTCTGGGATTTATAGTTAACACACAATCAAAGAGCATCCTGAACTCTTGCAACAATGGAATTGAACCAAACTTGGCATATTGAACTCTCATTACCAACAGAAAGTACTGAAAGGGTTTGCTTGGGAATTGACCTTGAGTTTGGAAGTTGTCGTTCACCTACACCCAGAGAGCACTGTGGACTCAAACAATGTTATGTTATGTTGTTGTTTGTTTTCTATCCAGAATCACAATGTTGGAAGGAGGCACTATGTAACACGATTTGTTCCTGCATTATTGTTTTGGAACAATATGAGATCACAACTTTTTGGAATACCAGGGGTTTCCATAGCCTTTTGGAAGCGTGACCCTTTTGGAGGGCCACAGGTCCGAGCAGGTATCCCCCAGCTTCACCAAGATATACATACAATATACTAAGCCAGTGATTTTCAACCTTTTTTGAGCCGCGGCACATTTTTTACATTTACAACATCTGGGGCACACTACCAACCAAAAGGACACTCTAACACAGTAATACATATAGTTAATATGTCTTTAAATGTATTTATCCCAAATTTCCACTGTCACTTGACGCGCAGCTGCAGCACTAACTCTAACTTTGTTTACTTAGCAAATCCAAGATGGTGCGACCATAGCACTCTCGCGTCACTTCTTAGGGTGACGCGAGAGTGCTATGGTTCCATTTCTTAAAGGGACAGATGCGCCTTATAGTTTATATATGAATGAAGTTCGAAAATAATTTCCCACGGCACACCTGATGATCTCTCACGGCAAACTAGTGTTCCACGGCACACTGGTTGAAAATCACTGTACTAAGCAATGACAATTATGTACATTATTATTATTATTATTATTATTAACTTTATTTATACCCCGCCACCATCTCGGGGCTATGCCCATTCATATAAAAAACACAATATAACACAAAAGTAGAAATAAATAATAATAATACAACTTAAACACAAAACCAATAAATAAACAACACAACAATATGAAATTATTATTATTATTATTATTAATAAATTAAGACTCTAAAGACAAACTGTGGGCAAATGACAAATCACTAGTATGGGAGGCTTGTAGAAGGTTGCTATTTGTGTTTGTTCGGGTAGCGAACTAGTGTTACCCAAACTTGGATCCCCCAAAAGGTTTGGGACTCCAGCTCCCAGAATTCCTGACCATTGGCCAAACTGGCTGAGGCTTCTGGGTGTTGTAGACCTCACAAGAGATATGACCTACCTGAACAAACAGCTTCCCACTGCCGTGGCCCAGGAGTTCGTGGAGGCCCACTTGCACCTCGAAAGAAGGGCCTTTCCATTTGATGTACAGGTCCTGCAAAACGAGAGAGAGAGAAAGGTCATCTGTCGGGAGGGCTTTCATGGTGTCTTCCTGCGTGGCAGAAGGGCGGTTGGACTGGATGGCCCTTGGGGTCTCCTCCAACTCTAGGATTCTAGGACACAAACCCCACAGAGAATCTTTTGAAGTTTCAAACTATGCTGGAAAGACCTCATTGAAAACGAAGAGCTGGGCTGGGTTGCTGTGAGTTTTCCGGGCTGTGTGGCCATGTTCCAGAAGCATTCTCTCCTGACACTTCACCCACATCTATGGCAGAGGTTGTGAGGATGCCTGCCATAGATGCAGGTGAAACGTCAGGAGAGCTAATTATGTTTACAGGTTGAATATCTCTTATCCAGAAATATTGTTTTTAGCATTATGAACTGCTTTGAGTCTCTTTTAAGAGAGAATTATTATTATTATTATTATTACTACTATTATTATTTGAAACACAACAAGATGAGTCCACAGCAAACAAGATCACTCTTGTTTGCTGTAGATTCATCTTGTTGAATTATTATTATTAGATTATATGTAATATGTAATATATTATAAATATATAACATTATTATTATTATTACTATTATTATTATTATTAGAGACACAACAATAATGTTTTATCATATTTGTAATCCGCCCTGAGCCTGCAGGGAGGAGCGGAATATAAGATTGAATAAATAAATAAATAAATAAATAAATAAATAAATAAACAAGATGAGTCCACAGAAAACAAGATCCCTCTGCTGGCCAAATTGGACTCATCTTGTTGAATAATAATAATAATAATAATAATAATTATTATTATTATCGTAATTAGGCTGAAGTAAACAAAAGAAACACTGCCTGTTGGGCGCGAGTGTGGCTCCTGATTGGCCGGCGCGCGCGAGCCCTTAGGGAACCAATCCTTGCTCCTGCCTGTTGGGCGCGAGCGTGGCTCCCGATTGGCCGGCGCGCACGCCCTTAGGGAGCCAAGCCTTGCTCCTGCCTGTTGGGCGCGAGCGCGGCTCCCGATTGGCTGGCACGCGCACCCTTAGGAAGCCAAGCCTTGCTCCTGCCTGTTGGGGGCGAGCGTGGCTCCCGATTGGCCGGCGCGCACGCCCTTAGGGAGCCAAGCCTTGCTCCTGCCTGTTGGGCGCGAGCGTGGCTCCCGATTGGCCGGCGCGCATGCCCTTAGGGAGCCAAGCCTTGCTCCTGCCTGTTGGGCGCGAGCGCGGCTCCCGATTGGCCGGCTCGCGCACCCTTAGGTAGCCTAGCCTTGCTCCTGCCTGTTGGGGGCGAGCGTGGCTCCCGATTGGCCGGCGCGCATGCCCTTAGGGAGCCCAGCCAAGTCTTGCTCCTGCCTGTTGGGTGCAAGCGTGGCTCCCGATTGGCTGGCGCGTGTGCCCTTAGGGAGCCAACCCTTGCTCCTGCCTGCTGGGCAAGAGCACGGCTCCCAATTGGCCAGCGTGCACGTCCTTAGGCAGCCAAGCCTTGTTCCTACCTGTTGGGCGTGAGCGTGGCTCCCGATTGGCCAGCACGCGCGCCTTTAGGGAGCCAAGCCATGCTCCTGCCTGTTGGGCGCAAGAGCGGCTTCCGATTGGCCAGTGCACACGCCCTTAGGGAGCCAAGCCAAGCCTTGCTCCTGCCTGTTGGGCGCGAGCGTGGCTCCTGATTGGCCAGTGTGCGCGCCCTTCGGGAGCCAAGCCTTGCTCCTGCCTGTTGGTTGCGAGCGTGGCTCCTGATTGGCCAGTGCGCGCGCCCTTCGGGAGCCAAGCCTTGCTCCTGCCTGTTGGGTGCGAGCGTGGCTCCTGATTGGCCAGTGTGTGCGCCCTTCGGGAGCCAAGCCTTGCTCCTGCCTGTTGGTTGCGAGCGTGGCTCCTGATTGGCCAGTGCGCGCGCCCTTCGGGAGCCAAGCCTTGCTCCTCCCGCCTGTTGGGCGTGAGCATGGCTCCCGATTGTCCGGTGTGCACGCCCTTAGGGAGCCAAGCTTTGCTCCTGCCTGTTGGGCGTGAGCGTGGCTCCTGATTGTCCAGTGAGCATGCACGCGTGCTTAGGGAGCCAAGCCTTGCTCCTGCCTGTTGGGTGTGAGCGTGGCTCCCTGATTGGCCCGGCGTGCACGCCCTTCGGGAGCCAAGCCTTGCTCCTGCCTGTTGGGGTGAGCGTGGCTGAGCGTGGCCCTAGGGAGCCAAGCCTTGCTCCTGCCTGTTGGGCGTGTGCGCCCAGGGAGCCCCTTGCCGGTGTGCACGCCCTTAGGGAGCCAAGCCTTGCTCCTGCCTGTTGGGCGTGAGCGTGGCTCCCGATTGTCCGGTGTGCACGCCCTTAGGGAGCCAAGCCTTGCTCCTGCCTGTTGGGCGTGAGCGTGGCTCCCGATTGTCCGGTGTGCACGCCCTTAGGGAGCCAAGCCTTGCTCCTGCCTGTTGGGCGTGAGCGTGGCTCCTGATTGGCCAGTCCTGCCTGTTGGGCGTGAGCGTGGCTCCGTCCCTTCGGGAGCCAAGCCTTGCTCCTCCCGCCTGTTGGGCGTGAGCGTGGCTCCCGATTGTCCGGTGTGCACGCCCTTAGGGAGCCAAGCTTTGCTCCTGCCTGTTGGGCGTGAGCGTGGCTCCCGATTGTCCGGTGTGCACGCCCTTAGGGAGCCAAGCCTTGCTCCTGCCTGTTGGGCGTGAGCGTGGCTCCCGACTGGCCGGCGCGCCGAGGCCGGTTATCTCTTTAAGCCGCCTCTCCCACTGCGGGCCTGAGCTCGGTTCCTAGGGGTGGGAAAAGCCCCTTTCTTGAGACAGAAGCCAATCTGGACACACATATACAGATATACACAAATATATATATACACAGCCTGGGCCACAGCAACGCGTGACAGGAGACGGCTAGTAAAATACAAAACGAGTACATCTTAAGCATGGACTGCAATTCAAAGCTGCACCCACTTTGTCCTCTTCGGCAAGGAAGGTCAGCTTCTCCTTCTTCGTGGAATAAGCCACGGACAAGACGTTTCCCAGGGAGACATTCTTGAAGCCGTCCGTTTGACGGATGTCGTCATCTGTTAAGGAGAAAGAGGAGATCACATCACAATCCATCAATGGATTAGTTAGACAACCACTCCCATCTTCCCCAGCCCTCGTGGCTATGGATGCTGGGCGTTGTGGTTTGCCGAGGGCACCCGCTTGAGGAAGACTGTGCCAAGACAAGGCAGGAATTCGCTGTAACTTCATTAATCGCGTCCTAGAGTTGGACGAGAACCCAAAGGAGCCTTACAATTCGGGATGTTGATGCCGGCAGGAATCCCGCTGCCGGCGAAGGTGAGGACGTCGAGGGAAGTGAAGTCCGGCTTAAGGAAAGCGTCCTTCTCAAAGGTGCGGGGCCACGGCAGCTCCTCCAACAGGCGCTCGGCCGCGGACACCAAGCGGGCAAACTTCGCACTCATGGCCTTGTTCACGATGGCCACAAACCCTGGGAACGGAGACCATGGAAGAGATTTGCAAGCACAAGAGAGCAAACTTAAAGATCTCTACTTAAAGATATCTACTTAAAGATATTACAAACTAAAGTATGTAATATATACATAGATAGATAAACTAAAACAACACACAAACAATAATAATACAAATAAGTCTTATCTTAGATTACCCTCAATAATAATAATAATAATAGTAATAATAATGTGTGTGTATATATATATATATATATATAAAATTTGCTGTGCCGTACTGTGTTTTTGAGTCAGTAAAATAATAATAATAAACATTGAGCAGTGTCATTAAATAATAATTTAATATTAGTATTATATGTAATTATTTGCCAGTCACAAATCCTGGAAACAGAGACCAGGAAGAGATTTGCAAGCACATAAGAGCACCCCCCTACTTAAAAGATATTATAAACTAAAATGACACAAGAATGTAATAAAAATACCAAAACAAGTCATATATTATATTATTCTCAATATTCATAATCTATATATATAAAGGAAGACCCGTCATCGAACGACTGCCATAGACAGAGAAACCTTCCAAGGCAGAGACACCAAACTTGGCAACAAAAAAAGGCCTCAGGCAAGGAAGGTTTTTAGCAAAGAAACTATTCCCCCCAAAACCTAGAAGGCCCCCAAAACAATGATACAAAAAAACTACATTTCCCAGCATCCTCTGCGGCCACCAGCAAATCCCATTGGCCGACATCAGCCCACACAAAATGCTGGGAGGTTGAATTCCCATAGTAACGGTGGGCGGAGCCAGCCAAGGCTAGGTTAGAATGCTGAGTGAATTGAATTTAGTCAGTTGGTGTTTGTGGATTACACTGTCAAGACCAAGCTCGGGGAGGAAACAGGTTCTTAGTGGCAGTCGGAGTTTGGAACTGCAGTTCTGATAGATTGGGCTTTACAAACACCACACCCACAACATGACAGCCACACAACTCGCGATGCCTACCTCTACAGACCCACAACACAACAGACACACAACACACACAACACATACATACCACTGCTAAACAGAAACCTACACAGTACAACCAACGAACACACCCCACATCCACACACTACCACTGTACACTCACAACAACAAACTACACACTCAACACCACAAACTCTTCTCCAAGCACCATCCCACCCACACACCACCAATCCTCCACTTTACAAACACCACACCCACAACATGACAGCCACACAACTTGCGATGCCTACCTCTACAGACCCACAACACAACAGACACACAACACACACAACGCTTACATACCACTGCTAAACAGAAACCTACACAGGGGGGTGGAGTGGTCTCCGAGGGCTCCCCATTAGTTTGCGGGGTTCCCCAGGGGGCCATTCTCTCCCCTCTATTATTTAACATCTACATGCAGCCGCTGCACAGCTGGTGCGGAGTTATGGGCTTGAGTGTCACCAGTATGCTGGACGACACTCAGCTCATTCTGAGGGTGGAGGACAGGTCTGGCCCCGTCCCCGATAATTTCCAGCGCTGCCTCGAAGCCGTTACTGGATGGCTGCGAGCCAGTAGGTTGAGGTTGAATCCGGCGAAGATGGAGATCTTGTGGCCGGGTCGTCCGGGCGGTGGGGATGTCCAGCTTCCGACCCTGGACGGTGCGGCGTTATGCCCATCGTCTTCCGTGAAGAGCCTGGGGGTCCATTTGGACTCCCAGCTGACCATGGAGACCCAGGTCTCTGCGGTCAGCAAGATTGCCTTCTTCCATCTTCGTCAGGCAAGGAGGCTGGTGATCCAAGCCACGGTCATCTCGAGGTTAGATTACTGTAACGCTCTTTACGTTGGCCTTCCTCTGTCAGTAACCCGGAAGCTCAGGCTGGTGCAGAACACTGCCGCCCGGCTCCTGTCTGGCTCCCCAGCAGGATGCCACATAACACCTATTTTGCAGGATCTGCACTGGCTGCCTATTGAGCAGCGGATTGCCTTCAAAGTGTTGGTTCTCACCTTTAAGGCCTTACACGGCCTGGGGCCAGCGAGATTCTGCGGGACCGTCTCACCCCATATTACCCTTCTAGATCACTTCGTTCGGAGGACTCTAATCTTTTGGCCGTTCCCTCTGTTAAGGTGGCTAAAAGAACTGCCACTCGCCAAAGAGCCTTCTCGGTCATAGCGCCAACATTGTGGAATGCCCTTCCGCCAGCCACTCGGGCTATCCATGACCTACTCCCGTTTAGGCGGGCGTGCAAGACGCATCTCTTCCAGCTGGCTTTCCAGGTATAGGCCAAGAGCTCCTCAAGCCATGCCAATGTTGCTAGACCGCCTTAAGTATTTTACCTGTATGTGCTTAATGATGTTTTATCGTGTGTTTTTACCCTGCATTTGTATTGCATTTTAGAGCGTATATGTTTACTGTTTATTGTGTACTGTCTGCTTCTGGCTGTGAGCCGCCCCGAGCCGGTTTGGGAGTGGCGGCATAAAAGCCGAGTAAATAAATAAAAATAAATAAAACCAACTAACACAGGAGGACATAACAACTACCAGGAGGACATAACACTAACACAAATAGGGCACCATGGACACAGGCACCACTGACAAACACATACCGCCGGAATAACACAAACTTGCAAAACCCACACAAAAAAAACCAATCCTGCATCACAAAAACCCACCCCAACCAAAATTCACAACAAACACCACTGGCAAAAGCAACACCCCCTCCACATCACAACCAGCACACAGCCAGACTGAGACAACTATGTCACCACAACACACACAAAATACACCCCACAAATACCTGACAACTTCCCCAACACAAAACCCAGGACTGCACTCACTACTCACCACCACACACACCTCCAAATACACACACGTCCCAGGCACAATACTCCAGCAATTCCTACCCACACAACACAACACAACTTCCTATCACAACCCATCCCCCCAACCTTACGGGACCCCGCACACACAACACCTACCACCACCACAAACAAAAACCAACTCCACCTATACTCCAACCACAACACAACACAACACTGCACTGATACTCTACAAACACACACAAACACCCAAAACACCCCACCCACACAAGCATTCCACAACATACTACCACCCACAATGCCACCACACACCCACTAACTCACCAAAAAAGTAATACCTACACACAACACAATACACACATAACACAACCTTGCGTCTTCTGCTCAACCCATTTGTATGCCATTCCTTCCTTCCACACAGGCAGAAACTGACCCAAAAGACAAGCCATGCCTCCTAAAAAGAACAGCATCGGACGACACACTCGCAACGCTACATACATCACACAAAAAAGGGCAGAACAAACGGCAGAACAGAAAGACACTGCACTACACTCGCTTTTGCCATCACCATAAACAAGGCTCAAGGACAAACACTACAAATCTGTGGCACAGACCTTGACACAGAATGCTTCTCCCACGGACAACTCTACGTAGCGTGCTCCAGAGTTGGGAAACCACAGAACCTCTACATCAACACAGCAGACGGAAAGACACAAAACATTGTATATCCACAAGCTCTGCAGAACGCCAGGAACACCACACACCGACAACTCCACAGGACTTCAACATCCCACCCACCAGAACAACCCACAACGACACAGCCATGACCCCACCAAGACCACAAGTAACATCAATTCCAACCCTTACATACTCAGACTTTCTCGCATCTCCTAAATAGGGCACAGCAACAGCTAATAATAATAATAATAATTAGAAAAAAGAAAATAGATGTGAAATTGTAAAGGGAGGAACAATACCTTCAAATTCCCCCCGGGAGCCATAGGGGTCTCGGTAGCTTTCGATGAACCCAATATAACTGTGAACGTCCAAAACAGAAAAGAAAAGGCAACGTGAGAGACAGCTGATGAGAACTGCTGTCATTTGCTAACTTGTCGAACGGTGGTTGAAAACAACATGTTTCCACAGTCGTACATAAGGATTCTTTAAGTGAAGGAAGTCAAGCCACAACAGTTAAGGAGGAAAATCAATATATTTTAAAGGAGGAACACAACGTATGTCGGGAAATGATGGCGTCTGAATGTTTTAGCTGGATAACAAGCTAATCAATTTGAAACAACAACAGCAGAAAAAGCCAATATAAGAGACCTTCTTACAGTCCAAAAGTGTGGCAAACTGCAGGATGGAGGAAGGGGTGTATTGGAAGAATGAACAGAGGGTAAACAAGCTGAAAATCAATCCCGACAAGACAGAGGTCCTCCAGGTCAGTCGTATGCCTGACCGGGGTATTGGGTGGCAACCTGTGCTTGATGGGGTTGCACTCCCCCTGAAGGCACTGGTCCACAGCTTGGGGGGTCCCCTTGATGCTCAGTGCGGTGTCTTTATTTATTTATTTATTTATTATTTATTATTCAATTTTATATTCCGCTCCTCCCCTGCAGGCTCAGGTGATAAAACAACAATACATAGCCAGTAGCCAACAGATCACAGGTCTTAGATCTTAGCTCGGACGCTAATATGCCTCTTTGCACAATTAAAACTCATGCGCCAGCTGCGACCATACCTTGCGAAGCCTGACCTGACCATGGTGGTCCACACCTTAGTGATCTCTAGATTGGACTACTGCAATGCACTCTACTTGGGACCTCCCTTGAAGATGGCCCGGAAACTCCAATTGGTCCAACGTTCTCACCTCTCCACGATGGGGCCCTTGTCGTGGATCCAGCAGCGTGAGCCCTCCTTATGGGCCCCAATGGAGCCCTGGGTGAAGCTGGTGATGTAGTGGGTCAGCATGTCCGCCTGGGTGGCGTTGGCCGCGTGTTGCTGCAGGAGGAAACACAAGGGTGCTTTGAGGTCAAAGGTCAGCATCATTCGACATGTCCCGGCCTCAACATCGGTCGGCTCAATCTCACCCATTCTACACTGTGGAATTAATTCGGGTTCATACCACTTGAACCGCCATGATTCCCTGGTATGGAATCCAGTTCTGCCGTTCGGCGAGGCAGAGAAGGCGAATGACAAATGCTATAATGATGTCTTTTTATCTATGTATTTCATGTTTATGTATTTTCACTTTGTTGTGCCCTGCGTTGAGCCAGGAAACAAATACACACACACACACACACACACATATATATACTAGCTGCACCCGGCCACACATTGCTGTGGCCCTTAGAAAACAGAGGAATTCCAGACACGAAACAATCTGGGCTAGGGAACACCTCCCCACAAAGGTTTCCCGCAGACAGGAAGAAGCCAGGCTTTTAAGCTGCAAGGGTTTTCAAAAGGTAATCAAGGTGGGCAATTGCCACCTTTAAAGAGAAGCCTCTCAGAGGACGGTAAAACATCTGGGCATCCCTTTGGGGAACTTCCTCGGAGACGGCAAAATCTCTCACTCAAGAGGCAACTTGTAGTTTCTCAAGCTTTGGGAGATATGTGGTCTCCATTAGCAGACCATACATTTTTATTTTTATAGAATGTCTGCAGGTATGTGTGGCTGTGTGTATGTATGTATGTATGTATGTATGTATGTATGTATGTATATGTGTGCATGTGTGTGTGTTTATGTTTGTGAGTATGTGTGTATATATTTATATATATACTAGCTTGAGAAAGGCATTGTGTGCCAAGGGTGGTCCTTATGAGATGTTTACGTGGCTTGCAGTGGTCTCAGGAAGTTAGTGAAGGTACTTCATGTCCCATCATCTGTGGTCCAATGTCTTCCAAACTGGAGTAGGATGTGGTGTGGGTCATGGGGGCTCTGTGTGCCAAGTTTGGTCTTGATCAGTCAGTGGATGAGGGTTTCAGCTGTCTCGGAAAGTGATTGGAGGTACGTGCCAAGTTTGGGCCTGGTCTGTGATTTGTAGGGGCTTCAATGTTCTGTGAGAAATGAATGGGGTGAAGGTACTGCAAATCCCATCATTTGCAGATCCCACATCCTGCCCTACCCCGCATCAGGTTGTAAAGTGGGCCAGTGGGCATCTGTGTGCCAAGTGTGGTCCTGATCCTTCTATGGTGTGGGTGAGAGTGCTCTAAGCAAGTGAGTTAAAGTACTGCAAGTCCCATAATCCATGATCCATCCTCCCTCAAACTGCACCAGGATGTAGAGTGGGTCTTGAGGGTTCTGTGTGCCAAGTTTGGTCTTGTTCTCTCACTGTTTGGGGTTGCAAAGGGGTCGCAAAGTGTTTTTGCCTTAAACTGCCACCATGCCCGACTGACTCAGGCCTTTTCCTTACCCCCTCGGAATGTTCGTGTTGGTGACTGCCTCAGGTCTTTGCCTTATCCCCTTCTGGCAGTTTAGAGGGTCGGAATGTTCGTGTTGGTGACTGCCTCAGGCCTTTGCCTTATCCCCCTCTCTGGCAGTTTAGAGGGTTCGGAATGTTCGTGTTGGTGACTGCCTCAGGCCTTTGCCTTATCCCCTCTGCCAGTTTAGAGTGTCGGAATGTTCGTGTTAGTGACTGCCTCAGGCCTTTGCCTTATCCCCTCTGCCAGTTTAGAGGGTCGGAATGTTCGTGTTGGTGACTGCCTCAGGCCTTTGCCTTATCCCCTCTGGCAGTTTAGAGGGTCGGAATGTTCGTGTTGGTGACTGCCTCAGGCCTTTGCCTTATCCCCCTCTGCCAGTTTAGAGGGTCGGAATGTTCGTGTTGGTGACTGCCTCAGGCCTTTGCCTTATCCCCTCTGCCAGTTTAGAGGGTCGGAATGTTCGTGTTGGTGACTGCCTCAGGCCTTTGCCTTATCCCCTCTGGCAGTTTAGAGGGTCGGAATGTTCGTGTTGGTGACTGCCTCAGGCCTTTGCCTTATCCCCCTCTGGCAGTTTAGAGGGTCGGAATGTTCGTGTTGGTGACTGCCTCAGGCCTTTGCCTTATCCTCCTCTGCCAGTTTAGAGGGTCGGAATGTTCGTGTTGGTGACTGCCTCAGGCCTTTGCCTTATCCCCTTCTGGCAGTTTAGAGGGTCGGAATGTTCGTGTTGGTGACTGCCTCAGGCCTTTGCCTTATCCCCCTCTGGCAGTTTAGAGGGTCGGAATGTTCGTGTTGGTGACTGCCTCACTTTGCCTCAGGCCAGTTTGCCTTGGTGACTGCCTCAGGCCTTTGCCTTATCCTCCTCTGCCAGTTTAGAGGGTCGGAATGTTCGTGTTGGTGACTGCCTCAGGCCTTTGCCTTATCCTCCTCTGCCAGTTTAGAGGGTTGGAATGCTCGTGTTGGTGACTGCCTCAGGCCTTTGCCTTATCCCCTCTGCCAGTTTAGAGGGTCGGAATGTTCGTGTTGGTGACTGCCTCAGGCCTTTGCCTTATCCTTCTCTGTCAGTTCAGAGGGTCGGAATGTTCGTGATGGTGACTCGGAATGTTCGTGTTGGTGACTGCCTCAGGCCTTTGCCTTATCCCCCTCTGCCAGTTTAGAGGGTCGGAATGTTCGTGTTGGTGACTGCCTCAGGCCTTTGCCTTATCCCCCTCTGCCAGTTTAGAGGGTCGGAATGTTCGTGTTGGTGACTGCCTCAGGCCTTTGCCTTATCCCCCTCTGGCAGTTTAGAGGGTCGGAATGTTGGTGTTGGTGACTGCCTCAGGCCTTTGCCTTATCCCCCTCTGCCAGTTTAGAAGGCCAGTTTAGAGGGTTGGAATGTTCGTGTTGGTGACTGCCTCAGGCCTTTGCCTTATCCCCCTCTGGCAGTTTAGAGGGTCGGAATGTTCGTGTTGGTGACTGCCTCAGGCCTTTGCCTTATCCCCCTCTGGCAGTTTAGAGGGTCGGAATGTTCGTGTTGGTGACTGCCTCAGGCCTTTGCCTTATCCCCCTCTGCCAGTTTAGAGGGTCGGAATGTTCGTGTTGGTGACTGCCTCAGGCCTTTGCCTTATCCTCCTCTGCCAGTTTAGAGGGTCGGAATGTTCGTGTTGGTGACTGCCTCAGGCCTTTGCCTTATCCTCCTCTGCCAGTTTAGAGGGTCGGAATGTTCGTGTTGGTGACTGCCTCAGGCCTTTGCCTTATCCACCTCTGCCAGTTTAGAGGGTCGGAATGTTCGTGTTGGTGACTGCCTCAGGCCTTTGCCTTATCCCCTCTGCCAGTTTAGAGGGTCGGAATGTTCGTGTTGGTGACTGCCTCAGGCCTTTGCCTTATCCCCCTCTGCCAGTTTAGAGGGTCGGAATGTTCGTGTTGGTGACTGCCTCAGGCCTTTGCCTTATCCCCTCTGCCAGTTTAGAGGGTCGGAATGTTCGTGTTGGTGACTGCCTCAGGCCTTTGCCTTATCCGTGTTGGTGACTGCCTCAGGCCTTTGCCTTATCCCCCCTCTGGCAGTTTAGAGGGTCGGAATGTTCGTGTTGGTGACTGCCTCAGGCCTTTGCCTTATCCCCTTCTGGCAGTTTAGAGGGTCGGAATGTTCGTGTTGGTGACTGCCTCAGGCCTTTGCCTTATCCCCTCTGCCAGTTTGCCTTATCCCCTCTGCCAGAATGTTCGTGTTGGTGACTGCCTTATCCCCTCCTCAGTTTAGAGGGTCGCGATGTTCGTGTTGGTGACTGCCTCAGGCCTTTGCCTTATCCTCCTCTGGCAGTTTGGCCTTTGCCTTTTATCCTCCTCTGCCAGTTTAGGGGTCGGAATGTTCGTGTTGGTGACTGCCTCAGGCCTTTGCCTTATCCCCTCCTCTGCCAGTTTAGAGGGTCGGAATGTGGTCTCAGGCCTTTGCCTTATCCTCCTCTGCCAGTTTAGAGGGTCGGAATGTTCGTGTTGGTGACTGCCTCAGGCCTTTGCCTTATCCCCCTCTGCCAGTTTAGAGGGTCGGAATGTTCGTGTTGGTGACTGCCTCAGGCCTTTGCCTTATCCTCCTCTGCCAGTTTAGAAGGTCGGAATGTTCGTGTTGGTGACTGCCTCAGGCCTTTGCCTTATCCTCCTCTGCCAGTTTAGAGGGTCGGAATGTTCGTGTTGGTGACTGCCTCAGGCCTTTGCCTTATCCCCCTCTGCCAGTTTAGAGGGTTGGAATGTTCGTGTTGGTGACTGCCTCAGGCCTTTGCCTTATCCTCCTCTGCCAGTTTAGAGGGTCGGAATGTTCGTGTTGGTGACTGCCTCAGGCCTTTGCCTTATCCTCCTCTGCCAGTTTAGAGGGTCGGAATGTTCGTGTTGGTGACTGCCTCAGGCCTTTGCCTTATCCTCCTCTGCCAGTTTAGAGGGTCGGAATGTTCGTGTTGGGGGAAGGAAGGAAAGAGGAGAGGAAAGAGGTAAAGGAAGGAGGGAAGGGAGAAGGAAAGAAGGGAAAAGAAAAGAAAGGAAGGTTGAAGGAAGGAATTAAGGAAAGGAAAGGAGGGGAGGGAAGGAATGAAGGGAATAAATAAAGGAAGGAGAAGGAATGGAAGGGAAGGAAGGAGGCATGAGAGGGAAGAAACGGAAGGAGGAAAGGAAGGATAGGAGGGAAGAAATAAATGAAGGAGAAGGAAGAAAAGAAAGGGAGGGAAGGAAGAGGAAAGGGAGAAAAGGGAAGGAACAAAAGAAAGAAAAGGGAGGAAAGGAGGAAGGAAGGAAAGAGGGAAAGGAAGAAGGGAAGGGAGGGAATGAAGGAAAGAAAAAATGAAGAAAGGAGAAGGGAAGAGGGAAGGAAGGAGGGATGGGAGTGAAGAAAGGGAAGGAGGAAGGAAAGGAAAGAAGGCATAAAGGAGAAGGAAGTAAAGAAAGGGTGGAAAGAAGGAAGGGAGGAAGGAAGGGAAAGGGAAGGAAAGGTGCACCTGAAATTTGAATGCAGGGGCGGAACACCAAGAGGGTGCAATGCTCGATGTGTAGGGGCGGAATACCAAGAGGGTGCAATGCTCGATGTGTCCACAGGAGGGCGACAAAGGATTACACATAGAAGACCTGGGCAAAAGGTGCACCTGAGGTTTGAATGCAGGGGCGGAATACCAAGAGGGTGCAATGCTCGATGTGTCCACAGGAGGGCGACAAAGGATTACACATAGAAGACCTGGGCAAAGGTGCACCTGAGGTTTGAATGCAGGGGCGGATACCAAGAGGGTGCAATGCTCGATGTGTCCACAGGAGGGCGACAAAGGATTACACATAGAAGACCTGGGCAAAAGGTGCACCTGAGGTTTGAATGCAGGGGTGCACCAAGAGGGTGCAATGCTCGATGTGTCCACAGGAGGGCGACAAAGGATTACACATAGAAGACCTGGGCAAAAGGTGCCCCTGAGGTTTGAATGCAGGGGCGGAATACCAAGAGGGTGCAATGCTCGATGTGTCCACAGGAGGGCGACAAAGGATTACACATAGAAGACCTGGGCAAAAGGTGCACCTGAGGTTTGAATGCAGGGGTGGAATACCAAGAGGGTGCAATGCTCGATGTGTCCACAGGAGGGCGACAAAGGGGATTACACATAGAAGACCTGGGCAAAAGGTGCACCTGAGGTTTGAATGCAGGGGCAAGAGGGTGAATACCAAGAGGGTGCAATGCTCGATGTGTCCACAGGAGGGCGACAAAGGATTACACATAGAAGACCTGGGCAAAAGGTGCACCTGATAGAAGACCTGGGCAAAAGGTGCACCTGAGGTTTGAATGCAGGGGCGGAATACCAAGAGGGTGCAATGCTCGATGTGTCCACAGGAGGGCGACAAAGGATTACACATAGAAGACCTGGGCAAAAGGTGCACCTGAGGTTTGAATGCAGGGGTGGAACACCAAGAGGGTGCAATGCTCGATGTGTCCACAGGAGGGCGACAAAGGATTACACATAGAAGACCTGGGCAAAAGGTGCACCTGAGGTTTGAATGCAGGGGCGGAACACCAAGAGGGTGCAATGCTCAATGTGTCCACAGGAGGGCGACAAAGGATTACACATAGAAGACCTGGGCAAAAGGTGCACCTGAGGTTTGAATGCAGGGGCGGAACACCAAGAGGGTGCAATGCTCGATGTGTCCACAGGAGGGCGACAAAGGATTACACATAGAAGACCTGGGCAAAAGGTGCACCTGAGGTTTGAATGCAGGGGCGGAACACCAAGAGGGTGCAATGCTCGATGTGTCCACAGGAGGGCGACAAAGGATTACACATAGAAGACCTGGGCAAAAGGTGCACCTGAGGTTTGAATGCAGGGCGGAACACCAAGAGGGTGCAATGCTCGATGTGTCCACAGGAGGGCGACAAAGGATTACACATAGAAGACCCGGGCAAAGGTGCACCTGAGGTTTGAATGCAGGGGCGGAACACCAAGAGGGTGCAATGCTCGATGTGTCCACAGGAGGGCGACAAAGGATTACACATAGAAGACCTGGGCAAAAGGTGCACCTGAGGTTTGAATGCAGGGGTGGAATACCAAGGGGTGCAATGCTCGAGGTGTCCACTGGAGACCCCTTTTTCTCCATGGTAATAACTCTTCCAGAAGTGGATTTCAGTCTGATATTTGTAACTCAGGACAACCTATACCAGGCATGGGGATACTTCGGCTCTCCAGGTGTTTTGGACTACAACTTCCACAATTCCCAACAGCCGGTAGGGAATGTGACATCAGTCTCTACCTGAGCTTTCTGTAGATTCTCCACCACTTTCTGCAGGAGCGGGGCGTAGTCGCCGAGCGTCATGGAGAACTCGCAGTCGCCAAACGGGAAGCATTTCATCTTGGCGGCCAAGTCGGCGTCGAGCTGGGAATCTGGATGGAAGAGATACAGGTGTCAATCCAAGATGGGGAACCAATGCGAATCAACATCTCGATCCATGGCTATCAATCACGGGCACGCTTATTGTCTCACCATCCGAACACACCGAAGCCAGGCGGACTTCGTAGCTCACTTTCCCATCGACTTCTTTCTTAAAGAGCCTCGTGTTGTAAGCGCTGATGTTCTGCGGAAAGATGTGGAAGACAGAACGGTAGGAAGCTGCTTGGTTTATTTATCAACTTGTCCCTAGTTACAAAAAAAAAATCCTGTTCCTGGTTTAATAATGAATAATAATAAACTTTATAAGTCGCTTCCCTCTCCCCAAAGGGGACTCGGAGCGGCTTAGATGGGGCCGTGCCCAAACCACAAACCACACAATATCAGACATCAAGAAAAACAATAAACACAATAAAAACAGTAAACACAGTAAAATGAATACATCTAACAAAAACACAATAACAAATGCATCTAAAACAAAAGGAAAAAAGAAGACGAGAGGGCGGGCCGCATGTACATATACGATGTTTAAAAACTGGGGGAGATCACTGGAGTAGGGCCAAAACGTGAAGAGTCGCAAAGGGGAAGGAAATCCAAAAAACGGGCGTTGAGGGATCTAGTCCCCAAAGGCTAGGCGGAAAAACCAGGTTTTCAGTTGTCCCTTAAAGGCTTCCAGTGATGGGGCGTTCCTGATCTCTCCCGGGAGGGGGATCCAAAGTCGGGGGGCCACAGAGGAGAAAGCTTTCTCCCTGGTATTCACAAACCGAGTCTGTGAAACTGGTGGAGGCAACATCATCATTGGATATCAATATCTACATGCAAGTATATGTAACATGTATGACAGTACTATTCATTCAAGTATATGGGGTACATCATAGTAAAAATGTCAATGACAATGGATACAAGCATGTATATGCCACATATAGCTGAGAAGTGAAGCAGATGGAATACGTTTACAAAGATAGTACAATGTGGAGGGACAATAACAAACGGAATCTGTTGGGTAACTTGGTCAGTTCAAACCTGGCCCCTATGCAGCCGCGTGGGCTCTTCAGAAGGCAATCAGACTCTAATAGGGGAAGAATGGGAAAGTATTGAAGGAGTCGCTTGAAGAATGGGTGCCAGGGAAAATCGAAGGACACAAACATCCACTCCGCGTTCTCAGAGGTGGAAATACAAGCCGCGGCCGCAGCGAGCGGAACGGGATTACTTCCGCGTTAGCCTGGCGAGCCTGCCGGAAAGGACCGAGAAGCCGCAAAGTGTCGCGGAAGGTGTCGCAGCGACCTGGGTAAGGCGGAATTGAGGCTCGAAATGAGCAATGGGTCACTCAGGGACTGCGTGGGGGCAGGCCCTGATGCCAAACGGAGGGCTTGGGCGCCAAAGGGTTTGTCTTTATCCGTTTTCGTTCATCTGGGCACGTCGCTGAATACAAGCATCATGGCGAAGTAACGAATGGCTTCACTGATAAGGATGCAAGGGCACGTATCCATTGTCATTGACATTTTTACTATGATGTACCCCATATACTTGAATGAATAGTACTGTCATACATGTTACATATACTTGCATGTAGGTATTGATATCCAATGATGATGCCATGATATGTTGTACATGCTTGAATGCATAGTATGTTCACAGTTGTTATTCCTACATAGTGATTGAAATTGATGTTCTTGCCATTGTGCATTGCATATGTTCAAATGTGTAGACCTATGTTGTACCACTTTGCTATTTAGCTTTCCCATTATATATGCTATTTTTGATACTACAGTCATTGCATTATTGTCCTCATTATCAGTGCGAACCTGATTATTCACTGTGGTTCTCCTTGTTGCTCCTTTGTCTTTGTAAGCTCCCCCCCCTTTTTTGTAGTTTTGAAACTGGTGGAGGCGAAAGGAGGGCCTCCCCCGAGGAGCGAAGGGCTCGAGCCGGTTCATGGGGGGAGAGCCGGTCGCAAAGGTAGGCGGGTCCCGAACCGTTTAGGGCTTTGTAGGTGATCACCTGCACCTTGAATTGGGCCCGGAAAATAAACGGCAGCCAGTGCAGCTCTTCAAACAGGGGGGTCGACCGCTCCCTGTGGCCAGCCCCCGTTATTAATCTGGCAGCCGAGCGTTGGACAAGCTGAAGTTTCCGGGCCGTCTTCAAGGGAAGCCCCACGTAGAGCGCATTGCAGTAATCCAATCTAGAGGTAACCAAGGCGTGGACCACCATAGTCAAGTCAGACTTCACGAGGTATGGTCGCAGTTGGCACACGAGTTTTAACTGTGCGAAGGCTCTCCCAGCCACCGCCGACACCTGAGCATCAAGCGTCAGCGCTGAATCCAGGAGAACCCCCAACCTGCGGACCTGTGACTTTAGGGGGAGTGTAACCCCGTCCAGCACAGGTTGCCACCCAATACCCCGATCAGAAAAGCGACTGACCCGGAGGACCCCTGTCTTATCGCGATTGATCCTCAGCTTATTCCTCCTCATCCACACCGTCACAGCGGCCAGGCACTGGTCCAGTATCCGAGGGGCTTCCTTGGAATCTGATGGAAAGGAGTAGTGGAGTTGGGTGTCATCTGCGTAGAGATGGCACCGTACTCCAAAACTCCGGATGACCTCGCCCAGCAGTTTCATGTAGATGTTGAATAGCATGGGGGATAAAATAGAACCTTGCGGGACCCCACAGGTCAAAGGCCAGGGGTCCGAGCAGGAATCCCCCAGCTTCACCGACTGGGAACGACCCTCCAGGAAGGAACGGAGCCACAGGAGAACCGTGCCCCCAAGTCCCATCCCGGCGAGTCTTCCCAGAAGGATACCGTGGTCGACGGTATCGAGAGCCGCTGAGATGTCCAAGAGAACGAGCAGAGACACACTCCCCCTGTCCAGGTCTCTGCGGAGGTCATCCACCAAGGCGACCAAAGCCGTCTCGGTACTGTGCCCAGGCCTGAAGCCAGACGGTGAACGGTTTGAAAGTGTTCTTCCTGTTTCATTGTGCGGCCCTTACTTTGAAAGTAGTTGTTGAGCCACAACATTGCTCTACTCCAGAAACTTTGTTTTTGTGGCTGCCACACACTCGGTTGAACTGGTTGAGGCTCTACAAGACATTCACCGAAAAACTAGAGCAACACGTGCTGCAGAATATGTCTCCCCAAAACAAAGTTTTTGCACTTTAATAAACTTTTTCTATTTTTTTAAATGATAGGACTAATTAGGAAATGGTATTTATAACCCAGGAACAAAAATTATGTAACATAGTGTAATAATAATAATAATAATAATAATAATAATAATAATGACACAATATGAGGATTTAAAGATCGAACTGCAAAGACTCTGGCACAAACCCGTAAAGGTGGTCCCAGTGGTGATCGGCAAAGCCCTGGGACTGTGGCGCAGCTGGCTGGGTGTCATCTGCATTAAAGATCACTATTGACCGGAAGGTCATGAGTTCGAAGCCAGCCCGGGTTGGAGTGAGCTTCTGGCCAATTGTGTAGCTTGTTGTCGACCTTTGCAACCCAAAAGACAGTTGCGTCTGTCAAGTAGGAAATTTAGGTACCACTTTGTGGGGAGGCTAATTTAACTGATTTACAAGGCCATAAAAATCTCCAGGAAGTATGCAAAGAATCTCCAAGACGTATGCAAAGAATCTCCAGGAAGTATGCAAAGAATCTCCAGGAAGTATGCAAAGAATCTCCAGGAAGTATGCAAAGAATGGCCAGAAGCTGGCCAGAAGCTGGAATGTTGTAGTTAAATAAGCCTCTGAGTGTCTGTCTATATATGTTGTGTGTCTATGGCAGTGTTTCCCAACCTTTTTTGAGCCCTGGCACACTTTTAACATTAAAGAAATCTGGGGGCACACCACCAACCAAAATGACACAAAATGAAACTCTAACACAGTAAAGAACGGCTGGGGGATGGTGGCCTGCTGGGGGTGCTGAAGCCGGGGGGAGGGGGCGGAGCCAGGCTGCACCATGCCCCGCCCCCTCCCCCAGCTTCAGCTCTCCCAGCAGCTGCTCCAGCGTTGAGGGGGCAGTGCAAGCGAGGGGCGGGAGTCATGGTCCCCGTCCCCGGCGCCACTCTCCGCCATGATTCCCACCCCTCACTCGCTGAAGCCGCGTGGAGGAGGAGCATGAGCGGTGGACGGGCTTCAGTGGGCGGGGCTCCAGCGAGCGAGGGGTGAGAGTCATGGCGGATTGGAGGCTGGCTGGGGAAACGGCCGAAGGAGGCGGCGCCCCGGCCCCTTCTTCTTTTTCTTCCCCGCCGCCCGGCCCCTTCCCCCCCTCCTCCCCCAAGCAACAGTCCGGTAGGAGGAGGGGGGAAGGAAGGGGGCAGGGAGCTTTTCTCGCGGCACAGCAGGAGGTCCGTCACGGCACACTACGGTTGGGAAACACTGGTCTATGGCACTGAATGTCTGCCATGTATACGTACATTGTAATCTGCCCTGAGTCCCCTGCAGGGTGAGAAAGGGCGGAATATAAATACTGTAAATAAATAAGTAAATACATACATACATACAGTACATAAACTGGGTGCAGTGCCTAACTTTTCCCGGCACAACCCTTTTCTTTCTGCTTGATACAATAATAATAATAATAATAATAATATTTATTTATACCCCGCCACCATCTCCTCGATGGGGACTCGGGACGGCTCACATGAGGCCAAGCTCAGACAACAAATTCCAACAAAACAAAAAATCAAAACATCAGCAGTAAACACAATAGAAATACATACATATAAATAAAAAACAATATACAAACAGAGATCTAAAATCACAAATGACAAGGCATGCAGAAATAGAAAATGTTAAATCCTCAACCCAGAATGACAGAGGGCTTCTTGTGGTACCTGAGAGTCCAAAAAGTCCTGGGCTCGCTTGGCATCTTCCATACTGCAGTTCGCAGAGAAGTAAGTAGAAATGCCCTGGAGAGGAGGAAAGAGATGGAACTGTCACGCATCAATGTTGACGGCCCTGCCCTACAAAGGGCTTCCATTGGGATCCCGCAATAACATCTGTATTTCTCATTTTCCCAATATGGAAAGTCACCTGATAGGCATTTTATTGGCTTTCACCCCCAAAAAAAAATATTAGACCCCCTTTCCACGGAGTTTGTTCTCCATTGTTTATGGGCCTCTCTAGATCCTCCAGTGTGATTCTATATGACCCAGGGCCGGATTTATCCACGGATATGATATCCACGATTTCACTCAACCATCTCCAGATAAGTGTTTATGGGCCTCTCTAGATCCTCCAGTGTGATTCTATAGGATGCTCAAGTATAGTCAAAATATACTTTATTTTATTTATGTATTTTACGACATTTATATGTTGCCCTTCTCACCCCGAAAGGGACTCAAAGCGGCTTACAAGTAAAATGTAAATACAATATATTATATTATTGCTATAGCACAATATTAATATTAGATATTCCATTGTACTATAACATGATACTGTAATATTATTAGTAACTAGCTGTACCTGGCCCGCGTTGCTGTGCCCTATTTAAGAGATGCGAGAAAGTCTGAGTATGTAAGGGTTGAAGTTGTTGTTAGTTATGGTGTTGTTGGGGTCATGGCTGTGTTGTTGTGGATTGTTTTGGTGGGTGGGATGTTGGAGTCCTGTGGAGTTGTTGTTGTGTGGTGTTGCTGGCGTTCTGCATAGCTTGTGGATATACAATGTTTTTTGTCTTTCCGTCTGCTGTGTTGATGTAGAGGTTGATGCGTGTGTGGGTTGGGTACTTTGGAAGTGAGTGGAGGTACTTGCAGTCGGATGGAGTGTGGGTCATGGGGGGCATTGTGTGCCAAGTTGGGTCTTTATCGGTCTTGGTTCTGGGACACAGTGGTCTGTGGGGAATGATGGGTTTTGAAGTACTACAAATCCCATTATCCATGGAGGTACTTCAAGTCCCATAATCCATGGTCCACCCTCCTCCAAACTGTAGTAGAATGTAGCGTGGGTCATAGTGGCTCTGTATGCCAAGGTAGGTTACTGTCAATTCAGGCCATACACAATGTCCCATGAGCTGAGGCCTAGTCAGGAACAGCAAGTTAATGAAACCGTCCCAAACAGATAAACCTTACAACGCAGAAACACCAAACTTGCCAACAGAAATAGGCCTCAAGCAAGGTATGTTTGTAGCAAAGAAACTTTCCAACCCAAAACCTAAAAGGCCCCCAAAACAACGAGTAAAAAAACTACATTTCCCAGCATCCTCCAGGGCTGCCAACGACTCTCCCAGCCTCTACATTCTGACAACATGATTGGGTGCCAATAAGGGCGGATTTGCATAACTCCTGTACTGGCCAACCAACATGAACATTCCGACCCATAATAAACTGTCAGAGGAGGATAAGGCAAAGGGCTGAGGCACAAACGCAAACACCCAATTCACTTCCCACAGAAAATTTACAGCCCTACAAATCACAGACCACGCCCAAAATTGACAGTAAGGCTTCATTAACTTAATTTCCCTGACTAGGCCTCACTTAATGGAATGCTGTTTACGCTTTGAATTGACAGTAAGGCTTCATTCACTTGATTTTCCCGACTAGGCCTCAGCTCATGGGACATTGTGTATGGCCTGAATTTACAGTAACCTACCTTGGCACACAGAGCCCCTATGACCCACACTACATTCTACTGCAGTTTGGAGGAGGGTGGACCATGGATGATGGGATTTGATGTACCTCCTTGGATGGGATTTGTAGTACTTTCAAACCCTTCATTCCCCACAGACCACTGCGGCCCAGAACCAAGACCGATAAATACCACACTTGGCACACAATGCCCCCATGACCCACACTCCATCCGACTGCAGTTTAGAGGAGGGTGGACCACGGATGATGGGACTTGAGGTACCTTCACTCATTTCCCGAGCCTGCTGCGACCCTCATCCAATGATTGAGGAAGACCAAACTTCGACACAAAGCCCCCATGACCCACTTTACATCCTGGTGCAGTTCGGAGGAGGGTGGACCACGGATGATGGGACTTGAGGTACCTTCACTCATTTCCCGAGACTGCTGCGACCCTCATCCAATGACTGATCAAGACCAAACTTGGAACACAAAGCCCCCATGACCCACTTTACATTCTGGTGCAAATTGGAGGAGGATGGACCATGAATTATGGGACTTGAAGTACCTTCACTCACTTCCTGAGACCATTGCAAGCCAAATAAACAACGGATAAGAACCAAACTTGGCACACAATGTCTTTCTCAAATAACCCGGGCAGGGCCGGGTCCCCAAGCTAGTTGTTAATAAAATAGAGGTTCAGCATCCCTTAAATGGCATTCCAAAATATTCCAAAACCCAAATCATAGGCCTCTTTGCTTTCCAAACTCCAAACACTTCTGGCCACTGGTTTGGACAAAGAATACTCAGCCTGTATACAGTTTGCCATTATCCATGCTTTCAGATAGTCACTGGTCTTGGAGAGCTTATGGGGAAAGATACGGGGATTTTACTATATCTTGGTGAGTGGGCAACTTGGGGAGGCGAATTACCTGTCCGTTGAGGCCCAGGTGTTTTTGCGTGGGCTCTAAGGAGAACATGAGATCCCCGCATTGCCCCCACAGGGCCTCCATCTCTTCCGGGTGGTCCTTGAACGCCTGGCTCTTCCACACCAACTGCTTCAGCTTCTCCTATATTGATAATAATATTACAATGTAATGTAATATAATACTAATAGTAATACAATATAAGAATTATATTTTATATTACATGTAATATTACTAATAATATTACAGTATAGTGTCAGATTATTGCATTTTGAATAGCAATTCATGAGTCAGCACAAGATATATTTTCGCAGTTTGAGATGACCTGCAGTGTGACATGTTTGACACCAGATGGCGCTGTCTCAAGACTGCTAAATGGAACCTTGAGGAATGTCAGTTACAAAGTGACAGGTGGGATTTAATATCTGTGAGGAAAGGATGTTTAGAAAGGTAGCTGTGATGGCTGTTGTTTTTTGATGTTTTGCCAGTTATTGTTAAATACAATTCAATACAAAGTTATATATTTACCTTGTGAATTGAATGAGAGTTTCATTATTCACACGAACAGAGACTGGAGTTTTTGGGCCGATGGGGAATTAAACTTCTATATTTCTGTTGCCTATCCGCTGTGACATAAATACTCAACGCCGAAGATATAGTGGTATAGTACAATATAGTAATACATAATACTAATACTGTGCTAATAATATATTGTATACACATATAATATTGATAATAATATTATAATGTAATACAATATAATACTAATACATTATAAGAATTTCATTTTTATATTACACTAGCTGTACCCGGCACGCGTTGCTGTGCCCTATTTAGGAGATGCGAGAAAGTCTGAGTATGTAAGGGTTGGAATTGTTGTTAGTGAATTGGGTGTGTTATGTTTGTGCCTCAGCTCTTTGCCTGCAGTCCTTCGGGTTTGACTTGAACCATGGCCAGGACGGATCAGCTTGGGGAGGGCTTGTCCTGTCAGGGGATCTCTATCTTCACAGGTGCGTCCAGTGTCTGTTGGGGGACTGTTAAAAATCCTTTCCGTATCCTTTTTAGCCACCTTTCTCAAGATCTTCATGTCTAGCTTACTTTCTGCTCCTCTCTTTTTCAAGATGTCCTGCTCTGTGTCTTTTGCACCCATTGGTCGATGTCCGATGAGGCTTTCCTCTTGGACAGGCCATCTGAGGGAGCTCTTCCAGCGCTGGGCATCAGAAGGTACTTGGTGATGACCTCCATCCCTTGGAGCCAGCATATAGAGGGGCTGGAGCACCCTCCTTGGCAAACCCCATTGTTGCTGGATGGTCCTCTTATTAATGTGGAATTCCAAGCCACTGGAGATCTTTTGGGAAAGGAAGAAGAGCTCCCTTGAATGGTGTTGTCTCCATCATGGTCTTCTGATTTGAAAGTGTTGGAGGAGGCTCTGGCTGACAGTTTGTTATGGGTCGGAATGTTCATGTTGGCTGGCCAGTACAGCAGTTATGCAAATCCGCCCTTATTGGCAGCCAATCATGTTGTCAGAATGTAGAGGCTGGGAGAGTCTTTGGCAGCCCCGGAGGATGCTGGGAAATGTAGTTTTATTTTTACTCATTTTGGGGGCCTTTTAGGTTGGGGGGGGAGTTTCTTTGCTACAAACGTACCTTGCTTGAGGCCTATTTCTGTTGGCAAGTTTTCTGATTCTGCGTTGTAAGGTTTCTCTGTTTGAGGTAGTCTTCACATGACGGCTCTTCCTTTATATATATAGATGTAATATTACTAGTAATATTACAGTACCGTGGTATAGTACAATATAGTACAATATAGTAATATTGTGCTGTGCTAATAATATATTGTATATCATCTCCCCTTGGGGATGATCTTTGCGATCCCGTCCAACTCTAGGATTTTAGGATTCAATCAACTGCCCATTCAAATGATCAATTAGAATAGGGTTGGACTACATGGCCTTTGGCCTCTCTTCCAACTCTATGATTCTAACTCTTCAGGAGCCTCCAGTGGTGCAATGGGTTAAACCCTTGTGCTGCCAGGACCGAAGACCGACAGGTCACAGGTTCGAATCCAGGGACAGCATGGATGAGCTCCCTCTGTCAGCTCCAGCTCCCCATGCGGGGACATGAGAGAAGCCTCCCACAAGGATGGGAAAACATCTGGGCAAGGCAACATCCTTGCAGACAGCTAATTCTCTCACACCAGAAGCGACTTGCAGTTTCGCAAGTTGCTTCTGACACACACACAAACTCTTCAGTCAATGAGATGGGTTAATAGGCATGGTCCTCTCTCAGGTGACACCTCCCATTATGCAGATGACGTTGAGCTCTCACCTTGGGAAGGTTGGGGACAAATTTGGTGTCCCCGAAGGACTTGTAGTTGCCCATGTTGGCGTAGACGGCAGCAGCATAAACCAGGAAGGCCTGCAAGAGACAAGGCTCTTAATAAAGGTGTAGACAGCAGACAAAGGGAGTAAACACAACAAGGAAACATGGCAGCTTATCCCTATCACTATTATAACAAGCAGAGAGCTCCATAATTAGATGGTTCTTTCTTCTGATGCTGAAAATCTGTAGCACCGGGAATGTGGTGCAGCTGGCCCGGGTCGGGGTGAGCTCTCGACCAATTGTGTAGCTCGTTGTCAACCTTTGCAACCCGAAAGACAGTTGCATCTGTCAAGTAGGAAATGTAGGTACCATTTGTGTGGGGAAGCTAAATTTAACTGATTTATGAGGCCATAAAATATCCAGGAAATACACAAAAAAAGGAGTGAAGGAATGCAACAGCTCCCCCTGGTGGCCAGAAGCTGGAATGTTAAATTGCCTCTATGTCTGTCCATATATGTTGTATTTAAATGGCATTGAATGTTTGCCTGTATATGTGCATTGTGATCCGCCCTGCGGGGTGAGAAGGGCAGAATATAAATGATGTAAATAAAATAAACAGTCCTCCAGATGTTTCAGAACTGACAGTCAGCGCCACCTAGTGCTCACCACCAGAACTTTAGCAACAATGTATAAGCAAAGTACTAGCGCCACCTAGTGTTCACCACCAGAACTTTAGCAAGACTGTATAAGCAAAGCACTAGCGCCACCTAGTGTTCACCACCAGAACTTTAGCAACACTGTAGAAGCAAAGCACCAGCGCCACCTAGTGTTCACCACCAGAACTTTAGCAACACTGTAGAAGCAAAGCACCAGCGCCACCTAGTGTTCACCACCAAAACTTTAGCAACACTGTAGAAGCAAAGCACCAGCGCCACCTAGTGCTCACCATCAGAACTTTAGTTTTGTAAGTACTTTAGAACCATTTAGAACTATGATTGCACAGACCTAGTAATTAGATTTTGGAAATTTTGGCTTGTTGTGGAAACAAGGATTGGTGATAAAGCTTCAGTGGAGACCCCTTTCCTCCATCATAATAACTCTTCCAGGAGTAAATTTCCTTTCCAATGGGTATATTTCTCTTCCTTCCTGTTGTCTCAGCCCCGTTCTTAACTAGGAGCTATTTGTAAGTCAGATGTTTGTAACTTGGGGACGGCAACATCAGTAAACTATCAAGGTGCTCACTCACTTGATACTCTTCATCCGAGAGGCCGAGAGCGTGCGCTGTCTCTCCCAAGTCGGTTGGGTCCTGGGTTCGAAAGAGGTGGGAAATCAAAGCGTAGATGGCGGGGGATTCGGGGGAGGTCTGCATCAGGACCACCAGCCCTCCATACCAACAGGCCCGCGACAGGTAATGGGCGTAGAGCCGCTCCTCGGGCGACAAGAGGCGGAAGGCTTCTGTGCAGTCCAGCGACGCGATGCCGATATCGTTGGGGAGGACATACTGGGAATCCACCATTGTGCCAAACTGGAAGGAAGGACGGATATATATATATATGTGTGTGTGTGTGTGTGTGTGTGTATCTTACCTATTAGGCCTGGGCAATGATGGTTCTAAAGTACTTACAAAACTAAAGCTCTGGTGGTGAGCACTAGGTGGCGCTGGTGCTTTGCTTCTACAGTGTTGCTGAAGTTCTGGTGGTGAACATTTCAGAACTCCAACAAAACTTTCAAAACTTCATTATTATTTCATTATTCGTGATTTTTAAGACATAACCAATGAGGAACTGCCATTTATAACGAAATTTTGAAAGTTTTGTTAGATTTCTGAAATGTTCACCACCAGAACTTTAGCAACACTGTAGAAGCAAAGCACCAGCGCCACCTAGTGTTCACCACCAGAATTTTAGCAACATTGTAGAAGCAAAGCACCAGCGCCACCTAGTGTTCACCACCAGAACTTTAGTTTTGTATGTACTTTAGAACCATTTAGAACCATGATTGCCCAGGCCTATTATCTATCTATCTCAGACATGGACAAACTTGGGCCCTCCAGGTGTTTTGGACTTCAACTGTTAGGAATTGTGGGAGTTGGAGTCCAAAGCACCTGGAGGGGCCAAATTTGCCCATGCCTGGTGTAGATGTGCCCACTCTTCTTCCTGTTACAATCCTTTCATTTCCCCATTCATACCTTTTGCAGTAAATAAAACTCTTCCAGCCAATCACAGGCTCCCCTTGGTGTAATCAATAGTGGTGTTGCTAGGAGACTAAAGGCCCGCCTTTAGATCCTTCCCTGCCAATCAGGATTGGCCTGTTTCATTTTCTGGCCCCCAGGTCCCTCCCCTTTTAATTCTTCAATGCTATTTCTCTTAAGTCATGTGATCTTTTTGGTACATTGGTAGTCCTATAGATCTATATAAATAAAAATGTAATGTTTGTTTGTGGGATTAGCATAACGCAAAAACCACTGGGCTAACTGGCACCGAATTTGGACACAAGACACCTATCAGGCCAACGAGTGACCATCACTCATAAAAACACTGAAAAACACAGCAGAAAGGACTTAAAAAGTAAAAAATAAATAAAACATTACAATGCATGCGCAAAACCACATATATACACAAATATATACAGTACATGCACATATACACATATATACACCCAAAACACATATACACACAGACTGGGCCACAGCAACACATGGCAGAGGACGGCTTGTGTGTGTGTGTGTATATATATATGCATACACACACACACATATATATATGCATACACACACACATGCACACGCATATATATACACATATATACCCATATATTCATATGTGTGTGTGCGTGTGTATATATATGAACACACACACATATATACACACATATATTCATATATATGAATGTATGTGTGGGTAAATATGTGTGTATATACAGTATATATATGTGTGTGTGTGTGTGCATATATATATATATACACACACACGCACACACACCATCCTTTGCCATGCGGTTTTGTGGCCCAGTCTGTGTGTATATGTGTTTTGTGTGTGTATATATGTATATATGTGCGTGTATATATTTGTGAATATATGTGGTTTTGCGTGTGCATTGTAATGCACACACACATAAATATACACACATACATACACATGCACACACACACATATACCCACACATATATACACATGCACATACACATATATACCCACACATATATTCATATATATGTGTGTGTGCATGTGTATATGTGTGTATATATGTGTATATGTGCCTGTATATATTTGTGTATATATGTGGTTTTGCGCATGCATTGTAATGCACACACACATAAATATACACACATACATACACATGCACACACACATATACCCACACATATATACACATGCATATACACATATATACACAGACATATATTCATATATGTGTGTGCGCGCATGTGTATATGTGTGTGTATATATGTGTATATGTGCCTGTATATATTTGTGTATATATGTGGTTTTGCGCATGCATTGTAATGCACACACACATATATATACACACATACACACATACACACATGCACACACACATATATACCCACACATATATTCATATATATGTGTGTGTGCATGTGTATATATGTGTGTATATGTGCGTGCATATGTGCGTGTATATGTGCGTGTATATGTGGTTTTGCGCATGCATTGTAATGCACACACATATATACAGACACATATATACACATGCACACACACACATATACATATATATGTGAATATATATATGTGTGTGTTTGTGTGTGTGTGTATATATATATATATATATATTAAAAATATGCCCCAAGACATTACTTTTAATGATGGAACCCTGGGATGTGTAGTTTGGTGAGGCACCAGCTTTCTTTGGCATTAGAAACTACAGCAGCCAGGACTCCATAGCCTTGAGCCATGCCATGGGATCAAACCGCGTTAAATCTGCAGTGTAGATGCACCACCCCAAATATGAATGAAGCAGGACAAGGTTATAAAAGGGCCTTGGCCCCTTAAATCAGTCCCAGCTCCCATCATCCCCTGCCCAAGGCATCCCCACACCCATCATCCACAAACTGCTGTGACCTCACCTTGCCACTGCCACCTCCTCTGGCTCAGCCTCGACTCCCAACTTCCTGCCACGCCCCCTTCCTCCCCTCCATTCATTGCCTCCAAAGCGAGGCCACGCCCCTTTGGCTAAGCCAACCAATAGAGAGGGGAAAAGGGAAAGAGACTTTGTTGCTAGGAGACATGAGATCCCGCCCCTTCGAGCCTTTCTCTCCTCATTGGCTGGCAACTTCCTCCCTGTCTCTCTCTTTTCATTGGTTGGAGGAGGCTGAAGGACTCTTCCCAGTAAAGGCAAATTCAGGTACTGTCGCAGTTTAGAAGTGGTATCAACTTGTATTAATTATGCAGTGTAGATTCACCACTAACTTGATGTCTCCCTCAATGGGACAAGTCTTGTGATTTTGGTCCTGGCATAAAATATGGTTTAGATAGATTACAAAGCCAATACTCTGGCTTCTCCTACTGTTGTGTTTGCTTCTATGCCTTGTACTGGTTGAATGGCCATCTGTTAGGAGGGATTGGATTGTGTCTCAGGTTTGGACTGGATATTTATTTATTGTGTCAGGAGGGAACCATGTATTTAATATTATAATATTACAGTATTATAACAGCTGCAGAGCTGTTTGGGCTGGAAGTCGGCCTGAAGAAAACGGAAATCCTCTACCAGCCCGCACCACAGGAAGAACACCACCATCCCCACGTCAGCATAGGCACATCTGTGCTTAAGTCCGTTCAGCAGTTCGCCTACCTGGGAAGCATCATTTCTTCAGACGCCAAGATTGATAAAGAGATAGATCACAGGTAAGCAAAGGCATAGAGTGCATTTGGAAGGCTTCACAAAAGAGTCTGGAGCAACAAGCACCTGAGGCAAAGCACCAAAATCAGTGTGTACAGAGCTATCGTACTGCCTATTCTTCTATATGGGTCTGAAACATGGCTCACCTATCGCCAACACCTACGACTCCTCGAACGCTTTCATCAGCACTGTCTTCACACAATCCTAAATATACACTGGACCGACTATGTGATGAATGTTGCTGTCCTTGAGCAAGCAGGGATCACCAGCGTTGAGGCCATGCTATTGAGAACACAGCTGCGCTGGGCAGGGCACGTCTCTAGGATGGAGGACCACCGCCTCCCAAAGATACTACTCTACGGTGAACTCGCAAGAGAGGTGCCCCCAAAAAGAGATATAAGGACTCCCTGAAACAACATCTCAGGCTCGGCCAGATTGATCACCAACAATGGTCCACCTTGGCCTCACATCGGGAGGCATGGAGACGCACTATCCACAATGCTACGGCCTCTTTCGAGAAGACATGCCGAATGGGTCTAGAAGAGAAACGACAACACAGAAAGAACCACAACTTGGAAACAACATCACCCAAGGAGACTTTCTGCTGTGCTTTCTGCAACCGGACTTGCCTATCTCGGATTGGCCTTCTTAGTCATCAACACGCTTGTAGAAAGCGTGGGAAGAATCTTCGTTCGTGAAGTAATGCCGATATGAGTTTTATTGATTGTATTGTTTTACATTGCTTGCGTTGTTATTATGTGTTGTTGGGCTTGGCCTCATGTAAGCCGCCCTGAGTCCCTTTGGGGAGATGGGAGCGGGGTGTAAGTAAACTTAATAAATAAATAAATAAAAATAAATAATAAAATATTGGTCCTCAACCCCACAGCTAAAATGGCCACTTCCCAACAAAGGATTCCCCCAGACAGGAAGCAGCCAGGCTTTGAAGTTGCAAGCAGGCCCGGATTAGCCTCTTCGGCCGCCCGAGGCCAAGACGCCCCACGCCGCCGCCCCCCAGGGCGCGGAAAGCCACGCCCCCCAGGGCGCAGAAAGCCACGCCCCCAGGGCGCTACTGCTCATGTGCGGCAGCAGCCCCGGCCGTTTGGCTTCCGTCGCCTCCTCCTCCCGCGACCGGAAGGAGGGGCCCGAGGAGGTGGATGGAAGCCGCGTGGCACCGGCCCCACAGCTTCCGTCCACCTCGCGCCTTCCTTTCGGTCGCGGGAGGAGGAGGTGGACGGAAGCCGCGCGGCACTGCTCGTGGGGCTTCCGTCCGCCGCCTCCTCCACCTCCCGCGACCGAAAGGAAGGCGCGAGGAGGAGGAAGGGAAGTCCCGCCCTCCTCCTTGCCGCCTGGGCCGCCCCCTTGCAAAGGAAGGAGGCGGCCAGGAGGAGGAAGGGAAGCCCGCTGGCGGGCATGCGTGCGCATGCATGCATGCCCGCCGGCGGGGCGGAGCTTCCCTTCCTCCTCGCCGCCTCCTTCCTTTGCAAGGGGGCGGCCCAGGCGAGGGGAGGGCGCCATTCCCTCCTCCCCGCACCCTCACAGCGCTCTCCCCCCGCCCTCTCCCGAGGTATGATGACTCTCGCGGGGGGAAAGCTCTGCAAGGGGGCGGTTTAAAGGGGGTCGAATCCGCTGCCCCCCAAAACCTGCCGCCCGAGGCCATGGCCTAGTCTGGCCTTATGGGCAATCTGGGCTTGGTTGCAAGGCCATTCAGCACCAGACTAATAACTGTGGCAAGCTACAGGGAGCGGTCAACCCCCGTTTAAGGATCTTCATTGGCTGCTGTCTATTTTCCGGTCCCAATTCAAGGTGCAGGTGATTACCTACAAAGCCCTAAACCTTCGTGACTCTCTCTCTCTCCGTGAACCAGCCGGAACCCTTCGATCTTCGGTGGAGGCCCTCCTTCTGCCACTGCCAGTCTCACAAACTCATCTTGTGGGCACAAGGGAGAGAGCCTTCTCTTCTGTGCCCCCCCGACTCTGGAATTCCTTGCCCAGAGAGATTAGGAAAGCCCCCACCTTGGAAACCTTTAAAAAGCACCTTAAAACCTGGCTCTTCGGTTGCGCCTTTGGAAAGTAGCCATTACCATTGCTCCCCCCTCAACGCTCCAGTCCCTGCAGCACTGCATTGTTTGTATTTTTTAGATATTACACTTGTATATTGCTTTATTTGTTCATTTATATGTTTGTATTTTACTGTATTGTTGATGCTTTGATTTGTGTTTTTATTGTAATTTGTTGTTTGGGCTTGGCCTCATGTAAGCCTCCCCGAGTACCCGTTGGGGACATGGTGGCAGGGTATAAATAACAATTATTATTATTATTATTATTAATCAAGCTGGCCAATAGCAACATTCACACTTGCCTCCAACAGGCAGGAGTTTTTTCTGCTTTCCTGGGCATTATACCACTATTTGTGTCAATCTCTCAAACGGCCACTAGGTGGCGTTCAGGAATCTTTGCATTGTTGACAATTTTTTGGGACCCCAACACTAAGCGAAGGGGACCCTATGCCGTCACACCAGGTCTGTTTAAAATTAAAACTGGCAGATGTGTTGTCCTTTCTATCTGGTGGACTGCAGAGCGCTTGCTGAAAAGGCTAGGTGGTCTGGCAACCCAAAAAACACTCCAAAATAAAGTTGAAAATCAAACAGTTTATTCAATAACAAAGTCTTTGCAGGACTTGGCACAGCTTCTTAATGGTTGCAAAAAAACAGAGTGGAAATGCCTTGGGTTGTTGCTCAAAAGATTCCCACTGCTTCTTTTTGGATGGCAGGAAACCAGATATTTCCCACCCTGGTCCTAGGTGTTTGGTTGAAGGAACCACTCCTTCCCCCCTCTAAACCTAAGCTCAGTCCAAAAGGTGACCTAAAGCTGGGCTGGTAACCAGATGTCTATCCTATACAGCATGCAAAGCCAGTCTCTGCAAGGTACCATAAACTCATCTGGTTCCAGCAGTCCCCCAGCTAATGGTCAAGCAAATAGCAATCAGCAGGTCAGCATGCAGGTTAGCATACAGGTTAGCACCCAGTAAGCACCCAGTAAGCACCCAGTACTTACGGTGACCCTTTCGGAGCCAATCCTGGCTGGCCAAACACACATCTGGCTTCCTTCCCTCTCTGAAAGGAACTAAAAACACTTTCTAAAATGGAGACCAATCCCCAGGAAGAAAAAGGGGGGGGGGACACCAACTAAAAAGATACATTTGCAGAGCTTTAGATGGCAAATTCTGCACCAGGCTGCAACCTTGCTAATAATTAACAGGCAAGGTGCCAGTGTGTCTGGAACAGTCCCAGTAAAGATGCAAAAGGAAAAAATGCTGCCTTTTAAAACAAAACTATGGGGCTATGCATATGAAACGTCTGGAGGACGGAACAGACCCCATTTGGGGTCAGGGCCCAAAGTTTAATACTCATGGCTCAAGAGCAAAGTTTAAGACGCATGGCTCAAGGGCAAAGTTTAAGACGCATGGCTCAAGGGCAAAGTTTAAGACGCATGGCTCAAGTGCTGTACGTGTGGAAAAGATCTGGGAGTCCTTGTGGACAACAAGTTAAACATGAGCCAACACTGTGATGCGGCGGCAAAAAAAGCCTATGGGATTTTGGCCTGTATCAATAGGCTCCTTCCTTCCTCTTCCATTATTTCCTTCTCTACTTCCTTTTCCCTCCCTCTATCCCCTTTCCCCTTCCTTCCTTCCGTCTTCTCTTCCTTCCCAGAGTCCTGAGCGTGCCTTTTGCAGAGCCAGGTCTGAAGTGTCCCGTCATTTTGCCGGGGGAATTCTTTTCTCATAGTATGTACGTATATACTCACATTTAGTTGAATTCTGCACAGTTGAATTCTGAGGCTGTCATTGTATGTTTTAATTGCTAATTGTTGTTATATGGTTAATTTTTGGTTTGTTTTGCTCGTGTTTTATTGGAGGGGTTCAGGCTGAAAGGGGCGGTATAGAAATATGACATATATATATATATATACTAGCTGTACCCGGCACGCGTTGCTGTGCCCTATTTAGGAGATGCGAGAAAGTCTGCGTATGTAAGGGTTGGAATTGATGTTAGTTATGGTCTTGGTGGGTCATGGCTGTGTCGTTGTGGGTTGTTCTGGTGGGTGGGATGTTGAAGTCCTGGGAGTTGTCGGTGTGTGGTGTTGCTGGCGTTCTGCAGAGCTTGTGGATATACAATGTTTTTTGTCTTTCCGTCTGCTGTGTTGATGTAGAGGTTGATGCTTGTGTGGGTGGGGTACTTTGGAAGTGAGTGGAGGTACTTGAAATCCCATCATCCATGGTGTGCCCTCCTCTAAACTGCAGTTGGATGGAGTGTGGGTCATGGGGGCACTGTGTGCCAAGTTGGGTCTTTATCGGTCTTGGTTCTGGGCCACAGTGGTCTGTGGGGAATGAAGGGTTTGAAAGTACTACAAATCCCATAATCCATGGAGGTACATCAAATCCCATCATCCATGGTCCACCCTCCTCCAAACTGTAGTAGAATGTAGCGTGGGTCATAGGGGCTCTGTGTGCCAAGGTAGGTTACTGTAAATTCAGGCCATACACAATGTCTCATGAGCTGAGGCCTAGTCAAGAAAATCAAGTTAATGAAGCCTTACTGTCAATTTTGGGCGTGGTCTGTGATTTGTAGGGGTTTAAATTTTCTGTGGGAAGTGAATTGGGTGTTTGTGTTGGCGACTGCCTCAGGCCTTTGCCTTATCCTCCTCTGCCAGTTTATTATGGGTCGGAATGTTCATGTTGGCTGGCTAATAGAGGCGTTATGCAAATACTCCCACACTGGCAACCAATCATGTTGTCCGAATATGGAGGCTGGGAGATTGGCTGGCGGCCGCAGAGGACGCTGGGAAATGTAGTTTTTTTGTATCGTTGTTTTGGGGGCCTTCTAGGTTTTGTGGGGTAAAGTTTCTTTGCTAAAAACCTACCTTGACTGCGGCCTTTTTTTGTTGCCAAGTTTGGTGTCTCTGCCTTGTAAGGTTTCTCTGCCTAGGACGGCCTCCTTTATATAATAGATTTATATATATATATACTAGCTTGGGGACCCGGCGGTGTCCGGGTCATTTGAGAAGTGCAGCAGGATGTAGAGTGGGTCATGGGGGCTCTGTGTGCCAAGTGTGGTCTTGATCCATCATTATTGGGAGTTGCAGTGGTATCATGAAATTACTTAAGGTAGTGCAAGTCCAATCATCTCTGGTCCACCCTCCCCCAAAGTATAGTAGGATGTAGATTCGCTCTGTGTGCTAAGTTTGGTCTGTATTGTTGAATGGATGAGGGTTGCATTGTTTGTAGGAAGTGAGTGAAGGTACTTCAAGTCCCATAATCTGTGGTCCGTCTCACAGAAAACTGCACCAGGATGTAGAGTGGGTCATGAGGGCTCTGTGTGCCAGGTTTGGTGTTGATCAGTTATAGGATTAGGTTTGTAGCAGGCTTGGAAAGTGAGGGACGGTACGGCAAGTCCCATCATCCATGTTCTGCCCCCCCCCCCCAAACTTCAGTAGGATGTAGAGTGGGTCACTGGGGCTCAGTGTGCCAAGTGTGGACTTTCTCGGTGTTTGTTGGGGACCGCAGTTGTCTGTGGAAACAGAGCGGTGTGAAAGTACTACAAATCCCATCATCCATTGTCAGTCCTCCCCCAAACCTCACCAGGACGTGAAGGCAGTCATGGGGGTTATGTATGCCAAGTTTGGTCTCGATCAGTGATTGGATGAGGGTTGCAGCGGACTTGGGAAGTGAGTAGAGGTACTTCAAGTCCCATCATCCATGGTCCACCCTCCTCCGAACTGCACCAGGACGTAGAGTGGGTCATGGGGGCTGTGTGTGCTAAGTGTGGTCTGTATTGGTCCTTTTTGGTGGCCTCAGTGGTCTGTGGGAACCAAAGTGTTGGAAAGTACTACAAATCCCATAATCCGTGGGTCATGTCCCCCGACCCGCACCAGGACGTAAAGGGGGTTAGGGGGGTTATGTGTACCAAGTTTGGTGCAGGTCCATCACCCGCGCTGGTTGCTGTGGCCTGTGAAAGTGGCTGCTACATATCCGCCCTTCCGCCCTCCGCACATACATACATACAAACATTCCGCTTTATAAAGGTATACAGAAGATATATATATATATATATATATATATAAATATATGGCTCTTACTGAAATAAATTTCCAAATATTTTGCTTTCATGGCTCTCTGAGTCAAAAAGGTTCCTGACCTTTGGTCTAGGTCCAGGGAAGTGATGCTCCCCATGCTCTATTCTGCCTTGGTTAGACCACACTTGGAATATTGTGTCCAATTCCGGGCACCACAATTGAAGGAAGATGTTGACAAGCTGGAATGTGTCCAGAGGAGCGTGACTCAAATGATCCCTGGAGAACAAGCCCTATGAGGAGAGGCTTAAGGAACTGAGCATGCTTAGCCTGAAGAAGAGAAGGCGGAGAGGAGACATGATAGCCATGGATCAAGATGTGAGAGGAAGTGATAGGGAGGTGGGAGCAAGCTTATTTTCTTCTGCCCTGGAGACTAGGACGCAATGGAACAATGGCTTCAAACTACAAGAAAGGAGATTCCATCTAATCATTATGAAGAACTTCCTGACTGCGAGAACTGTTCAACAGTGGAACTCTCTGCCCCAGTGTGGTGGAGGCTCCTTCTTTGGAAGCTTTTAAGCAGAGGCTGGGTGGCCATCTGTCGGGGGTGCTTTGAATGTGATTTTCCTGCTTCTTGGCAGAATGGGGTTGGACTGAATGGCCCACCATGACTCTTCTAACTCTATGATTCTCAGCCCTGATCTAGTGATGGGTTTACTGATGCTGTGATCGCCAGGACTAGTTCACATGCCCATACGCCTGTGGTTCTCCAACCTCTTCTAACTAGCTTCTCCTTTTCCGTTTCTTGCAGAGCTGTCGGCCTCCCTGAAAAGTACTATGCTCAAGTGGAAGGCAAAGCTTTCGTGCCGTCAGCCCCCTAAAGTGCACCGAATGGGGAAGCTCCATACAGGAACGTTGTTGTAAGTTAGATATTCTATTTTCTCACAAGTATTTCCTTAATAGAGCTATTTCTGGACTTGTGTGGTTCTTTCTTCTTGCTTTCAAACACTTATAGATGCATGCTACAACTCTTTCTCCACTGCACATACCTTTCCTAGACATGTATATGGGATTTCCTTTCAGAGATTCAAACAAGCATATATATATATATATATATATATATATATATATATATATATATAAAACACACACACACACACACACACATACACACACACAGTGTATATATACACACACACACACACACACACTAGCTGTACCCGGCACGCGTTGCTGTGCCCTATTTAGGAGATGCGAGAAAGTCTGAGTATGTAAGGGTTGGAATTGTTGTTAGTTATGGTGTTGTTGGGGCCATGGCTGTGTCGTTGTGGGTTGTTCTGGTGGGTGGGATGTTGAAGTCCTGGGGAGTTGTTGGTGTGTGGTGTTGCTGGCGTTCTGCAGAGCTTGTGAATATACAATGTTTTTTGTCTTTCCGTCTGCTGTGTTGATGTAGAGGTTGATGCTTGTGTGGGTGGGGTACTTTGGAAGTGAGTGGAGGTACTTGAAATCCCATTATCCATGGTGCGGCCTCCTCTGAACTGCAGTCGGATGGAGTGTGGGTCATGGGGGGCATTGTGTGCCAAGTTTGGTATTTATCGGTCTTGGTTCTGGGCCACAGTGTTCTGTGGGGAATGATGGGTTTTGAAGTAGTACAAATCCCATTATCCATGGAGGTACTTCAAGTCCCATAATCCATGGTCCACCCTCCTCCAAACTGTAGTAGAATGTAGCGTGGGTCATAGGGGCTCTGTGTGCCAAGGTAGGTTACTGTAAATTCAGGCCATACACAATGTCCCATGAGCTGAGGCCTAGTCAGGAACAGCAAGTTAATGAAGCCTTACTGTCAATTCAGGCCATACACAATGTCCAGTGAGCTGAGGTGTAGTCGGGAGAATCAAGTTAATGAAGCCTTACTGTCAATTCAGAGCGTAAACAGCATTCCATTAAGTGAGGCCTAGTCAGGGAAATTAAGTTAATGAAGCCTTACTGTCAATTTTGGGCGTGGTCTGTAGGGGTGTAAATTTTCTGTGGGAAGTGAATTGGGTGTTTGTGTTTGTGCCTCAGCCCTTTGCCTTATCCTCCTCTGACAGTTTATTATGGGTCGGAATGTTCATGTTGGCTGGCCTACTGGAGTTATGCAAATCCGCCCTTATTGGCACCCAATCATGTTGTCAGAATGTAGAGGCTGGGAGAGTCGTTGGCAGCCCCGGAGGATGCTAGGAAATGTAGTCTTTTACTTGTTGTTTTGGGTTTTTTTTAGGTTTTGGGGGGAAAAGTTTCTTTGCTACAAACCTACCTTGCTTGAGGCCTATTTCTGTTGGCAAGTTTGGTGTTTCTGCGTTGTAAGATTTCTCTGTTTGGGACGGTCGTTCCATGACGGGAACCCCTTTATATAATAGATAGAATGTGGATGGATTCTGTTGGGACGATGCTATATCCCACCTTTATTTATTTATTATTACTAGCTTGGGGACCCGGCATTGCCCGGGTCATTTGAGAAGTGCACCAGGATGTAGAGTGGGTCATGGGGGCTCGGTGTGCCAAGTTTGGTCTTGATCCAGCAGTATTGGGAGTTGCAGTGGTATCATGAAATTACTGAAGGTAGTGCAAGTCCCATCATCTGTAGTCCACCCTCCCCAACCTGCAGCAGTATGTAGAGTGGGTCACGGGGCTGTGTGGCAAGTTTGGTCTGTATTGGTGAATGGATGAGGGTTGCATTGTTTGGAGGTAGTGAGTGAAGGTACTTCAAGTCCCATCATCCGTGGACCGTCTCACACAAAACTGTACCAGGATGTAGAGTGGGTCATGAGGGCTCTGTGTGCCAGGCTTGGTGTTAGGTTTGTAGCAGTGTTGGAAAGTGAGGGAAGGTACTGGAAGTCCCATCATCCATGTTCTGTCCTCCTCCTAACTGCAGCAGGATGTAGAGTGGGTCATGGGGGCTCTGTGTGGCAAGTGTGGTCTTGATCCATCATTCTTGGGAGTTGTAGTGGTATCATGAAAGTAGTGAAGGTACTGGAAGTCCCATCATCTGTGGTCCTGCCTCCCTCAAATTGCAGTAGGATGTAGATTGGTTCATGGGGGCTCTGTCTGCCAAGTTTGGTCTGTATTGGTGAATGGATGATTGTTGTATTGTTTGTAGGAAGTGAGTGAAGGTACTTCAAGTCCCATCATCCATGGTCCGTTTGATACAAAACTGCACCAGGATGTAGAGTGGGTCATGAGGGCTCTGTGTGCCAGGTTTGGTGTTGATCAGTCATTGGATAAGGTTTGCAGCAGTCTTGGAAAGTGAGGGAAGGTACTGCAAGTCCCATCATCTATGGTCTGCCCTCCAAACTGCAACAGGATGTAGAGTGGGTCATGAGGGCTCTGAGTGCCAGGTTTGGTGTTGATCAGTGATTGGATTAGGTTTGCAGCAGTCTTGGAAAGTGAGGGAAGGTAGTTCAAGTCCCATGATCCATGTTCTGACCCACTGTAAACTGCAGTAGGATGTAGAGTGGGTCACTGGGGCTCTGTGTGCCAAGTGTGGTCTTTATCAGTGTTTGTTGGGGGCCACAGTGGTCTGTGGTAATAGAGGGGTGTGAAAGTACAACAAATCCCATCGTCCATTGGTGGCCACAGTCGTCTGTGGGAACCAAAGTGTTGGAATGTACTACAAATCCCATAATCCGTTGTGTATGTCCCCCGAACCGTACCAGGACGTAAAGTGGGTCAGGGGGGTTATTTGTACCAAGTTTGGTGCAGGTCCAAACTTGGTGCGCTGGTCGCTCTGGCCTGTGAAAGTGGCAGCCAATCAAAACGCTGCCACATACATACAAACACACATACCCACATACAAACAAACATTCCGCTTTATTATATACTAGCTTGGGGACCCGGCAGTGCCCGGGTCATTTGAGAAGTGCAGCAGGATGTAGAGTGGGTCATGTGTGCCAAGTTTGGTCTTGATCCATCATTATTGGGAGTTGCAGTGGTATCATGAAATTACTGAAGGTAGTGGAAGTCCCATCATCTCTGGTCCACCCTCCCCCAAAGTGTAGTAGGATGTAGATTGGGTCATGGGGGCTCTGTGTGCTAAGTTTGGTCTGTATTGGTGAATGGATGAGGGTTGCATTGTTTTTAGGAAGTGAGTGAAGGTACTTCAAGTTCCATCATCCGTGGTCCGTCTCACACAAAACAGCACCAGGATGTAGAGTGGGTCATGAGGGCTGTGTGCCAGGTTTGGTGTTGATCAGTCATTGGATTAAGTTTGTAGCAGGCTTGGAAAGTGAGGGAAGGTACTGCAAGTCCCATCATCCATGTTCTGGCCCCCTCCAAACTTCAGTAGTATGTAGATTGGGTCACTGGGGCTCTGTGTGCCAAGTGTGGTCTTTATCAGTGTTTGTTGGGGGCCACAGTGGTCTGTTGGAACAGAGGGGTGTGAAAGTACTACAAATCCCATCATCCATTGTCAGTCCTCCCCCAAACCTCACCAGGACGTGAAGGCAGTCATAGGGGTTATGTATGCCAAGTTTGGTCTCGATCAGTGATTGGATGAGGGTTGCAGCGAACTTGGGAAGTGAGTAGAGGTACTTCAAGTCCCATCATCCATGGTCCACCCTCCTCCAAACTGCACCAGGATGTAGAGTGGGTCATGGGGGCTGTGTGTGCTAAGTGTGGTCTGTATTGGTCCTTTTTGGTGGCCTCAGTGGTCTGTGGGAACCAAAGTGTTGGAAAGTACTACAAATCCCATAATCCGTGGGTCATGTCCTCCGAACTGCACCAGGACGTAAAGGGGGTTAGGGGGGTTATGTGTACCAAGTTTGGTGCAGGTCCATCACTCGCGCTGGTCGCTGTGGCCTATGAAAGTGGCTGCCACATATCCGCCCTCCCGCCCTCCGCACACATACATACATACAAACATTCCCTTTTATAAAGGTATATAGATAGAGATTATTTGGACTTGTACGCTGCCACTCCCCGAGGGCTTGGAGCGGCTCACCATCATATAAAAACACAATAGAAGTAAAAACAACATATTAAACTAAACTAAAAGAAGGTTTTCCAGCTTGGCAATCAAAGGCTAGCCGTAAAAGATAGGTCCTGCATGGCCCGCACATCACTTGGAAGGGTATTCCAGATTGACTGCGCTACTACAGAAAAGGCTCTGCGCTGGGTCGTTGTGAGACGAATTGCTTTGAAAGTCAGTACTTCAAGGAAGTTCTGTTGTTCGGAACGGAGTGACCTTTGGGGTTGGTAGGGGAAAGGACGGTCCCTCAGATACAGCGATCCCAGACCATGCAAGGCCTTGAAAGTTAACACCGGAAGCCAAGGAAGCTGCTGGAGGATAGGTGTTATGTGACAGCTCACTGGAGCCCCAGTGAGAAGTTGGGCAGCGGCATTCTGGACGAGCTTAAGTTTCCGGATCACTGACAAGGGCAGGCCAATGTAAAAGGCGTTACAGTAGTCTAGTCTCGAGATGACCGTGGCTTGGAGCACCGTGGCCAGGTCGTCTCTGGATAGGTAGGGGGCCAGACGCCTAGCCTGCCGTAGGTGGAAAAAGGCAGTTTTGCTGACGCTGGAGACCTGGGCTTCCATCGACAGCAACGGGTCTAAGACGACCCCAAGGCTCTTTACTGAGGATGTTGGGCATAATGCCTTGCCATCCAAGCTAGGCAGTCGGACCTCCCCACCCACCGGGCGGCCCAGCCACAGTATCTCCGACTTTGCTGGATTCACCCTCAATCTACTGCCACGCAGCCAACCAGTAACGGCTTCACGGCACTGTTGGAAACAAGAGGGTACGGAGTCCGGCCGGCCTTCCATTTTCAGAACGAGCTGGGTGTCGTCAGCGTACTGATAACATTCCAGCCCAAAGCTTCGAACCAGACCAGCAAGTGGTCGCATACAGATGTTAAATAATAAAGGGGAGAGAATGGCACCTTGAGGGACCCCACACGTAAGTGGAGCCCTCTCCGAAACCAAACCGCCCCTTTCCACTCGCTGTCCCCGGTTGTGGAGAAAGGACAACAGCCATTTCAGGGCTGTTCCTCTGACTCCAGCAATGGCAAGGCAGTGGGCCAAAATATTGTAATCGACTGTATCAAAAGCTGCTGTGAGGTCCAATAACACAAGCAGCGCTGAACCGTCCTTGTCCAGTTGGCAACGAAGCTGATCTGAAATGGCGACCAACACAGTCTCCGTCCCGTACCCCAAGCGGAAGCCAGACTGGAAGGGATCTAAGCCGGCTGTGTCCTCAAGGAACAGCTGCAGCTGCCCTGCCACCGCCCTCTCAATCACCTTGCTCAGGAACGGAAGGTTCAAAACTGGGCAGTAATTGGAGGGAACCGATCGGTCTAAATTCGGTTTCTTCAGCAGCGGGGAGACCACGGCCTCTTTTAAACCCTCTGGAAAGACTCCTTGCTCACGGGAGCTATTTATTATATTCCACAGAGGGTCACGTAATCCCTCCAGGCTGGCTTTCACCAGCCAGGAGGGACACGGATCGAGGGAGCATGTGGTCGGTCTCACCTTCCATGTTTGTATTATGCTCTGTGGAATGAATTACCTGAAAAGGTGTTTCGTGCAGAGATATAGATTCGGATGAGCGTACCGAGTAATACACGAACCATATCTTAGAGCAGTGTTTCCCAACCAGTGTGCCGTGGCACACTAGTGTGCCATGAGCGATCATCAGGTGTGCCGTGGGAAATTGGAACCTCCAATCCCCTTTCTTCCCCTCCTGACGAACACTTTTTCTTCTCCGCTCAGGCTCCCTTCTTCCCAGCCTCTCTCTGCTCGCTTTGCCTCGCTTTGCTCTGGGGCGAGTCTGTGCAGTAGCGCCCGCACGGGTCACGTCTTCCTCCCTCCCCCCTTCCCTCTGGAACATGCTCAAGTTTTCCCGTGCCTGTTTGAGGGACCTTAAAGTGGCGAGCCTCCTTCCAACATTGTGATTCTGGATAGAAAACAAACAACAACATAACATAACATTGTTTGAGTCAACAGTGCTCTCTGGGTGTAGGTGAACTACAACTTCCAAACTCAAGTTCAATTCCCAAGCAAATCCTTTCAGTACTTTCTGTTGGTAATGAGAGTTCAATATGGCAAGTTTGGTTCAATTCCATTGTTGCAAGAGTTAACTATAAACCCCAGAAACTAACTCCCAAATGTCAAGGTCTATTTTCCCCAAACTCCATCTGTGTTCACATTTGGGCATATTGAGTATTCGTGCCAAGTTTGGTCCTGATCCAACATTGTTTGACTCCACAGTGCTCTCAGGATATAGATGAACTACAACTCCAAAACCCAAGGTCAATGCCCACCAAACCTTTCCAGCATTTTTTGTTGGTTGTGGGAGTTCTGTGTGCCAAGTTTGGATCAATTCCATCGTTGTTGGAGTTCAGAATGCTCTTTGATTGTAGATGAACTAGAAGTCCCAGCAATTCTACTGACCTATTCCTTTTACATTCCCTAACAAATAGACTTGAAGAGCAGGCAGGATTTCTTCTTTTAATATTAATGCCCACCAAACTCTTATAGTATTTTCTCTTGGTTATGGGAGTTCTGTGTGGGAAGTTTGTGTCTTTCTGCCATTCCTGCCAGGATATCTATGTTGTGTTCATCGAAACAGGCCCAGGTTTCACACTGAGTGTATAAGTACATTTAAAAACATATTAACTATATGTACTACTGTGTTAGAGTGTCATTTTGTGTCATTTTGGTTGGTGGTGTGCCCCAGGATTTTGCAAATGTAAAAAGTGTGCCGTGGCTCAAAAAAGGTTGGGAAACACTGTCTTGGAGATATGGCAAGAAAGATATACATCCTTCCTGGAGGATTTAGACCTCAACCATTTTTAATGGGCAGTGGTATGCCCGCTTGGGCTTATGACTTTCCCCTTGCGTAAGAGGAAGTATGACTCTTAGTTCTGACAACATCCAATGACTGATCGAGACCAAACTTGGCATGCAGATCCCCCACGACCCACTCTACATCCTGGTACAGTTTCAAGTAGGACGGACCACGGATGATGGGACTTGAAGTACCTCCACTCACTTCCTGAGACCGCAGCGACACTCATCCAATTACCAATAAAGACAAAACTTGGCAAAGAGAGCCCCTATGGCCAACCCAACGTTCTGGTGCAGTTTGGGGGAGGGCGGACTAATATTAATTGGCAGGTAAACAGAGGCACGCCGTTTCAGCATGAGACAAGAGATGAGAAAGCCTTCTGGGATGTTTTGCTGTTTATTTGCCGTCTCCCTCGCCCGCCACTGCCCCTGGCCCGCCTGCCCGCCCGCCTCCCCGCCTCAGTCGAGAGGCCCCTGGAAGATGAGCCGGACAAAGCCCTGCTGGCCCGTGAGCCACGTGCCGCAGAAGGGGCAGGCAGCGTGGAAGGCGTGGGTGCCGTGGGGCAGTGGGATCTGGGCCCAGTACTGCACAGTCTTGGCGGAACAGACATGCCCGCAGGGGCAGAAGGCATGGGTGGGCCGCCCGGCGCCCAAGTAGAGCCCGGCTTCGCAGCCCAGCCAGAGCGGCACATAAGGGCCTGCCCGCCGGCACATGGGGCACTCCCGCTCCAGCCCCCCTTTCTCCTTGCGAAAGCCCCAGTTGTGGAAGCCGTGGACGTGGCCGCAGTTGACGTAGACCCAGGGCTGCTTCTTCTCCACCACCCCGCGCTGTGCCAAGCTGGGGAAGGCCAGCGTGCTGAAGCCCACGGGGCACTGCGGCCGGGCGGCGTTGATCTCCTGGCGCAGCGCCTCCAGTTGCTGCAGCGTTGGGGTGCGCATGAGCCCCTCTGAGGTCCGCCACAGCAGCGTGGCCCCACACAGGTCGATCAGCGAGCCGTCCTGGAGGACGTTGGACTCCGACTCCACCTGGAGAGACACAGGAGAGAACCGTATTGACCGTGGGCAAAACATGTTCCTCCTTGGTACAGCTCGAACACCTCCGAATGACTTCTGAAAAACTCTGAATACTTTTAAGGTTGGGTTGTTCTGCTTGAGGCAAGTGTGTCACAAGAAATATAATGTTCAGATTTGATAAATATGGATGTGATCCAAATGGGTATGAATGGAATTGAATGAAAGATGAATGAGTGAGAATTAATAGGACCGAGCTGTGGCGCAGTTAGCCAATAGTCAGCTGCATTAAATCACCACTGACCGAAAGCTCATGAGTTCGAAGCCAGCCCGGGTCGAGGTAAGCTCCCGACCATTTGTCTACCTTGCCGTCGAGGTTTGCAGCCCAAAATGCGCATCTGTCAAATAAGAAATTTAGGTACTGTTTATGTGGGGAGGCTAATTTAACTAATTTCCAATGCTATAAAAATCTCCAGCAGCGTGCAGAAAAATGAGTAAGTACTCCATCAAGGACGCGGTGTCACAAGTGGACAGTGAAGTGTCAGCTCTCCCAGTGGCTGGAATTTGAGCATACTCTTATGAAGCTGGAATATTGAATTGCCTCTGTGTTTGGCTATATATGTTGTGTGTCTATGGCAGGGCTGTCCAACTGGCGGCCCGGGGGCCGCATACGGCCCCCAGCCCCTTCCCTATGCCCCCCTCAGCTTTTAAATAAAAAGTAAAAATTGAAAAATAAAAAAATAATAAAAATTGTAAAAAATACCTACTTCCGGGTTCGGAGCTAGTATCGCGAGAATACGCAATCTACACGGATTTCGCTGTCAACGTGAGCTCACGCCGGCGTTGACAGCGAAATCCTGTGTGGATTGCGTATTCTCGCGATACTCTTCGGCTACTCTACTACTGGATCGCTGAGGCCCACAGACGCGATTAGGACCTTCTTCGACTCAGTCGGTCGTCGTCCGGGTACTCCTGGATCCTGCGCATTTGGAAAAGGTAGGCCGAAGCAGGGGGCTCCTCAGGGGCTCCTCATTCCCTCCCCATCTCCCTCATGTATTAAATATAAAATTAAATATATTTAAAGATGAAATAAGGGGAGATGGGATACATTAAAATAAGGGGGAGGGGGATGGAATTAAATATATTTAATATTAAATAAAAATAAGGGGAGAGGGGAGGATGGAATTAAATATATTTAATATTAAATAAAAATAAGGGGAGAGGGGAGGATGGAATTAAATATATTTAATATTAAATTAAAATAAGGGGAGAGGGGAGAGGGCGCCGGGAAGAGGGCGGGGGCGGGGGCGGACCCTATGGCCCCCCAGGTCATCAGTGACCGGAATTCAGGCCCCTGGGCCGGTAGAAGTTGGACAGCCCTGGTCTATGGCATTGTATGTTTGCCATGTATATGTGCATTGTAATCTGTCCTGAGTCCCTTGTGGGATGAGAAGGGTGGAATATAAATACTGTAAATCAGCGTGTTCCCAACCAGTGTGCCGCGGCACACTAGTGTGCTGTGAGCGATCATCAGGTGTGCCGTGGGAAATTGGAACCTCCAATCCCCTTTCTTCCCCCTCCTGCCGAACACTTTTTCTTCTCCACTCGGGCTCCCTTCTTCCCAGCCTCGCTCTGCTCGCTTTGCCTCGCTTTGCTCATGCTGCCACCATTTTGATCGGAGGGGGCAGCGTGACCGTGTTCAGGAGGGGAGGGGGAGGGAGGAAGACGTGGGGCATGTCTGTGCAGTAGCGCCCGCACGGGTCACGTCTTCCTCCCTCCTCCCTCCCCTCCTGAACACGCTCACGCTGCCCCCTTGGATCAAAATGGCGGCAGAAGCGGCATTGTGGAAGAAAAAGTAAGTGTTCGGCAGGAGGGGGAAGAAAGAGCGTGAAGGGGGAGGGGGAGGGGGAGGGGGAGGAAGAGGTCTCTGTCGAAAGCTGGCATGGGCAAACTTGGACCTTCCAGGTGTTCTGGACTCCAACTCCCACCATTCTTAGCAGCCTCAGGCCCTTCCCCCCCGGCCACTTAAGCAGGAAAGGGCCTCAGGCTGTTAGGAATGGTGGGAGTTGAAGTCCAAAGCACCCAGAGGGCCGAGGTTTTCCCATGCCTGTTTTAGGGACCTTAAAGTGGTGAGCCTCCTTCCAACATTGGGATTCTGGATAGAAAACAAACAACAACATAACATAACATTGTTTGAGTCCACAGTGCTCTCTGGGTGTAGGCGAACTACAACTTCCAAACTCAAGGTCAATTCCCAAACAAACCCTTTCAGTACTTTCTGTTGGTAATGAGAGTTCAATATGCCAAGTTTGGTTCAATTCCATTGTTGCAAGAGTTCAGGATGCTCTTTGATTGTGTGTTAACTATAAATCCCAGAAACTGTAACTCCCAAATATCAAGGTCTATTTTCCCCAAACTCCATCTGTGTTCACATTTGGGCATATTGAGTATTCATGCCAAGTTTGGTCCTGATCCAACATTGTTTGAGTCCACAGTGCTCTCTGGATATAGGTGAACTACAACTCCAAAACCCAAGGTCAATGCCCACCAAACTCTTATAGTATTTTCTCTTGGTTATGGGAGTTCTGTGTGGGAAGTTTGTGTCTTTCTGCCATTCCTGCCAGGATATCTATGTTGTGTTCATCGAAACAGGCCCAGGTTTCACACTGAGTGTAGAAATACATTTAAAAACATATTAACTATATGTATTACTGTGTTAGAGTGTCATTTTGTGTCATTTTGGTTGGTGGTGTGCCCCAGGATTTTGTAAATGTAAAAAGTGTGCCGCGGCACAAAAACGGTTGGGAAACACTGATATAGATGATGATGATGATGATGATGATGATGATTATATTTGGTTGGAGTTATACTTCAAAAATGTACCTGTTCTGATTTACATACGAATTCAGTGTAAGAACAAACCTAAACAACCTATCTTGTTCGTAACTTGGGGACTGCCTGTACAGCCGAAGCATCTTCTGCAGAGTCCCCTGTCAACACTGCACAACAGATGGCTGTCAATCAATATCTATAGCGGTCACTATTGCCCAATGTCACTTGCCCAATGGGAAGCAGCTCCTTCTCGGCCTCCAACCTACCAGCTTGCCCCGCTGCTGGGCGGAGCGACTGTCCCGCAGGGCGTACACGTTCCCGCACACGGAAATCTCGCGCCACACGCCAGGCGTCGAGTCCTCGCTAAAGCCCCCATTGGGGTGCATCACCAGAACCCCATTCGTGGTCAAGCCGTCCATCAGTCCGTCCGGAGTCCTCCACTTTGCTGCCCTCTCCTGCCAAGGAAAGCAGAGAAGGGCATCACAGCACCGCTGGGTCTGGGTCGGAAAGGTTTGGGGGCCAGGGTGGCCCTGTTCTGACCCCGTCCTCTCCAGGGAAGGGCATTGGGGCTGATACAGTCAATCTGGTCAACATTTGAAACCACAAATTCTGGAACATGGCTATACAGCCCGGAAAACTCACAGCAACCCAGTGATTCCGGCCATGAAAGCCTTCAACAATAATAATAATATTATAATGCAGTATAGTGGTATACACTGTTCCCTCACTTATTGCTGGGGTTATGTTCCACGACCTCCCGCAATAAGTGAAAAACCGTGATGTAGGGACACTCTATTTATTTAAATATTTATATATTATTTTAGTAGTTATATACTAAGTCTTTAGACCAGGGGTCGGGAACCTTTTTGACTCAGAGAGCCATGAAAGCAAAATATTTGGAAATTTATTTCAGTGAGAGCCATGTAATATATCTATATATATAAAGGAACAGTCGTCATGTGAAGACTACCTGAAACAGAGAAACCTTACAACGCAGAAACACAAAACTTGCCAACAGAAATAGGCCTCAAGCAAGGTACGTTTGTAGCAAATAAACTTTCCCCCCCAAAACCTAAAAGGCCCCCAAAGCAACAAGTAAAAAAAACTACATTTCCCAGCATCCTCCGGGGCTGCCAAAGACTCCCCCAGCCTCTACATTCTGACAACATGATTGGCTGCCAATAAGGGCAGATTTGCATAACTGCTGTACTGGCCAGCCAACATGAACATTCCGACCCATAACAAACTGTCAGAGGAGTGCCACAGCCTCCTCCAACACTTTCAAATCAGAAGACCATGATGGAGATCAACACCATTCAAGGGGAGCTCCTCTTCCTTTCCCAAAAGATCTCCAATGGCTTGGAATTCCACATTAATAAGAGGACCATCCAGCAACAAGGGCGTTTGCCAAGGAGGGTGCTCCAGCCCCTCTATATGCTGGCTCCAAGGGATGGAGGTCATCACCAAGTACCTTCTGATGCCCAGCGCTGGAAGAGCTCCCTCAGATGGCCTGTCCAAGAGGAAAGCCTCATCGGACATCGGCCAATGGGTGCAAAAGACACAGAGCAGGACATCTTGAAAAAGAGAGGAGCAGAAAGTAAGCTAGACATGAAGATCTTGAGAAAGGTGGCTAAAAAGGATACGGAAAGGATTTTTAACAGTCCCCCAACAGACACTGGACGCACCCGTGAAGATAGAGATCCCCTGACAGGACAAGCCCTCCCCAAGCTGATCCGTCCTGGCCATGGTACAAGTCAAACCCGAAGGACTGCAGGCAAAGAGCTGAGGCACAAACATAAAACACCCAATTCACTAACAACAATTCCAACCCTTACATACTCAGACTTTCTCGCATCTCCTAAATAGGGCACAGCAACACGTGCCGGGTACAGCTAGTATAATGTATTTTAAGACGGAATTCAACTCAATGTGAGTCTATACGTACATACGATGAGGAAAGGATTCCCATAGAGGCAGAATGATGGGACACTTCAGACCTGGCTCTGCAAAAGGCATGATCAGGACTCTGGGAAGGAAGAGAAGGCGGAAGGAAGGAAGGGGGAAAGAAAGAAAGAAAGACAGAGGAAATAAAGGAAGGAGGGGGAGAGGAAGAAAGAAAAGAAGAACGAACTATGGAAAAGGAAGAAAAGAAAAGCAGGAGAGAGACAAGGAGGGGAAAAGAAAGAAGGAAATAGGAAGGGAGGAAAGGAAAGGGTGGGGAAAAGAAAGGAAAGGGAGTGAAGTAAAAGTAAAATAATGAAGAGAAAAGAAGAAAAGAAAGAAGGGGAGAGAGAGGGAAGTGAAAGAAAGGAAGGAGAAGGAAAGGAAGACTTGGGTGGAAAGAATAGAAGAGGAAGGAAGAAAGGAAGAGAGGGAGAATGGAGGAAAGAAGGAAGGAGAGAGAGGGAGGGAAAAGAAAAGAGAGAAGGAAAGGGTGAAGGGGAGAAAGAAAGGAAGAGGGAAGAAGGGAGGGGAGAGAGGGAGGGAAAAGGAAGGAGGGAAGGAGAAGGAAAGGGTGAAGGGAGAGAAAGGAAGGAAGAGAGAGAATGGAGGAAAGAAGGAAGGAGAGAGAGGAAGGGAAAAGGAAGGAGAGAAGGAGAAGGAAAGGGTGAAGGGAGAGAAAGGAAGGAAGAGGAAGGAAGAAAGAGGAAGAATGGAGGAAAGAAGGAAGGAGAGAGAGGGAGGGAAAAAGGAAGGAGAGAAGGAGAGGGAAAGGGTGAAGGGAGAGAAAGGAAGGAAGAGGAAGGAAGAGGGAGAATGGAGGAAAGAGGAAGGGGAGAGAGGGAGGGAAAAGGAAGGAGAGAAGGAGAAGGAAAGGGTGAAGGGAGAGGAAGGAAGGAAGAGGAAGGAAGAGGGAGAATGGAGAAAAGAAGGAAGGAGAGAGAGGGAGGGAAAAGGAAGGAGAGAAGGAGAAGGAAAGGGTGAAGGGAGAGGAAGGAAGGAAGGAAGAGGGAGAATGGAGAAAAGAAGGAAGGAGAGAGAGGGAGGGAAAAGGAAGGAGAGAAGGAGAAGGAAAGGGTGAAGGGAGAGGAAGGAAGGAAGGAGGAAGGAAGGAAGGAAGGAAGGGGAGAGGGAGGGAAAAGGAAGGAGAGAAGGAAAGAATGGAAGAGGAAGAAAGGAATGAAGAGGGAGAGAGGAAAGAAGGAAGGGGAGAGAGGGAGGGAAAAGGAAGGAGAGAAGGAAAGAATGGAAGAAGAAGGAAGGAACAAAGAGGGAGGGCGGAAAGAGGGTAGGGAGAGAGGGAGGGAAAAGAATGAAAGAAAAAGAGAAGGAAAAAGGAAGGAAGGAAGGAAGGAAGGAAGGAAGGGGGAGGAGGGCCAAGGCGAACCTTGGTGTTGATGTCGGCAAGGCAGTGCCTCTGGAAGGCACTGAAGAGGCAGCAGCGCTTGAGCTGCCCGACGATGAGGGCAATGAGCTGGGCGTCCCCCAGGGGCAGCGAGGCCAGCCCCAGCGAAGAGGGCGCAGGGCCTTGAGAGCACTGGGGGATGAGGAAGAGGTGGCGATGGCGGCGCGAAAGCAACAGTCACAGCGCATTTGCGTCACTACTCACTGCTGCATGCTGGGAAACCGAGGCCCAGGCTGCTCTGAAGAGCCAGATGCAATCATGAAAAGAGCCACATGTGGCTCCCGAGCCATAGGTTCCCGACCCCTGCTTTATAAGCTTAAAATAAAGAGAAGGAAAGGAAGGAAAGGCCCTTCAAGGCCGGAGGGAGGGAGGACTGAGGAGGGAAAGGACCTTGGAGAGCAGCGACGGCAAAAACCCACAAAACAGCGAAAATACAATGATATATATTTGAAATTAATATTTTTTGAAATCCACGAAACCGCGAGTCCGCAATAAGCGAACCGCGAAGTAGCGCGGGAACACTGTAGTACAATATGGAAATATATAATACTAATATTGTGCTATGCTAATAACATAATAGCTTGTATATATATATACATATAATATTGATAATATTATGATGTAATACAATAACATACTAATAATAATACAATATAATAATATATAATAATCATCTTGTAATATAGTAATACTAATAAATTAAATATAATGAATATATATATATATATATGGCATTTCTATGCCACCTTTCTCAGACCAAAGGCAACTCAAGGTAGCAGATCTGAGTAGGGTGGCCTTGTGCAGCTGACATTATTATTATTATTATTATTATTATTATTACCTAATCCAACCCCATTCGGTCAAGAAGCAGGAAAATTGCATTCAAGCACCACTCACAGACGGCCATCCAGCCTCTGTTTAAAAGCTTCCAAAGAAGAAACCTCCACCACACTCCGAGGCTGAGAGTTCCACTGCTGAACGGCTCTCACAGTCAGGAAGTCCTTCCTAATGTTCAGATGGAATCTCCTTTCTTGTAGTTTGAAGCCATTGCTCCATTGCGTCCTAGTCTCCAGGGCGGCAGAAAATAAGCATGCTCCCTCCTCCCTATGACTTCCTCTCACATTCTTATACATGGCCCTCATCATATCTCCTCTTAGCCTTCTCTTCCACAGGCTAAACATGCCGAGCTCTTTAAGCCGCTCCTCATAGGGCTTGTTCTCCAGACCCTTGATCTTTTGAGGCGCCCTCCTCTGGACACATTCCAGCTTGTCAATTGTGGTGCCCAATTCGATGCCCCCAACAGTCATAAAACACAATTTTAAAATATTTCACACACGTTATATAAACCATGTAAAAATCATGAAAAACATATATCGCAATATATAATGATATACTGCTTTATTATTGGATATTTGTATATTTTATGCCGTCATGTTTTTGATTGTGAGCCGCTTTTGAGTCTTCTTATGCAGGCCCGGATTAACACTTTTTTGCGCCCTAGGCCACAGTTTGGAATTACGCCCCCTTTAAACCAACCTCCCGCCACCTCCAAGGTCCCCATTCCCACTGGCTGGAAAGCTCTGCTGTGCTCTGAAAGTCTCCTCGGAAGTCGGGAGGCTTGGGGAGAGCACAGCGGGTGCAAACTCACTCCAAAGGCGGGCACGAGAGAGAGAGCGTGTGAGAGAGAGCAAGCGCGCACGCCCGAGAGAGAGAGAGAGAGAGTGCAATGCCAAGCCAGCGGTGGCATAGTAAGCACAATGCATAGTAAGCACACTTGGCAGTGCTCCCTCAAAGCTGGAGAAGCTGTGGGACAGCTGAAGCCACGGGGAGGGGGCGGAGCCAGGCCACGCCATGCCCCACCCCCTCCTCCCAGCAGAGCAAAGGGGGGCGCGGGGGCGTGGATGGCGCTCCGCGCGCAGGCGCAGAAGCGACCGAAGATCGACTTAAAAAACTTGGGGGGGGGGGCGGATCTGCCGTCCTCTCTTGGCTGTGCCCCTAGGCCGTGGCCTAGTGTGGCCTTATGGATAATCTGGGCCTGTTCTTATGGAGAGATAAAGCGGGATATAAATAAATAAAGAAGTGTTGAGAGAAACTGCAAAATAATAATAATGATAATATTACTACTAATAATATTATTACTAATTATTATTATTATTAGTAGTATATCAAAAGTTTTCATGGCCTATTGTTATCATATATGCAACATTTCCTTAAATGTCCTTTTTGTGGACCATTATGCAATCAATGCATCGGTCCTTAAGTAGAGCGTCCAGGCGTGTAAGTCATTCACATCTGGCTGTGCATTCTTTTAATACTTATGCTCATTCAAGAATGCAGAACTATATGTGAATGGCTTACCGTACGCGTCTGCATGCTCTGCTTATGGAGCCACGCATTGATCGCATAACAACGCAGCTTGATCGTTTCGGGCCGAAAAAATAATAATGTTGAAACAAATAAAAATGCAACGCGTTTTTCCCACCCTCCCTCGGCCTTGCCCATAGATGTCTATGAGAGCGGGCCCTGTCCTGAAGACTACACTTCCCATCGTGCATCTCTCTCCGCTTCCGCCTCCTTCCTCGCAGGAGAAAGACTACGCCTCCCAGCATGCCCCTCGCGGGCTGCGGTGGGGCCCGGCCAATGGGAGGTGGTGAGGGCGGAGCCAGGGGCGTGGCCGGGTGGCGGAGAGAGAGCGGACAGACTCGCGGGGATGGCGGAGGGCGCAGAGGAGGGTCCGCCCTTCCAGCTTTTGAGCAGGTAAGCACCGAGGTGCCAGGGCGCCGCGCGACAGGGACCGGGAAGGCCCCACCGGAGATGGAGTCGCTCCTTCAGGGAGCCCGTGTCGCTTGCCTCAGGTGCCCCCGCCCCCTCGGCGCCATCCCGTCCCCTCATTGGCCATGCCGGGTGTCACTCTCCCATTTGAATTCCCGCCCTTGGGAAAGCACTTCTGTGATTGGCTCCCGCTTCCCTTGACTCCTCTTCGGGGGCGGTGCTTCTGTCTTAGTGTCCTGAGTTTGAGTCCTGCTTCAGGCAGAAAGCGTGACTGTGGAACTCCCTGCCACTGCATTGGGATGGCATTTTAAAAAATGGGCCCAAGCACGGCGCTGCTGCAGGTGGGTCCGGCCCAGGCGAGCCCCGCGGATACACCTGCGCTGATTGGCGCGGGTTGTTGTTGATTTATTTGGATATTACTGATCAACTGAGATGTATTGGGCTACCTGAGTGAATTTGAGGTAAGTTGTATGATATGATATATTTTTAGTGTGGGTCTGAGTGATGTGTGTGTGTGTGTGGGGGGGGGGGGGGTTGCGGTAGAGGTTGGCTTAAAGGGGGTGTGATTCCAAAGTGTGGCCTAGGGCGCAAAAAGGTGTTCATCCGGGCCTGCGTTGGTAGTGAGCGAAAGAGCACCTTGGCTCCCTGCGTGGCATGTTGCACAAAAGCATGCTCAAAGCATGCAAAGACAAACACACAGTCGCTCCGGTGACTCACTCACTCCAAGGAAAATGTTGCGGGAAGCATCGAAGCCGGCGGCGTAAATGCGGGCCGTGTACGGAGGGTTCCTCTCGCAGATGACGCGGCAGGCAAAGCGGGAGATGGTGCTCTGAGCCGACTGGCCGTCGATGGCCGAGTTGGACCCCGACGTCGTGTCTGTCACCACAAAGTCAATCATGCTTTCCGTAGAGCGGCCGATCTGGGAAGAAAGAAAGAAAGAAAGAAAGAAAGAAAGAAAGAAAGAAAGAAAGAAAGAAAGAAAAGACCAGACCAAACAAATGAATAGCATGCATTAACGTTGGTCTGTTTCTTGGATTTGTTATTGTTGGTCGGCCTCAATTTCCAGCTTAATAATAATAATAATAATAATCTTTATTTAAGGCAATCCTATCATGGGTTTTTATAGAATCCTAGAGTTTGAAGAGACCCCAAGGGCCATCCAATTCATCCCCATTCTCCCATAGGATAGGACCATCAAAGCCCTCCTGACAGATGGCCATCCAGTCCCTGCTTAGAAACCTCCAGAGAAGGAGATTGCATCATCTATTATTGTTGTTGTTTAATATTAGATTCAGAAGAGGCCTAAAGGGCCATCCAATGCAACCCCATTCTTCCATATAGGAAGGGACCATCAAAGCCCTCCTGACAGATGGCCATCCAGCCCCTGCTTAAAAACCTCACGAGAAGGAAACTGCATCATCTATATTGTTGTAGTTGTTGTTATTGAATATTCAATTTGGAAGAGTCCCCAAGGGCCATCCAATGCAACCCCCTATCAGGCAGGAAGACGCCATCAAAGCCCTCCTGACAGATGGCCATCCAGTCCTTGCTTAAAAACCTCCAAAGAAGGAGACTGCATCATCTATTATTGTTGTTGTTTAATATTAGATTCGGAAGAGGCCTAAAGGGCCATCCAATGCAACCTCCTTCTTCCAGGCAGGAAGACGCCATCAAAGCCCTCCTGACAGATGGCCATCCAGTCCCTGCTTAGAAACCTCCAGAGAAGGAGATTGCATCATCTATTATTGTTGTTGTTTAATATTAGATTCAGAAGAGGCCTAAAGGACCACCCAATGCATCCCCATTCTCCCATATAGGAAGGAACCATTTCCCCGGGCACTGGTTGTGGGGGGCTAGAGACAACTGGTGGGCCATCAAATGCCCTCCTGACAGATGGCTCTTCTTATGTTCTTATGTTCTTATAAGCCCTCCTGACAGATGGCCATCCTATCCTTGCTTAAAAACCTCCAAAGAAGGAGACTGCATCATCTATTATTGTTGTTATTATTATTATTGAATATTCAATTAGAAAGAGACCACAAAGGCCATCCAATGCAACCTCCTTCTGCCACGCAGGAAGACACCATCAAAGCCCTCCTGACAGATGGCCACCCGGTCTCTGCTTAATAACCTCCAGAGAAGGAGACTCCACCATCATCATGATCAAAGATTATTATATCTTTATTGAACTTGTATGTACCTGGAACATATCTGTTTCACTGTCGTGTGTGTACTCCACGATTACCGAATGGCTCCGGGAAAGTGTGTATGAAATGCTGTGTTGGCCTTTGTTGCTTAGTGCCTGTTGGGCCGAAGGAAGACAATAAATAATAATTTATAATAATTTATAATAATAATAAATAATAATAATATTATTTATAGTAATAATAATACTTTATTTATATTCCACTCTACCTCCCCGAGAAGACTCAGGGTGGATTATTGTTCCTGTTGTTGTTGTTGTCGTTTACTCATTCAATCACTGGTGGATTCCAGTATACATATATGGCAAACATTCAATGCCATTATACAATTAACAAAGACAGACAGTACATAAACAGAGGTAAAGGCTTCCCATCTTTTTCCATCTCCGGCATCTGGAGGCTGTGCTCCACTCCGGCCACAAGGGGGTGCTGTTGCTCCATCTTCCATGCCAAGGAGCTTTGTTGTCTTTAGACGTTCTCCCAATCGAATTGCAGGCATATCTGCATGGGTGCCTTTATTACCTCCCCGCCTAAGCGGTACCTATTTATCTACTCGCATTACTGCTAGGTGAGCAGAAGCTGGGTTGACAGTTGGGAGCTCAACCCAACCCGGGCTTGAACTGTTGACCTTCCGGTCGGCAAGACTTTTTGTGGCTTAGCAGCTTAATACGCCGTGTTAAAGTCCGGCCTGTCTAAGCCTATGATGGTTTGATGAAAAACCACAAATGGGCTTGTTGCCTCACCTTGGACACGAGCGGCGTGGAAATGTGGTGGATGACGTCCGGCTTGACCCCGTTGGCCTTGGGCCTCTTGAACAGAGCCAACCGGCTACGGCGCCGGCCTTTGTCGCCGTTGGGCAAGGAGCCATTGTACCTGTCAATGAAGTTGGGTGTTACACTTGGCTAAGCAAAACACGGTACCAGTTCAATAATAATAATAATAGTTATTATTTATTTGTACCCCGCCACCATTTCCCTGAAAGGAGAGGAGGGCCGCAGATGGGGGCCATATCTTCTGTGAAACATAAATTTTGTAAAAATTCTATAAATATACATATTTCTATAAATATATATATATAAAGTGCATTATATGAGTCTACACTAACTACATAATACAGTTTGAAACTGTGTCCTATGGCAGTTTAGATGGGCCCCCAGTGCATACTTATATAATGTAGCTTAGCTACATTGAGATGCATTATATGATTCTATACTGACCATATAATGCACTTTCAAACTGTATCATATGGCAATAGAAGCCTGGGTTCGTATAATGTACCTTAACTGCATTATATGATTCTATACTGACTATATAATGCACTTTCAAACTGTATCATATGGCAGTGGAAGCCTGGGTTCGTATAATGTACCTTAACTGCATTATATATAATGTACCTTAACTGCATTATATGATTCTATACTGACTACATAATGCTGTAATTCGAACCCAGGCCTCCAGAGTCACTCAAATCCGTCAATACGAATCACTTCTTGGGTCCCTTCCTGCAAAATGTGGGTGCCTCTGCTTACCCCAATACGATCAGCTCCCCGTACTTCACTGGCTCCTTGGCGAAGAGGAGACTGTCCCCAGCAGAAGGGTAAAGGCGTCCATTCTTGGGACAGCCTCGCCGGAGGTCGATGGACTGGGACGTCACCGCTTCCGGGCTGCCTTCTAGCACCATCCTGCAAAGACAAGGCCGAGGGACGTTTAGCAGAACCCCCAGCTTGCATTCTCTGAGGAATCTCCTTTGGGGCGACACCTTCTGCTGTCCAGAATTCAATGATGGCACATTGCAAATCGCATTGACTGGCCATCTGCGCAGGGTTCCATACTTCGCACTTTAACAACACAACCATTCGATGCTAAGGCTTCCCACCAACATGGAACTGTAGAGGAGAGTCTACTGAACAAGCCAGTACCTGCCACATACCAGTACTGCCATCGGTTGAGGAGTTACGAAGGTGGAGGCATTACTTTTCATTCAACCCTCGTACATTAACCAAAACCATATACCCACAAAAATCAAACCTGCAAATGGGGAAGGCTCATTATATTCGGATAGAGAGCCTCCTGCTTTTCTTATTTACCAACTAGTATATATACCCTGTTATTCTTCTTTTCTTCTTTCTTTCTTTTCCTTCTTCACTTTCTATTCTTTTTCTTTCTTTCTTCCCTCTTTTCCTCCATCCCTTCTTTCTTTCTTTACTTTCTCTTCCCTTCTTTTTCTTTCTTCTCTCCTTTTCTTCGTCCCCTCTTTCTTTTTTTCTTACATTCTTTTTCTCTTTCTTCCCTCCATCCCTTCTTTCCCCTTCCTTTCCCTTCTTTTTCTTTCTTCCCTCCCTTCCTTTGTCCCTTCTTTCTTCCCTTCCGTACGTCATCTCTTCTTTCCCCCTTTCTTTTTCTTTCTTCCCTTTCTCTTTCCTTCTTTTCCTCATCTCTTCTTTCTTCCTTTTCTCTTCCCTTCCTTTTCTTTCTTTCTTTCTTCCATCCCTTCTTTTCCCCTTCCTTCCCCTTTCTTTCTTTCTTTTTCTTTCTTCCCTTTATTTTTCCTTCTTTTCTTCCTTTTCCTCATCTCCTTTCTTCCTTTTCTCTTCCCTTCTTTTTCTTTCTTTCTTCCCACCATCCCTTCTTTCCCCCTTCATTTCTCCTCCTTTCTTTTTCTTCCTTCCCTCCCTTTCTTCATCCACTTTCATCCTTTTCTCTTCCCTTCTTTTTCTTTCTTTCCTCCCTTTCTTCATCCTTTCTTTCTTCCCTTATTTTATCTTCCCTTCATTTTCTTTCTTTCCTTCCTTCCTTTATCTCTTTATTCCTTTCCTTTCTCTTCCCTTCTTTTTCTTTCTTTCCTCCCTTTCTTCATCCCTTCTTTATTCCCTTACTTTCTCTTCCCCTTTTTCTTTCTTCTCTTCTTTTCTTCGTCCCCTTTCTTTTTTTTCTTCCATTTTTTCTCTTTCTTCCCTCATCCTTTCTTTCCCCCTTCCTTTCTTTCTTTTTCTTTCTTCCCTCCTTTCCTTTGTCCCTTCTTTCTTCCCTTCTGTACTTCATCTCTTTTCCCCTTTTCTTTTGCTTTCTTTCTTTCTTCCCTCTTTTTCCCTTTCCTCCCTTTCTTCCTTTTCCTCATCTCTTTCTTCCTTTTCTCTTCCCTTCTTTTTCTCTTTCATTCTTCCCTCCATTCCTTCTTTCCTCCTTCATTTCCCTTCCTTTCATTTTCTTCTTTCCCCCTTTCTTCGTCCACTCTTTCCTTTTCTCTTCCCTTCTTTTTCTTTCTTTCCTCCCTTTCTTCATCCCTTCTTTATTCCCTTACTTTCTCTTCCTTTCTTTTTCTTTTTCCCTCACTTTCTTCATCCCCTCTTTCTTCTTTTTATTCCCTTCTTTTTATTTCTTTCTTCATCCCTTCACCTTTCTATCTCTTCCCTTCTTTTTCTTTCTTCCCTCCCTTTCTGCGTCCCTTCCTTCTCCCTTTTCTCTTCCCTCCTTTTTCTTCCTTCCTTTCTGCATTCCTTCTTTCTTCCTTTTCTCTTCCCTTCTTTTTCTTTCTCCCCCCACTTTCTTCATTCCTTCTTTTTTTTCTTTCGACTCTTCACCCCTTCTGTCTTTCCTTCCCTTCATCAGACCTTTTCCCCTTTTCCATAAGGCCGCTTTACACCACCTTAAGAGCTATAGCTCAATGGTATGGAATTCTGGGAGTTGTAGTTTGGGTGGTACACCAGCACTACTTGGCAGAGAAGGCAAAACAACTCCCAGGATTCCATAGTATTGCGCCATGGCAGTCCAAAGTGGTACCAAACTGCATTCATCCTATAGTGTAGATGCATCGTATGTGTCTATAGGCATGGACGAACTTTGGCCCTCCAGGTGTTTTGGACTTCAACTCCCACAATTCCTAACAGCCGAAGCTGTTAGGAAACACCTGGAGGTCCAAAAAGTTTGGGCCAAAGCCTGGTCCATGCCTGGTCTATACAATATGTACCATCAATTCTATAGTGGCCGCAGAGCTTTTATTCCTGGGACAGTCCAGAAAGGGGGGAAGATCAAGGCACTTTGCAGATGCTCAGAAGCCCACTGCAACCCAAGATGCTCTCTCATCCTTCCCTCGCCACATTCTGACATCTTCCCGGGCATCCAGCGGTTGCCGCGGCGACATCCCCTGACTTTGCAAGCCTTTGGACTTTGGATCCCCTGCAGTAAACACCTCTCCCATCTCCTGGTTTCTAAGGCAATGGTCCTGACCCTTGGTAGCCCCCAGAGTTGCCATGGCGACAGCCCTAAACTACCTCCACACTGTTGCTACGGCAGCAGTTCAGACGTCGCCATGCCTCCCTGTTGCCATGGCGACGCTCTTCTCCATCCTAAGTCCCGGTCCTTCTGTTGCATTTGGCGCCTGCCTGCCTCCTGGTCTAGATCTTTGATACAGAGAGAGATAGATTACAGAATAGGCCCTCCATTATTTTAAGTTGGATCTGGACCAAATCTGTGTCCCGGATTTGGTCCAGATCCATCAAGCCATAGAGGAGCCTTTGTGGTACAAGCCAAACAACAAACCTATTTTGTGAGATATATATATATATATATATATGTGTGTGTGTGTGTGTGTGTGTGTGTAGATATATATATATCCCACTTATAATATAATATATCTTATAATATATCTCACTTATATTATAATATATCTTATAATATATCACTTATAATATATCTTATAATATATCTCACAAGGTACTCAAACTTCCCAAACACAGATAATACAAACCAAAAGCATTCACAACAGTGATCAGCCAAAAATATCCCATCAAATAATAACGATAATAATAATTATTATAAAAAATAATAATCACCAAATAATAATAATAATAATAATAATAATAATAAATAATAATCACGACTGGGACCACCTTGACTGGCTTCTGCCAGAGTCTTTGCAGTTCGATCTTTAAATCCTCATATTGTATAATAATAATAATTATTATTATTATTATTATTATTATTCGATATGAGGATTTAAAGATCGAACTGTAAAGACTCTGGCACAAGCCTGTCAAGGTGGTCCCAGTCGTGATCGGCACACTGGGTGTAGCGCCTAAAGACTTGGCCTGCACTCAAAAACAATCGGCACTGACAAAATTACCATTTGCCAGCTGCAAAAGGCCACCCTACTCGGATCTATTATTCGCTGATGCATCACATAGTCCTAGACACTTGGGAACTGTCCCGGATTTGGTCCAGATCCATCAAGCCATAGAGGAGCCTTTGTGGTACAAGCCAAACAACAAACCTATTTTGTGAGAGATAGATAGATAGATATATCCCCCACTTTTTAAAGCTCTCACAAGGGACTCAAACTTCCCAAACACAGATAATACAAACCGAAAGCATTCACAACAGTGATCAGGCAAAAATATCTCACCAAATAATAACAACAACAATAATAACAATTATAATAATAATTATAAAAAATAATAATAATCACGACTAGGACCACCTTAACAGGCTTGTGCCAGAGTCTTTGCAGTTCGATCTTTAAATCCTCATATCGTATAATAATAATAATAATAATAATAATAATAATAATTCATTTCAATTTATTATTTGATGAGTGGCTCTCCACCGGAGTGCTCTGAGCGACTTACACAGCAATAAAACAACAAACATATCAACGATAAATCACAAATTAAAAGCTTTGACGAAAAGCCAAGTTTTGAGAGCTTGAGAGAAAGGTATAGCTCTAATGCAGTGTTTCCCAACTAGTGTGCCGTGGCACACTAGTGTGCCGTGAGCGATCATCAGGTGTGCCATGGGAAACTTTCAGTACTTTCTGTTGGTAATGAGAGTTCAATAGGCCAAGTTTGGTTCAATTCCATTGTTGCAAGAGTTCAGGATGCTCTTTGATTGTGTGTTAACTATAAATCCCAGAAACTGTAACTCCCAAATGTCAAGGTCTATTTTCCCCAAGCTCCATCTGCGTTCACATTTGGGCATATTGAGTATTCATGCCAAGTTTGTTCCTGATCCAACATTGTTTCAGTCCACAGTGCTCTCTGGATATAGGTGAACTACAACTCCAAAACCCAAGGTCAATGCCCACCAAACTGTTATAGTATTTTGTCTTGGACCTTCCAGGTGTTTTGGACTCCAACTCCCACCATTCCTAGCAGCCTTAGGCCCTTTTCCTCCCCCCCCCCCCGAGCCACTTAAGCAGGAAAGGGCCTCAGGCTGTTAGGAATGGTGGGAGTTGTAGTCCAAAACACCCAGAGGGCCGAAGTTTTCCCATGCCTGTTTTAGGTACCTTAAAGTGGTGAGCCTCCTTCCAACATTGTGATTCTGGATAGAAAACAAACAACAACATAACACAACATTGTTTGAGTCCACAGTGCTCTCTGGGTGTAGGTGAACTACAACTTCCAAACTCAAGGTCAATTCCAAGCAAACCTTTTCAGTACTTTCTGTTGTTAATGAGAGTTCAATATGCCAAGTTTGGTTCAATTCCTTTGTTGCAAGAGTTGAGGATGCTCTTTGATTGTGTGTTAACTATAAATCCCAGAAACTGTAACTCCCAAATGTCAATGTCTATTTTCCCCAAACTCCATCTGTGTTCACATTTGGGCATATTGAGTATTCATGCCAAGTTTAAGCCCACAGTGCTCTCTGGATATAGGTGAACTACAACTCCAAAACCCAAGGTCAATGCCCACCAAACTCTTATGTAGTATTTTCTCTTGGTTATGGGAGTTCTGTGTGGGAAGTGTGTGTCTTTCTGCCATTCCTGCCAGGATATCTATGTTGTGTTCATCGAAACAGGCCCAGGTTTCACACTGAGTGTATAAATACATTTAAAAACATATTAACTATATGTATGACTGTGTTAGAGTGTCATTTTGTGTCATTTTGGTTGGTGGTGTGCCCCAGGATTTTGTAAATGTAAAAAATGTGCCGCGGCTCAAAAAAGGTTGAAAAACACTGCTCTGTATGGAGGTAAGGAATTCCACAAGGTTGGGGCAAGAACCAAGAAGGCCCTGCGCCTCATGGAGTCCAGACATGCCTCCCTAGGACCGGGAACAAAGAAGAGGTGTTCTTGAGCTGATTTTGGTGGTCTCTGATGACAAGTATGTGAGAGACAATCTCTGAGGTCTTATTATTATTATTATTCGATATGAGGATTTAAAGATCGAACTGCAAAGACTCTGGCACAAGCCAGTCAAGGTGGTCCCAGTTGTGATCGGCACACTGGGGGTAGCGCCTAAAGACCTTGGCCTGCACTCAAAAACAATCGGCGCTGACAAAATTACCAGCCGCAAAAGGCCACCCTACTCGCGTGTATAATTTGCTGATGCATCACATAGTCCTAGACCAGTGTTTCTCAACCTGGGGGTTGGGACCCCCAGGGGGGTCGTGAGAGGGTTTCAGAGGGGTCGCCAAAGACCATCAGAAAACATATATTTATGATGGCCTTAGAAAGCCCTTTGGCAGAGAAGATTGAAGATCTCTCTGCTTGTCCTTCTCTTTCTTTTTGGAAACAGACTGTGAATTCTCCCACCTAAAGCTCTACTCTGCAGTGATTGGCAGGCCTCCCAGCCAAGGGGAGGGCTGTTTCTGAGACTCCAAGCAGGGAGGGGAGAGCAGGCGTGCTTGGCGCATGGCAACATGATGCGCATGTGTGGGTGAGGGAGAGTGTGTGAGGTGGGATGGAGGCTCATGCCAGCTAGTCCCTTCAAGGCATGAGGGTTCTGTGTAGGAAGTTTGACCCAATTCTATCATTGGTGGGGTGCAAGGGGCTGTTTGATTGTAGGTGAACTGTAAATCCCAGCAACTACAACTCCCAAATGTCAAGATCTATTTTCCCCAAACTCCACGAGTGTTCACATTTGGGTATATTGACGATTAGTATCAAGTGTGGCCCAGATCCATCATCGTTGAGTCTATAGTGCTCTCAATGTAGGTGAACTACAACTCCCAAACTCAAGGTCAATGCCCACCAAACACTTCCAGTATTTGCTGTTGGTCATGGGAGTTTTTTGTGCCAAGTTTGGTTCAATTCCATTGTTGGTGAGTTCAGAATGCTCTTTGATTGTGGGTGAACTATAAATCCCAGCAACTTCCAAATGACAAAATCAACACCACCACCCCCTTTCAAAAATACAGTTATGAAGTAGCAATGAAAATAATGGTTAGGGGTCACCACGGCATGAGGAACTGTATTAAGGGGTCGCAGCATTAGGAAGGTTGAGAAACACTGTCCTAGACACTTGGGAAGTGTCCGACGTGTGATCCAATACAAAAGCCAGGATAGTGATCTTGTTTGTTGTTTACCAATCTTGTTATGTATCAAATAATAAAATAATAATAATAATAACGCAAAAACTTTAAAAAGTAATAATCATTCATTAATAAAAGTAACAAGGTTTTGCAGAGACAAGATGATGCATATTACAACTTTGGATTTTGATTAATGAATGCGAGAGAATGTGCAGTTAATAGGAGCACGGCAATTAGCAAACATATAATGAAAGTTCAGTTGTCACCTCTGTTGTGTTTAGCATTTGGTGCTGTTTGTATTATGTAATGTGTCGGGTGCATAGGTTTCCCTTAATGTTATACATGTGAAACTGCTTGCATTTTAATAAAAAACATGTTTAATGTAAAGTTTTAAATGCTTTTTAAAATCACCCGGGAAATTAAATCTCTACCAAGAAATTAATACCTCAAAAGACTTTGGGAAGTCACCGTTTTTACTATTTATTTATTTATTTATTTTGGGGGGTTATTTTAGTTTTTTAAATCTCTATTATTACTGTTATTATTTTTTAAATTTTTTCCTCTATATATATTTCCTACTTCCACCTTTTTCTATAATATGTTTTCCCCCACTTTCGGTTTTATCACTATTATCACTTTAAAAAATAAAAAAAAATCCTCTCTCTATATATATTTCCTACTTCCAACTTTTTTCTGTAATGTGTTTTCTCCCGCTGTAAAAATTCTTCAATAATTCACAATAAAAACTATTTAAAATAATAATAATAATAAAGCCAGTAGAGGTGGGCCCAGTGGTGATCGGCACACTGGGCGCAGTGCCTAAAGACCTTGGCCTGCACTTAAAAACAATTGGTGCTGACAAAATTAACACCTGTGAGCTGTAAAAGGCCACCGTACTCGGATCTGCACGCATTATTCGCCAATACATCAAATAGTCCTGGACACTTGGGAAGTGTCAGACATGTGATCCAATAGAACAGCCAGCAGAGTGATCTTGTTTGTTGTGTACTAATCTTGTTGTGTACCTAACAACAACAACAACAACAATATAGAGGGATAACAGGCATATAGGAATACCAAGTTTATATCCATAGAATCATAGAATCATAAACACAATGAGAAATCCCTTGGCGTGTGAGTAGTAGCTCTATCTACCGTAGGATCCTAGAGCTGGAAGAGGCCCCCAAAGGTCATCCAGCCCACCCTCATGTAAATAGTACCTTGCAGGAGATCCTCAAAGGGCATCTAGTCCAATCTGCTTACTAACATCATTGGAAGTCTCTTGGCATGCGAGTAGTAGTTTGCCCTCTATCCATCGTAGGATCCTAGAGTTGGAAGAGGCCCCCAAAGGCCATCCAGCCCACCCTCATGTAAATAGTACCTTGGAGGAGATCCTTAAAGGGCATTTGGTCCAACTGGCTCACTAAACACAACGTAAATAGTACATCCTCCACAGCTCTATCCATTGTAGGATCCTAGAGCCGGAAGAGACCCTCAAAGGGCATTTAGTCCAACCTCCTTACTAAATACAATGAAAAAATCCCTTGGCGTGTGAGTAGTAGCTCTAGCCATCGTAGGATCCTAGGGTCGAAAGAGACCCCCAAAGGCCATCCAGCCCACCCTCATTAAACTCAATGTAAATAGTACCTTGGAGGAGATCCTCAAAGGGCATTTGGTCCAACTGGCTCACTAAACACAACGTAAATAGTACATCCTCCACAGCTCTATCCATTGTAGGATCCTAGAGCCAGAAGATACCCTTAAAGGGCATCTAGTCCAACCTCCTTACTAAACACAATGAGAAATCCCTTGGCGTGTGAGTAGTAGCTCTATCTACCGTAAGATCCTAGAGTTGGAAGAGACCCCCAAAGGCCATCCAGCCCACTCTCATTAAACTCAATGTAAATAGTACCTTGGAGGAGATCCTCAAAGGGCATGTAGTCCAGTCTGCTGACTAAACACCATTGGAAGTCTCTTGGCATGTGAGTAGTAGTTCTCCCTCTATCCATCGTAGGATCCTGGGGTCGGAAGAGACCCCCAAAGGCCATCCAGCCCACCCTCATTAAACTCAATGTAAATAGTACCTTGGAGGAGATCCTCAAAGGGCATTTGGTCCAACTGGCTCACTAAACACAACGTAAATAGTACATCCTCCACAGCTCTATCCATTGTAGGAGCCTAGACCTGAAAGAGACCCTCAAAGGCCATCTAGTCCAACCTCCTTACTAAACACAATGAGAAATCCCTTGGCGTGTGGGTAGTAGCTCTATCTACCGTAGGATCCTAGAGTTGGAAGAGGCCCCCAAAGGCCATCCAGCCCACCCTCATTAAACTCAATGTAAATAGTACCTTGGAGGAGATCCTCAAAGGGCATCTAGTCCAACCTGCTTAGTAAACACCATTGGAAGTCTCTTGGCATGCGAGTCGTAGTTCTCCCTCTATCCATCGCAGGATCCTAGGGTCGGAAGAGACCCCCAAAGGCCATCTAGCCCACCCTTATTAAACTATTGAGTAAATAGTACCTTGGAGGAGATCCTCAAAGGGAATTTGGTCCAACTGGCTCACTAAACGCAACGTAAATAGTACATCCTCCACAGCTCTATCTATTGTAGGATCCTAGAGTCGGAAGAGACCCCCAAAGGCCATCCAGCCCACCCTCATTAAACTCAATGTAAATAGTACCTTGGGAAACCCTCAAAAGTCATCTAGTCCAACCTGCTTACTAAACACCATTGGAAGTCTCTTGGCATGTGAGTAGTAGTTCTCCCTCTATCCATAGTAGGATCCTAGGGTTGGAAGAGACCTCCAAAGGCCATCTAGCCCACCCTTATTAAATTCAATGTAAATAGTACCTTGGAAGAGACCCTCAAAAGTCATCTAGTCCAACCTGCTTACTAAACACCATTGGAAGTCTCCTTGGCCTCTCAGCATCGTAGTTCTCCCTCTATCCATCGTAGGATCCTAGGGTCGGAAGAGACCCCCAAAGGCCATCCAGCCCACCCTCATTAAACTCAATGTAAATAGTACCTTGGAGGAGATCCTCAAAGGGACATTTGGTCCAACTGGCTCACTAAACACCATTGGAAGTCCTTGTAAATAGTACATCCTCCACAGCTCTATCTACCGTAGGATCATAGAATTGGAAGAGACCCCCAAAGGCCATCCAGCCCACCCTCATTAAACTCAATGTAAATAATACCTTGGAGGAAACCCTCAAAAGTCATCTAGTCCAACCTGCTTACTAAACACCATTGGAAGTCTCTTGGCATGTGAGTAGTAGTTCTCCCTCTATCCATAGTAGGATCCTAGGGTTGGAAGAGACCTCCAAAGGCCATCCAGCCCACCCTCATTAAACTCAATGTAAATAGTACCTTGGAGGAGATCCTCAAAGGGCATCTCGTCCAACCCGCTTACTAAACACCATTGGAAGTCTCTTGGCATGCGAGTCGTAGTTCTCCCTCTATCCATCGCAGGATCCTAGGGTCGGAAGAGACCCCCAAAGGCCATCCAGCCCACCCTCATTAAACTCAATGTAAATAGTACCTTGGAGGAGATCCTCAAAGGGCATCTAGTCCAACCTGCTTACTAAACACCATTGGAAGTCTCTTAGAATGCGAGTAGTAGTTCTCCATTTATCCATGGTAGGATCCTAGGGTCGGAAGAGACCTCCAAAGGCCATCTAGCCCACCCTTATTAAACTCAATGTAAATAGTACCTTGGAGGAGATCCTCAAAGGGCATTTGGTCCAACTGGCTCACTAAACACAATGTAAACAATAGTACATCCTCAAGAGCTCTATCCATTGTAGGATCCTAGAGTCGGAAGAGACCCTTAAAGGGCATATAGTCCAACCTGCTTACTAAACACAATGGGAAATGGCTTGGTATGTGAATTGTACATCCTTCGGTGCCGTTGTCATCATGGCATTCTAGCGTGGGAAGAGGCACCCAAAGAATTGTTGCCTATAGATATGTGAGTACCCCCTGGGGTGAGAAGGACAAGGTATAAATACGGCAAATGAAACTAAATAAATATGTAGTTTGCCAGGCTGGGCTGGGGTGGCCATTGGTTGAAGGAGAGGCCGGACTAAAAACTCTGTTTTGGGTGGGATTGGTGCATTTTAATACTTAGTTGACTTCTATTTGCACATGGCATCCTAGTTGGTTCTGGGAAGCATAGACTCAGCAAAACAAACAAACAATGAACAAACAAACAAACAGATGTATTTTGTTTACGTCAGGAAACCCTAGGGTTAATCCTGAGTCTACACCGGGTTACTCAACCTTCCTAATGCCGCGACCCCTTAATACGGTTCCTCATGTTGTGGTCACCCCCAACCATAACATTATTTGCTATGGTTCGTCATGTAAATATCGGATGTGCAGGTTGTATTTTCATTCACTGGACCAAATTTGGCACAAATACCCGATACACCAAAATGTCAATACTGGTGAGGTTGGCGGGGGGAGGAGGGGTATTGATTTTGTCATTTGGGAGTTGTAACTGTTGGGATTTATAGTTTTTCTACAATAAAACAGCATTCTGAACTCCACCAACAATGGAATTGAACCAAACTTGGCACAAAGAACTCCCATGACCAACAGAAAATACTGGGGGTGTGTGGTGGGCATTGACCTTGAGTTTTGGAGTTGTAGTACACCTACACCCAGAGAGCGCTGTGGACTCAAACAATGATGGATCTGGATCACATCTGGTACAAATACTCAATATGTCCAAATGTGAACACTGGTGGATTTGGGGGGAGATAGACTTTGACAACTGGGAGTTGTAGTTGCTTGGATGTATAGTTCACCTACAATCAAAGCGCCTTCTGAACCCCAAATTTCCCACACAGAATCCCCATGATGAACAGAAAATAATGTGTTTCCGATGGTCTTTGGCGACCCCTCTGACACCCCCTCACAACCTCCCCAAGTTGAGAAACACTGGTCTATGCCAATATAAGATCTCTTGAATGGGCAACTGGACAGTCTAGCCAAGCAACATGTATATATAATAGTCCTGTAAATAATTTGATAAAGAACCATTGTTATATTTTAATTTTGGGGAATTAAATGCAGAAATCTAAGACCTAGGAATCCATATTTCGTAAGGCCAAGGAGCATAAGCTTATGGGGAAGGGTCTACAACAGTTCAGAGAGGATGAGTAATAATGATGATGATGATTATTAATATTATTATTATTATTAATATTATTAATAATAATAATATTATTAATATTATTAATATTATTAATATTTATTTCTTACCCACCTCTCCTTGTGGTGTGAGGCAAGTTATAGTATAATTAAAACACATAAACATTGCAAAAATACCATAATAAAATAGCTGAGCATCATCAATCATTATTTTGCAAGCACGAGAGTGCTCCTGAACATGTGCAGAGTGCCCCCCACCCGCTCACTAAAGGTTGGAGACATTAATGATATTTGGTTGGAGGTAAAAGGATCAACTTGAAGGAATGAAAAGTGCTGGCACACACCAAGGAGGCCGATCCTGTTGTATCAGGGTATTGTGGTGTTGCCTTTTATAGGAAAACCTGGCAAAGTGAATGGGATCCAGATTGGAATGCATTGGGAAGGGTGCTGCACCAACCGTAGGCCTACTTCTGAGAAAACCGCTAGTAAATACCAATTCGGTGTCTCGTAGACTATTGACTTTGCATGCGGCGAGGCCTGTGGGTTGGGGACATTGCATTTAGGATGGAGCCATGGTAAATAATGTATTTGCAATGAGATGGAAATGTAAACATCGGTCGACAACGATCTAGGGATCTTAAAAAGTGATGGTTTTGGGGCCGGGGAAGGAAGACTATTATGACTCTGAGAAATCTAGGAAGCAGAAGAAATGGGGGACACAGAAAGATACCCCAATATAATAGATAATGGGTAATGGAAGGTACCCCATAGATGTGGGGACAGAAGGGATGGCACCGCAGATCACCCCAATGTCTATAAGGCATCGTTCAGGAGATTATAGATAAGGAGGCGGAATCTATGGCACTGGTTGGTACCCCAACATATATGAAGTTATAGATGTGGCGACAGAATAGATGGCAAAGCAAGGCACCCCAATGTATATAAGGCATCGTTTAGGAGATTATAGATATTGGGACGGAATCTATGGCACTGGATGGTACCCCAACATATATGGTTATAGATGTGGGGACAGAATGGATGTCACCGCAGAGCACCCCAATGTATATAAGGCATCATTTAGGAGATTATAGATAATGAGGACGGAATCTATGGCACTGGATGGTACCCCAACATATATTGTTATAGATGTGGGGACAGAATGGATGTCACCGCAGAGCACCCCAATGTACTGTATATAAGGCATCATTTAGGAGATTATAGATATGAGGACGGAATCTATGGCACTGGATGGTACCCTAACATATATGGTTATAGATGTGGGGACAGAATGGATGTCACCGCAGAGCACCCCAATGTATATAAGGCATCATTTAGGAGATTATAGATATGGGGACGGAATCTAGGGCTCTGGATGGTACCCCAACATATATGGTTATAGATGTGGGGACAGAATGGATGTCACCCCCATGTATATAAGGCATTGTTTAGGAGATTATAGATATATAATCTAAGCACCCCAATGTACTGTATCAACATAAGGCATCATTTAGGAGATTATAGATATGGGGACGGAATCTAGGGCTCTGGATGGTACCCCAACATATATGGTTATAGATGTGGGGACAGAATGGATGTCACCGCAGAGCACCCCCAATGTATATAAGGCATTGTTTAGGAGATTATAGATATGGGGACGGAATCTATGGCACTGGATGGTACCCCAACATATATGAAGTTATAGATGGGACAGATTGGATGTCATCGCAGAGCACCCCCAATGTATATAAGGCATCATTTAGGAGATTATAGATATGGGGACGGAATCTATGGCACTGGATGGTACCCCAAAATATATGAAGTTATAGATATCCCAACATATTTTGAGGTTGTAAATGTGGGGACAGAATGGATAGCACCAGGTGGTACCCCAATATAATGCGAGATTAAAGATGTGGGGATATAAGGGATGGCACCAGATGGTATCCCAGTATATGTGAGCTTATAGATGTGGGGACATAAAGGATGGCAATGGATGGTACCCCAACATAAGTGATATTATAGATAAGGGGACAGAGGGATGGCACCGGAGGGCACCCCATTGTATACAAAGCATTGCTTTGGAGATTATAGATATGGGGATGGAACCTATGGCTCTGGAGGGTACCCCAACATATATGAGGAAGTGTATGAGAAGTTATAGGTGTGGGGACAGAGTACCCCAATGTATATAAGGTATTGCTTCGGAGATTGTAGATATGGAGACGGAACCCGTGGCACTGGAGGGTACCCCATCATATATGAGACATTGCTTGGGAGGGTATAGATGTGGGGACTGAATGGATAATAATAATAATAATGGATGGCACAGTAGGGAACCCCAATAAGCCATTGCTTAGGAGATTGTAGCTATGGGGATGGAATCTAAGACATCGGAGAGTAACTCAATGTATATGAGGAACTGTATGGGAAGTTATTGATGAGGAGATTGAATGGATGGCACTGGAAGGTAATAACAATAATAATAAACTTTATATATACCCCGCCACCATCTCCCCCAACGGGGACTTGGGGTGGCTTACATGGGGCCAAGCCCGAACAACAGAGTACAACAAAATAAAAACAAAATAAAAAACAAAATATACACATACCTATACATACACACACATATATATATGGGGCATTGTTTAGGTGATTGTACCTATGGGGATGGATGGTACCCCAACATATATGAAGTATTGCTTGGGAGTTTATACATGTGGGGACAGAATGGATGGCACCAGAAGGTACCCCAATGTATATAAGGCATTCCTTCAGAGATTGTAGCTATGGGGATGGAATCTATGGCATTGGAGGGTACCCCAATGTATATAAGGCATCGCTTAGGAGACTGTAGATATCGAGATGGAATCTGTGGCATTGGAGGGTATCCCAACATATATGAGGAAATGTATGGGAAGTTATAGATTTAGGGACTGAATGGATAATAATAATAATTCAATATAACAATAATAATGCAATATAATAATAATAGATTGCGCTGAAGTGTACCCCAATGTATAGAAGGAGATTGTAACCACGGGGATGGAATCTATGGCATTGGAGGGTACACCAACATATATGAGGAACTGTATAGGAAGTTATAGATTTGGGGACCGAATGGATAATAATAATAATTAAATATAATAACAACAATAATAGAGTGATCTTGTTTGTTGTGTACTCATCTTGTTATGTTTATAATAATAATAATGCAATATAATAACAATAATAATAGAGTGATCTTGTGTACTGTGTACTCATCTTGTTATGTTTCTAATAATAATAATAATAAGTAATGATGATGATGGATGGCACTGGAGGGTACCCCAATGTATATAAGGCATTGCTTAGGAGATTGTAGATATGGAGACGGAACCTGTGGCACTGGAGGGTACCCCAATGTATATGAGGATCTGTATGGGGAAGTTATAGCTTTGGGGACCGAATTGATAATAATAATAATAATAATAATGCAATATAATAACAATAGAGTGATCTTGTTTGCTGTGTACTCATCTTGTTATATTTATAATAATAATAATAGGTGATGATGTTGATGATGATGGATGGCACTGGAGGGTACCCCAATGCATAGAAGGCATTGCTTAGGAGATTGTAACTATGGGGATGGGAGGGTACCCCAATGTATATGAGGATCTGTATGGGGAAGTTATAGGTGTGGGGACAGAGTACCCCAATGTATATAAGGCATTGCTTAGGAGATTGTAAGTATGGGGACAGAATCTATGACATTGGAGGGTACCCCAATGTATATGAGGAACTGTATGGGAAGTTATAGATTTGGGGACCGAATGGATAATAATAATTATTATTATTATAATAAGTAGTGGTGATGATGATGATGGATGGCACTGGAGGGTACCCCAATGTATAGAAGGCATTGCTTAGGAGATTGTAACTATGGGGACGGAATCTATGACATTGGAGGGTACCCCAATGTATATGAGGAACTGTATGGGAAGTTATAGATTTGGGGACCGAATGGATAATAATAATAATAATGCAATATAATAACAACAATAATAGAGTGATCTTGTTTGCTGTGTACTCAATCTTATTATGTTTATAATAATAATAATAAGTAATGATGATGGATGGCAATGGAGGGTTCCCCAATATATATACGGCATTGCTTAGGAGATTGTAACTATGGGGACGGAATCTATGACATTGGAGGGTACCCCAATGTATATGAGGAACTGTATGGGAAGGTATAGATTTGGGGACTGAATGGATAATAATAATAATAATAATGCAATATAATAACAACAGTAATAGAGTGATCTTGTTTGCTGTGTACTCAATCTTATTATGTTTCTAATAATAATAATAATAATAAGTGATGATGATGATGATGATGGATGGCACTGGAGGGTACCCCAATATATATACGGCATTGCTTAGGAGATTGTAACTATGGGGACGGAATCTATGACATTGGAGGGTACCCCAATGTATATGAGGAACTGTATGGGAAGTTATAGCTTTGGGGACCGAATGGATAATAATAATAATAATAATAATGCAATATAATAACAATAGAGTGATCTTGTTTGCTGTGTACTCATCTTGTTATATTTATAATAATAATAATAATAATAGGTGATGATGATGATGGATAGCACTGGAGGGTACCCCAATGTATATAAGGCATTGCTTAGGAGATTGTAACTATGGGGACGGAATCTATGACATTGGAGGGTACCCCGACGTGTATGGGGAAGTTATAGGTGTGGGGACAGAGTACCCCAATGTATATAAAGCGTTGCTTTGGAAATTGTAGATATGGAGACGTATCTACACGGCACTGGAGGGTATCATAATATTATATGAGATTGTAGATGTGGGGACTGAATGGATGTCACCGGAGGGTACCTACCTTCACAGGTGCGTTTGTAAATAAAGGGGTGCAGGAGGGGGATCCAAGCAAGAATGCCACCCGAACCAAAGGAAGGACTAAGAGGGTGGCATTCAAAGACACTTTGGCTGGATTTCAGGAGGGAAAGAAAGAGGGGATACATAGAGAAAGGGGAGGTATAGGGCCCAACAAAGAATGGGAGGGTAGACCCAAATGGGTCGGGGGTCCCGACAGCGAGAGAGTAAACGCATGCATATATAAAGTCTGGGAGTGCAAGAGGAGGGCCATAGATGATGATGATGATGCCATAGACCCCCTCTTTCTCTCCCTCCCTCCCTGCCTGCCTCCCCCTCCCACCTTACCCCTCCCCTCTTGGGTCTGGGGTCCGGCTCACCCCTCTGCTCTGCTGGCCAAGCCTTGAAGCCTTGGCGGAGGGTCTCTTTGCTCAGCAGCCGCTGCCTGCGCAGGATGGACAGCCCTGCATTGCCGGAGGAAGGCGAAGGATGCTCAGAGGAGGAGGAGATGGAGGAGGCACAGATGCGGACGATGCTGCTGCTGCTGCTCCAGACTCTGCAACACACACACACACATACACACACAAGCACACAACACAGGGAGGAAGGTGTGGGATCCTGGCCGGCCGCTCCTCCTCTATTAAAGGGGCAAGCCCTTGCTTTGATGCTCCCAGCATCACTTTTCGGGCCCCTTATGATTTCATTGGGCCTTCTCCATAGGATGGAATCATAAGGTCCAAGGGCAGAAGGTGGGGAAGGGGGGTGAAGTGCAACAGATAGGGAGGCTAGCCAAAACAACAACAACAACAATACAGGAAGGGGCCCAAGTCTTAAGGAGGATGAATGGGTGGGTGGGTACCCAGCCATAATGCTATTGAACTGACATTACCGAATAGTTGTGTTACTTCCCCAGGATCTTTGTGTAATAATAATAATAATAATAATAATAATAATAATAATAATAATACAGGAAGGGGCCCAAAGGTGGGTGGGTACCCAGCCATCATGATATTGAACTGAAGAAGAAAGTTGTGTTACTACCATCATCTTTGTAACATGTGTAATAATAAGAATAATAATAAGAATAATACAAGAAGGGGCCCAAAGGTGGGTAGGTGGGTGAGCATCTCTTCGGCACAAGAAGAAAAGTGGTACCCTACCATCATGCTATTGAACTAACATGTGTAATAATAATAATAATAATAATAATAATACAGGAAGGGGCTCAAAGCCCTTTGGGAAGTCTTAAGGAGGATGAATGGGTGGGTGAGCATCCCTTTGGCACAAGAAGAAAAGTGGTTCCCAACCATCATGCTATTGAACTACCATGTGTAATAATAATAATAATAATAATAATAATACAGGCTCAAAGGGGCTAAGGAGGAAAGTACCCAACCATCATGCTTTGGGAAGTCTTAAGGAGGATGAATGGGTGGGTGGGTGAGCATCCCTTCGGCACAAGAAGAAAAGTGGTACCCTACCATCATGCTATTGAACTAACATTACCGAACAGTTGTGTTATTTCACTAGGAAAGGATCTTTGTGTAATAATAATAATAATAATAATAATACAGGAAGGGGCTCAAAGCCCTTTGGGAAGTCTTAAGGAGGATGAATGGGTGGGTGGGTACCCAACCATCATGCTATTGAACTAACATTACCGAATAGTTGTGTTACTTCCCCAGGATCTTTGTGTAATAATAATAAGAAGAGGGGGGTCCTCAAGCTAGTATAATATATATATATATATATATATATATATATATATATATATATATATATAAAATATTATATTATATATAATATATTACTTGTCCGAACGCATCAGCCGCTATGTCCCACCTCGTAATCTAAGATCATCCGGGAAGGCCCTGCTCGCCCCGCCTACATCTCAGATGAGGCTGGTGGGGACGAGGGATAGGGCCTTCTCGGTGGTGGCTCCCCGCCTGTGGAATGTGCTTCCTATTGATGTACGATCCACCACATCCCTCCTGGCCTTCAGGAAAAAAGTTAAATCCTGGCTGTGGGACCAGGCATTCGTACACCAGCACAAGGCAGCATTTTAGATTGGTTTTTAATGAAAGTGGGTGATTATGGCCAATGTTGTTATGGACTGAACATTGTTTTAATCCAGAGTGAATGTGTATGGTGCTAATGTAGTTGTATTTTAATGTATTTTTAATGTATTTTAATTGTTGAAGTGTTTTGGGGTTTATATTGTTATTATCCAGTCCGGCTTCCGTTCGGGGCACAGGACGGAGACGGTTCTGGTCTCCATCACAGACCAACTCTGCTGCCAGCTCGACCAAGGCAGGTCTGCGCTGCTCGTGTTATTGGACCTCACGGCAGCGTTTGACACGATCGACCACAATCTTTTGATCCACCGCCTGGCCATGGCTGGAGTGAGGGGGACAGCCCTTAAATGGCTGGCCTCCTTCCTCCACCAGCGGTCTCAGCCTCAGCGTGTGAGGAGGGGCGAGGTGGTCTCCGAGGGCTCCCCACTACTCTGTGGGGTCCCCCAGGGGGCCATTCTCTGCCCTCTGTTATTTAACATCTACATGCAGCTGCTTGCACAGCTGGTGCGGAGTTATGGGCTGGAGTGTCACCAGTACGCTGACGACACCCAGCTCTTTCTGAGGATGGAGGGCAGGCCGGGTTCTGTCCCCGATAATTTCCAACACTGCCTCGAAGCCGTTACTGGATGGCTGCGAGCCAGTAGGTTGAGGGTGAATCCGGCGAAGACGGAGATCTTGTGGCTGGGTTGCCCGGGTGATGTTAATGTCCAGCTTCCGAGCCTGGACGGTGCGGTGTTATGCCCATCGCCTTCCGTAAAGAGCCTGGGGGTCCATTTGGACTCCCAGCTGACCATGGAGGCCCAGGTCTCTGCGGTCAGCAAGATCGCTTTTTCATCTGCGACAGGCAAGGAGGCTGGCCCCTATCTCTCCGAACGATCTGGCCACGGTGATCCAAGCCACAGTCATCTCAAGGCTGGATTACTGCAACGCGCTCTACGTTGGCCTTCCTCTGTCGTGACCCGGAAGCTCAGGCTAGTGCAGAACACTGCCGCCCGGCTCCTGTCTGGCACGCCAGCTGGCGCCCACATAACACCTGTTTTGCAGGATCTGCACTGGCTGCCAATTGAGCACCGGATCACCTTCAAAGTGTTGGTCCTCACCTTTAAGGCCTTACACGGCCTGGGGCCAGCATGTTGAGGGACCGTCTCACCCCATATTGCCCTCCGAGATCACTTCGGTCTGAGGACTCCAATCTCCTGGAGATACCTTCAGCTAAACTCGCAAGGCTGACTGCTACCCGCCGGAGGGTTCTCTGTCATAGCACCTACGCTGTGGAACGCCTCCCGGCCGGAACTCGGGCTCGGAAGGACTTGCTCCCGTTTAGACGGGCCGGTAAACCATACCGGCTGAAGCAGGCCTTTGGTGAGTAAGTCCTGCCCATGCCCCGCCATCTATTCGTTCTTCTGAGGATGATGTGCTGTTCATTGTGTTAACTGTGTTATTAATTACTGTACTGCTGTTGTTTTTAATTGTTTTTTAACTGCTTATTGCCTGTATTTTACTGTGCCCTTCGGCTCCTGTAAGCCGCTGCGAGCCTCGGGGAGTCGGCGGCATAGAAGCCCGAATAATTAATAAATAAATAAATAAATATGTGGGCATCGAATTGTGCCGTACTGTAAGCCGCTCTGAGTCCCCCCTTGGGGGTTGAGAAGAGCGTAAAAATCCGAAATAAATAAATAAATAAAATAATAAATAAAATATAAGTCAGTGTTTGTATGTATGTATGTAATGTATGTATGTGCAGCTTTCTGATTGTCTCCCACTTCCACAGGCCACTGCAAAACACACGAAAGATGAAACTAGACCAAACTATGTGTTGGATGGGGTTACACTCCCCCTGAAGACGCAGGTTCGCAGCCTGGGAGTGATCCTGGACTCATGGCTGAGCCTGGAACCCCAGGTCTCGGCGGTGGCCGGGGGAGCTTTTGCCACGCTCTGGTCACATTCCCTCCCCCTCTCTTTGTCTCTCCCTTGCAGGTCGCTACTTCTCGGAGGGCGCTATGTCAGCGCCACTTGGCGGTTGTTGTCCCTAGCGGCCCAAGCCTTGCGCGCCATCAGATAACAACCGCATCTGGCGGGCTTTGAACTGGAACCGCCTTTGAAGTGCCAGGACCCTTTTCCTGAACTTTGATATGCGGAGAGCCAGATGGTCATCCCTGAGGAAGGAGGGGCACAGCAGGGGGGGCCAGGGGAGGGCTCTTGAGGGAACCGCGCGCGAACCCTTCAGTCTATCTTTGCCCTACTTTGGATTAAGGACCTATTAAACCATTTTCCTTCAAACATACCTGGAGTGAGCCTGCTTTACTAGACCCCCCTTGCCGAAGCTTACACTCAGAGTGGCTAACATGAGGCCAAGCCCTTCTAAATATAATAATAATAATAATATTTATTTATACCCCGCCACCATCTCGCCAATGGGGACTCAGAGTGGCTAACATGAGGCCAAGCCCTTCTAAATATAATAATAATAATAATAATTTATACCCCGCCACCATCTCCCCAATGGGGACTCAGGGCGGCTAACATGAGGCCAAGCCCTTCTAAATATAATAATAATAATAATAATAATAATAATATTTATTTATACTCAGCCACCATCTCCCCGAAGAAGACTCGGGGCGGCTAACATGAGGCCAAGCCCTTCTAAATATAATAATAATAATAATTATTATTATTTATACTCAGCCACCATCTCCCCGAAGGGGACTCGGGGCGGCTAACATGAGGCCAAGCCCTTCTAAATATAATAATAATTATTATTATTATTATTATTATTTATACTCAGCCACCATCTCCCCGAAGGGGACTCGGGGCGGCTAACATGAGGCCAAGCCCTTCTAAATATAATAATAATAATAACTCACGAGTAGTCTTGGAAATCAGGAAGAAGAATACCAGGATGCATGAGCTAGAACAATAATAACTCCTTGACCACCGCAGGGATCAAGCCAAATACTCATAATTCTTATAGGACTTTCAATCAGAGTCCTCGGAGACCCCACCCAGCTCCAAAGCCTCAGCATTCCTATTCCCTGCTGCAGCTGTAGCATCAGGCCCAGATCTCCAAGCCAGCCAAAGCTCTTCTTGGCTTAAAGGGACCCCCTCAGCCTCAGAATGCGAAGACGGCCAGTTCCGGTCCGTCTGGAACCCCAGAAACGTGCTGGCCCCCCGAGTCCGCATTACATACATCCCTCACCTCCTGCACCAAGGCGAATCCAGATCGGTATCACTTTCCTCTGACTGCAATTCTGCATTCCCTGTGAAACCCTCAAAGAGCCAGACTCAGAAGGCTCCCTAAGTAAATGCTGGATTTTCCTCCTTTGTTCATTGTCTTCATTAATGCTCGAGTCACTAGCCACCCTCTTTACTCCAGCTGTAGGAGCCTGGTCACTCCGAGCTGCGCCCCAAACTGAGCTATTGCTTGACGTTACTGTCTCCACACCTCCCTCCATGTTACTACCTGTAGCAACTAGAGGCTCATTCACAACAACCTTGACTGGCTTGTGCCAGAGTTTATTATTATTATTATATTACAATTATTATTACTAATAATAATATATTCTGTTTGCCATTTATGTGTACATATATATCCACTGGGACCACCTCGACTAGCTTGTGCCAGAGTTTATTATTATCATTATTATTATATTCCAATTATTATTACTAATAATAATATATTCTGTTTGAGTTTATTATTATTATATCACAATTATTATTACTAATAATAATATATTCTGTTTGCCATTTATGTGTACATATATATCCACTGGGACCACCTTGACTGGCTTGTGCCAGAGTCTATTTTTATTATTATGTTATTATTATTATTATATTACAATTATTATTAATATATTATGTTTGCCATACATGTGTACTGTTATCCACTGGGACCGCCTTGACTAGCTTGTGCCAGAGTTTATTATTATGATGTTATTATTATATTACAATTATTATTATTATTATGTTTGTCATGTGTGTGTATACACACACTGGGACCACCTTGACTGGCTTTGACAATTATTATTAATATATTATGGCCATATTGTGCCAGAGTGGCTAGTTTATTATTATTATTATGTTATTATTATTATTATATTACAATTATTATTAATATATTATGTTTTGTTCTGTTATCCCACGGGGACCATATGTGTTCTGTTATCCACAATTATTATTAATATATTATGTTTGGGACCACCACCTTGACTGGCTTGTGCCAGAGTTTATTATTATTATTATGTTATTATTATTATTATATTACAATTATTATTAATATATTATGTTTGCCATATATGTGTTCTGTTATCCACGGGGACCACCTTGACTGGCTTGTGCCAGAGTTTATTATTATTATTATGTTATTATTATTATTATATTACAATTATTATTAATATATTATGTTTGCCATATATGTGTACTGTTATCCACGGGGACCACCTTGACTGGCTTGTGCCAGAGTCTATTTTTATTATTATGTTATTATTATTATTATATTACAATTATTATTAATATATTATGTTTGCCATATATGTGTTCTGTTATCCACGGGGACCACCTTGACTGGCTTGTGCCAGAGTTTATTATTATTATTATGTTATTATTATTATTATATTACAATTATTATTAATATATTATGTTTATATATGTGTTCTGTTATTATGTTTGCCATATATGTTATTATTATTATATTACAATTATTATTAATATATTATGTTTGCCTGTTATCCACGGGGACCACCTTGACTGGCTTGTGCTTGTGTTATTATTATTATTATATTACAATTATTATTAATATATTAGAGTTTATTGCCAGATTATTATTAGGTTATTATTATATTACTATTATTATTATTATTAATATATTATGTTTGCCATATATGTGTTCTGTTATCCACGGGGACCACCTTGACTGGCTTGTGCCAGAGTCTATTATTATTATTATGTTATTATTATTATTATATTACAATTATTATTAATATATTATGTTTGCCATATATGTGTTCTGTTATCCACGGGGACCACCTTGACTGGCTTGTGCCAGAGTTTATTATTATTATTATGTTATTATTATTATTATATTACAATTATTATTAATATATTATGTTTGCCATATATGTGTACTGTTATCCACGGGGACCACCTTGACTGGCTTGTGCCAGAGTTTATTATTATTATATTACAATTATTATTATTATTATATTACAATTATTATTAATATATTATGTTTGCCATATATATGTGTACTGTTATCCACGGGGACCACCTTGACTGGCTTGTGCCAGAGTTTATTATTATTATTATGTTATTATTATTATTATATTACAATTATTATTAATATATTATGTTTGCCATATATGTGTACATATACCTTATCCATTTTATTATTATGGGACCAATTATGACTGGCTTGTGCAGAGTTTATTATTATTATTAGAGTATATTATGTTTGCCATATATTTTATTATTATTATTATTATGTTATTATTATTATTATATTACAATTATTATTAATATATTATGTTTGCCATATATGTGTACTGTTATCCACGGGGACCACCTTGACTGGCTCGTGCGAGAGTACTTTCTTATTTTTATGTTATTATTATTATTATATTACAATTATTATTAATATATTATGTTTGCCATATATGTGTTCTGTTATCCACGGGGACCACCTTGACTGGCTTGTGCCAGAGTTTATTATTATTATTATGTTATTATTATTATATTACAATTATTATTAATATATTATGTTTGCCATACATGTGTACTGTTATCCACTGGGACCACCTTGACTAGCTTGTGCCAGAGTTTATTATTATGATGTTATTATTATATTACAATTATTATTATTATTATGTTTGTCATGTGTGTGTATACACACACTGGGACCACCTTGACTGGCTTGTGCCAGAGTCTATTATTCTTTTTTATTATATTACTATTATTATTATTATTATTATTGTGAATCTGCATTATTTGCCAGTGTGGATGCAGATGGAGCCTGAAATGGACCCAAGCATGAAGGATCAAGGCTTGGGATTTGTAGTTCTGCCACTTGGGGCTGCTCAAACTCAATACTCTACTATGGCATGTTGGGATTTCTAGTTCAGAGAGAGAGAGAGAGAGCTCTTGGTGTCCAAACAAAACTACAAATCCCACTTGGCGCAAGGCTATGGTCTCCTGGGAGCTGTAGTCCTCCGAGGCCTTTGGCTTCCTCTTGCCCAAAGAGCCAGTGCCCTGCAGGGTGTGTTCCCCTCTGAGCTTGCTTCCAGCCAGGGCGAAGGAGGCGGGCCCCGGAGGAAGGGGAGGAGGCGGCGAAGGGCGTCTCCTTGGCTCCGCCAGCCCAGGATGTTGCATCACAGCCGGGCTTCGGGGCGCCGCCGGCTCGCTCTCCTGGCCCAGGCGCAGGCGGAGGGGGAGGCGGCGCGGGAGGTGGAGGCGCGCAGCAGCAGGAGGAGGAAGCAGCAGCAGGCGCAGCAGCAGCAGCAGGAGGCAGCAGCAGCAGCCATGGACAGCCAGGGGCGGCGCGTGGTGGTCTGCGACAATGGCACCGGGGTGAGGCCAGGACACCAGGCAGGCGGCCCACTCCCGCTTAACCGGAAACTCTCAAGCAACCGGAATATGGATATCTTTCTTTCTATCTTTTCTTCCCAATTCGTTTTACTTTATAACATCACCTCCCAATGCTGGTTGCTTGAGAGTTTCCAGTTAACTGAGAGTTGTCCTGGATTGCAATATATTATTCTTGCTCATTCAAAGGTTTCTTCTTTGGGATCCTGGGTAGGAGATATACATACATACATACATATATATTTGCAAGGTGCGTCTGCACTGCAGAGTTGACTCACTTCCATGCCATTTTGTATATTGTTTCCTGATTGTTTTGATTTTTTAGGGGGATGTTGGAAAGGACCCCAAAGGCTATCCAGAACCACCCCACCCCTTTTTGCAATTAAGGATGACACCATCAAAACCCATGATTATTATTATTGTTATTGTTATTATGTTGGAGGCAAGTGTGAATGTTGCAATTGGTCACCATTATTATTTATTATTTATTTATTTATTTAACTCATTTATATTCGGAATATCAATGAAGTAAATAAATAAATAAAGTGAATGTTGCAATTGGTCGTCATTATTATTATTTATTTATTTACATCATTTATATTCGGAATATAAATGATGTAAATAAATAAATAAAGTGAATGTTGCAATTGGTCGTCATTATTATTATTTATTTATTTATTTAACTCATTTATATTCGGAATATAAATGATGTAAATAAATAAAGTGAATGTTGCAACTGGTCGCCATTATTGTTATTTATTATTTATTTATTTAACTCATTTATATTCGGAATATAAATGATGCAAATAAATAAATAAAGTGTGAATGTTGCAATTGGTCGCCATTATTATTATTTATTTATTATTTATTTAACTCATTTATATTCGGGAATATCAATGATGTAAATAAAGTGTGAATGTTGCAATTGGTCGCCATTATTATTATTTAATGGCCTTTATATTCAAATCCTAAATGATTCCTGCCTCATGCTTATTATTATTTATTTATTATTTATTTATTTATAACTCATTTATATTCGAATATAAATGATGTAAATAAAGTGAATGTTGAACTGGTTGCATTATTGTTATTTATTATTTATTTATTTAACTCATTTATATGGAATATAAAGATTCAAATAAATAAATGGCTGCTTCTTGCCTCATGCTTATTATTATTTATTTATTATTTATTTATATAACTCATTTATATTCGGAATATAAATGATGTAAATAAAGTGTGAATGTTGCAATTGGTCGCCATGACTAGCGTCGAATGGCCTTGCAGCTTCAAATCCTGGCTGCTTCCTGCCTGGGGGAATCCTTTTTTTTGGGAGGTGTTAACTGGCCCTGGTTGTTTCATGTCCTTGTTTTCGTAGTGTTTTTTAAATTTATTATTATTTACTGCCCTGATTTTAGAGTTTTTAAATACTGGTAGTAGCCAGATTTTGTTCATTTTAATGGTTTTCTTCCTTTCTATTGAAACTGTCCACGTCCTTGTGGATTTCAATGCCTTCTCTATTTATTGTAATTTGTTTTGATTTCTATTTATTGTAATTTGTTTTGATTTCTATTTATTGTAATTTGTTGTTTGGGCTTGGCCTCGTGTAAGCTGCCCCGAGTCCCAATCGGGGAGATGGTGGCGGGGTTTAAATAAAGATTAGTAGTAGTAGTAGTAGTAGTTTCTGTGTAGTCTGACATGGTAGGTGTTAGAATGGTCCAGCATTTCTGTGTTCTCAAATAATATGCTGTGTCCTGATTGTTTCCTGACATCAAACAATCAGGGCCAGCTAACAAAGAATTCCCCCAGGCAGGAACCAGCCAGGCTTTGAAGCTGCAAGGCCAATCAATGCTAATCAAGATGGCCAATGCCCAAATTCCCACTTTCCTCCAACAGACAAGAATTCTTTCTCCAACCCTGGACATTATTCCATGGGTATATAAACCCCACTTGCCTCATTTCCAGCAGACTTCACAACCTCTCAGGATGCGTGCCATAGATGTGGTCAAAACGTCAGGAGAGAATGCTTCTAGAACATGGCCAAACAGCCCGGAAAACTCACAACAAGCCACCACCACCACCATATTATTATTATTATTATTATTATTGAATCCTAGCGTTGGGAGAAATCCCAAAAGTCCCAGGAAGGAGACAGCCAGGCTTTGAAGCTGCGAAGCCATTCAATGCTAATATTGTCATTTTTAATAGCAATAGTATTTTAATAATAATAATTCTACTATTATGAGGGTGCCTGCCATAGATGTGGGCGAAACGTCAGGAGAGAATGCTTCTGGAACATGGCCAGACAGCCTGGAAAACCCACAGCACCTCACCATTATTATTATTATTATTGTTATTATTATTGAATCCTAGAGTTGATAGGGATCCCAAAAGTCCCAGGAAGGAGACAGCCGGGCTTTGAAGTTGCAAAGCCATTCAATGCTAATATCGTCATTTTTGATAGTAATAGTATTTTAATAATAATTCTATTATTATGAGGATGCCTGCCATAGATGTGGGCGAAACGACAGGAGAGAATGCTTCTGGAACATGGCCAGACAGCCTGGAAAACCCACAGCACCTCACCATTATTATTATTATTATTATTATTATTATTATTGAATCCTAGAGTTGATAGGGATCCCAAAAGTCCCAGGAAGGAGACAGCCGGGCTTTGAAGTTGCAAAGCCATTCAATGCTAATATCGTCATTTTTGATAGTAATAGTATTTTAATAATTCTATTATTATGAGGATGCCTGCCATAGATGTGGGCGAAACGACAGGAGAGAATGCTTCTGGAACATGGCCAGACAGCCTGGAAAACCCACAGCAACCCACCATTATTATTATTATTATTATTATTATTATTGAATCCTAGAATTGGGAGGAATCCCAAAAGCCATGCAGTCCAACCCCCTGCTGCCACACAGGAAGGCACAGTCAAAGCCCTCCGGACAGATGGCCATCCAGGCTCTGCTTAAAATCCTGCAGAGAAGGAGACTCCCATATCCCTCTGATCGGGATTTATAGTTTCCTGGCCTTGAGCTATTTTGATTTTGGGACTAATCAGAATCCATATGATCAGCTCTGAATTGGATTATATAGCAGTGTCTCCATCCAGCCTATGACTCCCTACAGTCTCCTATCGATGCAGTCTAGAATTGCATTGGACTTTTTCGCCGCTGCATCACACTCTTGGCTCACGTTCAGCTTGCAGTCTACTAAGACTCCCTTGATCCCTTTCCTATATCTGCGCACATAATGTATATTGTTCTTATCTCTGATTAGTATGTGCATATAGGGACATGGGTGCGCGTATGTTGAGCAGGAGATGCGGAGGTTGCGTTTCCATTAAACTCAGCAGCCGCGTCACGCTGCAAACCCCTTTTCTTGTTGCGAGGGTTCTGCCAAGCGGCACTCAGTGGGCGAAGGAAGGACTTTGTGTTCCCAGATCCGTGACTCAAGGCGAACGAAGCGGGCGGATCAACTGTGGCTGGCTTTTCCCCTTCGCGGGGTCTCTCTTCCGTCCTCTGTCGGTTCCCCATTTCTGGAAAAAGAGAGAAAATAGGATGTTTCCTCATCGCAAGTTAAACCACCGCCTGATGTTTCTCAAGCTGTGAGATGCACGTTCGTTTTTTTAAAAAAGTGTTAAACTCCTGAACAATTTTTGCACCATAATTATTATTGAATTCAGACAGGAGGTATATATAGAAACACACTATCTATCTATCTATCTATCTATCTATCGTGTGTGTGTTTCTATATATACCTCCTGTGAGAGAGAGAGTGAGAAAGAGAGAGAGAGAGAGAGATAGAGAGAGAGAGATCACACAGGAGGTATATATAGAAACACATTATCTATGTGTGTGTGTTTCTATATATACCTCCTGTGATATACGTGTGTATATATATATTTATATATATATTTGTATATATATATATTCACACAGGAGGTATATATAGAAACACACACTACCTACCTACCTATCTATCTATCGTGTGTGTGTTTCTATATATACCTCCTGTGAGATATATATATATATATATATATATATTCACACAGGAGGTATATATAGAAACACATTATCTATGTGTGTGTGTTTCTATATATACCTCCTGTGATATACGTGTGTGTATATATATATATATATATATTGTATATATATATTCACACAGGAGGTATATATAGAAACACACACACTACCTACCTACCTACCTACCTATCTATAGTGTGTGTGTTTCTATATATACCTCCTGTGAGAGAGAGAGATATATATATATATATTTTCACACAGGAGGTATATATAGAAACACATTATGTGTGTGTGTTTCTATATATACCTCCTGTGATATACGTGTGTGTATATATATATATATATTTGTATATATATATTCACACAGGAGGTATATATAGAAACACACACACTACCTACCTACCTGCCTACCTACCTATCTATAGTGTGTGTGTTTCTATATATACCTCCTGTGAGATATATATATATATATATTTTTCACACATGAGGTATATATAGAAACACATTATCTATGTGTGTGTGTTTCTATATATACCTCCTGTGATATACGTGTGTGTATATATATATATATATATATATATATTCACACAGGAGGTATATATAGAAACACACACACTATCTATAGCAGTGTTTCCCAACCTTTTTTGAGCCACGGCACACTTTTTACATTTGCAAAATCCTGGGGCACACCACGAACCGAAATGACACTCTAACACAGTAATACATATAGTTAATATTTTTAAAAATGTATTTATACACTGAGTGTGAAACCTGGGCATGTTTTGATGAACTCAACATAGATATCCTGGCAGGAATGGCAGAAAGACACAAACTTCCCACACAGAACTCCCATAACCAAGAGAAAATGCTATAAGAGTTTGGTGGGCATTGACCTTGGGTTTTGGAGTTGTAGTTCACCTATATCCAGAGAGCACTGTGGACTCAAACAATGTTGGATCAGGACCAAACTTGGTATGAATACTCAATATGCCCAAATATGAACGCAGATGGAGTTCAGGGGAAATAGACATTGACATTTGGGAGTTGTAGTTGCTGGGATTTATAGTTCCCCTACAATCAAAGAGCATTCTGAACCCCACCAATGATAGAACTGGGCCAAACTTCCCACACAGAACCCTCAGAAGGCAACAGGAGGTCTCTACTTGGGGAAAGGGAGGCGGGCCTTCCCAATGCATGGAGAAGGAGAGACCAAGTAGACAACGGGTGGAGGGTTTTTTTTGTAATTTTGTGCCTTTATCGAGGTAGGCTTCTTAGGGTTTTTATACTTCAACACACTAGACTCCCCCCCCCCCCCCAGGTTCCAATTTCCCACGGTACACCTGATGATCGCTCACGGCACACTCGTGTGCCCCGGCACACTGGTTGAGAAACACTGATCTATAGTATTTGTGTTTCTATACATACCTCCTGTGTGAAATATATATGTCCATTCATAATTCACGGCATCCTCGCAGTGATGTTGACTGGCTCTATCTGCCTAGAACACTGATCCTCAAAGTGGGCGTTACCGCCCCTAGTGGGCGGTGAGGCGATCCAAGGGGGCAGTGGGAGGCTCAGGGGAATTTGGGGGGCAGTGAACCCCTTTAAGGGGGCGGTGAAAGATTGGGGGTTCTGTGTGCCAAGTTTGGCTCAATTCCATTGTTGGTGGAGTTCAAGATGCTCTTTGATTGTAGGTGAACTATAAATCCCAGCAACTACAACTCCCAAATGAGAAGGGCTATTTTCTCAAAACTCCACCAGTGTTCAAATTTGGGCATATTGAGTATTTGTGCCAAATTTCATCCAAATCCATAGTTGTTTGGGTTCATAGTGCTCTCCAAATGTAGGTGAACTACATCTCCCCTAAATCACTGCCAATTCCTCCCAAACCCCTCCAGTATTTTCTGTTAGTCATGGGGATTCTCTGTGCAAGTTTGGTCCAGTACTGTAATTTGTGGGGGTCTCAGTGGTCTGTGGAAGTCAGAGCTGAATCGATTGAAGGTACTGCAAATCCCATCATCCGTTGTCCATACTCCCCCAAACATTGTTTTTGTGATTAATCACTATGCTTTAATTATGTTCAATTTGTAACAATGAAAATACATCCTGCATATTAGATACTTGCATTAGAATTCGTAAGAGTACCAAAATTATTTATGAAGTAGCAACAAAAATATTTAAATATTTTTTTAAAAAAAAATAATTCCTAGGGGGGTGGTAAGTAAATTTTTTTCTGGAAAGGGGGCGGTAGGCCAAAAACTTTTGGGAGCCACTGGCCTAGAAGGTCTGGTGGCAGAGGACTCTTACAAGTCAAACAAGCAGTCAAGGAAGAAAAACACGATGCCCGGCAGAAGATGTCAAGGAACGGCTTTAATTGAAGTCAGTAATCGGAAACTTCTCCAAGCACAGCAGACAAAGAGCCAGGACAAGAAAACTGCACTCCAAACCAGAGCTGACCGCTGGCACAACAAAGCATTACATGGGCAGTTCGTTGACAAAATTGACGGAAAAGTTGACAAGGAGAAGAGCTGGTGATGGCTCACGAATGGGACCCTGAAGAAGGATTTTTGTGACACACTGTGGTTTTGTGTCAGAATAATAATAATAATCTGGGACTGTGCTTCCCAAGATGGAAGACATGAAACTTGGCTTCTGCAATGTATAGAACTCAGCTGGAAGAGATCTCCCTTTGAACCCAACCCAGAAAAGCAGCACGAAGAGAGGAAATGGAGAAACGGGAAACGAAATGCTCTGACTCACAGCGGAACGAACAAGGCTCGCAAAGCGGAAGCCGCTTGCAGCCTGCGGCCTGGAGTATTTGCAAACTTTGCAAAGAAGAAATGCAAAGGCCTCTTTCTCTTCCTTTCTTTCCCCTGATGATCTTTGCTAGGACTACACTATCTACCTACCTACCAATCCTCATGATGCCATTTAGCTGAGAGTCAAGTGTGTCTGTGTGTGTGTTTGTGTGTGTATATATATATATAGCAACTGGAAGGAAGCTCGCTGTCAAAAGGCAACGCCTTTCCCCAAAAGCAAACAGACCGGCTTCAATCTTGGACTTTGCCTTCAAACTAAAAATGCTTAGAAGAGACCACAAAGGCCATCAATACTAATGTCAAGTTAATGCAGAGTATATAGTATTGCATAGAATGCTATCTGAATGGCACTGAACTGTATTATATGAGCATGCATTGACCATATAATGGAATTCAAACAAATGCAGGATGGATCCAGCCTGAGAATTTACTGTATCAACTTATTTTCTGAGTGTGTGTGTATATGTATGTATGTATATATATATATATAGGGTGGTACAGTAGAAATAAAATATAAATAAAATTGTGTGTGTATATTCATACAGTAGAAATAAAATTATATAAAAATAATATAAATAATATATGTATATAAGTATATATACATTATGTGTGTGTGTGTATATATATAGGTATAGTATAAATTAATATAAATAAAATTATGTGTGTATTCATATAGTAGAAATAAAATTATATAAGTAAAATTGTGTGTGTGTGTATATAGTTATATATATATATATAAATTTGTGTGTCTGTGTGTATGTACATGTTAGGACAATATAAATAAAATTATATATATATACACACACACACACACACACACATACACACACACACACAATTTTACTTATATAATATAAATTTCAGCAAGCGGAAGAGACTTTAAAAGCCAAAAAACAAAAAAATACATTACAACACATGCACAAAACCACATATATACACATATACACAAATATATACATACACATATAAACACACACAAAATACATATAAACAGACTGGGCCACAGCAACGCATGGCAGGGGACAGCTAGTGTGCATGTGTGTCTGTGTATGTACATGTTAGGAATATTAATATATGTGTGTGTGTGTGTATATATATATATATACACACACACACACACACTAGTCATCCCCTGCCATGTGTTGCTGAGTTTTCTTGTTTTTCTGTCCAAATTGTCCAGTTCTGCCTGTGTCCAGTTTATGATGCCAGCAGTGTATCTTACGACAGGTATGGCCCAGTGTTTATGGCCTGGATGGTACTGCCTCCATTGAGCTTGCTTTTGAGAATTTTTCTGACCCTTTGAATGTATTCTTTGCTGACCACAGTTTCCACATGTTCATGTTTGATGTTGTCCAGCTGTATTATGCCCAGATAGTTATAGGCTGGTGACCCTTTATCGCTTGGCCATTGGGCATATTTAGTCCCTCACTTTCAATGATTTTTCCCTTCTTCAGTGCCCCTGTTGAACATTTGCCCAAACCAAATTGCATGTTGATATCGGTGCTAAAGATTCGGACAGTGTTAGTCAGAGACTGGATTTCAGTTTCGGTTTTCCCATACAGCTTCAGGTCATCCATGTACAGCAGGTGTGAAATTTTGTGAGATTTCTTAGATGTTTGATAGCCTAGGTTTGTTTTTTGTAAGGTTGTTGACAAAGGGATCATGGCAATGATGAAAAGCAGTGGGGACAATGAGTCTCCCTGGAAAATTCCTCTCCTGATGTTGACATGTTTTCATTTCCAACGAACAGTTCAGTTTTCCAGTGCTTCATCGTATTTTCAATAAAAGTGCCAATGTTTTTACAAATCCCGATGGTGTCTAGCCACTTGATGATCCAAGTGTGTGGGAGTAAGTCAAAGGCTTTTTTGTGGTCAATCCATGTCATGTGAAGATTGGATTTTTTGTCTTTTGCAGTTCTCCAGAATCATTTCGTCAATTAATAACTGGTCCCTGCTTTTCCGTTTGTTGCCTTTTTCGTTTGTTGCCTTTATGTTCATCTGGCAAGATGTTATTTTCTTCAAGATAATCTTGAATTATGTCAGCTATGATGCTGGTCAATAGTTTAAACCAGTGTTTCCCAACCAGTGCGACGCGGCCCACTAGTGTGCCGTGAGCGATCAGCAGGTGTGCCGTGGGAAATTGGAACCTCCCAGCATGCTTATGCAAATCTTATTTACTCCCCCTTCTTAGTGTCGAGCACAAGCGATAGTCAAAGGCCTTGGTTTACAGATTGCTAGGACGTAGGCCGAAGGGGAGGGCAGCAGCCTGAAGAGTGCGAGGCGAAGGAGTCCCGTCATGGCTGAACCCTGAGACAAGGCCTGCTCCCCTTCCTTCTTCTAACCCTCCCGTCGTGTGTGTGTGTGGGGGGAAGGGGGCCTGCAGCACCGCACGCGCTTCCCGGCTGTTCTTTTATTTGGGGTTCCTTCGCTGCGCTACAAAACAGCGCTGGCGAGAGCGCAACGAAAGGAACCGCCTCACCCGTTCCTCACCTTGCCCTATCAGAAAGCAGGAAGCGCCGGCAGCAGAGCACGGCCAACCACTGCCACTGGATATAGGTGAACTACAACTCCAAAACTCAAGGTCAATGCCCACCAAACTCTTATAGTATTTTCTCTTGGTTATGGGAGTTCTGTGTGGGAAGTTTGATTCCATTCCATCATTGGTGGAGTTCAGAATGTTCTTTGATTGCGGGTGAACTATAACTCCCAGCAACTACAACTCCCAAAGAAACAGGCCCAGGTGTCACACTGAGTGTATAAATACATTTAAAAACATATTAACTATATGTATTACTGTGTTGGAGTGTCATTTTGTGTCATTTTGGTTGGTGGTGTGCCCCAGGATTTGGTGAATGTAAAAAATGTGCCACGGCTCAAAAAAGTTTGAAAAACACTGGTTTAAACATTGTGGGCAGACATGTTATGTTTTGTTAGTCGTGGGGGAATCTGTGTGCCAAGTTAGTACTAGATCCATTGTTGGTGGAGTTCAGAGTGAAGTTCTTAGATTGCAGGTGAACTATACATTCCAGGGCCTACAACTCCTATAACTCAGGGTGAGTTCTCCCCAAAACTCCCTAGTATGTTCAGTTGCTGATCAATTCCTTTGTTTGCTGTCTGCCATAGAAAAGAATAGGAAAGGGTCAAGGGAGAGGCGGTGGGCGGGGTTATGCAAATTCCACACCAATGGAGAGAGTCAGGAACACTGGGGTGCCTGTGGTGGAGGAAACACATACAATCTAGGATGGAATTGTCCCCATATGAAAGCCTTCACTTGGATGGTGGGTGGAATGGTGTCGGTGGAGGACATTGGCAGGGCTCTTGTACATGTTCATGGCGCTCGCTATAACCTGCAATGTCATTGGAGGGAGGGCCATTGGCGTTTGCTGCATAGTCAGAGCGATAGGTATTTGTGGAAGGGGGAACCTGTCTATGTAAGTGGACACCCCAGCCACATACACACATACATATTTTCACTTTTATTATGTGTATAGATTACTATTATTATTATTATTATTATATCCTGGGTTTATTTCCTCCTCCTTTCTCCAATGTGGTCTTAGTAGCCTGCAAGCTGAATATAAGCCAACAGTGTGATGCAGCAGCTCAAAAGGCCAATGCGATCAATAGCAAGCAGCATATTGCTTAGATCAAGGGAAGTATAGTTGGGGAATGTCAAATGTCCACATTAAACTGTCAATTATTGCTTGTCTGTAAGTATATAGATTGTATTGTTTTAATATTTGCTGTTATGTTGTTATTATGTGTCATTGGGCTTGGCCTCATGTAAGCCGCACCGAGTCCCCTTGGGGAGATGGTGGCGGGGTATAAATAAAGTTAATAATAATAAATAATAATTAAGAATGAGAATCATATGGTTCTTCAGCTACTGTTGGATCATAACTCCCATCATTCACCACTGTCTGGGGCTGCTGGGAATTGATGCCCCAAGACTTTGCGATCTTAAGCTATCTCCCCAAATCAGCACCTTGGAGAGGACAATCCTACTGTCCTACCTTGCAGGGAGTGACTAAAGTGGTGCCAATCAGAATAGAAATGGACGTCTTGTGTGTGTTTGTTTCTCCCCTTCTCAGCCCTACGACCCTAAGCTTGTTCGTTCCTTCTCGTTCTCTCTCCGCAGTTTGTCAAGTGTGGCTATGCTGGGTCCAACTTCCCCGAGCACATCTTCCCGGCTCTGGTGGGGCGCCCCATCATCCGCTCCACCGCTAAAGTGGGCAACATTGAGATCAAGGTGAGTGGCGCTGGGCATAAGTCTCGGGCACCAGTGGGTCCTATTTCCAGTTGAAAAGGGTCTAGAACAGGGGTCTTCAGAATATATATATATATATTGAATTTCTGCATGATCTGATAATATGGAAACCAGCTTATTTCCACTCCTTCTATTAACTGTTGTCTGGATTTCAATGTGTGCAAACGACCGTTCCAAACTGTTATCTCTCTATAAGTGATCTATTTAATTTCGTCTAATTGTCTTCTTCTGTAAGCCTCATTTGGAGAAATCCATAATGGCGTGTTTTTATTTAACTTTTTGTAATATTTTGTCCAGATTTTTAGTAATGGATCCCTTATATAATGATGTCTAAAATTTGAGTCTGCCTTTACTAGGTTGTAACACATGTATCCATGAAATCCAAATTTTGAGTCAAACCCCTCCAAATTTAATAATCTGTTATTTTCCAATCTGCACCACTCACCTAGCCAGGCCAAACAATTGGCCTCATAATACTTCTTAAAGTTTGGGACACCCAATCCCCCTCTGTCTTTTGGTTCTTGCAATATTTTCATTTTCTGTCGCCTCCTCACACTCCTTCCCCACCTCCCACCGGCCCGCTTTCATTGCTTCTGGCCTCTGGCCGCCCGCCAGAGCTGCTTCTGGGACTCTGGGTGGACCTGTCCTGGCCGTCTCCGCCGCTTCTCAGGGCGACCGGGGAAGCAAGAGGCCAAAAAGGGGAAAAGCTACCAAAAAAATGGCGACCCGACCACTTCTGGTCCGCCCGAAAAGGCTCCGCCGGAAGTTGGCCCGCCAAGGAAAGGGGTCCGCCTGGAAATGGGGACAATACAAAATAAAAGAAAAAGTATGTTTGGATACTTTTTCTTTGGTTCTACAGCAGGGGTGCTCAGAATGGTGATCGGGATCACCAGGGTGATCTTCGGGCCTCATCCTGGTGATCTTCAGGCCCCTGACCAGGTTTTTTGCTGTTGGTCCTCTTCACGCGCCCCTGCATGCTGCAAAGAAGTCCTCCGTCGTTGCTCCTCCCCGCTCTCTGCTCACGCGCCGCCTCCAAAAGCTCCAGAGTCCAAGAGGCAGAATGGGCCCCCTCTTTTGGATTCCTCCTCCTCCCTCCGTCCTTCTCCAGCCACTCAGAGTCATAGGAGACCAAAGGGGGCGGGCCTGCATGACGCGATGCATGGCTTGCACCACGCGCATGCGCAGAAGCGCCCATTCTGCCCCTCTGACTTCTTGTGAGCTATTGGAGGCGGCACGCATGCTGGCGGCGTGGAAATAGGAGCAACAACGGAGGAGAAGAAGAAGGACGCTTTGGGGTGATTTCCTCACCGCATCTCAAAGGTCGGTCTTTTTACTTTGGGGTGGGTGCTTGATTGTTCTGTGGCATGTCTCTTTGTTTATTTTAATGTTTAAAAATGGCCTTTTAGCTCCAAAGCCTCTCTGCTTGCTTTGTTCCTTGAGAAATATATGTTGGGGAATATGGAAATGTGGGAGAAATGGGGTGGTTGGATGTATTTTTGCATGCCCCTTTGTTTACCTTGCTGAGTATTAAATGGCCTTGCAGTTCAAAAGCCTCTCTTCTTACTTTCTGGCTGATAATATGTGTGGTAAAATGGCAGTGTGGGAGAAATGGGGTGGTTGGATGTATTTTTATGCTCTGTTTTATATTGCTGTTATTAAATTGAAATGTTGATGTTTTATAACTTCATTTTATGTAAACTGCCCCGAGCCTGCTGGAAGGAGCGGTACATAAAAATGAATAATAAATATAAATAAATAAATAAATAAGAAAATAGTTATAGGTTTTACATTTCTGGGTAGGTGATCTTTGGGACTTGGTTTTTTAATCAGTAGCTCCCATGCTGAAAAAGTGTGAGCACCCCTGTTCTACAGTGACCACACCCGTTGTGTTACATTGTACCAGACAATACAAAATAGCCAACACCAAATGGAAGTCCCGCCCCTTACGGCCAGAAGATCTCCAACTAAAGGTGGCGGCTGCCAGGAAACACTGGCGACCGCGTGGAGGGCTCCGGAGACCGGAGCCTACAGCTGCTCTCCACTGGGAGAGCGGAGCCTCCTCGCCGCCTGGATGCCCTCACGTCTTCCGCCGCCTCCTCGGCCTCTTTACACACACACACACAGGGAGAGAGACACCGCACGGCCCGGGTCCAGCAGCGCCTGGGAGGCGGCGGAGGAGGCAGCCACGACGCCACACACGCGACCCGGGTCCACAACCGGCTGGGAGGCGGCGGAAGAGCCCCCCCCCTTTCTACAAGAGAAGAAAAAAGTAAGGAGCGGGAAAGGAAAGAATAGAAGGATGGAAGGGGAGAAGAAAGGAAGAAAAAGAAAGGAAGGAGTGAAGGAGGAGACAGAGGGAAAAAAAAAGGATGGATGGAAGGAGGGGGAAGGAAAATACACCAGAAAGGAAGGAACAAGCCACAGCGAAGTGTGGCCGGGTCAGCTAGTATATATATATATATATATATAATAAAAAAAAATAAAAAAATTGAACTTTACTTCTATACCGCTCTATCTCCCTGAGGGGGACTTAGGGCGGTTTCCAAGTAACATCACCAAAACATACAAAGTAAACAGCATAACATAAAATTCAGAAAACAACATAAGCATACAATTATCACAATAGCACACACACACATATATAAATTAATCCTGCCTGTTCATAGCAACTAAAAGGCCGGGCGAGGCTAGTGCAAACTCAAAATTTGAGGGAACTGGGAGTTAAGTACAGTGCAATAACTGGCTAACAGCAATAGCAGGTACTAGGTGTGTGGTTTCAAACTCAAAACTGTGACAGGGTCGGCTATCCCACCGCTGCCACCAAAATATGTAAGGGCTCTCTATATTACACTTTCAACTGTGGCCGGGTAGTTTTCTTATTCCACCTTTACCACCAATTTATATGAAGACTTCTTTTATTTCCACTTGCTGCCACCATATAATGTAATATCTATTCACACAGGTCAGCTTTCCCACTGACCTTTCGATTACTGTGTCAGGGCAGGGACCCAAACTCCCACTGACACTATTTATTAGCTTTCGCTGCCACCATTCACTACACTTGGCTACCCACTGGGAAGAATTTGTTTTTGCGGTTTGTGTGTGAAGTAACTACGCGGGGAGATATCTTTGTTAAAGAACTGCAAAGTTTATTCAAACAATGTTCTAAGCGTTGAGGTTTCAGAGTTCAAAGCTTAGGTGGTTACAGTATCTTCTAAGAGGCATGTATCTTAAGGTTACAATACACTAACTATGGAGATACAACTTGATACTATATAGTTGTACTTCCAAAACCAATAGCTTAGCAGTCTTTACTCTAACTGCTTGTCCTTTTAAACCCAACTGCTTTCCTAGCAGTTCAAACACAGCTTTACTTCTACTCTCTCACATAGTCAGAGTCCCTTTTAAAACCGGCTGACAGCTGGCTACAACGGATTTTCAAACTCTCCACACACCCTCTCTCCTTCAACATTCCTGCCAACTGCCAAAGTTTGAATTCGAAGCCTCTAAGGCCAGTTGCAGGCTCTGCCTCCTGTTTCCACGGTAATGGAAACCCCTTGGAGGTTCGGCACGCTAATATCTCTGTTATCCCTTTAGGGTTTGCTAAGTTTTTACCCCTTCAACATACATACATATATATAAATATCAACCATATTTAAAACCTGTAATAAATAAATATGACTTCACCACACTAGGCCTGGGCAATCCATGGTCCTCAATGGTTCTAAAGTACTTACAAAACTAAAGTTCTAGTGGTGAACTTTTTAGAACTCTAACAAAATTTTCTTGCCCTCCAGGACCTGATGGTTGGGGATGAAGCCAGCGAGTTGCGCTCCATGCTGGAGGTGAACTACCCCATGGAGAACGGCATCGTGCGCAACTGGGACGACATGAAGTACTTGTGGGACTACACCTTCGGGCCCGAGAAGCTCGACATCGAGCCCCGCAACTGCAAGATCCTGCTCACCGAGCCCCCCATGAACCCCACCAAGAACCGGGAGAAGATCATCGAGGTGCGTAGAAAGGGACTTCGCTTGGGAAATGGGTTTGAGCCCATGATGGGTTAATGGTGGGCAAAGTGGGACATACCCGCTTATGTCGATTTCTCTATACCGTTTAGGTGATGTTCGAGACCTACCAGTTTGAAGGCGTCTATATTGCCATCCAAGCGGTGCTCACTCTCTATGCTCAGGGTAAGTCAGGCCCGGATCAGGCCCTTTTGGCGCCCTAGGCCAAAGGCTCTGAGTCTGCCCACACCCCCCGCCCCCAGCTCCGCCCCGCGCGAGAAGCAGGGAAACACAGGCTGGGGGGCGCGAGCCGAGGGAGGTAGGAGCGCGTGCGAGAGAGAGAGAGAGAGAGAGAGAGAGAGAGAGAGAGAGAGAGAGCGAGCCAGGGAAACACAAATACACAGAGAGACTGAGGCGCGTGAGCCGGACAAGGAAGGCAGGGAAACAGACTGGGCGCGCGAGGAGGTGGGGGCGGAGCCGGGGGTGGGGCGGAGCCGAGGGCAGAGCCGAGGAGAGCAGAGCTGGGGGGGGGAGGGCGTGAATGGCATTTACGCCGCCGCGTGCATGCGCCCTTTATTTCTTTCTTTATTTAGATAATTTTTTTGGAATTTTTAAAAAACCTTTTTTGGGGGGTCCGGACCTGCTGCCCCCCAAAAGGTGCCACCCTAGGCCATGGCCTAGGGTGGCCTTATGTGTAATCCGGGCCTGGGGTAAGTTAAGAAACGTAAATAATATCCCCAATTTGCGAAATGCTCCAAGAAAATATCTGTGTCCTATTCTGGCCATTGAAGGGAGATGTTGACTCTAAGCTGGAATGTGTCCAGAGGAGGGCGACTCAAAAGATCAAGGGTCTGGAGAACAAGCCCTATGAGGAGCGGATTAAAGAGCTGGGCATGTTTAGCCTTTGGAAGAGAAAGCTGAGAGGAGACATGATGAGGGCCACGTATTAAGATGTGAGGGGAAGTCACAGGGAGGAGGGAGCAGGCTTGTTTTCTGCTGCCCCGGAGACTAGGACGTGAACAATGGCTTCAAACTACAAGGAGAACTTCCCAACTGTGAGAGAGAGCTGTTCAGCAGTGGAACTCTCTGCCCCAGAGTTTGGTGCATGCTCCTTCTTTGGAGGCTATGAAAAAGGGGCTAGATGGCCATCTGTTGGGGGTGCTTTGAATGCAATTTGCCTGCTTCTTGGCAGAATGGGGTTGGACTGGGTGGCCCACCAGGTAAAAATAATAATGATGATGATGATGATGTCAGCTGCAAAAGGCCACTCTACTCAGATCTGCACGCATCATTCACCGATACATTATTATTATTATTATCTTTATTTATACCCCGCCACCATCTCCCCAAGGGGACTCGGGGCGGCTTACATGAGGCCAAGTCCAACAACACATCAATAAAACAACACCAATATAATCCACATATGAGTAAGGTCTCGTCTAACTCCATGATTCTGTGTTTACAGTGCTCGCTATTATTTTCTGTTTAATTGTGAGGTGGAGGGAACCCCGGGTGGTGCAGCGGGTTAAACCACTGAGCTGGTGAACTTGCTGCCTGAAAGGTCACAGGTTCGAATCCAGGGAGCGGGGTGAGCTCCCGCTGTTAGCCCCATCTTCTGCCAAACTAGCAGTTCGAAAACATGCCAATGCGGGTAGATCAATAGGTACCGCTTTGGCGGGAAGGTAATGGTACATTTATACACATAATAAAAGTGAAAATATGTGTGTGTGTATGTGGCTGGGATGCCCACTTCCACAAACAGCTCTAGCTCCCACTACTCAGGAGACACCAATGGCCCTCCCTCCAATGACATTGCAGGTTATAGTGAGCGCCGTAAACATGTCCAAGAGTCCTGCCAATGTCCACCACAAACACCATACTGCCCACCACCCAAGTGAAGGCTTTCATCCTAGACTTCCTGTGTTTACTCCACCACAGACATCCCAGTGTTCCTGACTCTCTCCATTGGTGTGGAATTTGCATAACCCCACCCACTGCCTTTCCCTTAACCCTTTCCTATTCTTTTCTATGGCACACAGCAAACAGAGGAATTGATCAGCAACTGAACATAGTATTATTATTATTATTTATTTATTTCAGCTTAATAGACCGCTCACTCCGAAGCTCAGAGCAATAAAATACCAATAAAAACACATAACACATAACAACATTAAAACAGCATTAAAACCAATTCCACCCGACCCCCCACCCCCAGAAATTGCGGCAGGGCAGTAGTGATGCAGCGGCAGTGACGCGGCGGGTGGCAGGTTATGGCGGGCACCGGTCAGGGCCGAATGCCTGCCTAAACAGCCAGGTCTTAACAGCCTTGCGAAATGCCATCAAGTCCCGCAGGGCTCGCGTCTCTTCAGGCAACGAGTTCCATAGCGTTGGCGCGGCCACTGCGAATGCCCTCTGCCGCGTACTGGCTAGCCTGTAGGTCTTTATGCCAGACACTTCCAACATGTTGAGCCCCTCTGAGCGCAGTGATCTTCTGGGCACGTATGGGGTAAGCCGCTCCCTCAGGTACACTGGCCCCAAACCATGTAAGGCCTTGAAAGTTAGAACTAACACCTTGAAGAAGACCCGGAATTCAATTGGGAGCCAGTGCAGTTCGCGCAGCAGTGGAGTTGCGTGAGCAGATCTTACGGCTCCTGAGAGCAGGCGTGCTGCTGCGTTCTGCACTAGCTTGAGTTTCCGGATCGTCGACAAGGGCTGGCCAATGTACAGCGCATTACAGTAATCAAGCCTCAAGATGACCGTGGCTTGGATCACTGTGGCCAGGTCGCGACGGGAGAGATAGGGAGCCAGACGTTTTGCCTGTCCGAGATGGTAAAAAGCCGTCTTGCAGGCGCAGGCAACCTGCGCCTCCAGACAGCTGGGGTCCAGCCGGACCCCTAAGCTCTTTCCTAAAGGCTGCGGGCATAACGCCACACCGTCAAATGTTGGCAACTGGACCTCCCCCCCCCCCGGGCGGCCCAGCCACAAGATCTCCGTCTTCGCCGGGTTCACCTTCAACTTACTGGCTCGCAGCCATCCAGTCACGGCTTCCAGGCAAAGATGGAAATTATCGGGTACGGATTCCACCCCAGCGTCCATCCTCAGAATGAGCTGGGTGTCATCAGTGTACTGATGGCACTCCAGCCCAAAACTCCGCGCCAATTGGGCGAGTGGTCGCATGTAGATGTTAAATAACAGCGGGGAAAGGATGGCCCCCTGAGGGACTCCACAATGTAACGGGGAGCCCTCGGAGACCACCCCTCCCCACTTCACTCGCTGCTGGCGGTTTTGGAGGAAGGAGGACAGCCAATTGAGGGCTGTCCCCTCACTTGCTCCCGCCACCGCCAGGCGGTGTGCCAAAACTGGTCCACCCCCCCGCCCCTCGACAGTATCAAACGCTGCCGTGAGGTCCAATAACACGAGCAGCGCCGAATGCTTGATCTGATTATATTGCAATGTGGACTCGATCCAAATGGCAGCGGAGTTGGTCTGTGATGGAGACCAGGACCGTCTCCGTCCCGTGCCCCGAACGGAAGCCGGACTGGAAGGGGTCTAGCCAGTTGCATCATCCAAGAATGTCTGCAACTGGTCCATTGCTGCCCTCTCAATCTGGTTTAAAGCAAATACCTTGCCCAGGCCTATAACTAATTGGACACTGGACCTCCAAGGGCGGTAATTGGAGAGGAGCTACAATGGGAGGATCTAACCCCAGATGGGCTGATAATAATAATAATAATAATAATAATAATAATTACAATGGGTTTTTCAGCAATGGACTAACCACCGCCTCTTTTAACACCTCTGGAAAAGCTCCTTGCTCAAGTGTAAATAAGTAGTAGAGAGGTTTGGGGAGAATTCACCATGATTTATAGGAGTTGTGAGTACTGGGTTGTATAGTCCACCTGCAATCTAAGAGCACTCTGAATTCCACCAACGATGAACCTGGAAATAACTTGCCACACAGAAGCTCCATGTCCAACAAAACCCACTGGATGTCTTTGGAGGGATTTAGAGGAGTTGTAGTTCACCTACATCCAGAAGGCACTATGAACCCAACTCTAGGTTTCTGTTATCCGTCCCTGGAAGTGTTCAAGCACAGGTTGGGTGGCCGTCTGTCAGGAGGGCTTTGATTGTGCCTTTCTGCCTGGCAGAGGGGGCTGGACTGAATGACCCGTGCGTTCTGTGACTTGAAACACACACAAATTACCTTTGCAGGCCTTCTCACTGGTGTGGTGGTGGACTCAGGGGACGGCGTCACCCATATCTGCCCGGTCTATGAGGGTTTCTCTCTGCCTCATCTCACTCGTCGGTTGGATATAGCTGGGCGTGACATCACGCGCTACCTCATCAAGGTGAAAGTGGTAGACTTCTACATGGGTTTGTTTAGCATCTGTCGGGAGGGCTTTGATGGTGCCTTCCTGCCTAGCAGGAGGCGATTTGGACTGCATGGCCTTTGTGGTCTTTTCCAACGCTTCGATTTGATGCCAATACTGCCAGGGTTCCATTTGCGGGGTTTGGAATCAGTGTAGACCAGTTCCCAAACTTTTTTGGCCTTCTGCCCCCTTTCCAGAAAAAAAAAAAACTCACCGCCCCCCTAGAAATTATTTTTTAAATTTTGTTAATAGCAATTAAACAGAAAGATATATGTATTAATGTTTTTACCGTTTTTGTAAAATTAAATGTTTTAATTTTAATTTTAATGATATTTTAATTGCATGTTGTTTTTATGACATTGAAAAAAGAAGGGGCCGGCACTGGACAAGCGAGGCCCACCTTGAAAAGCGTCTCCCACGCCAGGCCCAGCAAGGCACGCTTGCGAGGGCGTCCCCATTGGAAGAAAAAGGCAATACACAGGGCTGCGCCATGGGTGGGGTTGACGAGAATAAGGAGGCGTGTGCTGCGGTTTCCACGGCAACACCTGCCCGGGGATCGCGCGCTTGTGACTGTGTCCATGCGAGTTGGAATCCCCGGGCACGCATTGCCGTGGAACCCGCAGCATGCGCCTCCTTCCTCTCATCAACCCCGCCCACGGCACAGTCCTGTATATTGCCTCTTTCTTCCAACGGGGACGTCCTCGCAAGCACGCGACCCAACAAGTGGCAAGCAAGCCTGGCTCACGCCACCACCCCCTTACAAGGGTTCAGCGCCCCCCCAAATTCTCCTGAGCCTCCCAGCGCCCCCTTGGATCCCCCCACTGCCCACCATGGGGCGGTACCGCCCACTTTGGGAACCACTGGTGTAGACCAAGCACGGGCCAACTTGGGCCCTCCAGGCAGCCTCATAGCCATAAGTGCAGCCTGATTGGCTAATGAAATTGGAGGGGAAAGCTTAGTAGCTGGAGATGGGCAGAGCCAGAGGCAAAGAGAAGAAGCTAAGGCAGCCATTTTAAGTTCAGTTAGGAGTTTGGTGTGGAAGAAAAAGGGTTAGAAGCTTGAGGGGGGAAGGAAGAGTTTTGGGAACTGTTTGGTTCATGAAAGATACCTCTTTGAAGATAGTAGTTAATAGGCCTCTATAGTGATTAGAGTGCTGTGAGGGAGAAGGGAGAATCATAAGGTTTTAATAGATCTTTTTTGGATATCTATGTATGGAACTTCGTTTTAAGAAACTCAAGAAAGAAGCACCATCTTCTGAGATTTGGGAACTGTTTGGTTTTTGAAAGATACCTCTTTGAAGATAGTAGTTAATAGGCCTCTATATTGATTAGAGTGCTGTAAGGGAGACGGAAGAATCCAAAGGTTTTAATAGATCCTGTTTGGATTTCTATGTATGGAACTTCGTTTTAAGAAACTCAAGAAAGAAGTAACATCCTCTGAGATTTGGGAACTGATTGGTTTATGAAAGATACCTCTTTGAGGATAGTAGTTCATAGGCCTCTATAGCGATTAGAGTGCTGTGAGGGAGAAGGGAGAATCAAAAGGTTTTAATAGATCCTGTTTGGATTTCTATGTATGGAACTTCGTTTTAAGAAACTTAAGAAAGAAGTACCATCCTCTGAGATTTGTGAACTGTTTGGTTCATGAAAAATACCTCTTTGAGGATAGTAGTTAATAGGCCTCTATAGTGATTAGAGTGCTGTGAGGGAGAAGGGAGAATCAAAAGGTTTTAATAGATCCTGTTTGGATTTCCATGTTTGGAACTTTGTTTTAAGAAACTCAAGACATAAGTACTGTCCTCTGTAAGAGGTAAAGCCCGACAAGTTATTTGAAACCATTACGCAGATTGACCATTCAAAATAAACAACATATTTCTGTTTTATTCCAACTGAAGTCTTCGTGTGGCTTTTTAAACATTCCAATGAAGGAGGGTACCTATTAAAATAATATATTGGTGGCAGCAAAAGAAACATTTAACTGAGTGGCCTTGTGTGTGTGAGGGTGTCTGTACTCTGATCCCATCACGTCCTACTTTGTTGTTTGTACTTTGTCCTCCATCTTGTGTGTGGTGTTCCTGAGGGAAATTCTATCTTCTGAGGCGGAAAAGAAAAGGGCCTAAGGCTGTTAGGAATGGTGGGAGTTGAAGTCCAAAACACCTGGAGGGCCCGAGTTGGCCTACACGTGGTGTAAACAGTCCCTTTGGGTTCAATGTGAACGCACACATGGATTTTCTTGCTTTGTTGCAGCTGTTGCTTCTGCGCGGCTATGCCTTCAACCACTCGGCCGACTTCGAAACGGTGCGGATGATGAAGGAGAAGCTCTGCTACGTGGGTTACAACATCGAGCAGGAGCAGAAGTTAGCCCAGGAGACCACGGTGTTGGTGGAGTCCTATACGGTAATCTTTCCCTGTCTTCTGGCCCGTCTTTCCGGTCTGTGTGTGGGAGGCACACAGAGGTGACAGTCCTCTTGGGATATTGTCACCGACACAATGAATCGTAGAATCATAAAGTTGGAAGAGACCTCATGGGCCATCCAGTCCAAGAAGCTGGAAAATTGCATTCAACGCATCCCTGACAGATGGCCATCCAGCCTCTGTTTCAAAACCTCCAAAGAAGGAGTCTCCACCACACTCTGGGGCAGAGAGTTCCACTGCTGAACATCTCTCACAGTCAGGAAGTTCTTCCTAATGTTCAGGTGGAATTTGAATCCTTGTCTCCAGGGCAGCAGAAAACAAGCTTGCTCCCTCCTCCTCCCTATGACTTCGTCTCACATACTTATACATGGCTCTCATCATATCTCCTCTCAGCCTTCTCTTCCAAAGGCTAAACATGCCAGCTCTTTAAGCCGCTCCTCATAGGGCTTGTTCTCCAGTCCTTTGATCATTCGAGTCGCCCTCCTCTGGACACATTCCAGCTTGTCAATATCTCTCTTCAATTGCGGTGCCCAGAATTGGACACAATATTCCAGGTGTGGTCTAGCCAAGGCAGAATACAGCATGGGTAGCATGACTTTCCTGGATCTAGACACTAGACTCCTGTTGATGCAAGCCAAAATCCCATTGGCTTTTTTTGCCGCCGCATCACATTGTTGGCTCATGTTTAACTTCTTGTCCACGAGGACTCCAAGATCTTTTTCACACATACTGCTCTCGAGCCGGGCGTCCCCCATTCTGTATCTTTGTTATTTATTTATTTATTTATTTATTTATTTACATCATTTCTATTCCGCCCTTCTCACCCCGCAGGGGACTCAGGGCGGATCACAATGCGCATATACAGGCAAACATTCAATGCCATTTGACATACAACATATATAGACAGACATAGAGGCAATTTAACATTCCAGCTTCTGGCCACCAGGGGGAGCTGTCGCATTCCTTCATTTTTGTCTGTGTACTTCCTGGAGAGATTTTATGGCCTCGTAAATCAGTTAAATTTAGCCTCCCCACACAAGTGGTACCTAAATTTCCTACTTGAGAGATGCAAGTGTCTTTTGGGTTGCAAAGGTCGACAAGGAGCTACACAATTGGTTGAGAGCTTACCCTGACCCGGGCAGGCCTCGAGCTCATGACCTTCTGGTCAGTAATGGTAACCAATGTCCTTCCATTTCCCCCACACGTTACCATTGAGCGTCCTGTGGTTTTCCTCTGCTCTCACTGGTGTCGCTCCTATTCTTGTCGCCTCTCCAGCTGCCAGATGGCCGAGTGATCAAGGTCGGCGGGGAGCGCTTTGAGGCCCCCGAGGCCTTGTTCCAGCCCCATCTCATCAATGTGGAGGGAGTCGGGGTCGCCGAGCTTCTTTTCAACACCATCCAGGCGGCTGATATCGACACTCGGTAAGAAGGGTTTGGGCAAAATGCTAACAGGGCAGAGAAAAAGTCGAACTACGCAATCCCTCCTTTGCCCCGGTTGTCTTGCTCTAATTGAGGAAAGTGGAGCAGAGGGTGCAGTATGGGAGAGGCAGCACGATATAGGTAGAGAGGCCGTATGGGAATATGTGGCTACTGTAAATGAATTCAAGTCTCTTAAGGCCAGATGATGCAGTAGGGGAATGGCAGCACAATATAGGAAGATATGTTTTGGAAAACCAGGAATCTCCATAGCCTTTTGGAAGCCTGGCCCTTTCGGAGTTTGATTGGCATTCACACTATTTGGAATATATATATTAATATAATACTATATAATATTATAGTATTAATATATTACTGATTTTGTGCTGTGCTAATAATATATTGTATACACATATAATATTGATAATAATATTATAATGTAATACAATATGATACTAATAACAATACAATATAAGTATTATATATTTTATATAACAATATCTATATATATAAAACGAGAGTGTCCGTGCATTGACGCTTATAGACGGGAAAACTATAAGCCCCCGAACCCCAAAGCCACCGAACACATTCCCACCTACCACGAGGTACATTCGTGGCACAAACAACCCGCCTTAGATACCTCGCAAGACCCCTAAATACGACCCCCAAAAAACCGCCATTCGCACCAAGCATAGCGGCGCTTGGTGAATGCCAATGGCCAACGGAGCCGGCAAGGAGAAAGAGGACAAGGCAGAGGAGGCGGAAAGAGCAGCGAGGGGGGGAAGGATCGTAGCCTTACCTCCTCCTCCGCATCCCTTTGCCCCCATCGCTCACAAAACCCCCAGCCACTCACCGCCGCTTCGGTCGCTTCTACGACTCTCCGGGGAGGCAGCACTGGACCACGGGGGGAAAACCCCAAAAAACTACAAAAAAAATATGGCGGACACACCACTTCCGGCCCGGCCGAAAAGGCTCCGCCAGAAGTCGGTCCGTCAGGAAAAGGGTCTGGCGGAAACTGCCACCCAAGAATCCGGAAGTCCCCCCATCACAGAAGTGACGCCATGAAAGATGGCGCCCACCATGGACCAGCGACGGCCGCACTCCGTTGGGGGAAAGAGGCTTCCCCGCCGCTGAGGCTGCCCTCCGGAGGACGGAGGATCAAGAAGGAGAAGGCGTGGGGACACTGCTACCCTCCGGATGGCAGAGGGTAAAGACACAAGGAACGGGGTCGCTGCTGCCGCCTTGCCGCTGCCCTTCAGCCCAGCCACACACACCCACAACAACATACACTCACTTAACAACCACCAAACCCACAACATTACCATACTTACCTCTACAGACGCACAACACAACAGACACACACACAACGCATACATAACACTGCTAAAAAGAAAACAACACAGTACAACCAACCAATACACCCCACATACACACCGCATATCCACAACACACTACCACTGCACACTCACAACAACAAACTACACACTCAACACCACACACTCTTCTCCAACCACCATCCCAAACAAACACCACGAACCCTCCACTTGACAAATACAACCCCCACAACATGACAAGCACAGAACTCGCGATGCCTACCTCTACAGACCTACTACACAACTCACACACAACACACACAACTCCACAAGAATTCTTCATCCCACCCATCAGAAGAACCCACAACGACACAACCATGACCCCACCAAGACCTTAAGTCACATCATTTCAAACCCTTTCTCTCATCTCCTGAATAGGGCACAGCAACGCGTGCTGGGTACAGCTAGTAGTTATATATAATACTAACATTGTGCTGTGCTAATAATATATTGTATACACATATAATATTGATAATAATATATGATACTAATAACAATACAATATAAGAATTATGTATTTTATATATTTTATATAACTATATAGTTATATATAATACTAACATTGTGCTGTTAATAATATATTGTATACACATATAATATTGATAATAATGTTATAATGCAATACAATATAATAATACAATATAATCATTATATATTTCATATTACATGTACTATTAATAATATTACAGTAGAGCGGTATAGTACAATATGGGAATGTATGATACTAATATTGTGCTATGTCAGTCAGTCACGTTTATTGAATAACCGTCAGGTCATTTCAAATAAAAGCTCCAACAGCAGAGTAGTATACAAGATAAGGATAAAATCAGTACCTAATGTATAAGGCAAACAATGTAACACATTAAAAACGAAACTTATTGCAATTGTCTTGCGTCAACACATAGGAACTATTAGCATAGGATACTTAGACCCGGTGATCAGTTGATGTGACGCTTATTACCGCTGTACCGCGGGCTGTTCCATGCCGCCTACTGGAACTCATCCCCACACAGTTGACTCCAATAGACTCCATGTACCGCTGTCTCTTTTTATATGCTCTAAATAGGTAAGCAGCTACCTTATACACCGTTTGAAGGTTAGAGTCTGAGAGGAGGAAGTTAATTTTAAAGGTAGAGGGCCAAAATGTCCTTTTGGATAGTAAATAGCTAAGGTATTTCTCCCTCTCCTCTGACAGATCAACAAAATGTGGACTAGATCCTCAACTTCTGGTAGGCCGCAGACACAGACTCTGTCCCTATAGGGTGTGGCAGCATATCTGCCGGCCCTCACCATAGACTCGAATTGCTCGAACCCAGCTCTAGTTAGGGCAATCCTAAGGTGAGGTAGGAGCGGGCGAGCCAGACACGGGGCAGTAACACAGTGGGTGGGTTGTTGGGCTCACCCGTGCATGGATTTGACCCTAGCCAAATGGGCTAGGTCATCTTGAGCACATATATCAGTACCCTCTGCTTCACCCGGTTCATCATTGAAGTCACTCTGATGTTCGACGGATCCACCTGGAGCCCCTGTAGGATGAGATAGGTCATTATGGAGCCCCCCATGTTATCTGAGAGGAACTCTGAATTGCTCCATCAGGCACAACTTGGGCAGTCTCGCGTCTTCTAGATTGTTTACCTTGCACCAGTAGTTAATGGCTCTAATTTTTGCTAAGCCTGAGATTTGGTGTCTGCCTAACTCGGACCTGACTGCCGCTGCGGGAGTGCGATTATTCACCCCCAGAATCCGCCTAAAAAAGTTAGTCTGGGTGCGCTCAATAGGGGTGACATTGGTCAGGCCCCAAATTTCTGCGCCATACAACAAGAGAGGCAAAACCTTGGCGGATTGTGCTATGCTAATAATATATATTGTATTTAACACGTAACTTGTAAGCCGCTCTGAGTCCCCTTCAGGGTGAGAAGGGCAGAATATAAATGTCATAAATAAATAAATAAATAATATTTATTTTTTATTTATTTACAAAATTTTATGCCACCCTTCTCAAATAAAGAGAGAGAGAGAGAGAAATAAATATGTGTGTGTGTGTGTGTGTGTGTATATATATATATATTTATGTGGTAAAATTAGGTACATAAGCTTATACTCAAGTATTATATGGTGTGTATGTATATATATATATATATATATATATATATATATGCACACACACACCATATATACTTGAGTATAAGCTGACCGAATATAAGCCGAGGCATCTAATTTTACCACAAAAATCTGAAAAAAAGTATTGACTCGAGTATAAGCCAAGGTGGGAAATGCAGCAGCTACTGGTAAATTTCAAAATAAAAATAGATACCAATACAATAACATTAATTGAAGCATCAGTAGGTTCAATGTTTATTAATATTTACATAAAACTGTAATATAAGGCTGTCCAACTCTGACTAAACCATTATTCTAGCCTTCTTCAATGTACATGTGTTTACATATCCTTCCAATAATAATGAGAGTAACATAATAAATGTAATAATAAAGTAATAAAAATAATAAAGTGACCTATAAATGTAATAATAATAGAGTAAAATAATACATGTAATAATAAATGTAATAATAACAATAATAAATTGAGAAAAATAATAAATGTAATACAATAATAGAGTAAAATAATACATGTAATAAAAATAATAGAGTAAAATAATAACTAGTAAATATAATAGAGTAAAATAATAAATGTAATAACAATAATAAATGGAGAAAAATAATAAATGTAATAAAAATAATAGAGGAAAATAATAAATATAATAACAATAATAAATTTAGAAAAAATAATAAATGTAATAAAATAGTGGAGTAAAATAATAAATGTAATAATAATAATAATATAGTAAAATGATACATAACCTTGACTCGAGTATAAACCGGAGAGAGCTTTTTCAGCCTAAAAAAGGGCTGAAAAACTAGGCTTATACTCGAGCATATACAATATACACACACATATATACATACATGCAGTATATGTTATTAGCATCGCACAATATCAGTATTATATATTACTATTTTGTACTATACCATTGTACTGTAATATTACTGTAATATACTATAAGTATATAATTATAATATGTTATTATTGTGAGAAGAGTGGGGTATAAATACGAGAAATAAATAAATAACTCTCACTTTTCTTCTCCTGTTGCATCTTTCTTCTTGCAGGAGTGAGTTTTACAAGCACATTGTCCTTTCGGGGGGTTCCACCATGTACCCCGGACTGCCCTCCCGCCTGGAACGGGAGATTAAGCAGCTGTATTTGGAGCGGGTGCTGAAAGGCGACGTGGAGAAGCTGTCGGTGAGTCTCAGGCATCACACATTGCAGGGAACCCCTTAATAGAAAATGTGGGGTACTTTGCTAAAAGGGGCAGATAGGGCGGGATATAATAATAATAACAACAACAACGTGATTTTGTTTGCTGTGTACTAATCTTGTGTTTCAAATAATAATAATAATTTGAAGCACAAACAAAATGAGTACACAGCAAACAAGATCACTATCCTGGCTTTTGTATTGGATCACACGTCGGACAGTTATTTTATTATTTTATTTATTTACATCATTTATATCACACGTCGGACGGTTCCCAAGTGTCTAGGACTGTGTGATGTATCGGTGAATAATGTGTGCAGATCCGAACAGGGTGGCTTTTTGCAGTTGACAGGTGATAGTTTTGTCAGCGCCGATTGTGTTTAAGTGCAGGCCAAGGTCTTGAGGCATTGCACCCATCACCACTGGGACCACTTACTGGCTTGTGCCAGAATCTTTGCTCCTCCTCTTCCTCTTCTTCGTATTATTATTATTATTGTTGTTATTGTGACACATCTGTATAGCATGCAGAAGAGAGGTGAGAATTCATCCCTGTACACTAACCTACCCTTATCTTCTAGGAAATGTAACGTATGTTCTGTCATACTAGGCGACTGGACGCATAAGACGACCCCCAACTTTTTAATTTAAAATTTCCATTTTTGGATATACTGACTGACTGACTGACTGACTTTATTATTTCTGAGTCGCCCTCCACGTTAGTGCTCCGGGCGACTTACACACAACAAATTCCACAATTAAAATAGAGTATTTAAAACTAGATTAAAATGTTCAGTGGTTAAATGCAGGGGCCAGGCTCGGTATTTGAGTTCCTGGTTCTGCATTAACCATGGGCTTTCCTAAATAGCCAGGTCTTCAGAGCGGTCAGGAACTGGGGCAGGTGGAGGGAGGCTCTCTGGTCCGGTGGCATCGAGTTCCAAAGGACGGGAGCCACAACGGAGAACGATCTCCGTCTCGTGGTCTCCAGGTGGGCCTCTTTCAAGCCTGGTACGTGAAGAAGGTTCTTCTTTGCTGGCCGCGGGGTCCTTGAGTAAGCAGGCATCAACAGGCGGTCTTTTAGGTATGTTGGGCCCCGGCCCCGTAGGGCTTTGAAAGCCAAGGTCAAGGTCTTGTGTAAGGCTCTATACTCAACGGGCAGCCAGTGCAGGCGCTGCAGAGATGGTGTAATGTGGCATCTCATCGATGTTCCTGTGAGAAGCCTGGCAGCCGCGTTCTGCACAATCTGAGCCTGCGGGTTATTGACCGGGGTAGACCTACATACAAGTGTTACAGTAATCCAGCCTTGATGTAACCGTGGCATGGATTACTGTAGCTAGCGCTTCCGTCGGAAGATAGGGCGCCAATTGTCTCGCTTGGCGCAGGTGGAAGAAGGCCCTTTGCTCGTGGAGGCAACCTGGGCCTCCATCGACAATTTGGAGTCCAGGATAACACCAAGGCTTTTACTGAGGGGGACGGAATCAGCGGTTCCCCTTCAAAGGGGGGCAGCGAGAAAGGTGGTTCTGGGCGGCCCGGCCATAAGATCTCCGTCTTTGATGGATTTATTTTAAGTTTGTGGGCACGGAGCCATTTTGTCACTGCTTCTAGGCCTCGAGTGAAGTTTTCAGGCACCAAAGTTGCGCCAGGCTCCAGTTTCAGTAGGAGCTGGGTGTCATCGGCATATTGGTAGCACCCTAGGCCGAAGCTCCGGGCTATACCAGCCATACTCACCCTATTAGACTACCCCCCCCCTTGCATCCCCCTCAGGTCCCAAAGACTCCTTTCCTGAGCTTTGAGGCGGCTTCTTGGCTCCATAGAGGCGGCCTCCCCTCCACCGGTAGCCAGGCCATTCCGCAGCCAGCCAACCGCCGTGCTCATGACTTCCTGTTTTGGATCCAAAACAAGATGGAGGCTCCTAACAGGCTAGAGAGGCGGGCAGTTGCCCTGCGCTGGAGCAATGCACCCGATGCAGCAGCAGCTGCTGCGCTCCTCCGGCGCCGCTTGTCTCCCGCTGCGGGGTTTCAAGCTGTCAGTGCAGCGGTGGAGGAGGCGATTCAGTCGTTCGGCGAGTATATCGCCGCCTCCTCCTCCACACAGTGAGGCGGCGGTGGAGGATGCGACGTGGCCATCCGGCGAATATATTGCCTCCTCCTCCACTGCCGCACTGACAGCCGAGGCGGGCATAGGGTGGAAGAGCCCCTCGGTGAGGCTGAAGCCCCATAGCAGGAGACAAGTGGCACTGGGCAAGCTGCCCACCTCCCTTGCCTCGACCCAAAACAGGATGTGATTCTTTATACCCGGTGTACTAGATGACCCCCAAGTTCAGCAAGGATTTTCCAGGGTCAAAAAGTCGTCTAGAACGCCGGAAAATACGGTATATCCTATTTAATCCTTATTGACACACATTGCAGTATTTGGGATCCAGGTATCATTTTTTGCAGAGCCAAGTGGGTCACTTCATTCCAGTCTTCCTTTATCAAAATTCAGGATAATAAAAATTAATAGTATATTAAAATAATAATAAAATATAAAAATAATAAAATATTAAAATAATAATAATTATAATCATCATCTTTGTTTTCCCCACCCAGAAATTCAAGATCCGCATCGAGGACCCGCCGCGCAGGAAGCACATGGTGTTCCTCGGCGGAGCGGTGCTGGCCGACATCATGAAGGACAAGGACACCTTTTGGCTCCAACGCTCCGAGTATCTCGAGAAGGGGACCCGGATCCTGGAGAAGCTGGGGGTGACGGTCCGATAGGAACGGACCCCTCTGGCCGTTTTGCCTCAATACATTCCAGCCCTCTCTCTTTCCCTTCTACTGTGGATCTACCGCGTTGCAGATATTATTATTATATTTTGTATGCATGTATCATGTTTAGGATCAATGGAAGACCTCAAATAAGAGAAGGGGGGCCTCCCGTGGCTCGATGATTGTCTCACACCTTCTTTTACTCCTTCCTTCTCCTCCTAAGCTTTTCCAGTCTGTGACATTCCTCTCAGGTAGTCCCAAAACAAAGCTGGGATGAGCAACTTCAACTCCCATCAGCAACCAGGTCCAGCGTGAGCCCGCCACCTATGTCTTACCATTTAATGTCCCATGTATTGTAAGACCCCCCATATTTGCAGAGGATGCAATACCAAAGATAGGACTGAAGGCCATTAAATTAACTCTTTTGGTTAACTATGCCTTACCATTTAATGTCCCATGTAGTGCAAGACCCCTACACCCACAGGGGATTACAATAGCCAATTTCTGGTCCCTACATAATCCATACACATGATAAAAGTGAAAATATGTATCTGTATGTGGCTTGGGTGCCCACTTACACAGACAAGCTCCTGCCTTCAAAAACCGCTATAGATCCCACTGCTCAGGAGACACCAAAGGCCTCCCTCCAATGGCGTTGCAGGTTATAGTGAGCGCCATAAACATGCCCAAGAGCCCCGCCAATGTCCTCCACAAGCAGCACACTGCCCACCACCCAAGTGAAGGCTTTCATATGCGGACCATTTCATCCGTGATTTTATGTTTCCTCCACCACAGACATCCCAGTGTTTCTGGCTCTCCATTGGTGTGGAATTTGCATGACCCCGCCCACTGGTTCTCCCATGTCTCCCCCACAGACATCCCATTGTTTCTGGCTCTCTCCATTGGTGTGGAATTTGCATGACCCCGCCCACTGCCCCTCCCATGTGTTTCCTCCACCACAGATATCCCAGTGTTTCTGGCTCTCTCCATTGGTGTGGAATTTGCATGACCCTGCCCACTGCCTCTCCCATGTGTTACCTCCACCATAGACATCCCAGTGTTTGACTCCATTGGTGTGGAATTTGCATGACCCTGCCCACTGGCTCTCCCATGTGTTTCCTCCATCATAGAAATCCCAGTGTTTCCGACTCTCCATTGGTGTGGAATTTGCATGAGCCCGCCCACTGTTATTCCCTTGTGTTTCCTCCACCATAGACATCCCAGTGTTTCTGGCTCTCCATTGGTGTGGAATTTGCATGAGCCCGCCCACTGGTTCTCCCATGTGTTTCCTCCACCATAGACATCCCAGTGTTTCTGGCTCTCCATTGGTGTGGAATTTGCATGAGCCTGCCCACTGGCTCTTACATGTCTCCACCATAGACATCCCAGTGTTTCTGGCTCTCTCCACTGGTGTGGAATTTGCATGAGCACACCCACTGCCCCTCTCATAACCCTTTCCTGTCATTTCTATGGCACTATGCAAATATAGGAATTGATCAGCAATGGAACATACTAGAGAGGTTTGGGGATAAATCATGATTTATAGGAGTTGTAGGTCCTGGGATGTATAGTTCACCTGCAATCTAAGAGCACTTTGAACTCCACCAACGATGGACCTGGAACTAACTTGGCACACAGAACCCCTGTGACTAACAAAATATATTGGAGGTCTTTGGGGGGATTTATAGGAGTTGTAGTTCACCTACATCCAGAACCCAAACAAGGATGGATCTGGACCAAACTTGGGCTGCATACCCGATCGGCCCAAATTTGAATAATGGTGGGTTTTGGAGGGAATTGGCCTGGACATTTTGGAGTTGTAGGTTCTGGGATGTATAGTTCACCTACAATCAATGGAAACACTGAACTCCACCCAAGATAGAATTGGACCAAACTTGGCACACAGAGCCCCCAGGACTTGGGAGTTGTAGTTCACCCGCAACCAGAGAAACGGTGACCTCTACCAATGATGTATTAATGGTGGCAGGGTGGGAAAACGAGCTGACGACACAATAGCCTTCCTTTGTTGTTTTTTAATGACCAACACCCCCCCCCCCCCAATTAAAAAATCCCCAATTTGCTTGACAACCTCTCTTTTGAAGAAAAAAAGGAACGAGGGAGAAAGGACCCCACGCTCAGAGTTTCGTGTTTTTTAAAATAAATTTATGAACAGCCCAGTCCAAAACAAACCCGGTGGTACGATCCCCCGAAACCCTCCTTCCGTCCCCCAAAAGTGGCAGCAGCTGAAACGGACTCCCGGTTAGGAATCGTAGTCTTCCTCTTCGTCGTCCTCCTTGACCGGCGCGAGCGTAGTGGGCGGAGGGGCCGCCGAGAGGGACACCACCGGAGCCGGGACGGCGAGCGGGATTGTGGGGACCGGCGGGGCCGAGAAGGGGAGATACGGCACTGGGGTGCTGGAGGAAAGAAGACGAGACGAGACCGGGATTGGACGATTGGAAGTCACGCCAAAGAGCACATTTCGTAAGCCCTGCAGAAAAGCACAATCAAAGCCCTCCCGACAGATGGCTATCCAGTCAGAATGATAGACTAGGAAGAGACCCCTAAGGCCATCCAGTCTGACCCCATTCTGCCAGGCAGGAAAGGCACAATCAAAGCCCTCCCGACAGATGGCTATGAAGTCAGACTGATAGACTTGGAAGAGACCCCTAAGGCCATCCAGTCTGACCCCATTCTGCCAGGCAAGAAAGGCACAATCAAAGCCCCCCAACAGATGGCTGAAGTCAGAGATAGACTAGGAAGAGTAAGGCCATCCAGTCTGACCCCATTCTGCCAGGCAGGAAAGGCACAATCAAAGCCCTCCCAACAGATGGCTATGAAGTCAGACTGATAGACTTGGAAGAGACCCCTAAGGCCATGCAGTCCGACCCCATTCTGCCAGGCAAGAAAGGCACAATCAAAGCCCTCCTGACAGATGGCTATGAAGTCGGAATTATACACTTGGAAGACATCCCTTTGGCCAGTGTTTTTCAACCTTTTTTGAGCCGCGGCACATTTTTTACATTTGCAAAATCCTGGGGCACACCACCAACCAAAATGACACAAAATGACACTCTAACACAGTAATACATATAGTTAATATGTTTCTAAATGTATTTATACACTCAGTGTGAAACCTGGGCCTGTTTCGATGAACACAACATAGATATCCTGGCAGGAATGGCAGAAAGACACAAACTTCCCACACAGAACTCCCATAACCAAGAGAAAATACTGTTAAAAGTTTGGTGGGCATTGACCTTGAGTTTTGGAGTTGTAGTTCACTTATATCCAGAGAGCACTGTGGACTCAAAACAATGTTGGATCAGGACCAAACTTGGCATGAATACTCAATATGCCCAAATGTGAACACAGATGGAGTTTGGGGAAAATAGACCTTGACATTTGGGAGTTACAGTTTCTGGGATTTATAGTTAACACACAAACAAGAGCATCCTGAACTCTTGCAACAATGGAATTGAATCAAACTTGGCATATTGAACTCTCATTACCAACAGAAAGTACTGAAAGGGTTTGCTTGGGAATTGACCTTGAGTTTGGAAGTTGTAGTTCACCTACACCCAGAGAGCACTGTGGACTCAAACAGTGTTATGTTATGTTGTTTGTTTTCTATCCAAAATCACAATGTTGGGAGGAGGCTCACCACTTTAAGGTCCCTAAAACAGGCATGGGAAAACTTCGGCCCTCTGGGTGCTTTGGACTTCAATTCCCACCATTCCTAACAGCCTGAGGCCCTTTCCTGCTTAAGTGGCTGAGGGGGGGAAAGGAAAAGGGCCTGAGGCCGCTAGGAATGGTGGGAGTTGGAGTCCAAAACACCTGGAGGGTCCAAGTTTGCCCATGCCACCTTTCGACAGAGACCTCTTCCTCCCTTCCCCTTTGCACCCTTTTTTCCCCTCCTGCCGAACGCTTTTTCTTCTACACTGCCGCTTCTGCCGCCATTTTGATCCGAGGGGGCAGCGTGAGCGTGTTCAGGAGGGGAGGGGGGAAGACGTGACCCGTGCGGGCGCTACTGCGCAGACCCGCCCCAGAGCAAAGCGAGGCAAAGCGAGGCTGGGAAGAAGGGAGCCCGAGTGGAGAAGAAAAAGTGTTCGGCAGGAGGGGGAAGAAAGGTTCTTGGAGGCTTCAATTTCCCACGGCACACCTGAGGATCGCTCACGGCATGGCACACTGGTTGGAAACACTACCTTAGGCCATTCAGTCTGACCCCATTCTGCCAGGCAAGAAAGACACAATCAAAGCCCTCTCAACAGATGGCTATGCAGTCGGAATGATAGACTTGGAAGAGACCCCTAAGGCCATCCAGTATGACCCCCATTCTGCCAGGCAGGAAAGGCACAAAGCTGCCAATCAAGGTGGCCAATGGCAACATTCACACTTTCCTCCAACAGACAAAAGTTCTTTCTCCAACCCTGGACATTATTCCACGGGTATATCAACCCCTCTGAGGATGCCTGCCATAGATGTGGGCAAAAGGTCAGGAGAGAATGCTTCTGGAACATGGCCAGACAGTCCGGAAAACTCACAGCAAGCCACCACCACATTCATATTATTATTATTATTATTATTATTGAATCCTACAATTGGAAGGGATCCTAAAAGTCCTAGGCAGGAGACAGCCAGGCTTTGAAGCTGCAAAGCCATTCAATGCTAAAATCGTTGTATTTATTTATTCATTTATTACATTTATATGCCGCTTTTCTCACCCCGAAGGGGTCTAAGAGCGGCTTACAAGTCATACTTATATTAAAACATACTATATTATTAGCATAATACTAATACATCATTAATAATATTAGTATTATATATCGTCATTTTTGATAGTAATAGTATTTTAATAATTCTATTATTATGAGGATGCCTGCCATAGAAGTGGGCGAAACGTCAGGAGAGAATGCTTCTGGAACATGGCCAGACAGGCTGGACTAAAAATTATTATTATTTATTTATTATTATTTATTATTTAAAACTTTTGTACCCCGATCTACTCAGCTCTGCAGAGGGACTCAGACCGGATAATATTAATATTATTATTAATATTAATACTAATATTAATAACATTAATAATAATAATAATTACAACAACCACCAATAATAATAGCTTAAAAGGTCAACACAATTCTAGGCTGTATCAATAGGAGTATAGTGTCTGCACTCATTCCATCCATGGACCACGCAATTCCCACTACAAAGGAGGACACTAGATCTAAGAAACATATAGGAAACATTACGTGGAGAGGTGCGTAGTGGGTCGTACGGCAGGGGTCGGCTGGGACATTTCCTCTTCCCCGTTGCTCTCGCTGTCTTCTGAATCATCCTATTTATTGAGAGGCAACCAAAACGTGAGATCAGGGGTGCCCACACTTTTTCAGCATGCGAGCTACTTATAATAAAACCAAGTCAGAAAGATCTACCTACCTCCTCAAGGCTGGGGAGGGAGGGGCGGGGCTTGGTGCGGCCTGGCTCCGCCCCCCCACCTGGCTTTGGCACTCCCAGTAGCTTCTCCAGCCTTGTGCTAGCTATGCCACCACTGGTTTGGCATTGCCATCCTCAAGCCTGGAGAAGCTGCTGGGAGTGCAAAGCCAGGGAGGGGCGGGGGCGGGGCTTGGCTCTACGGCCTGGCTCCGCCCCTATGCCACCACTCTGGCTTCAAGCCCGCTCTACCAGCAGCTTTTCCAGGCTTGAGGATGGCAATGCCAAGCCAGCCTTGTGCTAGCTATGCCACCACTGGCTTGGCATTGCCATCCTCAAGCCTGAAGAAGCTGCTGGGAGTGCCAAAGCCAGCCAGGGGGGGGGGGGCTTGGCGGAGCCTGGCTCCGCCCCCTCTGGCTTCCGCTCTACCAGCAGCTTCTCCAGGCTTGAGGAAGGCAGGGCCAAGCCAGCCTTGTGCTAGCTATGCCACCACTGGCTTGGCACTGCCATCCTCAAGCCTGGAGAAGCTGCTGGGAGTGCCGAAGCCAGAAGGGGGTGGGGCTTGGTGCGACCTGGCTCCGCCCCTCTTGCTTCCGCTCTACCAGCAGCTTCTCCAGGCTTGAGGATGGCAATGCCAAGCCAGCCTTGTGCTAGCTATGCCACCACTGGCTTGGCACTGCCATCCTCAAGCCTGGAGAAGCTGCTGGGAGCTCCAAAGCCAGAGGGAGGGGGCAGGGCTTGGCGCAGCCCGCCTCCGCCCCCTCTGGCTTCCGCTCTACCAGCAGCTTCTCCAGGCTTGAGGATGGCAATGCCAAGCCAGCCTTGTGCTAGCTATGTCACCACTGGCTTGGCACTGCCATCCTCAACCCTGGAGAAGCTGCTGGGAGTGCCAAAACCAGAGAGGGGCGGGGCTTGGCACGGCCTGGCTCCACCCCCTTTGAGAAGCGCCCCATACTGGGATCGACCTCCTTCAGTCCCAGGATCGACTGGTCGATCGCGATCGACTTCCTGGGCAGGCCTGTGTTAGATTTACTGTATATACTCGAGCATAAGTCGACCCGAATATAAGCCGAGGCACCTAATTTTAACACAAAAAAACTGGGAAAAGGTATTGAGTCAAGTCTAAGCCGAAGGTGGGAAATGCAGCAGCTACTAGGAAATTTCAAAATTAAAAATAGGTATCAATAAATTACATTAATTTTTGAATATTTACGTAATATTTACATAATATTTACATCTTGGTTCCTGCTGCCGCTCGTCATCTTGAGTTTATTTAATTTAAGTTTATTTATATTCTATTTATTTATTTTATCTTGGACTTTAGTATTTATTTGTTGTTTATTTTATTTTATCGGCTTAACTGTGTTAATTTTATATATGTATTAAAATTTTATTTTTATTTAAATAAATAATTTTATTATTTATAATATAATATAATGGTATGGTATAATATTGTATATGCATATAATATGGATAATGCTGTAATGTAATACAATAATACTATAATAATAATAATTTTAATATATGTATTAAAATTTATTTTATTTAAATAAATAATTTTATTATTTATAATATAATATGATATAATATAGTATAATTGTATGCTATAATATTGTATATGCATATAATATGGATAACGCTGTAATGTAATACAATATAATACTACTACTACCGTGTTTCCCCGAAAGTAAGACAGCGTCTTACTTTCTTTTCCCAAAAAAGTCCCCACGTCTTACTTTCGGGTACGTCTTATATAAACTAAGACGTACCCCGTTGCCACGCCCACGCCGCCGCCACCACGGCACACCTCCGCGGCGCAGCTTTCTGGACGAAGGGAGGAGGAAGAGAGCCAGAGGCGTGGCAAAGCGGCGCTGCGTCAGAGTGACGCGTCGCCGCTCTGCCCCGCCCTGGCTCTCTTCTCCTCCCTTTCTTGGACAAAGGAAGGGAGGGGGAAAGAGAGAGCAGGGGCGGGCAAAGCACAACGCGTCACTCTGACGCAGCGCACGCTTTGCCATGCTTCTGGCTCTCTTCCCCTCCCTGGAGGCCTGGCAGAAAGGAGGTGTGCCGCGCCCGATGGGCCGGTTGCAAGGCGGCGGCGGCGGCGTGGGCGTGGCGACGAGGTACGGCTTACATTCGGGCACGACACATTAGCCGACCCCTGACACCCCGATACGTCTTACAATCGGGGTGTCATACTGGGAAACACGGTACCAATAATAAAAATTTAATATGAGTATTAAAATTTATTTTTATTTAAATACATAATTTTATTATTTATAATATAATGTAGTATAATATAGTATAATGGTATGGTATAATATTCTAAATGCATATAATATGGATAATAGTGATGTAATTGTTGTACTGTGACAATGACATAATATGTTGTATTTGAGATTATAGGATGGTATAATATATTGCGTATACATATAATATTGATAATATTGTAATGTAATATAATATATTATTAACAATATTATTATAATATTATAATATAATTATAATTATAATATTAATACTAATAATAATATGATACTATAACTATATATTTTAATATTTACTAATAATAATATGCAATATTTTGTTTTACTAATAACATTGCGATATAATTGTTATAGTTCAATGTGATATTGTTATAATACAATGTGATATGTAATATTGATGTTGTGCTGTGGCAATAATTATAGTTCATTGTATTTACATTTTGCGTGTGAGTATTTTAGTCCAATTAGATATTTTCCAGGTTAGTTTGCGGATTCAAAGTGCTTTTGTTTCAGAAATTTTAGATGTCTTTCAATTTTTCTCAGATCATAGAATTCCATTTGTTTAAGTAAATTTAATTATTCTAACCTTCTTCAATGTCAATGTGCTTATGTATCCTTCCAATAATAATCAATAGAATAAAATTAATGCAATGAAAATAATAATGAGTAAAATAATGTAAATGTAACAATAACAATAATAGGGTAAAATAATAAATATAATAATAATAGAGTAAAATAATACATGTAATAATAAGTAATAATAGAGTAAAAAAGAAATGCTATAATAATAAAGTGTAAAATAAGAAATGTAATAATAATAGAGTAAAAGAATAAATGTAATAATAACAGTAACAATTGAGTGAAAAACTAAACGCAACAATAATAATAAATAGAGTAAAATAATGGAAATGTAATAATAACAATAATAGAGAAAAAGAATAAATGCAATAATACCGTAGAGTAAAAAGAATAAATGTAATAATAATAGAGTAAAAAGGATCAATATAATTATCAAAATAAATAGAGTAGAACAATAAATGCAATAGAAATAAATATAGAGTAAAATAATAAATGTAATAATAACAGTAACCATAGAGTAAAATAATAAATCTAACAACAATAAATAAAGTAAAATAATGGAAATGTAATAATAACAATAATAGAGGAAAAGAATAAGTGTAATAATAATAGAGTAAAAAGAATAAATGCAATAATAATAATAGAGTAAAAAGAATAAATATAATAATGAAAATAAATAGAGTAAAATAAGAAATGCAATAGAAATAAAAATAGAGTAAAATAATAAATATAACAATAGAGTAAAATAATGCATGTACTAATAAAAATAATAATAGAGAAAAATAATACATGTAAGAACAATAATAACAGCAGAGTAAAATAATAAATAACCTTGACTTGAGTATAAGCCGAGGGGGGCTTTTTCAGCCTTAAAAAGGGCTAAAAAACTTGGTTTATACTCGAATATATACGGTGCCAAGCTTTGCAAACATATTTGGGTCCCAAATGCTAGTGGGGAGTGAAAAAGGGTGGCCAAGGCAGGGGTTGATCCTAGGGCATTGTTTGAATAATAATAATAATAATAATCTGATTTTTCTCTCTTAGAAGAATGAGTCATTAGGAGCCATTGTTCTTCACCCATCCTTTGCTGCCAACCCACCTCTTGCTCTGAGTCAGTGCCAGACTGCTTGGCGTCCCTTCCTTTGCCCGCCGTGCCGCCATTTTTCCGTCCGCTGCCCGGTTTCCGGCCCCTGAACCAGAAATGAGAAACACAAATGGCTTTCAACCTGGGGTCTTTCTCAGTCCTATCTGGAAATATGAGGGATTGATCTGGCCACATTGTATGTGTCATGCAGATGCCCAGAAACTGTGCCACGTATGGAATCCCAAGTTACACGTATGTGCCACGTATGGAATCCCAGGGGAGCTTTCGCACAATTAAAACTTCTGCGCCAGCTGCGCCCATACCTTCTGAAGTCAGACTTGGCCATGCTGATCCACGCTCTCGTGACATCCAGGATAGACTACTGCAGTGCTGTCCAACTTCTACGGGGTCCAGGGCCGGATAAAAGGTCACTGATGACCTGGGGCCGCTCGGCCCCGCCCCCAGGCCCCGCCCCCAACCCCAGGCCCCGCCCCCTCCTAAAACGGCTGGAAAAGGGCAGAAGGCGGCGTCAAGAGCAGCGCGTCACAGGCCTGGCGTGACGCGCTGCCCCTTGGCACCGCCTACTCCTCCTTTTCGGCGCCCCCCCTTCCTAGGGGCGGGGGGCGCCGGAGGAGGAGTAGGCGGCGCCAAGAGCGCGTCACAGGCCTGGCGTGACGCGCTGCTCCTGGCACCGCATACTCCTCCTTTTGGCGCCCTCCCTTCCTAGGGGCGGAGGGCGCGCGAAAAGGAGGAGTAGGCGGCGCCAAGGGGCAGCGCGTCACGCCAGGCCTGTGACGCGCTGCTCTTGACGCCGCCTTCTGCCCTTTTCGCGGCTCCCCCGCCCTAGGTAGGAGGGGCGCGAAAGGAGGAGTAGGCGGCGCCAAGAGCAGAGAGTCACAGGCCTGGCGTGACGCGCGGCTCTTGGCGTCGCCTACTCCTCCTTTCCGCGCGCCCCCTCCGCCCTAGGAAGGGGAGGGGGCGCCAAAAGGAGGAGTATGCGGTGCCAGGAGCAGCGTCACGCCAGGCCTGTGACGCTGCTCTTCTTGGCGCCGCCTCCTCCTTTTCGGCCCCCCTCCGCCCTAGGAAGGGGGCGCCGAAAAAGAGGAGTAGGCGGTGCCAGGAGCAGCTTCACGCCAGGCCTGTGACGCGCTGCTGTTGGCGCCGCCTTCTGCCCTTTTCGGCGGCTCCCGCCCTAGGTAGGGAGGGGCGCCGAAAGGAGGAGGAGCTAGCTCTCTTCCTCCCTGCCCCGCCTCCCCCCTCCCCCGCCGCCATTTAAAAAAAAAAATCGATTTTTTTTTTTCAAATTTAAAAATGGCGGCTGAGGGCATAGGTGGGGCCGTGTCCAACAGGCTACGGGGCCGGATCCGGCCCCGGGGCCGCCAGTTGGACAGCCTTGGACTACTGCAATGTACTCTACATGGGGCTGCCTTTGAAGACTGCTCGGAAACTTCAAATAGTTCCAACGAGAGGCAGCCAGGTTAACAACTGGGCCGGCATACAGGGAACACACAACTCCCATGTTGCGCCAGCTCCACTGGCTGCCAGTTTGCTACCGGGCACAATTCAAAGTGACTGTGGCGCAGCTGGCTGGGAGTCAGCTGCATTAAGATCACTACTGACCGGAAGGTCATGAGTTCCAAGCCAGCCCAGGTCGGGGTGAGCTCTCGATCTAATTGTGTAGCTTGTTGTCGACCTTTGCAAACCCGAAAGACAGCTGCATTTGTCAAGTAGGAAATTTAGGTACCACTTTTGTGGGGAGGCTAATTTAACTGACTTATGAGGCCATAAATCTCCAGGAAGTATGCAACGAATGAAGGAATGCGACAGCTCCCCCTGGTGGCCAAAATTTGGAATGTTAAATAGCCTCTGAGTGTCTGTCTATATATGTTCTGTGTCTATGGCATTGAATGTTTGCCTGTATACGTACACTGTAATCCGCCCTGAGTCCCCTGCAGGGTGAGAAGGGCAGAATATCAATGAAGTAAGTAAGTAAATAAGTAAGTAAGTAAGTAAATAAATAAATAAATGTCTCCCTTACCTCCTGGACACTTTCTCTCCTTCCATGTGGTTGTCCTCAGCGTCTCCTTGCATGTCCGGGACGGAGGCAACCAGGTCCTTTAGAAAGTCAAACTGCTGCTCCAGTTCTATGCATTGCTTCCTGCGCAAGACCAGAGCGTACCAAGGGTTTACTTGCCACAATTTATTACGATTCACACTATCAAAGGCTTTCGAATATAGTCAATGAAACAGAAATATATATATCTCAGTTTCCAACAGACCCCACAACCTCTGCCATAGATGCAGGCAAAATGTCAGGAGAGAATGCTTCTAGAACAGGAGTGGGCAATTATTTTTTCCAAGGGGCCACACGAGAGCCAAAAAATATTATGGAGGGCCGCACCTAAAGGCTGAACTACATTATTTATTTACTATATATTACACATCATTAATATTAACATATTAATATATTGAGAAATATTCATATATTATTAGTATTAATATCATAATTATTATATTATAGTATATATATATAGACATTATAATATATTGAAATTATATAATATAACATATTATTTATTATATAATTTTTATATTATCATTATAAAATTATTATAAAATAATAATAAAAACCACTAAAATAAAATGAAGTTCAAGAAGACAAGGTGCGAACCAAGATAGAGGCTGACATCCTCAAGAGAGGAAGGATCCCAAGATGGAATGGCCCAATGGAACCAGCCCAGAGGATGGCAAAGCGGACCCAGCCGCCGCAGCAGAGCAAAGCAGAGCAGCAGACGATCGGATGCTGCAGGCCTCCGCCTGTTCTCACCCCAGCCGTTCCGTCAGAGGCGTTCCCGATCGGCTGATCGCCCTGGCGACCCGGAAGACGATCGAGTCTTCCGGGTCAGCAGGGCGAGCAGCCATCGCAGGTCGCTGAGTACTCCCGCTGCAGGCCCGGATCGCCTCCCAGGACGGCAGGCACTCCAAAGCCGCCACTCCTCCGATCGTTCTCCAGAGCAGTGGGCTGTCTGCCGACGCAGGCCCCACAGCCTGCGATGGGATGGCGGCAGCAGCAGCCCTTCCACTTGTGGAAATTGCCCCGCCTCCGACGCCCTTCTCCCCAGGCGCTGAAGGATCCGCGGGCCGTCAGAATCAGCCGGCGGGCCGCAGATGGGCCGCGGGCCGGAAGATGCCCGGGTCTGTTCTAGAACATGGCCATACAGCCCAAAAAAACTACAACAACCCAGTGATTCTGACCTGAAAGCCTTAAACTATTAACACAAACACCTACACAAGCTTGGGTGTGTATACACACACTCAAGCTGGGTTTAGGCAAGGCAGAGGAACGAGAGACCAAATTGCCAACATCCACCGGATAATGGAGAAAGGCAGGGAGTTTCAGAAACACACACACACATATACACACACACACACACACACACTAGCTGTACCCGGCACGCGTTGCTGTGCCCTATTTAGGAGATGCGAGAAAGTCTGAGTATGTAAGGGTTGGAATTGATGTTACTTATGGTCTTGGTGGGGTCATGGCTGTGTCGTTGTGGGTTGTTCTGGTGGGTGGGATGTTGAAGTCCTGGGGAGTTGTCGGTGTGTGGCGTTCTGCAGTGCTTGTGGATATACAATGTTTTTTGTCTTTCCGTCTGCTGTGTTGATGGAAAGGTTCTGTGGTTTCCCAACTCTGGATTTGAAAAAAGAAACTGTGTTTCTGTTCTGGCGTTTGTTCTGCCCTTTTTTGTTTGATGTATGTAGCGTTGCGAGTGTGTCGTCCGATGCTGTTCTTTTTAGAAGGCATGGCTTGTCTTTTGGGTCAGCTTATGCCTGTGTGGAAGGAAGGAATGGCATACGAATGGGTTGAGCAGTAGACGCAAGGTTGTGTTATGTGCGTATTGTGTTGTGTGTAGGTATTACTTTTTTGGTGAGGTAGTGGGTGTGTGGTGGAATTGTGGGTGGTAGTATGTTGTGGAATGCTTGTGTGGGTGGGGTGTTTTGGGTGTTTGTGTGTGTTTGTAGAGTATCAGTGCAGTGTTGTGTTTGGAGTATAGGAGTTTGTTTTTGTTTGTGGTGGTGGTAGGTGTTGTGTGTGCGGGGTCCCGTAAGGTTGGGGGGATGGGTTGTGATAGGAAGTTGTGTTGTGTGGGTAGGAATTGCTGGAGAATTGCTCCCTCATAGAGATTGGTTTTGACAATATAATCACTCAGCATTCTATCCTAGCCTTGGCTGGCTGTGCTCAGCGTTACTATGGTTACTCAGCCTCCCTGCATTCTGTGTGGGCCGATGTTGGCCAATGGGTTTAGCTGGCTGCCGCAGAGAATGCTGGGAAATGTAGTTTTTTTTGTATCGTTGTTTTGGGGGCCTTCTAGGTTTTGGGGGGGAAAGTTTCTTTGCTTTAAACCTACCTTGCTTGAGGCCTATTTGTGTTGGCAAGTTTGGTGTCTCTGCCTTGGAAGGTTTCTCTGTCTCTGTCAGTCGTTTGACGACGGGACCTCCTTTATATAATAGATACATACACACACACACACACACACACACACACACACACACGATATATAGGGGAGTGATACTCACAGGTGTGATGTTGTCATGGTCTTGGCGTTCCTGGACTGCGTCACATGGCAAGCATTTTTCAGTAAGGATTCCAGAAAGAGCTCCAGCGCTCGGGCTTTGGGTGGCAAAGGGTTAAGGGACCATTTATTGATTTATTATTGATTGATTTATTAACTACATTTGTATACTGCCCCTCTCAGCCCAGTGGTTAACAATAGGCAACAATTTGATGCCTGAACAGTTACACCAATTAAAACAATCATAAAATACTATTAAAGCACTAATAGCAATATAAAAATATAAAAACCATACAAAGCATTAAAAACATTATCAAAGCGTCTCCATATCAAATCATTGTCCAGTTGCGTCGTCAGTGGTCCATAATATAACTGTGCTGTATTTGGGAAAGCCTGCTTGAAAAGCTAGGTTTTCACCTGTCTTCGAAAGGTCAGGAGAGAGAGGGCAGATCTGATTCCACAGTCGAGGGGCCACCGCTGAGAAGGCCCTGTCTCTTGTCCCCACCAGACGCATCTGTGAGGAAGGCGGGAACGAGAGAGGGCCTTAGCATCCTAAGGAGAGATATGTTCGGATAGGTAAGTTGACATAAAGGTGATGTCACGACAGAGGTCGGAGCTGATATTATTTGACGTATTTGGCATTCACAACTGACCATGGAACATGCGCATGCGCCGCCCTCAACCTAACATGAGTAAACCTTTGGAAAGGATACAAATGATCACAGGGACGGCCGCCGCCACCTTGCCGATCTCCTCATCCGTCTGCATGATCTTTTTGATCCGGGCCTTTCGAGATATTATTTTATTGATTACTTAAATATTAACCCTTTTATTAAAAAATAAATACACATAAAGTACCGACGACTTCACTTGAATTACAGGACAAACCAAGAAAACATAGTACTCATTTACTATGAGTATGCAGTGAAGAATAGCCTCCTTAAAGAGCAAATTTCCTATTTAATTGCATTTATTGTGATCCCTGATTGGTTAGACCAGGGGTCGTGAACCTATGGCTCGGGAGCCAGATGGGGCTCTTTTCATGATCGCATCTGGCTCTCCAGAGCAGCCCGAGCCTCAGTTTCCCAGCATACAGCGAGGAGGAGGGATGCAAATGCACCGCAACTGCCGGTTCCGCACCGCCATCGCCACCTCTTCCTCACCCCCACTGCTCTCGGGGCCCTGCAGCCTCTTCGCCGGGGATGGCGGAGCCCGGCGGCGCCTCGTCCTGCTCTTCATCCTCCCCCTTCACCCTTTCCTTCCACTTCTTCCTTTTCCCTCCCTCTCCCCTTCCTCCTTTCCTCCATTGTCCCTCTTCCTTCCTTCCTCCCCTTCACCCTTTCCTTCCGCTTTTCTCCTTCCTTTTCCCTCCCTCTCTCCCCTTCTTTCTTTCCTCCATTCTCCCTCTTCTTTCCTTCCTTTTCTCTCCCTCTCTCCCCTTCCTTCCTTTTCCCTCCCTCTCTCCCCTTCCTACTTTCCTCCATTCTCCCTCTTCTTTCCTTCCTTTTCCCCCCTCCCTCTCCGTCCTTCTTTCCTCCATTCTTCCCCTTCCTTCTCTCCTCCATTCTCCCTCTTCTTTCCTTTTTCTCCCCTTCGCCCTTTCCTTCTCTCCTTCCTTTTCCCTCCCTCTCTCCCCTTCCTTCTTTCCTCCATTCTCCCTCTTCCTTCCTTCCTTCTTCTCCCCTTCACCCTTTCCTTCTCTCCCTCTCCCCTTCCTTCTTTCCTCCATTCTCCCTCCCTCTTCCTTCCTCTATTCTTTTCCCTAAGTCTTCCTTTCCTTCTCCTTCCTTTCTTTTCACTTCCCCCTCTCTCCCCTTCTTTATTTTCTTTCCCCCCTTCATTGTTTCACTTTTTCCTCACTCCCTTTCCTTTCTTTTCCCCACCCTTTCCTTTCCTCCCTTCCCATTTCCTTTTCTTTTCCCCTTCTTGTCTCTCTCCTGCTTTTCCTTTCTTCCGTTTCCATAGTTCTTTCTTCTTTTCTTTCTTTCCTTCCCCCTTCCTTCCTTCCGCCTTCTCTTCCTTCCCAGAGTCCTGAGCGTGCCTTTTGCAGAGCCAGGTCTGAAGTGTCCCGTCATTCTGCCTCTATGGGAATCCTTTCCTCATCGTATGTACGTATAGACTCACATTTAGTTGCATTCAGTCTTAATATATATTATATATACTAGCTTGGGGACCCGGCCCTGCCCGGGTTATTTGAGAAGCGCAGCAGGATGTAGAGTGGGTCATGGGGGCTCTGTGTGCCAAGTTTGGTCTTGATCCATCATTATTGGGAGTTGCAGTGGTATCATGAAATTACTGAAGGTAGTGCAAGTCCCATCATCTCTGCCCCCCAAAGTGTAGTAGGATGTAGATTGGGTCATGGGGCTCTGTGTGCTAGGTTTGGTCTGTATTGGTGAATGGATGAGGGATGCATTCTTTTTCGGAAGTGAGTGAAGGTACTTCAAGTCCCATCATCTGTGGTCCGTCTCACAGTAAACTGCACCAGGCTGTAGAGTGGGTCATGAGGGCTCTGTGTGCCAGATTTGGTGTTGATCAGTCATTGAATTAGGTTTGTAGCAGGATTGGGAAGTGAGGAAGGTACTGCAAGTCCCATCATCCATGTTCTCTCCCCTCCAAACTTCAGTAGGATGTAGAGTGGGTCACTGGGGCTCTGTGTGCCAAGTGTGGACTTTCTCGGTGTTTTTTGGGGGCCACAGTGGTCTGTGGGAACAGAGGGGTGTGAAAATACTACAAATTCCATCATCCATTGTCAGTCCTCCCCCGAACCTCACCAGGACGTGAAGGCAGTCATGGGGGTTATGTGTGCCAAGTTTGGTCTCAATCGGTAATTGGATGAGGGTCGCAGCAGACTTGGGAAGTGAGTAGAGGTACTTCAAGTGCCATCATCCATGGTCCACCCTCCTCCAAACTGCACCAGAATGTAGAGTGGGTCATGAGGGCTCTGTGTGGCAAGTTTGGTGTTGATCAATCATAGGATTAGGTTTGTAGCAGTCGTGGAAAGTGAGGGAAGGTACTGCAAGACCCATCATCCATGTTCTGTCCCCCTCCAAACTTCAGTAGGATGTGGACTGGGTCACTGGGGCTGAGTGTGGTCTGTATTGGTCCTTTTTGGTGGCCTCAGTGGTCTGTGGGAACCAAAGTGTTGGAAAGTACTACAAATCCCATAATCCGTGGGTCATGTCCCCCGACCCGCGCCAGGACGTAAAGGGGGTTATGTGTACCAAGTTTGGTGCAGGTCCATCACCCGCGCTGGTCGCTGTGGCCTGTGAAAGTGGCTGCCACATATCCGTCCTGGCCTGTGAAAGTGGCTGCTTCCGCCCTTCTGCCCTCCCGCCCTCCGCATACACACATACAAACATTCCGTTTTATAAAGGTATACAGATTATACGGCTCTCACTGAAATAAATTTCCAAATATTTTGCTTTCATGGCTCTCGGAGTCCAAAAGGTTCCCGACCCCTGGGTTAGACAGTATAAGTCTTAGAGGCACCTAACACTAATGTAGTTGGGCACCAATTTCAAATGTCGAAGCGCAGTGCGATAGAGTCCTGAGAGTTTTAGTTTGCACTCTTTGGGCTCTTGTAAAACTACAATTCACTGGATTCCAAGAATGGGTGCTGTTTGGCACTGTTTTGGCTTCCTGGGACTCGTAGTTTGCCAAGTCAACAGCAGAGAAGGCGACGGACCTTGGAAAACGACAATTCCCAGGAGCCCAAGCAGTGTCAAACTGTATTAATTCCACAATGTAGATGCACCCCTGGATCTGCCAAACCTCCCATTGAAAAAGAATTATTTTCTTCCTTCGAAGGGCAGGGAAAATGTGGATTTCTATTGTCTAGGACTAGAAACAAAAGAGGGGTTTGCCATTATCCAAAGGAAGCACCTTCAGAAAGAGAGATCTGTTTCTCAACTTGCCTCTGCTTTGGCTCCCAGCCAAAATAATAATAAAAATAGTAATAATAATAATTGTCCGAATCTTTAGCATTGATATCAATATGGAGTTTGGTTTGGACAAATGTTCGAAAGTGGCACCGAAGAAGGAAAAAATCATTGGATCAATCAATAAATGGAATATAATCCTGGGTCTTGCCAATAATAATAATAATAATAATAATAATAAATGGAATATAACCTTAAGGTTTGCAAATAATAAATGGAATATAACATTGAGGTTTGCAATTAATAATAATGTTAATAGTAATAAATGTACTATAATCCTGGGGTTTTGCAAATAACAATAACAACAACAAATGTAACATAATCCTGGGGGTTCCCAATAATAATAATAATAGGAATATAATCTTGAGGTTTGCTAATAATAATAACAATTATAATAATACATGTGAGATAATCCTGGGGGTTTGCAATTAATAATAACAATAATAACAAATGTTCGAAAGTGGCACTGAAGAAGGGAAAAATCATTGCATCAATCAATAAATGTAATATAATCCTGGGGCTAGCCAATAATAATAATAGTACATGTAATTATTATTATTGGCTAGCCCCAGGATTATATTACATTTATTGATTGATGCAATGATTTTTCCCTTCTTCAGTGCCATCTTGAGGTTTGCAAATAACAGCAACAACAATAAATGTAGTATAATCCTGGGGCTTTGCAAAAAATAATAATAATAAATGTGAGATAATCCTGGGGGTTTGCAATTAATAATAACAATAATAAATGTAACATAATCTTGAGGTTTGCAATTAATAATAATAATGTTAATAGTAATAAATGTACCATAAACCTGGGGTTTGCAAATAACAACAACAAATACTATAATACTGGGGATTTGCAAATAATAATAATAATAATAATAATGTAATATAATCCTGGGGGTTGCTAATAATAATAATAAATGTGAGGTCTGCAATTAATAATAATAACAACAATAATAAATGTAATATAATCTTGAGGTTTGCAATTAATAATAATAATATTAATAGCAATAAATGTAATATAATCCTGGGGTTTGCAAATTACAATAACAACAACAATAAATGTAATATAATCCTGGGGGTTTGCAAATAACAACAACAACAACAAATGTAATATAGTCCTGGGGGTTTGCAAGTAATAATAATAATAATAAATGTAATATAATCCTGGGGGTTTGCAAGTAATAATAATGATAAATGTAATATAATCCTGGGGGTTTGCAAAGAATAATAATAATAAATGCACTATAATCCTAGGGCTTTGCAAATAATAATAATAATAATAAATGTACTATAATCCTGGGGCTTTGCAAATAATAATAGTAATAAATGCACTATAATCCTAGGGCTTTGCAAATAATAATAATAATAATAATAAATGTACTATAATCCTGGGGCTTTGCAAATAATAATAGTAATAATAATAATAACAGATGTACTACAATCCTGGGGGTTTGCTAATAATAATAATAATAATAATAATAATAAATGTATTACAATCTTGGGGGTTTGCAAATAATAATAATAATAAATGTACTACAATCCTGGGGCTTTGCAAATAATAATAGTAATAATAATAAATGTACTACAATCCTGGGGGTTTGCAAATAATAATAATAATAATAAATGTATTACAATCTTGGGGGTTTGCAAATAATAATAAATAATAATAAATGTACTACAATCCTGGGGCTTTGCAAATAATAATAGTAATAATAATAACAAATGTACTACAATCCTGGGGGTTTGCAAATAATAATAATAATAATAATAATAAATGTATTACAATCTTGGGGGTTTGCAAATAGTAATAATAATAAAAAATGTACTACAATCCTGGGGCTTTGCAAATAATAATAATAATAATAATAACAAATGTACTACAATCCTGGGGGTTTGCAAATATTAATGATAATAATAATAATAATAAATGAACTACAATCCTGGGGCTTTGCAATTCTCCAAGAGAAGCATCTCCAGGAAGAGGGATCTGTTTCTCAGCCTGCTTTGGCTTCCCTGCAAGGAAACCATCCTGGGGAGGCCAATGCAGAGAAGCCCCAAAGGCTGGCCTGGCCCCTGGGCTTTGCAATGGGGGAGATAGATGGGGGTCCCCTGGGGAGAGAGATGCAAGGGGCCTCCATGGCCAGCCAGGGGCCAGGCCTTTCCCCAGCTCAGGGGCTCTCTCTCACTCACCGGGGGGAAGCGGGCGTTGTACTTCTTCTTCTTGCTGGGCATCCCCTCTCCTCCCCGGCCTGGCCTGCCTGGCCTCCTCCTTGCTGCTGCTGCTGCTGCTCTGCCTTGTCTTCTCCTTCCTCCTCCTCCTCCTCTTCCCAGGCCTGCAAAGGAGGAGGCGGCGCCGCGCGGTCCTAGTGCCGCCCGGTTCACAGCCAGAAAAGCCAAGAGGCTCCATCCACACTGCCATCTCAGGCCCTTTCAGGATCTCAGAACAAATATAATATAATCCTGGGGCTTTGCAAATAATAATAATAATAATAATAATAATGTACTATAATCCTGGGGCTTTGCAAATAATAATAATAATAATGTAGTATAATCCTGGGGCTTTGCAAATAATAATAATAATAAATGTACTATAATCCTGGGGGTTTGTAAAAATAATAATAATAAATGTACTATAATCCTGGGGCTTTGCAAATAATAATAATAATAATAATAATGTACTATAATCCTGGGGCTTTGCAAATAATAATAATAATAATGTAGTATAATCCTGGGGCTTTGCAAATAATAATAATAATAAATGTACTATAATCCTGGGGGTTTGTAAAAATAATAATAATAAATGTACTATAATCCTGGGGCTTTGCAAATAATAATAATAATAATAATAATAATGTACTATAATCCTGGGGCTTTGCAAATAATAATAATAATAATGTAGTATAATCCTGGGGCTTTGCAAATAATAATAATAATAAATGTACTATAATCCTGGGGGTTTGTAAAAATAATAATAATAAATGTACTATAATCCTGGGGCTTTGCAAATAATAATAATAATAATAATAATGTACTATAATCCTGGGGCTTTGCAAATAATAATAATAATAATAATGTACTATAATCCTAGGGCTTTGCAAATAATAATAATAATAATAAATATAATATAATCTTGGGGTTTTGCAAATAATAATAACAATAACAAATATAATATAATCCTGGGGCTTTGCAAATAATAATAATAATAATAATAATAATGTACTATAATCCTGGGGCTTTGCAAATAATAATAATAATAATAATGTACTATAATCCTAGGGCTTTGCAAATAATAATAATAATAATAATAAATATAATATAATCTTGGGGTTTTGCAAATAATAATAACAATAACAAATATAATATAATCCTGGGGCTTTGCAAATAATAATAATAATAATAATAATGTACTATAATCCTGGGGCTTTGCAAATAATAATAATAATAATGTACTATAATCCTATAATAATAATAATAATAATAACAATATAATATAATCTTGGGGTTTTGCAAATAATAATAATAATAATGTACTATAATCCTGGGGCGTTGCAAATAATAATAATAATAATAATAATGTACTATAATCCTGGGGCTTTGCAAATAATAATAATAATAATGTACTATAATCCTAGGGCTTTGCAAATAATAATAATAATAATAACAAATATAATATAATCTTGGGGTTTTGCAAATAATAATAATAACAAATATAATATAATCCTGGGGCTTTGCAAATAATAATAATAATAAATGTACTATAATCCTAGGGCTTTGCAAATAATAATAATAATAATAACAAATATAATATAATCTTGGGGTTTTGCAAATAATAATAATAACAAATATAATATAATCCTGGGGCTTTGCAAATAATAATAATAATAATGTACTATAATCCTGGGGCTTTGCAAATAATAATAATAATAAATGTACTATAATCCTGTGGTTTTGCAAAAAATAATAATAATAACAAATATAATATAATCCCGGGGTTTTGCAAATAATAATAATAACAAATATAATATAATCCTGGGGTTTTGCAAACTGCATGAGATCTCAGTGCAGATGGACATCTACCCTATTCTTGGACATTCCTGGATCTTAATAATAATAATAATAATATTTTTATCATTTTTATTAATTATTAATTTTATTACTAGCTTGGGGACCCGGCCCTGCCCAGGTTAATTGAGAAAGGCATTGTGTGGCAAAGTCGGTCTTTATGAGTTGGTTATATGGCTTGCAGTGGTCTCTGGAAGTTAGTGAGGGTACTGCGAGTCCCATCGTCCATGGTCCATCCTTCTCCAAACTGCACCAGGATGTAGAGTGGGTCATGGGGGTTATGTCTGCCAAGTTTGGTCTCGATCAGTCAGTGGATGAGGGTTGCAGCAGTCTCAGGAAGTGAGTGGAGGTACTTCAAGTCCCATCACCCATGATCCATCCTCCTCCAAACAGCACCAAGATTTAGAGTAGGCCATAGGGGCCCTGTTTGCCAAGTTTTGTCTTGATCAGTCATTGGATGAGGGTCACAGCGGTCTCGGGAAGTGAGGGAAGGTACTGTAAGTCCCATCATCCATTGTACATCCTCCAAACTGCACCAGGATTTAGAGTGGGGACTCTGTGTGCCAAGTGTGGTCTTGATCAGTCATTGGATGAGGGTCGCAGCGTGCTCTGGAAGTGAGTGAAGGTATTTCAAGTCCCATCATCCGTGGTCCGTCCCACTCAAAACTGCACCAGGATGTCATTGATTGATTGATTGATTTTATTATTTATGAGTCGCCCTCCACGTCAGTGCTCCGGGCGACTTACACACAAAAACACATAAAAGAATTCAATAGTTAAAAGCTAAAAGAATAAAAAGATTAATTAAAATAGTTCCAGTAGCTCAGTAGCTCATGGGTACTCTGTGTGGCAAGTGTGGGCCTAGTCTGTGATTTGTAGGGGCTGCAATGTTCTGTGGGAAAGGAATCGGGTGAAGGTACTGCAGATCCCATCATTTGTGAGCCATCCCACCGTAAACTGCACCAGGTTTGTAAAGTGGGCAATTGGGCCTGTTTGCCAAGTTTGGTCCTGATTTGTCATTGGTGTTACAGCATCCGCTACAGTGTGGGCCACAGTGCTGTAAGGAAGTGAGTTTAAGTACTGCAAATCCCGTCATCCATGGTCCATCCGCCCTCAAATTGCACCAGGATGTAGAGTGGGTCTTGGGGGTTCTGTGTGCCAAGTTTGGTCTTGTTCTCTCATTGTTGGGGGTCGCAAAGTGTTTTGTACTTAAACTCCCATCATGTCTGACTGCCTCAGGGCTTTTCCTTACCCCCCTCTGCCACTTTAGAGTGTTGGAATGTTGGTTAAGCTGGCCAATCAGAGGCATTATGCAAATAACCCCACAGTGGCAACCAATCAGAAAGCTGGCACATATCCACAAACCCACATACAAACGTTCTTTTTTATTATATATACAGACAGATTTTATTATTAGGCGATCCCTCGTCGTCCAAGGATGATGGTCCTCCAAGGTCAGTGTGTCCGTAGCTGACTGTGTAGCCCCTATGACCCATCAAGAGTATTAAGGCCCTGCTCTCCGTCTCACCACCTTCGCAGGCACGTCTGGTGGGGAGAGACAGGGCCTTTTCTGTGGTGGCCCCCCCTCTCTGGTGAAAACGTGGCTGTGGAATGAGGCCTTCGCAGAACGAGGGTGGAGATCGCAAATTGACTAAAGCCGCTGACCACTTGATATGGACTGAATACATGGACTGAGCTGGACTTGATTTTACTTTAATGGCTTTTTATTATTGTATTTGTATTTGTTATTTTTATTGTGAATGTATGATGTTTTTAGATGTTTCAATGTTAGCATTGAATCCTTGCTGTTTGCCGGTCTGACTCCCTCTTCGGAGGTGAGAAGATCAGGGTATAAAACTTTTAAATATAATAATAATAATAATAATAAATATAGCCCTATTATTGACCTGTATCTTCTCCTGCAGTAAGGGCATCAATTTCCAGGTTGAAGGCGGTCCCAGTTGGTGCACCTTCCACTTGGCACGTTTCTCCCTTTCACCTTCTATTCACGCCTCTTCAAATTCTGCAGCACTGCTGGTCACAGCTGACCTCCAGGTAGCTCACTCAGTGGCCGGGGCATATGACGTCTGTAAACAGTCCACGTCTCGCAGGCATATAGCAGGGTTGGGGGGACAATAGCTTTGTAAACAAGCACCTTGGTCTCCCTACGGATGTCCTGATCCTCAAACAGTCTCTGCTTCATTCGTAACAATGCTGCACTCGCAGGTCATCTTCTGAATGTGCACATATTATTAACATAATAATAATAATTATTATTATCAAACTTCTCACCCCAAAGGGGACTCAGAGCAGCTTACAAGTTCTATGTAAATATATTATATTATTAGAGAGAGAGCATAGCACAATATTAGGAGTATACATTCCATATTGTACTACACCAGTATACTGTAATATTATTAGTAATATTAAATGTATTATGAAAAATATAATTATTGTATTATTAATACCGTAGTATTATATTTTATTACATTATTACATATTATTATTACATATTATTATCAATATTATTACATATTATTACAAATCGCCATGGTTGAGACCCCTCCTTGGCATCCGACTGGAGTTCCCCATCACTTGGAGATGTGCCCGCATTGAGGTTGCGGAATGGGCCCTTAAAACCAGATTTTATATTCGGCGTTGAGTATTTATGTCACAGCGGATAGGCAACAGAAATATAGAAGTTTAATTCCCCATCGGCCCAAAAACTCCAGTCTCTGTTCGAGTGAATAATGAAACTCTCATTCAATTCACAAGGTAAATATATAACTTTGTATTGAATTGTATTTAACAATAACTGGCAAAACATCGAAAAACAACAGCCATCACAGCTACCTTTCTAAACATCCTTTCCTCACAGATATTAAATCCCAACTGACAAATCCCAACTGTCACTTTGTAACTGACATTCCTCAAGGTTCCATTTAGCAGTCTTGAGACAGCGCCATCTGGTGTCAAACATGTCACACTGCAGGTCATCTCAAACTGCGAAAATATATCTTGTGCTGACTCATGAATTGCTATTCAAAATGCAATAATCTGACATTTTAGGGCTGCTCGGTCCCTAACCTTACCTACGGCGTCAGGCCCGGATTACCCATAAGGCCACCCTAGGCCATGGCCTAGGGCGGCAGGCATGGACGGGGCGGCAGGTCCGGACCCCCCAAAATTTAAAAAAAATTAAATTTTTTTTAAAAAAAGTTCGATCTTTCGGCGCTTGTTTCTGCGCCTGCGCAGTGAAGGTAGGAGGGGCGGGGCCAACGCGAGCAAGGAAAAGGCGGAGGGAAACCATGTCAGACCCCCTAGGGGCAGGACTTCCCCTACCTGTTCATCGCTCGCGCGGGCGCCGCTCCTTCCTCCTTCACTGAAGGAAGGAGGGGCGCCCGAGTGAGCAACGAACAGGTGGGAGGAAGCCACGTCAGATGCCCTAGGGCCGGGGCGGGACTTCCCTCCGCCTGTTAGTCGCTCGCGCAGGCGCTGCTCCTTCCTTCAGTGAAAGGGCTGGGTGACGTCAGGCGTGGCGGCGGCGAGGAGGAGGCGGCGTGAAGTCCCACCCCTAGGACCTCTGACGCGGCTTCGCTCCGTCTCTTCCTCCTCGCCGCTGCGCCTGACGTCACCCAGCTCCTCTGACAAGGCGTTCCCAGGCACCCAGGAACATGGCGGAGGACACTGCGCCGCTCGCGCATGCCCGCAAGTGGCCCTGTCCCCCCGCAAGCGCCCCCACGGGGACGGCGCTTCCAGAGTGTGGCCTACGGCGCCACAAACCGTTAATCCGGGCCTGACCTACGGCCCCTAAACTGACTATTGATCCCACCTGATATGCAACCCTTAGTTCACCTCCACTTTCTTGTATTTATATTTAATGTTAGGTAATGTGTTGGTTTTATATGTGTACTCTGTGTTGGATTGTATTTATGCATACTATTGTAAACTGCTCCGAGCCTTCGGGGAGTGGCGGTCTATAAATGTGAAGCATAAATAAATAAATAAAATATCTGTATACAATATATTACGTTATTAGCACAGCACAATATTAGTATGTATTACTATATTGTACTATACCACTCTACTGTAATATTATTTGCAATATTAAATGTAATTTATATGTTGCCTTTTTCATATTATTTTATCATATTATATTATTATATTGTATATATATATACACATTATAATTATAGTATATATTAATTAATTTATGATATTTATATGCTGCCCTTCTCATATATTTTATTTTATCATATTATATTATTATATTGTATATATATAATTATATTATATTTATTAAATATTTACATTTATATGCTGCTCTTCTCATATATTATCTTATTTTATCTTATTATATTGTATATATATATAAAATATTTATTAATTTTATTTACGACATTTATATGCTGCTCTTCTCATATATTATCTTATTTTATATTGTATATATATATATACACAGTATATTTATTAATTAATTTATGACATTTATATGCTGCCCTTCTCATCTATTATTTTATCATATTATATTATTATATTGTGTGTGTGTATATATATTTTTTATTTATTAATTTATTTACATTTATATGCTACCCTTCTCATCTATTATTTTATTTTATCATATTATATTATTACATTGTATATATATATATATATATAATGATATTATAATATTTATTAATTTATTTATGACATTTATATGCCGCCCTTCTCAGATATTATTTTATCATATTATTATATTCAGTTTATCAAAGGCATATAGTGCATTCGGAAGGTTTCACAAAAGAGTCTGGAGCAACAAGCACCTGAGGCAAAGCACCAAAATCAGTGTGTACAGAGCTATCGTACTGTCTATTCTCGTCTATGGGTCTGAAACATGGGTCACCTATCGCCAACACCTACGACTCCTAGAACGCTTTCATCAGCGCTGTTTTCGCACAATCCTAAATGTACACTGGACCGACTATGTGATGAATGTTGCCGTCCTTGAGCAAGCAGGGGTCACCAGCATTGAGGCCATGCTATTGAGAACACAGCTGCGCTGGGCAGGGCACGTCTCCCAAAGATACTACTCTATGGTGAACTCGCCACGGGTCAGCGCAAAAGAGGCGCCCCCCAAAAGAGATATAAGGACTCCCTGAAACAACATCTCAGGCCCGGCCAGATTGATCACCAACAAGGGTCCACCCTGGCCTCACATCGGGAGGCATGGAGGCGCACTGTCCACTGTCGAGAAGACACGCTGAACGGGTCTCGAAGAAAAACGACAACACAGAAAGAACCGCAACTTGGAAACAACATCACCCAAGGAGACTTTCTGCTGTGCTTTCTGCAACCGGACTTGCCTATCTCAGATGGGCCTTTTGAGTCATCAACGCGCTTGTAAAAAGCCTGGGATGAGTCCTTCCTAAGGATCTTCGTTCGCAAAGTAACGACGTGAGATTATTATTATATTGTATTACATTATATTATTATTAAATGATTATGTAATAATAATAATAATAATAATAATAATATGCAGTCAATGAGGCAGAAGGCACAATCTGGGGGAAGATTATAATAAAATATAATAAAACATGTTTTAAACCTCACAAAATCAATATATAGTCTTTCAAAAGGACCTTAAAATGATTGTGATATTGATACTCCATTTAGAAACACCTGCAGGCCTGATCAGAGGGTTGCCACTGAGAGCACAAGGCAGCAGCAGCTCTGCCCTGGGAATGAATGGGTGCTGTGGATCAGGAGTTATTGCGTCACTTCCGGTTTGGCTACCCTCGCCTCCTCCACGCCCTCCTAGAGCGCCCCAATGATTGGTAGCCTCCTAGAGCGCCCCCATGATTGTTTACCCCTCCCTGCTCCGTCACTTCCGGTTGTGCGCTGTTTTCCGTCAGTTGGAGGCAGGGCCTCGGCCGGGGAGGCTGCGTCTGGAGGCGGCGGCCTCGGCGAATGGCCCCCGCCCCGATGCGGAGGAGGGAGAAGGGCCGCCCGGTCCGGAGGAGCGCCCGCAGGCCTCTCCCCTCAGGTGTGGGCCCGGGAGAGGCCTCTCGCTGGGGGGCTGGGAGCGTCCGGCCGTGTCCCAGAAGCACGCTCTCCTGACGTTTCGCCCACTTCGATGGCAGGCCCCCTCAGAGGTTGTGAGGTCTCTTGGAATGTTTCCATTGGCCACCCTGATGAGCACTGAATGGCCTTGCAGCTTCAAAGCCTGGCTGCTTCCTGCCCGGCGGGATCCTTCTTGGGGAGGCATTAGGGTGGGAGAAAGAACTCTTGTCTGCTTGAGGCAAGTGGGAATGTTTCCATTGACCACCCTTAATTAGCACTGAATGGCCTTGCAGCTTCAAAGCCTGGCTGCTTCCTGCCTGGCGGGATCCTTTGTGGGTAGGTGTTAGCGGGCCCTGCCGAACTCCTGCTGCTTGGGGGAGGAGGAGGAAGGGCCGGGCGGCGGCGAAGGAGGAGAAGAAGGGGCCGGGGAACCACCTCCTTCGGCCGTTTCCCCAGCCAGCCTCCAATCCGCCATGACTCTGGCCCCTCGCTCACACTGCCCCCTCAAGGCTGGAGAAGCTGTGGGAGAGCTGAAGCTGCAGGGAGGGGCGGGGCCAGGTCGCGCCATGCCCCGCCCCCTCCTCCTGGCTTCAGCTGTCCCACATCTTCTCCAGCCTTGAGGGGGCACTGCCAAGCCAGCATTGTGCTGAAGGGAGGGGGAGGGGCATGGTGCAGCCTCCCCGGCTTGCTCTCTCCCACAGCTTCTCCAGCCTTGACAGTGCCAAGCCAGCATTGTGCTGGCTCTGCCACTGCTGGCTTGGCATTGCCCCCTCAAGGCTGGAGAAGCTGTGGGAGAGCTGAAGCCGGGGGGAGGGGAGGGGCATGGCCTGGTTTGGCTCCACCCCCTCCCCCGGCTTCGGCAATCCCATCGGCTGCTCCCAGCAGGCCACCATCCCCCAGCCATTCTTTACTGTGTTAGAGTGTCATTTTGTGTCATTTTGGTTGGTGGTGTGCCCCTGGATTTTTTTAATGTTAAAAGTGTGCCACGGCTCAAAAAAAAGTTGGGAAACACTGTTTTACCTCATACATTTGGCCCGCTCTTTGTGTTCGATTTTGTTGCGTTACTTTATATTCATTGTCTTACTTATTATATATTTATTTGATGTAATTTTGTTATTCTGTGCTTAATTATGTTGTATTATTTTGGGCTTGGCCTCATGTTAGCTGCCCCGAGTCCCCTTTGGAGAGATGGTGGCGGGTTATAAATAAAGATTATTATTATTATTATTACCTCCAACAAGAGTTCTTTCTCCCACCCTGGACATTCCACAGATACATAAACTCCACTTGCCTCGTTTTCAAATGACCTCCCAACCTCTGAGGATGTCTGCCATAGATGCAGGTGAAACGTCAGGAGAGAATGCTTCTGGGACATGGCCAGACAGCCCAGAAAACTCACAGCAACCCAGTGATTCTGGCCATGAAAGCCTTTGACATTACAATCTCTCTGTCCATATCCATCTCTTTCTCTCTTTATACAGATCTGTCTTTGACTCTTGTGTTTAGATCGGCCTCTCTGTATTTCTCTCCCTGTTTTCCTCTCTTTCTTTGCCTTTCCATACTTATTAGGCCAAATTTATCAAAATCATATAATCACAGAGACAGAAAGTGAAGTGGTATCTTCTGAACAAGGGAATAGACAGCAAAGCAAACCCCACAGGGGTGTTCACCCTTCCTTATTCTATCCAAAGCTTGTATGTATGTGTGTGTGTGTATGCATGTATGTATTAGGCCTGGGCAATCATGGTTCTAAATGGTTCTAGAGTACTTACAAAACTAGAGTTCTGGTGATGAACAGTAGGTGGCGCTGGTGCTTTGCTTCTACAGTGTTGCTAAAGTTCTGGTGGCGAACATTTCAAAATTTTGTTATAAATGGCAGTTCCCAATTGGTTCTGTCTTAAAAATCACCAATAATGAAATAATAATGAAGTTTTGAAAGTTGTGTTAGAGTTCTGAAATGTTCACCACCAGAACTTTAGCAACACTGTAGAAGCAAAGCACCAGCGCCACCTAGTGTTCACCACCAGAACTTTAGCAACACTGTAGAAGCAAAGCACCAGCGCCACCTAGTGTTCACCACCAGAACTTTAGCAACACTGTAGAAGCAAAGCACCAGCGCCACCTAGTGTTCACCACCAGAACTTTAGCAACACTGTAGAAGCAAAGCACCAGCGCCACCTAGTGTTCACCACCAGAACTTTAGTTATGTAAGTATTTTAGAACCATTTAGAACCATGATTGCCCAGGCCTAGTATGTATATATACTTGACTGGAGTTAAGGGAGACGTAGTTTTAAAAAGGGATTTTCGTGGATGCTTCTAATGATCGAAAATCCTATGTGCCTGCTTTTGCAGAGGGCCTTTGTTTGCAAAAATGCTGTGTAGAGAAAGAGCTGCCGAGGATGTTACATTGGACAGATAGTACTCCCTAATACTCCCTTAATTTCCCAGCCGCTTTAAGTACCGACCTATAGATACTATCCAACTGAGTGTTCATGGCAGGAGAACAATAGACTATAGTTGTGCCATAGTTAAAGATCCCATGTCTGCCCTCCTGTTAGAATTCTAGAGAGCCAACGAACACCCGTATAACCATCTTAGACCAATGAGATAATTTATTGCTGCATCCCAATGAGAATGTGTCTTTAATTCTCTGTCAAAGTGATAAAAAGCTTTGCAGCCCCACTTAGGGGTGTGACAGACCTTTTATGCTCCATGCCAGGGGTGCCCACACTTTTTCAGCACGCGAGCTACTTATAAGAAAAACAATTCAGAAAGATCTACCTACCTCCTCAAGGCTGGGGAGGGGAGGGGGCGGGGCTTGGCATGGTCTGGCTCCGCCCCCCTCTGGTTTCCGCTCTACCAGCAGCTTCTCCATTTACAGAGGTTTACTTATGTACAGCATTTATTTAGGGGACTCAGAGTGGCTTACAAGATATATATATATACACACACACATACATACAATGTATTATATTATTAGCATAACACAATATCAGTATTATATATTACTATATTGTACTATACCATTATACTGTAATATTATTAGCAATATTACATATAAAATATATAATTATAACATATTAGTATTGTATTGTAGTACATATTATAAATATTATATATATACAATATATTATATTAGCATAACACAGGAGACAACACGGAACTGTCTTCCTGGGCCCCTTCTCTTCACTTATATATATATACCTCTCTGCATTTACTGTATTTCTCTATGTTTATATTCTCCACTTGGATTTTCTCTTACTCAGTCTCTGTATTTCTCTCTCTCTCTCTGTCTCTGTCTCTCTCTCTCTGCAAGCAGGGATATAAATACAGACCAGTTAAGAGTCTGCTTGTCTCTTTGGCTTCATTACTTCTCGCTTTGTCTTCTCACAGAACCATGTCTAGCCAGCACGATGATGAAGCCCAGAAGGAGGCGGCCTTCGCAGCTGAGCACTTGGCGGCCGAATCCATGGCGGCTGACATGGACCCCTGGGTGGTGTTTGATGCCCGCAAGACCCCGCGGGCCGAATTCGAGGAGTGGCTGCAGACCTACCAGCCATCCCGCGTCTCTCGCTTCGGGGACCCCGAGCGCAATGCTGAGCCGGTGGGCTGGATCGCCATCTATGGCCCCAGCTTCTGCCCCGAAGGAGGCGACGTAGTTGGGCTGCAGGAGGACTGGGAACGGCTGCAGGGAAGTGGCCGCCACATCACCTTCGACACGGTGAAGGAGCTGGCCCTCAACCGGAGAGTGCTGACGGGCAAGTGGCTGATGCATTTGGATAGTGGCTTCAAGGTGGACCACGCCTGGCGCGGCATCGCCCGGGCAGCCCTCGAGGGGCGCATCGGGGTGGCCAAGGTCAGCCCCTGCTGCCCCGACTCGGAGCGCAAGCAGGTCATCTGTGTCTACACCGAGGACTTCACCAACGAGGAGCAGGTGCTGGTGGCCGATGCTGTCATCCGGGCCACTGGCGTCAAGTGCCTCTTGTCTTACAAGCCCGACGTTTACACTTACCTGGGCATCTACCGGGACAACCGCTGGCACCTCTGCCCCACCATCTACGAGAGTAAGTTCGACCTGGAATGCATCCCGCGCCGCTCTCGCATCATCAACAAAGTGAACAACACCGAAGTGACTTAACTATCTCCTCTGATTCCCGGGGCGGAAAGGAATGACAAGCACCAGCATGCAATGCCCTTTTGTCCTCTTAAGTCTGACTTCTTCAAAAACTCTTGCCAACCACGAGCTGCCAGAAAGAAGTACTTTTGGGAAAAAAGAGTATTTCCAGATTATCTTAAGGAGGCAGCCTTAGGACTTGGCTGAGAGGTACGTCATCACTTCCGTTGAGCAATTTCTTAGTCTCTAAACAGTGTCTTCCCTTGCTTTTTAATAATAGAGGACTTGTCATTAAGAGTGCGCCTCCATGCACTTTCCCCTCTCACTTGCCTCTGGGACAAGCTGCTCCATTCTTCTATAGCAGATGCTTTGATACTAAATTATCTTACAGAAGAATCCTTTTGAGGGCTGGAAACATCGCCATTGTGGGTTTGCACGCAAGCCTTAAGCGAGTAGCCACCTCGGAGGGTCAAAAATCCACGCGGTTTCTAGCAACACATAACTATTCACCATTTAAGAAGAAAAGCTCACAACATGTATTTGTCGCACAAAGTGCAAAGGCTTGTATGGTCTTGCTCCACCTTAAATCAGAAGATGATTTTTGCCCTTTTTATTATTCTTGCTCTTGCAGGATCACTTGCAGCCTCTTTGAAAGATAGCTTATATTTATGTGCTCTTTAGGTTGTGGGAAGCATCCATTCAGCTGTAAATAGGTTGGCAATAAAATATGTTTTGTTCTTCTGGCAGAATTATATTAACTTATTCCAAACTTTACTGACACACAGCTTCTAAAAAATACAGATCTTTAAAAAGTCATGCTAACCCAGGGGTGGGCAACCTACGGCCCGTGGGCCAGATCCGGCCCGGCAGCCAATTCTGTCCGGCCTGGGAGAAGGGCGTCGGGGGCAGGGCCAAGAGGAAGGGGTGTCGCTGGCGCCATCCCATCGTGGGCTCTGTGGGGCCTGTGTCAGCGGACAGGCCGGAGGAGCGGCGGCTTTGGAGTGCCTGCTATCCCTGGGGCCATTGGGCCATTCCATCTTGGGATCCTTCCTCTCTTGAGGATGTCAGCCTTCATCTTGGTTCACACCTTATCTTCTTTAATTTTATTTCAGTGGTTTTTATTATTATTTCATAATAATAATTTTATAATAATAATATAGTAATATAATAATATAATATGTTATATTATAATTTCAATATATTATGTATATATATATGTACTATAATATAATAATTATGATATTAATACTAATAATATATGAATATTTCTTGATATATTAATATGTTAACATTAATGATGTGTAATATATAGTAAATATAATAAATAAATAAATAATGTAGATTAGAATGTAGTTCAGCCTTTAGGTGGAGCCCTCCATAATATTTTTTGGCTCTCGTGTGGCCCCTTGGAAAAAATAATTGCCCACCCCTGCACTAGCCATAGCTATAATCGTGACTTTTGAGGTATTGGCTTTTACATGAAGAGGGAAACGTCCCAGTGCTGGGGGGAAAAAATCAATGAAGATGAGGCTTCAGGTTTATTAGGAGCGTGCTATAGAAAACAGAGAAGGCAAAGCACAAAGTGGCCAGTTTTCAATACAAAAATAAGGAAATAGTTTGGGGTTGGGAGAAGATACAGTTCTAATAGTAACAGTATTAAGTGGCAAAAGCATTTTTAACCCTGGGTTGCTGTGAGTTTTCTGGCCATGTTCCAGAAGCATTCTCTCCTGACGTTTCGCCCACATCTATGGCAGGCATCCTCAGAGGTTGTGAGGTCTGTTGGAAACTTGCCTCAAACAGACAAGAGTTCTTTCTCTCACCCTGGACCTTCCACAGATATATAAGCCCAATTTTCGTAGTTTCCAACAGACCTCACCACCTCTGAGGACGACTGGGTGAAACGTCAGGAGAGAATGCTTCTGGAACATGGCCAGACAGCCTGGAAAACTCGCAGCAACCCAGCGATTCTGGCCATGAAAGCCTTCGACAACACATCTTTAACCCATCCACATGCTTTTAAAATGCAGCAGAGTCCCCTCAAATTTGGCTAAACCTTCATCCTTGAGAAGGAAAAGAGAAAACCTGTTGTCACCCATTGTGCACTTTTGTCTGTTTTCTTCTGCTCTCCTTGACCTCCATTGGGTCACACTGGCCTGCCGATCCCCACTTAAATGTCTCAAGGTCAAGTGGAAGAGTGGCCTGAAAGACACTCCCGTCCGCTCTCATCAATGGCCACAATGGCTAAGGCTGATGGGAGCTGTAGTCCAGTAACATCTGAAGAACCCCAAGGCACACACCTTGGATCCCTATGGTATCCACCTTGAAAACTGTGCAAATGAATGGAAAAGGCAAAAGGAACACTTTCAGGGGTTCAGCAAATACAATTTTGGGCGAAGACCAGCGGTTCTCAACCTGTGTTTTGGCCTTCAACTCACAGAAATCCTAACAGCTGGTAAACTGGCTGGGATTTCTGGGAGTCGTAGGCCAAAACACCTGGGGACACACAGGTTGAGAACCACTGGTATAGTATATGCAAACCTTGTTCCATTACTGCTTCAGGCTATTTGCGTAAGGCGTATATCAGGCCTGGGCAAAGTTGGGCCTAGCAAGTGTTTTGGACTCCAACTCCCACATTCCTAGCAGCCTCAGGCCCCTTCCTTTTTCAGCTCGCTAAGCGGCTGAGGGGAAAAGGAAAGGGCCTGAGGCTGCTAGGAATGCTGGGAGTTGGAGTCCAAAACACTTGGTAGGCCCAACTTTGCCCAGGCCTGGCGTATATGAAACATGAACGGATTTCGGGTTTAGACTTGTGTCACACCTGTAAGTTATATTATGATGGAATTGCAAATGCTGGTATTCCAAAATCCAAAACCCTTTCTTGGTCTAAACATTTTGGCGAAGGTTGCTGTAAGTTTTTTGGGATGTATAGCCATGTTCCAGAAGGATTCTCTCCCGATGTTTCGCCTGCATCTACGAGGGTTGAATGAAAAGTAATGCCTCCACCTTCGGAACTCCTCAACAGATGGCAGTACTGGTACGGGGCAGGTACTGCCTTATTCAGTAGACTCTCCTCTACAGTTCCATTTTGGCGGGAAGCCTTAGCATTGAACCCTTGTGTTGCTAAAGTGCAAAGTTTGGAACCCCGCACAGACGATCGGTCAATGCGACTTGAGCAATGTTCAGTCATTGAATTCTGGACAGCAGAAGGTGTTACCCCAAAGGAGATTAATCAAAGAATGCAAGCTTTTTATGGTGATTGTGTTGATGTGAGTACTGTGTGTCGTTGGGTGAGTAACTTTAAATATGTTGAGGTGGGAACATCTGACTTGCGTGACAAAGAGTTGGATGTCCTGTGACAAAAGGTTGACACATTGATTCAAGATGATCGTTGTATCAGAGAGAAATTTCAAGCATAATTGGCATTTCACAAGAATGTGTGGGTCACATTATTGTTTTGTGCACGATCTGTGCACGATGGGTACCCAAAAGGAAGTGTCGACTTCTTCCGTATCGGCTTCAGAAAATGTGTTCATCTTTGGCAGAAATGTATCCAATTGTTTGGTGGTTATGTGGAAAAATGAATAGTGATAGTTAAAGAGCACATTCTAAGGCAGGGCTGCCCAGGAAGTCGATCGCAATCCCGGGACCGAAGGAGGTCGATCCCAGCAGGATGGGGTGCTTCTCAGAGGGGGGCGGTGCCAGGCCGCGCCAAGTCCCACCCCCTCCCCTGGCTTGGCACTTGCCAGGCTTGAGGATGGCAATGCCAAGCCAGTGGTGGCAAGCTAGCACAAGGCTGGCTTGGCACTGCCATCCTCAAGCCTGGAGAAGCTGCTGGTAGAGCGGAAGCCAGAGGAGGGCGGAGCCAGGCCGCACCAAGCCCCACCTCTCCCCTTTCCGGCCTTGAGAAGGTAGGTAGATTTTTCTGACTTGGTTTTATTATAAAAGTGAATAGTGGTAAAGAGCACCTTCTAAGGATTACTTCTGCTTTTGATTTATTAAAATATTACCATCCAAACCCAAGTAACGAAGGTGGAGGCATTACTTTTCATTCAGGATGCCTGCCATAGATGCAGGTGAAACGTCAGGAGAGAATGCTTCGGGGACATAGCCATACAGCCCAAAAAACTTACAACAACCCAGTGATTCTGGCCATGAAAGCCTTCGGCAATACATTTTGATGAAGGGTTGCTCAACCTTGCATCAGGCACATCCTGGTTTCAGATAACATTTTAAGGCACGGCAGATACAAAAAAGTAGCGGTGTCACCAAAATACAACTGCAAATAATTATGGTAGGGGCACCGCACCTTTACAGCACTATAAGAATTGATACAAGGTTCACTCATGGTTGGTGTTTCTCAAAGGCACAACCGCAAATAATTGTGGTAGAGGCACCACAACTTTACAGCACTAATAGAATTGATACAAGTTTCACCATGGTTGATGTTTCTCAAAGGCACAGGGATCCTCCTAGTCCCCAAAATGCGATCTCTATATGTACATGCAATGGCTTTAATGGGTTTGGGAAGCCACGAGGGAAGCGGGAGTCTTCCCATCACCACCAGATATTTTTTTCCTTTTACGAACACGTTTGGTTAAGTACTTTTGGATGCTGAACAGTCTCAGACTTCAGTAAGCCAATACAGATTGTCAGATGTCGCAAGCTCCTAAAACAAAATGACCTACTTTCAGTTAGTCCGCTTCCTCCACAGAAGGTTATGTAAGCCATCTCGCTTCTGAGAAGCCGCCCCAAGGGCCAGTCTGCTCACAACAATCCAAAAACACCAGGAAGCAGAGGTGGTGTTGTCGGTCTAGACCAGAACGAGAGGCAAACAAGGCCTTTGGAGTCCAAGGAGAATGACTGGCAGTCGTACTTACGAGTTCAGCTGGCTCAGAATGGAGTTCAAGTCCATGTCCACCATGGACGAAAAGCCATCTTCACCAGGCAGGGCTCCCAAAAGGCCGTTGATGAAGCTGTTGGTCGCGCTGTTGTTGGCGCTGTTGTTGCCACCCCCTCCTCCTCCGTCTCCGCTGCCACTGGGCTCCCCTTCGGCCCTCCGCTGACTGACCAAACGGGTGATGGACTCTGGGTAAGTCAGGAAGGTTCCCTGGCTGTCTGGGAGCGTCGCCGCCGGGCCCCCGCCTTCCGTCAGGAGCTGGCGGAACTCGGCTGTGTTGATTCCTTCCAAACTGGTGTAAGGCATGTCATCCAGCATCCCTCCAAGCTCCATGCCCCCAGCATCCCCTCCCTCAACAAAGTGGAGGTTCAGGAAGGCATCCGCAATGCTGCTCTCGGCCTCTGACACGGGAGGCTGGACTTGCTGGGTGACTCCAAGGACAGAGAGGTCGTCCAGGTTCACTGTGCTGAAATTAGCCTGGGCAGCGCCTGGAGGGGGTGTCGGCGAGGAATGGCTGGGCCCCCCAAAGAAGCCTGGAGAAGGCTGCACTAGGCTCTGTGGCTTCTGGGCCAGCGGTGGGGTTGATCCCGCTGCACCCATGATCCCTGTGATGCCTGTGGAGGAGCAGAGAAAGCATTACGTTGAGGAAAGCCTCCAGCACAAAGGCAGGGAGACCTAGGCCCTGGGGATAAATTGCACTTTTTGGGGGTGCTCAAGAATTCCAGTCTGGCTTTTCCATGATTTTGGTGGCTCCCAAGCCTTTCCCTTTCTTTCTTTCTTTCTTTCTTTCTTTCTTTCTTTCTTTCTTTCTTTCTAAACCTTATTTCCTACATTTTAGTAAATTTCTACAGTGAAATAGGCAAAGAGAACATAACCATTTGATATTTCCTACCTCCACAAACAATTGTGGGGACAAAATAATCTACACATCTTTACACAACCTTTGAGGATGCCTGTCATAGATGCAGGCGAAATGTGAGGAGAGAATGCTTCTGGAACATGGCTAGAGAGCCCAGAAAACTCACAAACACCTAGGTATGTATTTTTAAGACTGAAAAAAAATTGGTATACACAGGCCCGGATTATCCATAAGGCCACCCTAGGCCAGGGCTAGGGGCGTAGCCATGGAGGGGAGCCAGATCCGGACCCCCCCAAAATGGTTTTTTTTAAAAAAGGACCGATATTCGGGCGCTTTTGCGCCTGCGTGCGGAGCGCCATAGGCCCCTAGGGCCTCTGACGCAGCTTCCCTCCGCTCTCCGCCTCTTCTCACTCGCGCTGGCTGCCGGGCACCCCTCTTTCCTGCACTGAAGGAAGGAGGGGCGCCCGGCGCGAGCGAGGAGCAAAAGGCGAAGGGAAGCTGCGGCAGAGGCCCTCTGACGTGGCTGCTCTGCGCCTGTTTCTCCTCGCTTGCGCCGGGCGCCCCTCCTTCCTTCACTCAAGGAAGGAGGGGCGCCCGGCACGAGTGAGGAGCAAGAGGCGGAGCGGAGGGAAGCTGCGTCAGAGAGGGCCTCTGACATCGCTTCCCTCTGCCTCTTCCTCCTCACTCGCGCCGGCCGCCCCTCCTTCCTTCACTCAAGGAAGGAGGGGCGCCCGGCGTGAGCGAGGAGCAAGAGGCGGAGGGAAGCCGCGTCAGAGGCCCTCTGACACGGCTTCCCTCCACTCTCTGCTTGTTTCTCCTCGCTTGCACCGGGCGCCTCTCCTTCCTTCACTCAAGGAAGGAGGGGCGCCCGGCGTGAGCAAGGAGGAAGAGGCGGAGGGAAGCCCTGCCCCTAGGGCTGCTGCTGCGCATGCGCAGCATCAGCCCGGGGGCGTGGCTTCCAATGTGTGGCCTACGGCACCAAAAAGGCTCGATCCGGGCCTGGGTATACACCGAAGGAACAGAAAGAAAAATATATGGACATCTTTGGATTTTGGCAATCCAGATAAGGGATGCTCAGCCTGTACTATTTGATGCGTGCAGAAGGCAAACATTTGCTGATAATAAATCAGCATTTGCCCGTCTTGCTAAACAGGCTGGTGTTCCTTTTTATGAAGTACAGCTGAAGCATCTTCTGCGGAGTGTAAATGTGTCACATTGTTGCCAACAGATCTGTCTCAATGAATCTAGCTGAACTTTTTACTGTTGCCAGATTTTTCGTGACCCCAACTTCGAGTCAAGGGAGCCCCTATGTGGGGTTGGGACTCACATTTTAAGAAGCAGTGCATGAAAGCAAAACTAAAATGCGCTGCTGTTTAGACTCAATGGTGGATATATATAAGGCTCAGCGTCTAAATTCAAAACCTGAAAATCTTACAACAGAGCCACCAACAAAACAACTACAACACTTTCGGGAGAAGTATCTTTTGAGGGGAAGGAATCCAAAAAGTCCTTACCGCTGGTACCAGGCCGTGCTATGTTTTGTTTTGGAACAGCAATGCGGCGCCAGGAGCGAGACTCAGGAGCTGCAATGATCAAGGAGAGATGGTGGTTGCATCCAGCCCATGCAATCTCTCCGGAAGGAAGCTGTACTGTACCACGTGGGTCCACCTGACACTGTTATGGGGGACATAGGAATCCACAGACCACTTACTCCCATCCCATTTGGGGGGGGGGGGGCTTAATGGAATGCCCTTACCTACAAAGGGTGCCTTCTGCACAAAGTTCTTGAATGTGCTGAGTGTCCGTTTACGCTTCTCTTCAATCCGATGAGAGTCGCCTACCAAAGAATGGCTAGTTATTAATCTTGCAAGACTAGCCTCTTCTTACCCAGATAACATGGAATGCTATGCCCATTATCCTCAGCAAGCATGGTTGGGGATGATGGGAATTGTGGTTTTTAACTTTTAATGTTAACTTACAGAGACTATGGCGAAAATTTTTGCGGATCTCCTTCAAGTCACCCAGTATATCTAAACTTACATTGTTGTTATTGTATTATTATTACCACTACTACTACTACTACTCTACCTTCTGGCTTCCCTTGCTACACATCCCAAGCCCTGTCATCATTATAATTAATATTATTATAAATATATTATTATTATTATTATTATTAGTGTTGTAGTTATATCTTCTGGCTGCCCTTGCTACACATCCCAAGCCCAGTCACCATCATATTATTGTTGTTACACTTTCTGGCAGCCCTTGCTATAAATACCAAGCCCTGTTGTCATATTATTACTACTGGTATTATTGTTGCTGTTGTTGCTGTTATTGTTATTATACTTTCTGGATGCCCTTGCTATACATCCCAAGCCCTGTCGTCATGTTGCTGTTGTTGTTTATTCGTTCAGTCACGTCCGACTCTTTGTGACCTCATGAACCAACCCACGCCAGAGCTCCCTGTGAGCCGTCACCTCCCCCAGCTCCTTCAGGGTCAAACCAGTCACTTCGAGGATACCATTCGTCCATCTTGCCCTTGGTCAGCCCCTCTTCCTTTTTCCTTCCATTTCCCCCAGCATAATTGCCTTCTCCAAGCTTTCCTGTCTTCTCATATGGCCAAAGTACTTCATCTTTGCCTCTACTATCCTTCTCTCCAATGAGCAGTCGGGCTTTATTTCTTGAAGTATGGACTAGATTCTTCTTCTTCTTCTTCTTGTTATATCTTCTGGCTGCCCTTGCTACACATCCCAAGCCCCGTCATCATCATAATCATATTATTGTTGTTGTTGTTATACTTTCTGGCAGCCCTCAGTATAAATACCAATTCCTGTTGTCATATTATTATTACTATTATTGTTGTAGTTGCTGTTATAGTTATTATATTTTCTGGCTGCCCTTGCTACATATCCCAAGCCCCATCGTCATTTTATTATTGTTGTCATTATTATACTTTCTGGCTGCCCTTGCTATACATCCCAAGCCCTGTTGTCTTGTTGCTGCTGCTGCTGTTATTATACCTTCTGGCTCCTTATGCCACACATCCCAAGCCCCATCGTCCTATTATTATTATTGTTATACTTTTTGGCCGCCCTTACTATACATCTCAAGCCCTGCCGTCATATTATTGTTGTAGTTGTTTCTGCCACTGTTATTGTACTTTATGGCGGCCCTTGCTACACATCCCAAGCCCCATCAAGCTTTACTAACCATCTGCAGAAGGAAACAGTTGCTATCCAGATATAGAGGATGGAAACACTCCCTAAAAAGCACACCTCATGATGGCCTGAAGGTTGAACCTACCTTCATCGGGCAAATACCGGAATTCCATGGGCCCACTCACTTCCTTGTCGGATGGGCGCCGCAGCTGCATTTGGATCGTCACAGGTTCCCGCAAAGCTTGGTCCATGTATGGCGGGGTCTTGAAGACGATGGCCACTTGACGGTGGACATCAGCCTGGGAGAAGGAGCCCTTCGCCTCCCAGGAGTCCTTGAAGAAGCGGACTTCAATGTCCTCTGGAAGAGAAATAATAATAATAATAATACACTTTATTTATATTCCACTCTTCTCATCCCGAAGGGGACTCAGAGTGGATTACAGGTACACATACTTAGCAGACAATCCCTGCCGTTTCCACATACACAACGAACAGAGGCAAACTCTGGCCACCGGGGGAGCTGACGCACTCATCTCTCAGCGTTCCCAGCGACCCTTGTTGTTCTTCCGCATTACTCAGCGTTCCTGGAGTTCTTTAATGGCCTCATAATTCAGTGGTACCTTTATCTCCTACTTGACAGATGCAACTGTCTTTCGGGCTGCAAAGGTCAACAGCAGGTTACACTTAAAAGTTGAGCACGCACCTCGACCCGGGCAGGCCTCAAACTCACGACCTACTGGTCAGAGAGATCTTATGCAGCTGACACTCAGCCAGCTGCACCACATTCCCGGTGCAGAAATGGAGAAGCGGAGAGGTCTCAGCCTTATTGCAGGCCTAAAGGATGGGGCAAAGTCTTTTGTATCCCCAACCTCTGAGTGGCATCCTTGATTTCCTCTGAATTTGAAATCAAGGAACATGAAAGGCACTGCAGACGAACTCAACCATAGAAGTCAGTCATAGCAGAGCGCCTGATTAACCAACCTGAACACAGCATATTATTTGAAAACACAGAAATGCTGGACCCCTCTGACAACCACCATGTCAGACTACACAGAGAAGCTACTGAAATACACAAGAAGTATGTGGACAATTTCAACAGAAAGGAGCATGAAAATGAACAATCTGGATACCAGTACTTAAAAACTCTAGAATCAGGGCAGTAAATAAAGAGCAACCCAGGGGAAAAAACAGGGGAATTCAAGACAGGAAACCGTCAGGGCCAACTAACACTTCCCAACAAAGGATCCCCCAGACAGGAAGCAGCCAGGCTTTGAAGCTGCAAGGCCATTCAATGCTAATCTAGGTGGCCAACTGTAACATTCACACTTGCCTCAAGCAGACAAGAATTCTTTCTTCCACCCCAGTTTCCAAAAGACTTCACAACCTAAGACGATGTAAACAGATGAGGAATTGGACTGGAAGACATTTTTTTTTAATATAATTTTTAAAATAGTTTTTATAGCTTCTATTGTTTTTATGCATTTTATGATGTGATTTAATTGCCTTTAACTGATACATGTATGTATACGTGGCATCTAATGAAAAGGGCGGGATAAAAGTAATGCGAAACAAACAAATAAATAAATAACCTCTGAGGATGCCTGCCATAGATATGGGCAAAACGTCAGGAGAGAATGCTTCTGGAAAATGGCCGTACAGCCCAGAAAACTCACAGCAACCCACCTAAAAGAAGTTTCCCCGGAGGCTTCTTGAGAAATACAATCTTTTCTGCTTAAGAAAGGGGCAAGTTGCATCTAGATTTCCCCCAAAGTTAAATCTGCCCCATTTCTTCCAGTCTTTGGCCAACCGTGGCTTGAGGCAGAGAAGCTAATGGCATCCTATCTGCCAGCCATGTTATCTTAGCCTTCGAGGGAGAAAATTCTCATCCCCTATGCAATAAAACTATATTGTTATAAGGAGCTGACCATCTGATGCCTTTCGTGACCCTTAGAATCTATGGCCTGAGGCAGCCGCCTCACACTGTGCTCAATGCTAGCCCAGGGGTGGGCAATTATTTTTTCCAAGGGGCCACACGAGAGCAAAAAAATATTATGGAGGGCCGCACCTAAAGGCTGAACTACATTCTAATCTACTTTATTTATTTATTTACTATATTTACTATATATTACACATAATTAATATTAACATATTAATATATCAAGAAATACTCATATATTATTAGTATTAATATCATAACTATTATATTATAGTATATATATAGACATTATAATATATTGAAATTATAATATAACAGTATATTATATTATTATATTATTATTATAAAATTATTATTATAAAATAATAATAAAAACCACTAAAATAAAATAAAATTCAAGAAGGTGCGAACCAAGATGAAGGCAGACATCCTGAAGAGAGGAAGGGTCCCAAGATGGAATGCCCCAATGACCCCAGCCCAGAGGATGGCAAAGCGGACCCAGCGTTTGTGTGGCCTGACTCAGATAGACTGCCTGCCTGCCTGCCTTCTTTGCTCGCCCTCTCTGCTTGCCTGCCACTCACCCGCCGAAAGGGCTCTGAAGGGAGCTCGGAGGAAGGCGGGGACTCTTTGAACGTGGAGGTCAGCGGCCCCTCGGGGAGCTCGGCCGCTTTGTCGTCCGAGGCCTCCATGACCCGCTCAGGGCGGGAGGCAGGTCTTCCTGGCCGCCTGCCAGGAAGACAGGCCGGAGGAGCGGCGGCTTTGGAGTGCCTGCATCCCTGGAGGCGTTCTGAACCTGCAGGGGGAGCACTCGGCGATCTGAGGCGGCTCATCGCCCTGGCAACTGGAAGACGATCAAGGCCTTCTTGGCCCCGCCCCAACGCCCTTCTCCCCACGCCGGACAGAACCGGCTGCCAGGCCAGATTTGGCCCGCGGGCCGTAGGTTGCCCACCCCTGTGCTAGCCCTTAGATCAGGGAACAACTGCACTATGCTGGGCCAGACAAATGGGCTTGGGAGTCCTTGTTGGCAAGAGAGGACTGGACTCCTGCTCCGGTGTGTAGCATTTGCTCCGTCATTTACCATCATTAAGACTTCTGCTACAGCAGTAAATATGTCAGTGTTTGGAACTGAAATAAACCTTGGAGAATCCCGGAAATGCTTCCTTTTCCAGAACAGGAAATACCTTTTTGCACTTTGTCACAAAGGAGGAAAATCTCATCTCCCCCCCGGCAGCTCCCCGAATTACGGTTCACCCGGCAGATCTTCAGCTCCGCAGTGTTGGGAGCACCTATAAAATGAAAAAGGAACAGGATTGGTGGAGAATCCTTCTTTCAAGGCTTGTAAACAGAGGCTGGATGGCCATCTGTTGAGGGTGCTTTGAATGTGATTTCCCGGCTTCTTAGCAGAATGGGGTTGAACTGGATGGCCCATGAGCTCTCTTCCACCTCTAGGATTGGATGCTTTTATGATTCTGACAAGTAATTTAAGAGTAGCTAGGCAATGTTAGTCTCGCTGCTTTCCATATAAGCATAATACAAATAGGTAAAAACTAGGATGAGAACCATGGGCTCTGGAGACACTCACGATTGTCATAGATCGGCTGCGAGATGACCAGAGGCAGCTGGACCAAGTGGCCACTGCCCGTGTCCCGGATCCACACCTGGAAGCAGAGCCGAACCGCATTCAGATCATAGTCTCCTTTTAGCTCGTCTACGGACGCTGAAAAGTTAACAGACAGTGAAACCCAGTTAAATCAAAGGAGGAGAGCAAAACCTAGAGTCAGAGCACTTGTTTTGAAGGCAAACGGTTTCTCTAAGGAAGGGGAAAACAATGAATTACAGATTATTTTGTACTACAAATCCCACAATCCCCCAGCCAGCATAACAGTGTCCATGTTGATGGGGAATTGGGGTTGGTGGAGTTGGAAAATAACTTCCCAGTTCTGAAACCATGCTCCCCCAAGAGTGTACTATTACTTCTAAAGTTGTACTCTACTCTTTGAAAATTAAAATGGATCATTCTTTCTTTTTGGCATCCTAGAACCAAACCTCAGCAGATACCAAGGCTCCACGTCACACTTTAGGGCAGTGGTTCTCAACCTGGGGGTTGTCTTCAAGGTGTTGGTTCTAACCTTTAAGGCCATACACGGTCTAGGGCCTGTGTACCTGAGGGACCGCCTTATCCCATATGTTCCCCCGAGATCGCTACGCTCGGAAAAGCAGAACCTATTGGTCATTCCATCGATTCGCTCCTGCCATTTGTCCACTACGAGACAGCGAGCCTTCTCTGCCGCTGCTCCTGTGCTTTGGAACTCGCTTCCAAACCACACTCGGGTGATCGCAGAGCTCGCCCCTTTCGAAAGGCGTGTAAGACCGCTCTTTTTAGGCTGGCGTTTAACTAAATCTGAATGGAAATGGCATGCTTACGCCCGAGTTTAAAAATTTAACCTTCGTTGTTTTATTACTGTTATGCTCTGTTTTTATTGTATGTTTTATTGTATGCTGTGATCCGCCCCGAGCCTGCAGGGAGGAGCGGAATATAAAATTGAATAAATAAATAAATAAATAATAAATAAATGATCCCTACAGGGGTCCATTTGCAAATTCCTTCAGCCCTGCCTCCCCGGTATGCCTGCCAGGCCCCCTCTGACAGCCAAACAGACAGCTGAGCTGCCTTTCCTTCTCCCATAGTGTTGTCATTTTTGACTTGTTCCCCTCCGCTCTCTCTCTCTCGCCGCTCCTAAACCCAACCGTGTTAACTGTGCATGCATGTCCTGCAGAGGGAGGCAGTCTTCCAGGCCACCTGAGGTCGCTCTCTCCCGCAGACCAAGCGCCACTGCCATGTGCCAGGCCTCTCCTCCTCCCCTTCCCTCCCTCGTGGAAATCCATGGGGTTACCGAAGTCAGAGGCATCATAGAGGGTGTCCCCGGTCACCACCAGCAGGCCTCGCAGGCCGCTCCTGTTGTTGCGCTTGTCGCCTCCACCGCCACCGCCTCCTCCTCTGCTGCCATCACTTTCTCTAGGCGCCACACTGTATACTGTGAGTGGGCCATGCTGCATGCTGGGAGTGACGCTACGCAGTGACCGGAGAAAGTGACAGCACCATAGGAGGCGGCGGAGGAGCTGCATGCTGTGAGTGATGCCAGGGGGCAACCACAAACATTCCCCATCATGCCCTCTCACTTCGGCAACCCCATGGGTGAGCATGAGGGAGGGAAGGGGGAGGAGGTGAGGCCCCAGCATGCAGCACAGGCTGTTCCTGCCGCGCCTATCAGCCCTGCCGCTACCACCGCCTCCTCTGCTGCTGTCACTTTCTCTGCCGATGCAAGGCTGAGAGACATGGCAAAGGGAGGTTCGACGGACCTAGCGACCCAGCACTCAGGCATCATGGGGTGAGAAGGGCAGGATATAAGTACAGTAAATACATAAATAAATTTCATGTTTATGGTTGGGGTCACCACAATTGTATTAAGGGGTTGTGGCATTAGAAAGATTGAGAACCACTGCTTTAGCGAATGAAGCAGATTAAGACTAACTCAGCACTGGTTTCCATACCATTGAACGGATTGTTGTTGGTTTCGATCCGCTTGGCCACCGCTTTGTCCAGGTCTCGTTTCCGCACGCATTGGATCCCCAGGTTCTGGAAGCTGGATACAAAAGGATTCAGAAATAAAGATCAGTGTGGAAGGGTGGAATCATGGCAAAGCAAGGAAATGGTAGGATGAAGAGGAGAAGGAAAGAAGAGGGGGAAAAGAGATCTAGTGGGGGCTCTGGAACAGTGTAAGGCAGGCTTGCCCACTCCCCAACAGAGTAACCTAACAGCAGTTGCTTATAGATATTGTGAGACTGTTGAGTCCTATTACCCAGGGGTTGAAATCCATTTATGGAAAGGAAAGTCCTCAAAGTGAATTCTGGCTGCTCCCCTTCCCTTCCAGCCTCAGCTCACCTGTGGATGGAGCGTTCTGGGGAAAGCTCGGCTTCATAGTAGCCTTCTTTGCAGTCTTTGCCCACCAAGTCGTGGGGATGGGGCCGGTACGGCATCTCTTTGGTCACAAGCGAGATGCGGACTTTCCCTGGACCCACGTAGTTATGGATCTGGGAGGGAGAGAGACAGGAAGATGAAAGGCCAGTCCGAACACTCCCCCCAAAAGTGGGATTTTCTGTGTTGTTGATTGGCTTTTCCAATCACCCAAAGCTGAACACAATCTGGATGATGCCTGATGGTAACAGCCAATGTTCCAAGGTGTTTCTGGAGGATTCGAGGAGTTATGACTGACAGGTAATGACTCTTTTTTTTGGGGGGGGGATACATTATCTGCAAATGCTGACCTTGATGGTGGGGTGGGTCTTGGTAGTCTCGGTGCTTCGTTCTCCAGGAATGGAGCCTGCCAAGCGCCCCTCGCACTGATAGCGAAAACGCATGCCCCGCTGCTTGGGCTGCTCCATTATCTCCGCAAAAGGAGTGCTGCTGGGAGCAGGGTCTTCAGAGAAGGGGAGGAGGAAGAAAAAGGTAAAGGACGAAGAGGGTACATCAGAATCAGTGAGGCATCTCATCCCAGAGCTGTTGCTGTGTTATTTTGAGGGCAGAAGCATTACAAATGAGGTGTACATGCCTAACTGGTGAGTCACTGTTTACTTTGGACATGGAATAGGTTTCGATAATTTTTTGTTTCATTTTTAGGTTTGTTCCAATGGCTCAAATCTTTTTAAACATAGTTGAGAAGAAACAAGAGGAATTTTTCTGACAACTAAAGAAAGGGGCCCTTTGTCAAGTTTCAATTTGAGCAAGGCAGACAAGTAATGTCGCAATTCCTTGACTCCCAACTCTGTCTCTTGGGAGGGATCATAGAGGGGGGCTTTGTTGCTGTTAGTCCTTGGAGAAGCAATTGTCCCATGCTGCCTGGAAGCTGGGAATTTCCTCCATGCAAAGTGTGAAGAAATACTGGAATACACACACACACGCACAGAGTGTTCCCTCACTTATCGCGGGGGTTCCATTCCAGGACAACCCGCAATAAGTGAAAACCTGCAATAAGGGTTGCCATATTATTTTTAATATTTATACATTATTATATATATTTTATATATTATTTTCTTACGCATGCTTCCTTACCCGCCTCCTGGCCCATCCCAAAAGCACCTGCCAGAGCCTCTGGAGCCACGCAGGCAGCAGCAGGCCTTCCCCGCCGTGCCTCAGGCCACCACACTTCTGGGGTCCCTGGCCACCACTAGACGTAAATATTTAATATTTTTAATTAATATTTTCAAAAACCCGCCAAACAGTGAGTCTGCTAAAAGCGAACCGTGAAGTAGCGAGGGAACTCTTTACTCACATGCATACATATATATGTATGTGTGTGATATAGCTTGGGTCCCTGGCATTTCTCAGGTTATTTGAGAAAGTCCATTTTTTAATTGTCCGAAATGCATAAGGTTGTGGGTGAACTAAAACTCACATCATGCCAGGTTAACCCCCTGAAACTCCATCAGTACTTTAAGTTTGTTACGTTGGGAGAGTTTGCTCTAGATGCATCATCAGTGGGGGATTAGTGTGCTCTTTGGCTGTAGGATAAACTACAGCTCCAACTATGGTGAGTTAACCCCCCTCAAACCCCTCCAGGCGGTTGAGTTAGTCATGGGGATTCGGTGTACCAAGTTTGGTCCAGGTCCAGGTCCATTGTCGGTGGAGGTCAGTTTCTCTGTTGGTGTGTGAACTACAACTCCCAGAAAGGAAGGCCAGTTCCCCACAAACCCCTCCAGTAATCAGATTTTGGTGTATCAGGTCTGTGTGCCAAGTTTGGCCCAGATCCATTAGTCATGGGGCTTCTCTCAGTCCATTGCCAGACCCCTCCAGTTGCGGATTAATTCCTCTGCTGTGGGCCAAAGGAAAGGGTGAAGGGAGAAGCAGTGAGTGAGGGTCATGCAAATTCCACACAAGGAACCCTGGGAAGCCTGCCTGTGGTGGAGGAAACACGCCAAATCTAGGATGAAATTCTGCCTGAATGAAAGCAATTCCTTCGGTAGTGGGCTGTAGTGTTTGGAGAGGACATTGGCAGCGTTTGGGCATCATGTTCATGGCGCTCGCTATAACCTGCAATGTCAACTGAGGGAGTGCCTTTGGAGGCTTCTCGGCACATAAAACTAGTGTCCCCTTGCTACTTTGTGGTTCGCTTTTAGTGGACTCACTGTTTTGCGGTTTTCAAAAGATATTAACTTAAAATACCAACTACCTGCTCCCTTGATCCGTGCCCCTCCTGGCTCGTTAGATCTTGTCGGGAGGGGCTATGAAACCCCCTGGGAAAGATTATCAACAGCTCCCTTGAGCAAGGAGTGTTCCCAGGGGGTTTGAAAGAGGCAATGGTAAGACCGCTGCTGAAGAAGCCGAATTTAGACCTTTCGGCTCCCTCCAATTACCGACCTGTGTCAAACTTGCCTTTTTTAGGCAAGGTAATTGAGAGGGCAGCAGCGGATCAGCTGCAGCGGTTCTTAGAAGACACAGCTGGACTTGATCCCTTCCAGTCCGGCTTCCGTATTGGGCATGGGACGGAGACCGTGCTTGTCGCCATTACAGACCAACTTCGCCGCCAGCTGGACCAGGGCGGATCAGCCCTGCTTGTCTTGTTAGATCTGACAGCAGCGTTTGATACCGTAGATCATGCATTGTTAGCCCACCGCCTAGCCGTGACTGGAGTCAGGGGAACTGCCCTTAAATGGGTGGCCTCCTTCCTCCGGGACCGAGGACAGCGTGTGGAAGGGGGTGAAGGGGTCTCCGGGAGGCTCCCACTTAACTGTGGGGTCCCCCAGGGGGCCATCCTCTCGCCCTTATTATTCAACATCTACATGCGCCCCCTGGCCCAGCTGGCCCGCGACTTTGGTCTGGAGTGTTATCAGTACGCTGATGACACCCAGCTTCTGCTGAGAATGGACGGCAGGCCGGATACCGTACCCGATTGTTTCCATCAATGCCTCAAAGCCGTGACTGGATGGCTGCGTGCCAGCCGGCTGAAGGTGAATCCGTCGAAGACGGAGATCTTGTGGCCCGGTCGCCCTGGGTTGGATGAGTGCCGGTTGCCTACCCTGGATGGCGAGCAACTTAGCCCGTCACCTTGGTTAAGAGCTTAGGTGTTAAACTGGACTCCTTGCTGACCACGGAAACTCAAGCTGGTGCAGAATGCCGCGGCTCGCTTGCTGGTGGGAGCACCAGTGAGGGAGCACATCACTCCCATCCTCCGGCAACTGCACTGGCTTCCCATCAAGTACCGGATTGCCTTCAAGGTGTTGGTTTTAACCTTTAAGGCCTTGTACGGTTTGGGGCCTGTGTACCTGAGGGACCGCCTTCCCGCACGTTCCCGAGATCACTGCGCTCGGAAGAGCAAAATTTGTTGGTGGTTCCATCGTCCCGCTCCTGCCACCTGTCCAGCACTAGACAGAGAGCTTTCTCTGCTGCGGCTCCAGTACTCTGGAACTCGCTTCCTGAGCATATCCGAGCGATCCCTGAACTCCTTCCCTTTCGAAGGGAATGTAAGACGGCTTTTTTCAGGCTAGCGTTTGGCTAAACCTAAATGTGATTGGCTCGTCCTGCTTCAGTTAAAGAATTGTTGACCCGTTCCATCTCGGTTATGTATCATGTTTTTACTATGTGTTTTTATTGTATGTTTTATTATATGTTTGCAATTGTGATCCGCCCCGAGCCTGCAGGGAGGAGCGGAGTATAAAACCGAAGAAATAAATAAATAAATATATCATGGTATTTTTGCTGTTTCGTGGGTTTTTGCTGCCTCCGCTCTCCGTGAAGCTTTCCCTTCTCAGTCCTCCCTCCCTCCAGCCTTGAAAGGCCTTTCCTTCCTTCCTTTCCTTCACTTTATTTTACACTTATAAAGACTTAAAATAGTGTATAACTACTAAAATAATGTATAAATATTAAAATGAATAGAGCGTCCCTACATTGCGGCGTTTCACTTATTGCAGGAGGTCCTGGAACGTAACCCCAGCAATAAGTGAGGTAACACATGGCATGTTTGTGGAGGCGGGAGGCTGTCTGTGTAAGTGGACACCACCACATTTATTTATTTATTACTCCCTCCCAATGGGGCGGCCCAGCCATAGGATTTCCATCTTTAATTGATTCACCTTCAACCGGCTAGCCCGTAGCCATCCAGTCACGGCCTCAAGGCACAGATGGAAATTATCAGGTACGGAGTCCGGCCAACGCTCCATCCTCAGCACAAGCTGGGTGTCATCAGCGTACTGATGGCACTCCAACCCAAATCCACGTACCAACTGAACCAGTAGCCGCATGTAGATGTTAAATAATAGAGGGGAGAGAATGGCCCACTGAGGGACCCCACAAATAAGCGGGAGTCTCTCGGAGACCACGCCTCCCCTCTCATTGTCCCCGATTCTGAAGAGGCCACCCATTTAAGGGCAGACCCCCTCACCCCAGTCATGACTAAACGGTGGAGCAATAATGTGTGATCGACTGTATCAAAAGCTGCCGTGAGGTCCAATAACACGAGCAGCGCTGATCCAGTTAGCAGCGAAGCTGGTCTGTGATGGAGAGAAGAACCGTCTCCGTCCCGTGCCCAACACGGAAGCCGGACTGGAAGGGATCTAATCCGGCTGTATCATTTAAGAACTGCTGCAACTGACCCCCTGCCGCCCTTTCAATCACCTTGCCCAGATACGACAAGTTCGAAACTGGCCGGTAACTAGAGGGAGCCGATCGATCTAACTCCAGCTTTTTCAGCAGTGGGCTCACCATCGCCTCTTTTATTTTGTGTAATGTGTATGGATAGATAGTTATAGATAGACACACACATGTACTGCATCCATGAATCCAACCAACTGTGTTTTGAAAGCAATTTGGGGGGGAAATAGCAACCCCAAATCGTAACTTGACTTTCCCATTCATACTGATCAAATTAGGGGGAATTGAAGTGTGTAACTTACCCCAGTTCTGTTGAAAAATCAATGGCAGGAGATCTGGAGAGAGGGAGAACAACAACATTAGCATTTCTAGTAAGCAGAAACCTAGAAAGCTTGCATTAACAACTTGGAATGTTCTACATAGAAAGGAGGTATTCTACCGCTAGAAAACGGTCCTTCCTCCAGTCTTCATGGTTCTGAATATAAGGCTGATTTAAACCACACACAAACATCAAACCCAGCCTTCCCTCCAAATCCAATATATCTTCAAGCTAGCAAGTGGCATTCCAGCTAGGTTTTTGATGAAGGGAAGGTTATGACCAAGACGACCCTTATGGGAGAAGAAATGACAACAATGCAAGAAGCACAACACAATTCGGAACTTTTCACATGAGAGTTTTTGAGAACGAAGAGGCACCAAAAAAGTTCACTTTCGACCCTCAAAAGAGGAAGTGTGGGAGACACGCACTTCCACAGACCGAGTGGTGGCTGCTTTCCTTTCTATAGTTTTCGGAACACAGCCTTATGAAAGGAAAAATTCAGAGAGGGGTGTCAAAGGCTTGGCATTACAGCAAGGTTTCTCTGGATATCTTGCAATTATGATCTTCCAATGTAGCAAAAAAAAGGTGCCATATTTGTACCCACTGGTCCCAACTGTTTTGAGAATCAGACTGGTATAAGAATGGGCCTCATTTTGGTATCACTACCAAGCATCCTGTGCATAGAGTGCATTTGGAAGGCTTCACAAAAGAGTCTGGAGCAACAAGCACCTGAGGCAAAGCACCAAAATCAGTGTGAACAGAGCTTTCGTACTGTCTATTCTCCTATATGGGTCTGAAACATAGGTCACCTATCGCCAACACCTACAACTCCTTGAACGCTTTCATCAGCGCTGTCTTTGCACAATCCTAAATATACACTGGACTATGTGACTAATGTTGCTGTCCTTGAGCAAACTGGGATCACCAGCATTGAGGCCATGCTGTTGAGAACACAGCTGCGCTGGGCAGGGCACATCTCTAGGATGGAGGACCACCGCCTCCCAAAGATACTACTCTATGTTGAACTCACCACGGGTCAGCGCAAAAGAGGCACGCCCAAAAAGAGATATAAGGACTCCCTGAAACCACATCTCAGGCTCGGCCAGATTGATCACCTACAATGGTCCACCCTGGCCTCACATCGGGAGGCATGGAGATGCACTATCCACAATGCTGCGGCCTCTTTCGAGAAGACACGCCGAATGGGTCTCAAAGAGAAACGACAACGCAGAAAGAACCGCAACTTGGAAACAACATCACCCAGGGAGAATTTCTGCTGTGCTTTATGCAACCAAACTTGCCTATCTCAGATTGGCCTTTCTATTTATTTATTTATTTATTTATTTATTTATTATTCAGTCTTATATTCCGCTCCTCCCTGCAGGCTCGGGGCGGATCACAGCAAGAATAAAATGTACAATAAAAACATACAACCAAATTCAATAAAAACACAGTACATAGCCAGTAGTCAACTGATCATAGATCTTAGGTCTAGTTTGGACACTAATTATTATTATTTATTTATTTATTGAGGCTTCTACGCCGCCGACTCCCAGGGGCTCGCGGCGGCTCACAGGAGCCGATGGCACAACGCCAAGGGTTAAAACATAAAACAGTTAAAACATAATTAAACAGTACAATACAAGTTAAAACTAAAAAGCAGCAGCAGAAATTACAGCCCAGTGAATATAATAAGCCTCTTCATTCAGGTCAGCCAAACGCTGTTCTGAAAAGGGCAGTCTTACAGTCTCTTCTAAAAGGGCCGAGATCATGTATTGCCCGGGCATGTCTGGGAAACGAATTCAAGGTCATGGGAGCCACAAATGAGAAGGCCCGTGGTCTTGTACTGGACAGATGGCAGGAGCGGGGGTGATGGAACGACCAACAAGTTCTGCTCTTCCAGCGCAGTGATCTCGGGGTAAGGCGGTCCCTTAGGTACTCAGGCCCTAGACCGTGCAGGGCCTTAAAGGTTAACACCAACACCTTGAAGGCAATCCGGTACTCGATGGGCAGCCAGTGCAGTTGCTGCAAGATGGGCGTAATATGCTCTCTCACTGGTGCTCCCACCAGCCAGTGAGCAGCAGCATTCTGCACCAGCTTGAGTTTCCGGCCTGTCGACCAGGGCCGGCCCACGGAGAGGGCGTTACAGTAGTCCAGCCTCGAGATGACCGTCGCCTGGATCACCGTGGCCAGATCGTCCCTGGACAGGTAGGGTGCCAGTCGCCTAGCCTGGCGAAGATGGTAAAACGCCGTTGACCTGAGTCTCCATGGTCAGCAAAGGGTCCATTGGACACCTAAGCTTTTACGAGGATGACGGGCTGAGCTGCTCGCCATCCAGGGTAGGCAACCGGCACTCATCCAGCCCAGGGCGGCCAGGCCACAAGATCTCCGTCTTCGACGGATTCACCTTCTAGTCATCAACACACTTGTAAAAAGCGTGGGATGAGTCCTTCTTAAGAATCTTCGTTCACGAAGTAATGCCGAGAGATACCAAGCATCCTAAGCTCTTCCCAGGCAATGCCATCTTTACTATCATGATTTGTGCTTCGTTCCCCGATCTATGAAGCTGCTAAGGGGAACAGAGAGGCGATGCACAACAAAACCAGCCTCGACCGCATTGTTTCAGAGTCTCGAAACAGAGGGAAGTTATAGGGGCACTATATTCCGTGTTGGTCAGGCTTCATTGGGAGTACAATGTTCAGTTCTGGGGGACTCACATGTCTGATTTGGCACTAGAAGTTTTAATTTATGTATAATAATAATAATAATAATAATAATAATAATACTGCGAGCCGTAAAGAATTGGTGGGATCATAAAGGGAATGGAAAATGAACACGCAAAAATACTGTGGGACTTTTGGATCCAGACTGACAAAGTTTTGGAACACAATATGCCAGACATCATGATTGTGGAAAAGAAAAAAGTCTGGATGATTGATGTCGCCATACCGGGTGACAGCGGCAATGAGGAAAAACAACAGCAAAAGCTCAGCCATTACCAAGACCTCAAAATCAAACTGCAAAGGCTCTGGCAAAAACCAGTCCAGGTGGTCCCAGTGGTTATTGGCACACCTAGTGCCGTGCCAAAAGATCTCAGCCAGCAAAATCACGATCTGTCAACTACAAAAGGCCACCTGACTTGGATCTGCGCGCATCATTCGTAAATACATCCCACAATCCTAGACTCTTGGGAAGTGTTCGACTTGTGATTTTTTATTCAAAATCCAGCATATGGATCTCGTTTGCTGTGACAAACTGTGGTTTTATGTTAGTAAAATAATAATAATAATGAGCCCCTAGTGGTGCAGTGGGTTAAACTGCTGAGCTGCTGAACTTGCAGACTGCAAGGTCGGTGGTTCGAATCCGGGGAGCGGAGTGAGCTCCCACTTTTAGCCCCAGCTTCTGCAACCTTATCTAATGTGAGTAGATAATTAGGTACTCCACAGGAGGGAAGGTAACGGCACTCCATGCAGTCATGCTGGCAACATGACCTTGGAGGTGTCTACGGACAATGCTGGTTCTTCAGCTTAGAAATGGAGATGAGCACCTCCCTCCAGAGTCAGACACGACTAGACTTAATGTCAGGGGAAACCTTTACCTTTAGCTAATAATAATAATAATAATCTTAATTTATATCCCGCCACCATGTCCCCGAAGGGACTCAGGGCAGCTTACAAAGGCACTCCAGGGTGCATATATATTATACAACAGGTAAAAAGGTACATAAATATAAAACAAGTCACATAAAATTATAACAACAACCCCTGGCAACACAGTGTAAAATCAAAATAATACAATTTTAAAAACAATAGTATCCCATAAACTGCTGTGAATTATGTTTGGGACTAAAACAGGATAATAATGCAATGCATAAATAAAGTGTCGGATGCAATTAGGGAAGCCCAAAGCTGCACCCAGCCATAAATCGTCTTGTATGACCTTTGGCCAGACTCAATCTTTCTCTGTCTCAGCTACTTCAATGGGAAGTTGGAGGATGGAGGGAAGGCATTTCTAGGAAGATTAGAATCCAAACTGTGCTTGAATTTTCCTATTTTCCTCTTCTCCTTGGACCAATTTTCTTGTCCTACTTTTTCAAGTTGTTTGCTTAAAGGCAGGGACAGTCGTATTGTGTTTATTATATTGAAGTCACACTTTTTAGCTTTAGGGCAGGGCAGGTTTATTTATTCCTACTCTATACTTTTCTATTGTACATTGGAGCCCCCAGTAGCGCAATGGGTTAACCCCTTGTGTCGGCAGGACTGCTGACCAAAAGGTCAGTGGTTCGAATCCGGAGAGCAGGGTGAGCTCCCGTCTGCCAGCTCAGCTCCAGCTTCTCATGCAAGGCTTCTCATGAGAAGCCTCCTACAGGATGGTAAAACATCAGGGAGTCCCCTGGACAGTGTCCTTGCAGACGGCCAATTCCCTCACTCCTGACACAAAAAAAAAATGTACATTCATTATTTGTATTTTGATCATAGTACCATGTGTTTTGGTGTATGTAATTTATAGTGGTGTGTTGTATTTATTTTATGTTGATGTGCTTTATCTGTAGGGTGCCACACCTCGAGCCATGGAGGCGGAGAGATAACTATTATTGTTGTTATTGTATATCTGGAATTAATAAGCAGCTCAATCCAACTCTATGATTCTATGAAAGCAACTAAATTAAAAGCATTTAAAAGACAAGGTGGGACAGTAAATAGAAGCTATGTTAGGCTTCATCTACACCTGTGGTTCCCAAAGTGGGCGTTACCACCCTCTAGTGGGCGGTGAGGTGATCCAAGGGGTCGGTGGGATGCTCAGGAGAATTTGGGGGGCACTGAAGCCCTGTAAGGGGGCAGTGGCGGGATTCCAACTCGCAAGCGCGTGAATGTGCGCCTGCCAGTTGGAAACCCCGTGCAGGCACTGCAAGGAAACCGCAGCGCGCGCCCCCTTCCTCTCCTCAACTCCTCCCACAGCGCAGTCCTGTATTGCCCCTTCCAATCCAACGGGTCCCTTGGAAGGAAGGGGCGATACGGGACTGTGCCGTGGGCGGAGTTGAGGAGAGGAAGGGGATGCGCGCTGCAGTTTCCAGGCAGTGCCTGCGCAGGGATTCCAACTGGCAGGCTGAGAAAGTCGAGCGCTTGCGATTGTGTGCCTGCCAGTTGGTCCAGCAGAGAAGGAAAGCCTCCGCGTCTGCAAACGCCCCCCGAGTCGCTGCGGTGTTTGCAGGCGCCTCCTGGGAGATGGCCGTGGGACGAAGGACAATGCAAGCAGCTCCCAATTTCCAAGCTCCATTATTCTCTATTGCACAAGTTTAGTTCAATTCCATTGCTGTTGGGAGTTCAAAATGCTCTTTGATTATAGGTGAACGATAAATCCCAGCAGCTACAACTCCCAAATTACAAAATCAATCCCCCACAACTCCAGTGTTCAATTTTGGGTATATTGAGTATTTGTGCCAAATTTGGTCCAGATCCAGAGTTGTTTGGGTTCAGAGTGCTCTCCAAATGTAGGTGAACTACATCTCCCCTAAATCACTGTCAATTCCTCCCAAACTCCTCCAGTATTTTCTGTTGCTCATGTGGGTTCTGTGTGCCAAGTTTGGTCCAGGCCTGTCATTCATGGGGTCTCGGCTGTGGAAGTCAGAGCTGAATTGGTCCAAGGTACTGCAAATCGGATCATCCGTTGTCCATACTCCCCCAAACATATTGTTTATGCGATTAATCACTATGTTTTAATTATGTTCAATTTGTAACAATTAAAATACTTTCTGCATATTAGATATTTGCATTTTAATTTATAAGAGTAGCAAAATTATTTATGAAGTAGCAACGAAAATATGGTTGGAGGTCACCACAACATGAGGAACCTTATTTAGGGGTCACGACATTAGAAAGGTTAATACATTAATACATATATCTTTCTGTTTAATTGCTATTACATTTAAATAATAATAATTACTAGGGGGCGGTGAGTAATTTTTTTTCTGGAAAGGGGGCGGTAGGCCAAAAAAGTTTGGGAACCACTGATCTACACTGACCATTTAATGACAATTCAAACCAATATTGGGGAAAGTGTGCCGATGATTACATAGGAAATCCTGGAACCAGTTTGAGGCCCGGATGGTGAGTATGCAAACCACAGAACACTGATGCACATTAAGGGCTGTCTTTTGTGCAATTATGTTGGGAGATTGCTGTCTGGCTGCCTCAGTTTGAAGCTAGATGCATCTTATTAGACCACAAGCTCAACGTGAAACACTGCGATGCGGCAGCTATAAAACCCAATGCGATCCTAGGCTGAATCAATAGGAGCCTAGTGTCTCTAGATCAGTGTTTCCCAACCTGTGGTCCACAAGAACTAAAATATGGTCCGCGGCTTTACCATTACTACACCGTTGCAATGAGAGCGACTGGACTGCAAAACCCTCTTATAGTGCCAAAGCTTATTTAAAACATGGTTTTCTGTGGGCGAGCAGATGGCGACTACTGGGTGGCATATTTTCTGTATGAGAAACTAGAGCTGATGTGGTCTATCCAATGCAATTTCTGAATCCGGAGGTTTGTAAGCAGAGGCTGGACGGCTATCTGTTGGGAGGGCTTTGATGGTGTTTTGGCAGGAAAAGGTTGGATTGGATGCCAATAGAGGGGGGTCTCTTTCAATTCTATGAATAAATAACAATAATAATTGGATATGGTGATGGAGGTCTGGAGGTTTGTAAGCAGAGGCTGGATGACCATCTGTCGGGAGGGCTTTTTATGGTATCTTGGCGGGAAACAGTGGGATTAGATGGCAATAGAGGGGAACCCTTTCAATTCTGTGACAGGATGGCCTTTGGGGCAGCAGCAGCATGGGCAGCAATGAGACTGGAGTGCCTCCTCTGTAGTTTATTAAAGCAGAGGCTGGGTGGCCATGTGTTGGGAGGGCTTTGATGGTGTCTTTCATTATGGCAGAAGGGGGCTGGAGTGGCTGGCCTTTGGGGTTCTCCAGTGGAATATGAATTGCCTTGGAGACTGGTGGTGTCTCCTTCGGAATATTTTTTTGAGGCAGGGATGGCCACCTGTTGGGAGGGCTTTGATGCTGTCTTTATGGCAGAAGGGGCTGGACTGGGTGGCCTTTGGGGTTCTCCAGTGGAATAGGCTGTCTTGGAGACTGGTGGTGTCTCCTTACCACAATTTGAGGCCGGGTGGCCACCTGTTGGGAGGGCTTTGATGGTGCCTTTCTTCATGGCAGAAGGGGGCTGGACTGGGTGGCCTTTGGGGTTCTCCAGTGGAGCATAGGCTTCCTTGGAGACTGGTGGTGTCTCCTTACCACAGTTTGAGGCTGGGTGGCCATCTGTTGGGAGGGCTTTGATGGTGCCTTTCTTTATGGCAGAAGGGGGCTGGACTGGGTGGCCTTTGGGGTTCTCCAGTGGAGCATAGGCTTCCTTGGAGACTGGTGGTGTCTCCTTACCACAGTTTGAGGCTGGGTGGCCATCTGTTGGGAGGGCTTTGATGGTGCCTTTCTTTATGGCAGAAGGGGCTGACTGGGTGGCCTTTTGGGGTTCCCCAGTGAGCATAGGCTTCCTTGGAGACTGGTGGTGTCTCCTTACCACAGTTTGAGGCTGGATGGCCATCTTTTGGGAGGGCTTTGATGGTGCCTTTCTTTATGGCAGAAGGGGGCTGGACTGGGTGGCCTTTGGGATTCTCCAGTGGAGCATAGGCTTCCTTGGAGACTGGTGGTGTCTCCTTACCACAGTTTGAGGCTGGGTGGCCACCTGTTGGGAGGGCTTTGATGGTGTCTTGGCAGGAGGGGGTGGACTGGATGGTCCCCTTCTTTGAAGTTTTTAACAGCAGGGCTGGGGTGGCCATCAGTTGGGAGGGCTTTGATGGTGTCTTTCTTTATGGCAGAAGGGGGCTGGACTAGACTGCCTCTGGGGTTCTCCAGTGGAGTATGGACTTCCCTGGAGACTGGTGGTGTCTCCTTACCAAAGTTTTTTTTAAGGCAGAGGCTGGGTGGCCACCTGTCGGGAGGGCTTTGATGGTGTCTTGGCAGAAGGGAAGTGGGCTGGGTGTGCTTTGGACCCCCTCCCATGAGCCTCTGATAGAGGCTGGTGGTGTCTCCTTACCAGTGTTTGAGGCTGGGTGGCCATCAGTTGGGAGGGCTTTGATGGTGCCTTTCTTTATGGCAGAAGGAGGTTGGACAGGATGGCCTTTGGGGTTCTCCAGTGGAGTATGGGCTGCCTTGGAGACTGGTGGTGCCTCCTTACCAAGGTTTATTAAAGCAGAGGCTGGGTGGCCACCTGTTGGGAGGGCTTTGATGGTGCCTTTCTTTATGGCAGAAGGGGGCTGGACTGGATGGCCTTTGGGGTTCTCCAGTGGAGCATAGGCTTTCTTGGAGACTGGTGGTGAATCCTTACCACAATTTGAGGCTGGGTGGCCACCTGTTGGGAGGGCTTTGATGGTGTCTTGGCAGGAGGAGGTTGGACTGGATGGTCCCCTTCTTTGGAAGTTTTTAACAGCAGGGGCTGGGTGGCCATCAGTTTATTTATTTATTATTCGATCTTATATTCCGCTCCTCCCTGCAGGCTCGGGGCGGATCACAACATACAATAAAACATGCTGCGCATACAACTTGCAGCCATACATCGCATAAAACATAACACATAAAACCAATATACAGTAAAATCAGAAAATTCGGTTTCTAAAAACTCCAGGCATGAACCCCTCAGGGCGGATCAATTAGTCGAAGGCCAGTTTAAAGAGGACAGTCTTGCAAGCTCTTCGAAAAGGGCCGAGCTCTGATATCGCTCGGGTAGCGTCAGGCAGCGAGTTCCACCATACTGGGGCCACCACAGAGAAGGCCCTCTGTCTAGTTGTGGATAGATGGCAGGAGTGGATCGATGGAACCAATAGCAAATTTTGCTCTTCTGAACGTAGCGATCTCGGGGGAATATACGGGGCAAGGCGGTCCCTCAGGTACACAGGCCCTAGACCGTGCAAGGCCTTAAAGGTAAGTACCAGCACTTTGAAGGCAATTCAGTACTCTTTGGGAAGCCAGTGCAGTTGCCGGAGGATGGGAGTAATGTGCTCCCTCACTGGTGCTCCCACCAGCAAGCGAGCAGCGGCATTCTGCACTGGCTTGAGTTTCCGGATTGTCGACAAAGGAAGGCCAACGTAGAGGGCGTTACAGTAGTCCAGTCTCGAGATGACCCTCGCTTGGATCACCGTGGCCAGATCGTCCCTGGACAGGTAGGGTGCCAGTTGGGAGGGCTTTGATGGTGCCTTTCTTTATGGCAGAAGGGGGCTGGACTGGGTGGCCTTTGGGGTTCTCCAATGGAGCATAGGCTTCCTTGGAGACTGGTGGTGTCTCCTTACCACAGTTTGAGGCTGGGTGGCCACCTGTTGGGAGGGCTTTGACGGTGCCTTTCTTTATGGCAGAAGGGGGCTGGACTGGGTGGCCTTTGGGGTTCTCCAGTGGAGCATAGGCTTCCTTGGAGACTGGTGGTGTCTCCTTACCACAGTTTGAGGCTGGGTGGCCACCTGTTGGGAGGGCTTTGATGGTGTCTTGGCAGGAGGGGGTTGGACTGGATGGTCCCCTTCTCTGGAAGTTTTTAACAGCAGGGGCTGGGTGGCCATCAGTTGGGAGGGCTTTGATGGTGTCTTGGCAGGAGGGGGTTGGACTGGATGGTCCCCTTCTCTGGAAGTTTTTAACAGCAGGGGCTGGGTGGCCATCAGTTGGGAGGGCTTTGATGGTGCCTTTCTTTATGGCAGAAGGGGGCTGGACTAGACTGCCTCTGGGGTTCTCCAGTGGAGTATGGGCTTCCCTGGAGACTGGTGGTGTCTCCTTACCAAAGTTTTTTTTAAGGCAGAGGCTGGGTGGCCACCTGTCGGGAGGGCTTTGATGGTGCCTTGGCAGAAGGGAAGTGGGCTGGGTGTGCTTTGGAGCCCCCTCCCATGAGCCTATGATAGAGGCTGGTGGTGTCTCCTTACCAGTGTTTGAGGCTGGGTGCCCCTCTGTCGGGAGGGCTTTGATGGTGCCTTTCTTTATGGCAGAAGGGGGCTGGACTGGGTGGCCTTTGGGGTTCTCCAGTGGAGCATAGGCTTCCTTGGAGACTGGTGGTGTTTCCTTACCACAATTTGAGGCTGGGTGGCCACCTGTCGGGAGGGCTTTGATGGTGTCTTGGCAGAAGGGGGTTGGACTGGATGGTCCCCTTCTTTGGAAGTTTTTAACAGCAGGGGCTGGGTGGCCATCAGTTGGGAGGGCTTTGATGGTGCCTTTCTTTATGGCAGAAGGGGGCTGGACTGGATGGCCTTTGGGGTTCTCCAGTGGAGAATGGGCTGCCTTGGGGACTGGTGCTGCCTCCTTACCAAAGTTTTTTTTAAGGCTGAGGCTGGGTGGCCACCTGTCGGGAGGGCTTTGATGGTGCCTTGGCAGGAGGGAAGTGGGCTGGGTGTGCTTTGGAGCCCCCTCCCATGAGCCTATGATAGAGGCTGGTGGTGTCCCCTTACCAGTGTTTGAGGCTGGGTGGCCACCTGTCGGGAGGGCTTTGACGGTGCCTTTCTTTATGGCAGAAGGGGGCTGGACTGGGTGGCCTTTGGGGTTCTCCAGTGGAGCATAGGCTTCCTTGGAGACTGGTGGTGTCTCCTTACCACAATTTGAGGCTGGGTGGCCATCTGTCGGGAGGGCTTTGACGGTGTCTTGGCAGAAGGGGGTTGGACTGGATGGTCCCCTTCTTTGGAAGTTTTTAACAGCAGGGGCTGGGTGGCCATCAGTTGGGAGGGCTTTGATGGTGCCTTTCTTTATGGCAGAAGGGGGCTGGACTAGACTGCCTTTGAGGTTCTCCAGTGGAGAATGGGCTGCCTTGGGGACTGGTGGTGCCTCCTTCCCGAAGTCTGAGGCTGGGCGCCCCTCTGCCGGGAGGGCTCTGGCGGTGCCTTGGCAGGAGGGGCCTGGGCCGGGCGTGCCGTGGAGCCCCCTCCCATGAGCCTGTGACAGAGAAGAGCCGAGGCCCCCACTCACCGTCCATGGTTGTGCTGCCGAACCCGCCCTGGATGTGGGAGAGGGGGTCCCCCATGGCCCGGGGGAGGCCCGAGGAGGGAGCGCAGGCCTGAAGAAGGCCTTCCTTCCTTCCCAAGCGGCGGCGGAGCGAGCCCTCCCTCTAGCGGGCCCGCAGAGGTCTTTCTTCCGGGTCGGGCCTGGGCCTCGCCGAAGCCTGGGGCTCGCGTACCCGCCGGTAGCCGGAAGCCTGAGGGAGGCGTCGAGGTGGAGCCCCCTCCCTTCCGTCCGTCCCTCCGGAATGGCACCGTCCAAAGTGACGCTGCCCCGCCTGCTGCTGGGAAGGCCACGCCCACTTCCCCCTCCCCCTTTATGCAAATCTGGGGAAAGGGGGCGGGGCCTATGCAAATCTGAGAAAGAGGGCGGGGCTTATGCAAATCCGGAGAAGTGGGCGGGGCTTATGCGAACCCGGAAGAGGGCGCCAGGGAAAAGCAGGCACCGAGGACAACAACCAAAAAAAATGGCGGCTGGCGGAAGTGGATTCTTTCCCTCCCGGAAGTAGTTCCCGCCGATGCCGGAAAAGAAGGCCCTGACGAACGGCGAGGGTCCAAGATGGCGGAGGTGGTAAGTGAGGAAACAAGGGGGGATTCTGGAGAAGGGGACGGAGCGGGGAAGGCGGCGGGAAAGGCGGCCTGCTGCTCACGGCTCTCCCTTGCAGGAGGAGGTGACCGAGGGCTGCCGCCTGCCGGTGCTGCGCCGTAACCAGGACAACGAGGACGAGTGGCGTGAGTTGGGGGCGGGGCCTCGGGGCGGCGTGGGCGGGGCTTCGGCGGGTGGGCGGGGCTAGCGGGGCGTGATTGACGGGTCGGTTCCAGAGGTGAGCAGCGCGCGGCCCCCTCCCTCCTCCCCTCCCTCCCTCCCTCCCTTTGGAATCCGGGATGGGGCAGGCAGCGCGCGCGCCACTGGCGCCTCCTGCAGAGTGAGTATGATGGCATCAGGGTGCAGCCAGGACGCAGCAGCAGCAACAATAGCCCCATATAGGAGTAATAATAATAATAAAAAAATAATAATAATAAATAATAATAATATATGATAAATTAATAAAATAAAATATTTTCATAAATAATTATATAATATAAAAATACAATTATCATAGGATGGAATGAGTAAATATTTAATAGAATACAATAATAATAATAAATATAATAAATAAATAATTATAATAAAATAAAATGTTAATCAAAATAATTATATTATATAATAAATAGAATTATAATAGAATTTAATATTTAATGATAAATATAATAATAAAAGAAAATATTAAAATAATGATGTATTTTAATAAATGTCAAATAATCACTAATAAAATAATGCTAAACAAAACTATAAAAGAATATAAGATATCAAATAAAATAATTATAATATATGATAAAGTAATAAAATATTTTCATAAATAATTATATAATATAAAAATACAATTATAATAGGATGGAATAAGTAAATATATACTGTAATAGAATACAATAATAAATATAATAATAAAATATAGTAATAAATAATTATGATAAAATAAAATAATTATATAATGTAATAATATATAATATAAATAAATATATAATAGAACAGAATAATAAATATAATAATAAATAAAAGAAAATATTAAAATAATTATGTATTTTAATAAATGTAAAATAATCATGAATAAAATATCAAATAAAATTAAAATATATGATGAGGTAATAAAATAAAATATTAATTAAAATAATTAGATAATATAATAATATATAATATTAATAAGTTTAGAATAGAATAGAATAATAAATATAATAATAAAAGAAAATATTAAAATAATTATGTGTGTCAATAAATGTAAAATAATCATAAATAGAATATCTAATAAAATAATAGTAAATAAAACTAATATAATAGAATATAAACTATCAAATAAAATAATAATTTAAATTATAATATGATGATGTAATACAATAAAATATTAATTAAAATAATTTGATAATATAATAATATATAATATAAATAAGCTTATAATAGAATAGAATAATAAATATAATAATAAATAAAAGAAAATATTAAAATAATTATGTATTTTAATAAATGTGAAATAATCATGAATAAAATATCTAATAAAATAATAATAATCTGATGAAGTAATAAAATGAAGTATTAAGTAAAGTAATTTTGTAATATATATACAATTTTAATAGAATAGGATAAGTAAATATATAAGAGAACAATAATATAAATATAATAATAAATAAAAGAAAATATTAAAATATGTATTTTAATAAATATAAAATAGGCATAAATAAAATATCTAATAAAATAATAGTAAATAAAACTATAATAGAATATAAAATATCAAATAAAATAATATATAAAATAATTATAATATATGATGAAGTAATAAAATAAAATATTAATTAAAATAATTATGTAATATAATAATCTATAATATAAATAAATTTATAATAGAATGCAATAATAGATATAATAATAAATAAAAGAAAATATTAAAATATGTATTTTAATAAATGTAAAATAATCATGAATAAAATATCTAATAAAATAATAAAATAGTAAATAAAACTATAATAGAATAGAAAAAAATATCAAATAAAATAAAATTATGTATTTAATAAATGTAAAATAATCATAAATAAAATATCAAATAAAATATTAAAAATAATAGTAAATAAAACTAGAATAGAATATATAATATATAATAATAATTATGATACAAATTAGTTAAAATAATTATATAATATAATACAATACAATTATAATAGAATAGAATAACTAAACATAATACAATAATAAATATAATAGTAAAATAAAATATTGAAATAATTATGTATTTTAATGAATATAAAATAATAATAAATAAAATAATCCATAAAATAATAAAATACAATAGTAAATAAAATAATTATATAATAGAATAGAATAATTAATAAAATAATAAATTAAATAATGTAATGCAATACAAAAATAAATAAAATAAGATATAATAATAAAAATAATAACATAAAATATTACATTTCAACCATGAGTTTTGATTTACATTCTGCTGATCCTATCTAGAGCCATTGTTTTTTCAGACATATTTTTGCATTATATATATTGGAGCCCCCAGTGGTGCAATGGGTTAAGCCATTGGGCAGGCAGGTTTTTCTTGCAACACCATTTTGATATTCGGGGCAGTTGCACAGATAGTTTCTCACCTCTTCACTTCCCATAACAAAGTGTGTTTTCTCTTCTATCGACAGCGCTGGCTGAAATCCTCAGCGTCAAGGACATCAGTGGCCGGAAGCTTTTCTACGTTCACTATATTGACTGTGAGTAGATATGGCGACGATGAATCTATAGAGTGGGGAGAAGCCTACAAGGAAAATGCTGAAATTGTTTTCCAATGGAAAGGAAGTTTATGTAGACCAGGCCTGTAATAACTTTGAGCAGATCTAACATAAATATGGGCAGTCCCAGAGTTACAAACATCCGACTCCTGGTTTGCTTTGTTTATTTTGTTTTGCTATTTTATGTATTTTATTCTGATATGATTTTTGTTGTTTGCATTTTGTATTTTATTTTGCCGTATTGTATCTTTGGGCTTGGCCCCAAAGATACACATACACACACACATATGGCTGGCCCCGGTAGTGTGGTGAGTTAAACCGCTGAACTTGCTGACCGAAAGGTTGGCGGTTCGAATCTGGGTTTCGGGGTAAGCTCCTGTTGTTATTTTATTTGTTTAAATAAATAATGTTATGTATTATTTTATAGAAAGTATGGTGTAATGTAATAATATATGATACTAGCTGATCCCGGCACGCGTTGCTGTGCCCTATTTAGGAGATGTGAGTATGTATGTGCGTGTGTATGTTTGTGTGTGTCTGAGTATGTATATGTGTGTGTATGTATGTGTGTGTGTCTGAGTATGTATATGTGTTTGTGTGTGTATGTTTGTGTGTGTGTATGTATGTGTGTGTCTGAGTATGTATATGTGTGTGTATGTATGTGTGTGTGTTTGAGTATGTATATGTGTTTGTGTATGTATGTTTGTGTGTGTGTCTGAGTATGTATATGTGTTTGTGTATGTATGTGTCTGTGTATGGATATGTGTTTGTGTATGTATGTGTATGTTTGTGTGTGTATATGTAGTGTTACATTGCATTATAATTTAAAATAATTGTTTAAAATGATTCTATAAAATTATTTATTTAAATAAGTAATTTTATTTTGTTTAAATAAATAATGTTATTTATTATTTTAAAGATAATATAATATAATAATATATAATATAATATAGTGTTACATTGCATTGCAATTTGATATAATATAATGTCAATATATTGTATTATGTTATAGTATAATAATTGTAATGTAATAATAATAATAATAATAGTATGATTACGGTATGGTGTGTGGAATATGCATTTGGTATTGGTGGTGTTGTATTGTAACACAGTATAATACTGCCAATGATAATGTGATACAATAATTATATCGTGATATTATAATTTATATATTTGTATTACATGCAATATTGCTAACAATATTGCGATATGTTGTAATGTTAATTGTTGTTTTTTCAGTTTGTTGTAAGCCGCTCCGGCAATATTGTCATATGTACACTGTAAGCCACTCTGGCAGTATTGTTGTTTGCTGTAAGCCACTCTGAGTCCCCTTCGGGGTTGAGAAGGGTGGCATATAAAAATAGTAAATAATAAATAATAATAATAATTAGGCCCAGCTTCTGCCAACCTAGCAGTTTGGAAACATGCAAATGTGAGTAGATTAATAGGTACAGCTCCATTGGGAAGGCAACGGCGCTCCATGCAGTCATGCCGGCCACAAGACCTTGGAGGTGTCTACGGACAATGCCAGCTGTTCAGCTTAGAAATGGAGATGAACACCAAATGGAGCTGAACACACACACACACATACAGTATATATATGGCTGGCCCCGGTAGTGTGGTGAGTTAAACCGCTGAACTTGGGGCCAGCGTATCTGAGGGACCGTCTCTCCCCATATTGCCCTACGAGATCACTGCGGTCGGAAGGTACCAACCTCTTAGATGTCCCTTCTGCGAAGGTTGCGAGATTGACAGCAACCCGTAGGAGGGCATTCTCCGTTATTGCACCCACGTTGTGGAATGCTCTCCCCGCTGAAACGCGTGCCATCCAGGATTTGCTTCCTTGTAGACGGGCTTGCAAGACCTACTTATTCCAGCAGGCCTTTGACCTGTAAGTCTTGCCTGTTGCATAGCCCGCCATGCTTGTAACCATTACCTGTGGTGTTGTGTCTACACACCAGGTTTTTAACTTCGTTGTTGTCATATTGTGTTTTATTGCCGTGTTTTAAATTGTTAATATGTTGTTTTATTTCGTTTTATCCGGCGCTTGTGAGCCGCCCCGAGCCTCCCGGGAGTGGCGGCATAGAAGCCCAACAATAAATAAATAAATAAAATAAAACTTGCTGACCGAAAGGTCGGCGGTTCGAATCCGGGTATCGGGGTAAGCTCCTGTTGTTAGGCCCAGTTTCTGCCAACCTAGCAGTTTGAAAACATGCAAATGTGAGTAGATCAATAGGTACTGCTCCATTGGGAAGGCAACGGCACTCCATGCAGTCATGCCGGCCACAAGACCTTGGAGGTGTCTACGGACAATGCCAGCTGTTCAGCTTAGACTAGACTTAATGTCAGGGGAAAACTTTACCTTAAAAATTATTTATCTATATATATACAGTATGTGTGTGTGTGTATATATATGTGTGTATACACACACACATACATACACACACACACACCTACACTAGCTGTATCCGCCAGGCTGTGGCCAATCTTCCCGCCCTCTTTCTCTTCTTGATCTTCTTCTCTCTTTCTTTCTTTCTTTCTTTCTCTCCTTCCTTCCTTCTCTCCTTCCCCTCCTCCCCTCACCTTTTCTTTCCCTTCTTCTTTCTCCCCTTTCTTCCTTCTCTACCTCTTCTTGGACTGCAACTCCCAGCAGTCCTCCTGAGCGATCTATCAATCTACCTACCTAGCTATCTCTATTCTATCTATCTGGAGGATTGCTGGGAGTTGGAGTCCAGGAATAGGAAATAGGAGATATGCAGGGATTGGGATGCTCTCAAAGAAATCCAAGGAGAAGAAAGCTTGCATCTTGGAAGCAGTGCATTTGGGTCATCCTCCTCTCCTAAAGGGCCTGGTCTAGGGGATGCTGGGAGTTGTAGTCTGGAAGAGAGTGTGGATATGCTATTGTGTGTTTTGTTTGCCAGGGGGAGTTGTTTTGCGAGTGCACTGTTGTGTCTTTTTGGCTTTTTAAGTCCCTTCCGCTGTGTTTTACAGTGTTTTTGTGAGTGATGGTCACTCATTGGCCTGACAGGTGTCTTGTGTCCAAATTTGGTGTCAATTCATCCAGTGGTTTTTGAGTTATGTTAATCCCACAAACGAATATTACATTTTTATTTATATAGATATACGGCTGCCGTTAGTATTTAAAAACGTACCTGTCCTGAGTCCCATACAAATTCAACTTAAGAACAAACCTACAGAACCTGTCTTGTTTGTAACTTGGGGGACTGCCTGTACATTAATAATAATAAATTATTAATAATTATTAATCAATAATAAATAAATAAATATTAATTTATGAAGTAATTAATAATAATTAATAATGTAAAAATAATGTTCCAGGGACGCTGAGAGATGAGGAGTGCGTCAGCTCCCCCCTGGTGGCCAGAGTTTTCCTTTGTTCGTCTATATGTTGTATGTTGAAACAGCAGGGATTGTGTGCTAGTATGTGTATCTGTAATCCGCTCTGAGTCCCCTTCGGGGTGAGAATAGCGGAATATAAGTAAATAAATAAATAAAAACAGAGGTACCTTGTGGTATGTTGGAATGTGTTGGGTTGTTTTCGTGCTTCTGGGGCTTATAGTTTTGCTGCCTATTTGCCCCATCGCACGACCACTCTCTTTTTATATATATAGATAAAATAAGTAAATTTATAATAGAACACAATGATAAATATAATAATAAATAAAATATTAAAATAAAATAATAAATAATTTTGTTTGTAACTTGGGGGACTGCCTGTACATTAATAATGTAAAAACAGAGGGAGGAAAAACAAACCCCTTCCTCGCTTTGATCCCTCAGTTAACAAGCGCCTGGACGAATGGGTGACCCATGACCGGTTGGACCTGAAGAAGATCCAGTTCCCCAAGAAGGAGGCCAAGACTCCCACCAAGAACGGGTTGCCCGGCTCGCGGCCCAGCTCTCCGGAACGGGACGTGGTAAGATGAAACGCAGGATATGGCGAGGGTGGGATGGATGCCTGAGGAAGGATCTCCGTTGCCCGGAGGGTGGGTGCCAGTCCCGATCCTCCGAGGGGCCGTGGCGCCCCTCTCTCGTGTGTTGGTAACGCCCATCTTCCTCCCTACTCAGAGGAAGACCTTGGATCTGTCTCTGCAGCCAGCCGCAGCTCCATCCAGCGGGAAAACCCTACCCATCCCGGTGCAGATAACCCTCCGCTTTAACCTGCCGAAAGAGAGGGAGGCCGTCCCCGGCTCGCCCGACCAACCCCTCTCCTCCAGCTCCTGCGTCCAGCCAAACCATCGCTCAACGGTAAGAACCAGTGCCCAGCCGTCCCGGCTCACTTCCTTTTTTTTTGTATGTCTTTTGTATGGCATGCTCACAAGAGGCGGCACCAGCTGGGTGGGGTTGGGCTAGGTCTGGGCCGGCAGGGGAGGCCTCCAAAGAAAGAGCCCCGGGGTCTTGGTGGGCTTCACCTCCCTCCTGAATCACACCAAAACAGTGAGGTTTTAGAAAAAGGGAGGAGACCACCATCAATGCCCTGATGCCCTTCTGTCGAAGGTGCTTGTTTACGTGGGATTGGATGGCCCTTGGGGTCTCTTGGGATTCGATGATTCCAAGACCTCTTGCGGACTTGGAATTATAATATTATATAATACTAATATTATTTATTTATTTACTTATTGGTTCGACTTAATATACCGCTCTCTCTGGAGCCCAGAGCGGTTTACAGAGTTAATAGATAAAACACATAAAATGCAATAAAATACAATAAGACCAATTAAAAATCCCCAGTTTAAAATCAATTCCAGCAAACTGCGATGGCAGTAGAAATATGCTGGCAGCGACACAACAGGATGCTGATAATGCTCATTAGTTAAGGGCCAAATGCCTGTCTAAATAGCCAGGTTTTTACAGCTCTGCGGAACGGCATTAATTCCCGGATGGCTCGTAACTCTTCAGGAGGTGTTCCACAGAGTTGGCACGGCTACGGCAACGCCCTCTGCTGCGTGCTGGCAAGTCTATAGACCTTAATCCCAGGCACATCCAGTAGATTGAGCCCCTCTGAGCGCAGTGATCTCCTGGGCACATAAGGGGTAAGCCGCTCCCTCAGGTACACTGGCCCCAAACCATATAAGGCCTTGAAAGTTAGAACTAACACCTTGAAGGCGACCCGGAATTCAATTGGAAGCCAGTGCAGCTCGCGCAAGAGTGGAGTCACGTGGGCGGATCTTGATGCTCCTGAGAGCAGACGTGCTGCAGCGTTCTGCACCAGCTTGAGTTTCCGGATCGCCGACAAGGATAGGCCAATGTACAGCGCATTACAGTAGTTGAGCCTCGAGATGACCGTGGCTTGGATCACCGTGGCCAGGTCGCAGCGGGAGAGGTAAGGAGCCAGACGTTTTGCCTGTCGTAGGTGGTAGAAGGCTATCTTGCAGGCGCAGGCAATCTGCTCCTCCATAAACAGCTGGGAGTCCAGCCGGACCCCTAGGCTCTTTACTGCGGTTCGGCGAAGACCCACGCCGTCGAGCGTCGGAAACTGGGTCTCTACCCCCGGGCGGCCCAGCCACACGATTGTGTTGGTCTTTGCCGGGTTCACCTTCAACTTACTGGCTCACCGCCATCCAGTTACGGCTTCCCGGCAGAGATTGAAATTATCGGGTACAGATTCCGCCCCGGGGTCCATCTTCAGAATGAGCTGGGTGTCATCAGCGTACTGACGGCACTCCAGCCCAAAACTCCGTACCAATTGGGCGAGTGGTGGCATGTAGATGTTAAATAACAGCGGGAGAGAATGGCCCCTGAGGGACTCCACAGTGTAGGGAGCCCTCGGAGACCACCCTCCCCACTTCACTAGCCAGGTTGCATCATCTGCTGGCGGTTTTGGAGGAAGGAGGACAGCCAGTTGATTGGGGGCTGTCCCCCTCACCCGTCCCCACCTGTATTGGTGAATGGATGGGGCCAGGCGGTGTGTCAAAGATTTGGTGTTGATCAGTCATTATTATCGACAGTATCAAGAGTGGGTCACTGGGGCTCTGTGTGCCGCTGCCGTGAGGTCCCATCAATAACAGTCGAGCAGCGCCGATCCGCCTCAGTCAAATGGCAACGGCCTCAGTGGTAGGTCTGTGATGGAGACCAAGGACAGTCTCTGTCCCATGGTAAAACAGAAAGGAGTAAAAAAAAAATGGAAAAAGGCCTGCAGCAGTAAGGTCCAATGAAGCCGGACTGGAAGGGGTCTAGCCAGGTTGCATCATCATTATGAATGATGTATTAGGATTATCCTAATAATATAGTATGTTTTTATGTAGATATGACATGTAAGCCGCTCTGAGTTCTCTTCGGGGTGAGAAGGACGGCTTATAATATCGTAAACAAACAAACTTACTGTCGTTGAAAAGCAGTGAACCTCCAAACTCATGGCTGGGGTTATGTTTTGGTTGTCGTGCTGGGTCTAACTGTGGGTCTAACTCTTGACTGTGGGTCAGAGTTTCCTGTTCTTTGCTGTGAGGCTCTTGTGGGGAGTGTTAAGTGGGGGGTGGGGGTGGGCAAAGACGAGGCCAGGCAGCCTGAAAGACCCTGCTTGTGTTGGTATCTTCCAGAAGCGGAAGGTGGAGGTGGTGTCTCCCGCGACCCCCATCCCTGCGCCCACAGAGACGACCCAAGCATCTGTCTTCCCTCAGGTAAGCCACAGCCCACGCTCCCGGCGGTTGAGTATGTTGCTGCTCAAGGATCAATTTCAGGTGGGGAAAGGTGGAACGGCAGGCTCTCAACATTGACAGAAGCTAGGAACTCTGGTTTGTCAGATGGGAAGCTAGTGAGGAAAGTGCCTATATACGAGGGTTGAATGAAAAGTAATGCCTCCACCTTGGTAACTCTTCAACAGATGGCAGTACTGACATGCGGCAGGTACTGGCTTGTTCAGTAGACTCTCCTCTACAGTTCCCTTTTGGTGGGAAGCCTTAGCATTGAACAGTTGTGTTGTTAAAGTGCAAAGTATGGAACCCTGTGCAGTCGGTCAATGCGACTTAAGCAACGTGCAGTCATTGAATTCTGGACAGCAGAAGGTGTCACCCCAAAGGAGGTTCATCAGAGAATGCAAGCTGTGTATTGTAATTGTGTTGATGTGAGTACTGTGCGTCGTTGGGCGAGTAGGTTTAATGATGTTGAGGTGGGAACATCTGAGTTGTGTGACAAAGATTTGGTCGTCCTGTGATGGCAACCACCGAGTTTTACAAGCAAAAAGGTTGACTGATTCAGGATGATCATCGTATCACTCAGAGAGAAATTTCAAGCATAATCGGCATTTCACAAGAACGTGTGGGTCACATTATTGCTTTGCTTGGCTGTTGGAAGATATGTGTATGATGGGCACCCAGGATGCTGATGCATGAAACAAAAGCGCACCACAGCAGAACTTCAAAGACTGGATCTCACCACCGTACAGCATCATACAATCCAGATTTAGCTCCGTCTGGCTTCCATCTGTTCCCAATAATGAAAGAAGATCTGCGGGGACATCATTATGCTTCTGACGAAGACGTTGAGAGAACTGCGAGATGCTGGTTGCGCAAACGGAGTGTCGACTTCTTCCGTGACGGCTTCAGAAAACTTGTTCATCGTTGGCAGAAACTTATCCAATTGTCTGGTGATTATGTGGGAAAATGAATAGTGGTGGTTAAAGAGCACCTTCTAAGGATTATTTCTGCGTTTGATTTATTAAAAGTGTTTCCCAACCAGTGTGCCGTGAGCGATCATCAGGTGTGCCGTGGGAAATTGGCACTCCCCCTCCTAGCAGCCCCTCACAGGTTTCAAGAAACAAATTGAGACTCTCCGCTTGGATTTTTTTTACTATTTTACTGGATTTTCGAGAGTTGCCTCCCAGGAACTGTTTATAACAGCTTCGTGATGTCCATAGTTAACTGGAAGCAAGTTTCACTCAGGGTGGAATTTCACAAAGGTCTGGAGAACAAGCTCTATGAGGAGTGGCTTGAAGATCTGGGCATGTTTAGCCTGAAGAAGAGAAGGCTGAGAGAAGACATGTATAAATATGTGAGAGGAAGTCATATATATGTTGTTTTCATTGAAACAGGCCCAGGTTTCACACTGAGTGTATAAATACATTTAAAAACATATTAACTATATGTATGACTGTGTTAGAGTGTCATTTGGTGTCATTTTGGTTGGTGGTGTGCCCCAGGATTTTGTACATGTAAAAAATGTGCCGTGGCTCAAAAAAGGTTGAAAAACACTGTATTAAAATATTCCCACCCTAACCCAAGTAACGAAGGTGGAGGCATTACTTTTCATTCAACCCTCATACCATTTGGAACAGGGGAAGAGAAGTGCTAACAAGTGTTTAAGGCTCACTGGTGGCGCACCACTGAGCTGCTTAATTGCTGACCGAAAGGTTGGCGGTTCGAAATCGGGGAGCGGGGTGAGCTCCCACTGTTAGCCTCAGCTTCTGTCAACCTAGCAGTCCGAAAACATGCAAATGTGAGTAGATCTATAGGTACCGCTCCAGCGGGAAGGTAGCAACACTCCATGCAGTCATGCCGGCCACATGACCTTGGAGGTGTCTATGGACAACGCTGGCTCTTCAGCTTGGAAATGGAGATGAGCACCAACCCCCAGAATCGGAGATGACTTAGAGCGGATTACAGAATTTGCATCAGGCACGGGCAAACTTTCTAACTGGGGGCCACATGGTAGCACTCCCTACAAAGAGAATTGGCTGCCCAGTGATGGAAGGAAGCGAGGGAAGGAAAGAAAGAGAGAAGGAACGAGGAAGGATGAAAGGGAGGAAAGGGAGGATGGAAGGAGAAAAAGGGAGAGAAGAAAGGGAAGGAAGGACAAAAGGAAGGAAGGAGAAAGAGGGAAGGAGGGACGAAAGGGGAGGGAGGAAGGAGAAAAAGAGAAGAAAGGAGGGAAGGAAGAACAAAAGGAAGGAAGGAAAAAGGGAGAGAGGGAAGGAAGGAGGAAGGGAAGGATGGAAGGAGAAAAGTGAGAGAAGAAAGGGAAGAAAAACAAAAGGGAGGAAGGAAGAAAAAACAAAAGGGAAGGAAGGATGAAAGAGGAAGGAAGGATGGAAGGAGAAAAGTGAGAAGAAAGGAGGGAAGAAAGGACAAAAGGGAGAAAAGGAAGGAAGGAGAAAGAGGGAAGGAGGAAGAAAATGGGAGGGAGGGAAGGATGGAAGGAGAAAAAGTGAGAGAAGAAAGGGAGGAAGGGAAGGATGGAAGGAGAAAACAGAAGAAAGGAAGGACAAAAGGGAGGAAGGGAAGGAGAAAGGGAGAGAGGAAAGGAGGGAAGGGGAAGGAGGAAGGGAAGGATGGAAGGAGAAAAGGAAGGAAGGAGAAAAATGAGAGAAGAAAGGGAGGAAGGGAAGGAAGGGAGGAAGGGAAGGAGAAAGGGAGAGAGGAAAGGAGGGAAGGGGAAGGAGGAAGGGAAGGATGGAAGGAGAAAAGGAAGGAAGGAGAAAAAATGAGAGAAGAAAGGGAGGAAGGGAAGGAAGGGAGGAAGGGAAGGAGAAAGGGAGAGACGAAAGGAGGGAAGGGGAAGGAGGAAGGGAAGGATGGAAGGAGAAAAGGAAGGAAGGAAGGAGAAAAAGGGAAGGAAGGATGAAAGGGAGGAAGGGAAGGAAGGAAGGAGAAAGGGAGGGAAGGAAGGAAGGATGAAAGGGAGGAAGGGAAGGATGGAAGGAGAAAGGGAGAGAGGGAAAGAAGGAAGGAAGGAGGAAAGGGAGGATGGAAGGAGAATAAGTGAGAGAAGAAAGGGAAGAAAAACAAAAGGGAGGAAGGAGAAAGAGGGAGAGGGGGAAGGAAGAAAAAACAAGGGAAGGAAGGAAGGAAGGATATAAGACAGTGAAGGAAGGAAAGACAAAAGGGAAGGAGGGGGGAAAAGAGGGAAGAAAGGAAGGATGAAAGTGTGGAAGGGAAGGAGGGAGGAAGAAATAGAATGGGGAGAGAGGGGGGCCTGAGAAGAGAGCCCAAGAAGGGACCATGTTCTGACCACCAGGCCTGGGTTTGCCCATACCTGATTTGCATACCTAGGCAAACATTCAATGCCTTTACAACCATGCTGTCCCTTTCTCCAGAATGGCTCTGCGCGGCGTGCGGTGGCCACCCAGCCGGGGCGGAAGCGCAAGTCCAACTGCTTGGGCACCGACGAGGTAAGCGAGCCAGGTCCCGGGCTTCGGGCGGGTGGGTGGGGTGGGGGTGTTTGGCCTGCGTCGCTTCGAGGCACCAGGATGCGAGACAGAATCTACGGCTTTCTCCCCGTTCATCCAGAATATCCCTCCTGGTTCTTGCGAGCAGGACTCCCAGGACAGCTTGGACGGCATCCCCTCGGCCCCCCGCATGACCGGCAGCCTGGTCTCGGACCGCAGCCACGACGACATCATCACCCGCATGAAGAACATCGAGTGCATCGAGCTCGGGCGGCATCGCCTGAAGCCGTGGTACTTCTCCCCTTACCCACAGGAGCTCACCACCCTCCCCATCCTCTACCTCTGCGAGTTTTGCCTTAAATACGTCAAGAGCCTCAAATGTCTCCAGAGGCACCTGGTAAGCGCACCTCCTGCCACTCTCTCTCCTGTCGGTCACACTGAGCCTTACTTCGGTTTATCAGGCATGGGCAAACTTTGTCCCTCCAGGTGTTTTGGACTGCAACTCCCACAATTCCTAACATCTCATTTGAATGTGATTGACAGTAATCAATAGGATCATCACATCTGAATGTGATTATGATCGCAATGAATAATACCCATTATCTGAATGTGAGCATGATTGTCAATAAGTAAATAAATAATAATAATAGGATCATCTCAGTATCTGAATGTGAGCATGATTGTCAATAAATAAATAAATAAAAAAGGATCATCTCAATATCTGAATGTGAGCATGATTGTCAATACATAAATAAATAATAATAGGATCATCTCAATATCTGAATGTGAGCATGATTGTCAATAAATAATAATAGGATCATCTCATTATCTGAATGTGAGCATGATTGTCAATAAATAAATAAATAATAATAGGATCATCTCAATATCTGATCTGAATGAGCATGATTGTCAATAAATAAATAAATAATAATAATAGGATCATCTCAATATCTGAATGTGAGCATGATTGTCAATAAATAAATAAATAATAATAGGATCATCTCAGTATCTGAATGTGAGCATGATTGTCAATAAATAAATAATAATAATAGGATCATCTCAGTATCTGAATGTGAGCATGATTGTCAATAAATAAATAATAATAGGATCATCTCAATATCTGAATGTGAGCATGATTGTCAATAAATAAATAAATAATAATAGGATCATCTCATTATCTGAATGTGAGCATGATTGTCAATACATAAATAAATAATAATAGGATCATCTCATCTGAATGTGAGCATGATTGTCAATAAATAAATAATAATAGGATCATCTCAGTATCTGAATGTGAGCATGATTGTCAATACATAAATAAATAATAATAGGATCATCTCATTATCTGAATGTGAGCATGATTGTCAATAAATAAATAAATAATAATAGGATCATCTCAATATCTGAATGTGAGCATGATTGTCAATACATAAATAAATAATAATAGGATCATCTCATTATCTGAATGTGAGCATGATTGTCAATACATAAATAAATAATAATAGGATCATCTCATTATCTGAATGTGAGCATGATTGTCAATAAATAAATAAATAAAATAATAGGATCATCTCAATATCTGAATGTGAGCATGATTGTCAATAAATAAATAATAATAATAGGATCATCTCAGTATCTGAATGTGAGCATGATTGTCAATAAATAATAATAGGATCATCTCAATATCTGAATGTGAGCATGATTGTCAATACATAAATAAATAATAATAGGATCATCTCAATATCTGAATGTGAGCATGATTGTCAATACATAAATAAATAATAATAGGATCATCTCAATATCTGAATGTGAGCATGATTGTCAATAAATTAATAATAATAAGATCATCTCATCTGAATGTGAGCATGATTGTCAATAAATAAATAATAATAGGATCTAATCTGAATGTGAGCATGATTGTCAATACATAAATAATAATAATAATAGGATCATCTCATTATCTGAATGTGAGCATGATTGTCAATAAATAAATAAATAATAGGATCGTCGAATTATCTGAATGTGAGCATGATTGTCAATAAATAATAATAGGATCATCTAATTATCTGAATGTGAGCATGATTGTCAATATATAAATAATAATAATAGGATCATCTCATCTGAATGTGAGCATGATTGTCAATAAATAATAATAATAGGCTCAGATCAATATCTGAATGTGAGCATGATTGTCAATAAATAAATAATAATGAGCATGATTGTCAATCAGGATCAATATCTGAATGTGAGCATGATTGTCAATAAATAAATAATAATAGGGAACATGATTGTCAATAAATAAATAATAGGCTCATCTCAATATCTGAATATGAACATGATTGTCAATAAATAATAATAGGCTCATCTCAATATCTGAATGTGAACATGATAGTAACTAAATTATTATTAATAACTAGCTGTATCCACCACGCGTTGCTGTGGCCAACATTCCCTCTCTCTCTTCTTTCTTTCTTTCTCTCCTTCCTTCCCTCTCTCCTTCCTTCCCTCTCTCCTTCCTTCCTTCCTTCCTTCTCTTCGTCCTCCCACCTTTCTTTCCCTTCCTAGTTCTCCCCTTTCTTCCTTCTCTACCTATTCTTGGACTACAACTCCCAGCAGTCCTCATGATCCATCTATCTATCTACCTGTCTCTATCTATCTATCTCGAGGATTGCTGGGAGTTGAAGTCCAGGAATAGGAAATTGGAAATATGCAGGGATTGGGATGCTCTTAAAGAAATCCAAGGAGAAAAAAAGCTCCCATCTTGTGCATTTGGATCATCCTCCTCTCCTAAAGGGCCTGGTCTAGGGGATGCTGGGAGCTATCGTCTGGAAGAGAGTGTGGATATGCTATTGCGTGTTTTGTTTGCCAGGGAGACACACAAACACTCAAGACAGACAGAGGCAATTTAACATCTGGCCACCAGGGGGAGCTGTCGCACTCCTTCATTCCTCAGCGTGTTTTCTGGAGATCTTTTTTATGGCCTCGTAAATCAGTTAAATTAAGCCTCCCCACTCAAGTGGTATGTAAATTTCCTACTTGACAGATGCAACTGTCTTTCGGGTTGCAAAGGTCGACAACAGGCTACACAATTGGTCGAGAGCTCACCTCGACCCAGGCCGGCCTCGAACTCATGACCTAATGAGTGACCATCACTTATAAACACACTGAAAAACACAGAAGGGACTTACTGTATAAAAAGAAAAAAACCCAACAAAAATGCATTACAATACATGCAAATATATACACATATACACAAATATACAGTATACACACACGAAACACATACACAGACTGGGCCACAGCAACGCGTTGCAGGGGACGGCTAGTAATAACAATAAAAACAATCATGTTTAATAATAATACTATCAACCCATAATATTTTCTTGGCAAGATTCTAATGATGATAATATTAATAATATTAATAACTTGCTGTACCCGGCACGCGTTGCTGTGCCCTATTCAGGAGATGCGAGAAAGTCTGAGTATGTAAGGGTTGGAATTGATGTTACTTATGGTGTTGGTGGGGTCATGGCTGTGTCGTTGTGGGTTGTTCTGGTGGGTGGGATGTTGAAGTCCTGGGGAGTTGTTGGTGTGTGGTGTTGCTGGCGTTCTGCAGAGCTTGTGAATATACAATGTTTTTTGTCTTTCCGTCTGCTGTGTTGATGTAGAGGTTCTGTGGTTTCCCAACTCTGGAGCACGCTACGTAGAGTTGTCCATGGGAGAAGCATTCTGTGTCAAGGTCTATGCCAGGGCTGTCCAACTGGCGCCCCCCAGGCCTTATACGGCCCCCCAGCCCCTTCCCCACGGCCCCTACCCTCCTGCAAGATATCTGCCTTTTAAGATTAAAAAAAAATTTTTTTGGAATATTTTTTTGGAATATTTTTCGGAATATTTTTTTTTCGCGGCGGGGGGGTGAGGGGCGGAGCAGGGAGGAGGAGCAGGCTCTCTTCCTCCTCCTCCTACTTCCCTCCCTCCCTCCCTCCCCCCTCTCCCTCCCTCCTTCTTTCTCTCTTTCCCCTTCCATTCCTTCCCCTTCCACCACCTGAAGGAAAGGGAAGGGGAGAGAGTGCACAGTGAGAGGGGCGTGGCCAGAGCGAAAAGGGCGGGGCCGAGATCGAGCACGGGGGGGTGCTCACCCATTCCCTTTCCGGCTTCCTCCTCTCCTGAGGCTTCGTGCCAAGTTTGGTCCTGATCCATCATTATTTGAGTCCACAGTGCTCTCTGGATGGAGAACTACAACTCCCAAACTCAAGGTTCAGTACTTTCTGTTGCTCTCATGAGAGTTTAGGTTTGATTCAACATGGCTGAGGAATGCTTTGATTGTGTTTTCCCCTTATGGCAGAAGGAGGTAGGACTGGATGGCCCTTGGAGGTCTCCTATTCTAGGAACCCATTGTAATTATTATTATTATTATATTATTACCTATTCTAGGAACCCATTGTAATTATTATTATTATTATATTATATTATTATTATTATTATCAGAGGCTGAATGGCCATCTGTGAGGAATGCTTTGATTGTGTTTTCCCCTTATGGCAGAAGGAGGTAGGACTGGATGGCCCTTGGAGGTCTCCTATTCTAGGAACCCATTGTAATTATTATTATTATTATATTATTATTATTATTATTATCAGAGGCTGAATGGCCATCTGTGAGGAATGCTTTGATTGTGTTTTCCCCTTATGGCAGAAGGAGATTGGACTGGATGGCCCTTGGAGGTCTCCTACTCCAGGAACCTGTTGTTGTTGTTGTTATTGTTATTATTATTATTAGCAGAGGCAGAATGAATATTATGCCTTATCATTCAGGGTTATAGGCCTGTGTGGAAGGGCCCTGGCTTCTTATTTGACTTCCTTTCTACACATCTGAATAAAATCCCATGTTATTTGCTTTAAACCAGATTATATGAGTGTGGACTCCAATAATCCAGTTCAAAGCAGGTATTCTGGGTTATATGGCTGTGTGGAAGGGCCCTGAGTCCACACTGCAATATAATCCAGTTCAAAGCAGGTTTTGTGGGGTTTCCTGCCTGGATATTCTAAGTTATATGGCTGTGTGAAGGGCCCTGAGTCCACACTGCAATATAATCCAGTTCAAAGCAGGGACTGGGACTTGAGACTGGGATTTTGGTGTTCATCTCTATCTCCAAGTCAAAGCCCGGTGTCCTCACAGACACCTCCAAGGCGGGGAGAGGGCGGAGCTCGGGAGAGGGCGGAGCCGGGGAGGGGGCGGGGCAGGGGTGGAGCCAGGAAGGGGGCGGAGCCTGGGCGGAGCCAGGAAGGGGGTGGGGCGGGGCTGGGGTGGAGCCGGGGAGGGGGCGGAGCCGGGGGCGGAGGCAGACCCTTCGGCCCCCCAGGTCATCAGTAACTGGAATACCGGCCACAGGTCCGGTAGAAGTTGGACAGCCCTGGTCTATGCCACAGATTTGTAGTGTTTGTCCTTGAGCCTTGTTTATGGTGATGGCAAAAGCTAGTGTAGTGCAGTGTCTTTCTGTTCTGGCGTTTGTTCTGCCCTTTTTTGTTTGATGTATTTATTTATTTATTTTATTTATTAACTCGGCTTCTATGCCGCCACTCCCTAGTAGGCTCGGGGCGGCTCACAGCCAGAAGGCAAAAACATATAGCGTTGCGAGTGTGTTGTCCGATGCTGTTCTTTTTAGGAGGCATGGCTTGTCTTTTGGGTCAGCTTATGCCTGTGTGGAAGGAAGGAATGGCATACAAATGGGTTGAGCAGTAGACGCAAGGTTGTGTTATGTGCGTATTGTGTTGTGTGTAGGTTTTTTTTTTTGGTGAGTTAGTGGGTGTGTGGTGGCATTGTGGGTGGTAGTATGTTGTGGAATGCTTGTGTGGGTGGGGTGTTTTGGGTGTTTGTGTGTGTTTGTAGAGTATCAGTGCAGTGTTGTGTTGTGGTTGGAGTATAGGTGGAGTTGGTTTTTGTTTGTGGTGGTGGTAGGTGTTGTGTGTGCGGGGTCCCGTAAGGTTGGGGGGATGGGTTGTGATAGGAAGTTGTGTTGTGTTGTGTGGGTAGGAATTGCAGGAGTATTGTGCCTGGGACGTGTGTGTATTTGGAGGTGTGTGTGGTGGTGAGTAGTGAGTGCAGTCCTGGGTTTTGTGTTGGGGAAGTTGTCAGGTATTTGTGGGGTGTATTTTGTGTGTGTTGTGGTGACATAGTAGTCTTAGTCTGGCTGTGTGCTAGTTGTGATGTGGAGGGGGTGTTGCTTTTGCCAGTGTGTTTGTTGTGTATTGGGGGGGTTGTGGTGCAGGATTATTTTTTTTGTGGGTTTTGCAAGTATGTGTTATTCTGGGGGTAGGTGTTTGTCAGTGGTGCCTGTGTCCCTAGTGCCATATTTGTCTCCCTCCTAGATCTTTGCCTTGACAGTTTAACCCTCAAACACCAACTGACTAAACTGAAATCACTCAGCATTCTCTCCTAGCCTTGGCTGGCTCTGCCCAGCGTTACTATGGTTACTCAGCCTCCCTGCATTTTGTGTGGGCCGATGTTGGCCAATGGGTTTCGCTGGCGGCCGCAGAGGATGCTGGGAAATGTAGTTTTTTTAAATCGTTGTTTTGGGGGCCTTCTGGGTTTGGGGGGGGGGGAAGTTTCTTTGCTAAAAAACCTTCCTTGCCTGAGGCCTATTTTTGTTGGCAAGTTTGGTTTGTCTGCCTTGGAAGGTTTCTCTGTCTCTGTCAGTCGTTCGATGACGGGTCCTCTTCTATATAGTAGATAATAATACAAATTTAATAATAATAGTTTTATTGTTACTACTACTCTGGGGCTTGTAATCCCATAGTATCTGAAAACACCAAACCTGTGATGGTTTCTCCTCCTCCTGTGCTTCAAGTTGTTCCTAATGTAGTGTGTTCATAATTGCCAAGCTTGTCTTTGCCTTCCTCCGAAGCTGAGATTGTGTGACTCTACCAAGGTTTTATGGCCAGGCAGGGATTTAAACCTTGGCCTCCATGTTGCTCAAACCACTACATGGCACTCGTTCTCAGGTTCGTCTTCAGGCCTCCATAAGTCAGAAATGAGTCCACGTCGCACAACACTATACTTATTTTAATTCAGATTCTGCAAACTTGTTGGGTGCCCTTTCACATGAATCGTTTCCCCCAACCTGCTTCAATCGGAAAAGACTCAACGTGTGTTTTTGTCTCGTCCTCAGACCAAGTGCGACTTGAGGCATCCGCCTGGGAATGAAATCTACCGCAAGGGGACGATCTCTTTCTTTGAGATCGACGGGCGCAAGAACAAAGTAAGAGCACCACAGGAATTCAAGGGGAAAAGATTAGTGATGGCTAGTGGCTGGATATTAGCTTGTTATTGGTCAGTCTTTGGGTTGTGGTAGAAAGTCCCAAATAGGTCCCCACGAGCCTGATTTCTTCCAGATATATTAAAATTAATGAGGTATCTTATTAATGAGGTAAAATTAATGAGGTATCTTTAATTACAAAGGGTTAAATGGACGCAACGGCTCAGCAAAAGCTGCAGCTGTGCCTGTAGCTTAGCAGACATCAGTGAAAGACGCCTCAGTGAGAGAAAGGCCTTAATCTGAGGGATGTCTCAGTGTATTAGTAGGCCTCAGTATGAGAAGGCCTCTGTGTGAGAAAGCCTCAGTCTGAGAGAGCTCTCAGTGTGAGAAGGCCTCTGTGTGAGAAAGCCTCAGTCTGAGAGAGCCCTCAGTGTGAGAAGGACTCAGTCTGAGAGAGCCCTCAGTGTGAGAAGGCCTCTGCATGAGAAAGCCTCAGTCTGAGAGAGCCCTCAGTGTGAAAAGGCCTCAGTCTGAGAGAGCCCTCAGTGTGAGAAGGCCTTAGTGTGAGAAGGCCTCAGGGTGAGAAGACCTCAGTCTGAGAGAGCCCTCAGTATGAGAAGGCCTCAGTGTGAGAAGGCCTCAGTGTGAGAGAGGCTCAGTGTGAGAGGACCTCAGTCTGAGAGAGCCCTCAGTATGAGAAGGCCTCAGTGTGAGAAGGCCTCAGTCTGAGAAAGCCCTCAGTGTGAGAAGGTCTCAGTGTCAGTAGGCCCCAGTCTGAGAAAGCCCTCTGTGTGAGAAGGCCTCAGTCTGAGAAGGCCTCAGTCTGAGAGAGCCCTCTGTGTGAGAAGGCCTCAGTGTGAGTAGGCCCCAGTCTGAGAGAGCCCTCTGTGTGAGAAGGCCTCAGTGTGAGAAGGCCTCTATGAGAAAACCTCAGTCTGAGAAAGGCCTCAGTGTGAGAAGACCTCAGTCTGAGGCCTCAGTCTGAGAAGGCCTCAGTCTGAGACCCCTCAGTGTGAAAACGCCTCAGTGTGAGTAGGCCCCAGTCTGAGAGAGCCCTTTGTGTGAGAAGGCCTCAGTGTGAGAGAGGCTCAGTCTGAGAAGGCCTCAGTCTGAGAAGGCCTCAGTGTGAAAACGCCTCAGTGTGAGTAGGCCCCAGTCTGAGAGAGCCTCAGTGTGAGAAGGCCCCAGTCTGAGAGAGCCCTCTGTGTGAGAAGGCCTCAGTGTGAAAAGGCCTCTGAGAAAACCTCAGTCTGAGAGAGCCCTCAGTGTGGGAAGGTCTCAGTATGAGAAAGCCTCAGTTTGAGAGAGCCCTCAGTGTGAGAAGGCCTCAGTATGAGAAGGCCTCAGTCTCAGAGAGCCCTCAGTGTGAGAGAGCCCTCAGTGTGAGAAGACCTCCGTATGAGAAGGCCTCAGTCTGAGAGAGCCCTCAGTGTGAGAAGGCCTCAGTCTGAGAGAGCCCTCAGTGTGAGAAGGCCTCAGTATGAGAAGGCCTCAGTATGAGAAGGCCTCAGTCTCAGAGAGCCCTCAGTGTGAGAGAGCCCTCAGTGTGAGAAGACCTCCGTATGAGAAGGCCTCAGTCTGAGAGAGCCCTCATTGTGAGAAGGCCTCAGTATGAGAAGGCCTCAGTCTCAGAGAGCCCTCAGTGTGAGAGAGCCCTCAGTGTGAGAAGACCTCCGTATGAGAAGGCCTCAGTCTGAGAGAGCCCTCAGTGTGAGAAGACCTCCGTATGAGAAGGCCTCAGTCTGAGAGAGCCCTCAGTGTGAGAAGGCCTCCGTGAGAGCAAGGCCTTGGTATGAGGAAGGCCTGGTCTGAGAAGCTTCCGTGTGAGAGAAGCCCCAGGTTGAAGGCCATTGTGTATGAAGTTTCAGTGCGAAAGCTGCTGTGTGTGAAGCTCCTGTGTAAGGTCTGTGTGAGAAGAGGCTCTGTGAGAAAGAAGCCCAGCGTGGAGACAAAGAAGGAAGTATAAAGAACTGTACTTGTGTTATGGAAACCTTGTTCTTGTAAATGGTGCTACCATATTATTGTACTACAAAGAATTTTTAATCACTTTTGGCTACTGGAGCTGGGTCACGCTGCTGCTAATATTTTACTCTGCTGTACATTTGTGGGGAGGGTCTTTTGTTAATAAGCTCACTTGCCCAACAAATTGTGCCTCATCTTATGGCAGTGTTTCCCAACCAGTGTGCCGTGGCACACTAGTGTGCCGTGAGCGATCATCAGGTGTGCCGTGGGAAATTGGAACCTCCAATACCCTTTCCGCCCACAGTGCTCTCTGGGTGTAGGTGAACTACAACTTCCAAACTCAAGGTCAATTCCCAAGCAAACCCTTTCAGTACTTTCTGTTGGTAATGAGAGTTCAATACGCCAAGTTTGGTTCAATTCTATTGTTGCAAGAGTTCAGGATGCTCTTTGTGTATTAACTATAAATCTCAGAAACTGTAACTCCCAAATGTCAAGGTGTATTTTCCCCAAACTCCATCTGTGTTCACATTTGGGCATATTGAGTATTCATGCCAAGTTTGGTCCTGATCCAACATTGTTTGAGTCCACAGTGCTCTCTGGATATAGGTGAACTACAACTCCAAAACCCAAGGTCAATGCCCACCAAACTCTTATAGTATTTTCAATTGGTTGTGGGAGTTCTGTGTGGGAAGTTTGTGTCTTTCTGCCATTACTGCCAGGATATCTATGTTGTGTTGATCGAAACAGGCCCAGGTTTCACACTGAGTGTATAAATACATTTAAAAACATATTAACTATATGTATCACTGTGTTAGAGTGTCATTTTGTGTCATTTTGGTTGGTGGTGTGCCCCAGGATTTCGTAAATGTAAAAAGTGTGCCGCGGCTCAAAAAAAGGTTGAAAAACACTGCCTTATGGGACAAGGCCACCATTTTGGGCCTTACTTCAGAACTCTTTAAAGTTGGGTGGATCCTGGATGCATTTTTCTTTTTCTTCCCCTTCTAGAGCTACTCACAGAACCTCTGCCTCCTGGCCAAGTGCTTCCTAGACCACAAGACCCTCTACTACGACACGGACCCCTTCCTCTTCTACGTCATGACCGAGTACGACAGCAAAGGCTTCCACATCGTCGGCTACTTCTCAAAGGTGGGGGTTCGAGCAGAGCCTCAGGCTGAGAACCGAGACTACGAAATACGCCGTTAGAAATACTACTCAGGAGTTGCGTAAGGAGATCGTCACCTACCTCTTGCTTGATCTCTCCTGGTAGGAAAAGGAATCCACGGAGGACTACAATGTCGCCTGCATCCTGACCTTGCCTCCTTACCAGAGACGGGGATACGGCAAGTTGCTGATTGAATTCAGTGAGTGGAAATGTTTGTCAGCTTGTCCCAGTTGTTTTCTGTGCAGCTTAAGATTTATTATTTTTTACTACCGTAGCTGTACCCGGCACACATTGCTGTGCCCGATTTAGGAGATGCAAGAAAGTCTGAGTATGTAAGGGTTGGAAGTGATGTGACTTATGGTGTTGGTGGGGTCATGGCTGTGGCGTTGTGGGTTGTTCTGGTGGGTGGGATGTTGAAGTCTTGTGGAGTTGTGTGTGTTGTGTGTGAGTTGTGTAGTGGGTCTGTAGAGGTAGGCATTGCGAATTGTGTGGTTTGGTGGTAGTTAAGTGAGTGTATTTTGTTGAGGGTGTCTTTGCCGGTGCCGAAGGGTGGCAGCAGTGACCCCGGTCCTTTTCTCTTCACCTTCTGCCATCCGGAGGGCAGTAGCGGCGAGGCTAGCGTCCCCACGCCTCGTTCTTCTTCACCCTCCGTCCTCCGGAGGGCAGGCTCAGGGGCGCGGAAGCTTCTCGGAGTACCCAGGAGCTCTCCGTGTGGTAGCCGCTGCTCCGTGGCGGCCGCCATCTTTCCTGGCGGCACTTCCGTCCAGGAGGGGGCGGGATCTCTGGTCTGCATTCTTTGGGCGTCTGTTTCCGGCCGGACCCTTTTCCTGACAGATTGACTTCCGTCGGAGCCTTTTCGGCCGGACCGGAAGCGGTTCGGCCGCCATGTTTTTTTGTACTTTTTTTGGGGTATTTTCGGTGTTGCTTCCCCGGAGAGCCCCAGAAGCGACCAAAGCGGCAGAGAGCGGCTGGAGGGAAAGGGATGCGGAGGAGGAGGAAAAGTTACGATCCTTCCCCCGCTGCTCTTTCTTCCTCCTCCGCCTTGTCCTCCTCCTCCTTGCCGGCTCCGTTGCTGCCAGTTCCCGCCCCCGCCGGGATCGGGCAAGAAGCGGCGGTGAGGTAGCGAAGGAGGCCGAGGAGGCGGTGGGATGGCTGATGAATTGGTGAGTGTGTGCCCTCAGTGTGCGAGTGCTGAGGGCGAGGGGTTGGGGTTGTGGGGTGGTCTGATTGTGTGTTAATGAGGCTTTTCCCCCTCCCCTCGCGGGGGAAGGAGGCCGCTGGCATTCACCAAGCGCTGCTATGCTTGGTGTCAGTGGCCGTTTTTTGAGGGTCGTGTTTAGGGGTCTTCCGAGGTATCTAGGGTGGATTTTTTGTGCCCTGTAGGTACCTCGGGGTATGGTGGAATGTGTTGGGGGGGTTTAGTGGTTATGGGGCGTATAGTTTGGCTGCCTATATGCGACATTGCATGGACCTTCTCTTTTATATATATAGATTGTGTCGGACTCTTAGTCATGTGTAAGTCGGGTATTTGCAACTTGAGGATTGCGTGTACAGTGTCATCTCTGACTTGGGGCTGTGCCTCTTACTTAGTGTTCTTGGCGGCCTTCCTTTTCCTCTCCAGGCTATGAGCTTTCCAAGGTAGAAGGGAAGACCGGCACGCCGGAGAAACCCCTCTCGGACTTGGGGCTCCTCTCCTACCGCAGCTACTGGTCCCAGACCATCCTTGAGATCCTCATGAACCTTAAGTCGGAGACCGGGGAGCGCCCACAGATCACGATCAAGTGAGACAATAATAATCTCTATCTATCTATATAATAAAAGTCAGTGTTTGCGGCGGGAGGTGCGGAGGAATATGTGGCAGCCTTCTGATTGGCTCCCACTGTGGGCTTATTTGCATAAAGGACTCTGATTGGCCAGCCTCAGAACTCCAAAATTCTAAGGCACCAGACAGAGGGGATTGGTTGCCACTGAGGGAGTATTTGCATAAAGGACTCTGATTGGCCAGCACCCAAGAATCCAAGCCTCTTCATTCAAACAACATGATTGGTTGCCACTGAGGGAGATTTTGCAAAACCGGCTCCGATTGGCCAGCTTCTAGATTCCAACATTCTAGGTGACGCAGAGGGAAAAGAAAAGGCCTCAGGGAGTCAGTCACTGCGGCCCACAGCAATGACGGATCAGGACCACACTTGGCACACAGAGGCCCAATGGCCCACTTCACAACCTGGTGTGGTTTAGGGCAGGATGGGTCACAAATGATGGGATTTGCAGTAGCTTCACCTGATTCACTTCCCAAACAATGACCCACTCTCCATCCTACTGCAGTTTAGAGGATGGCGGACCATGGATGATGGGACTTAAAGTACCTCTACTCATTCCCCATGACTGCAGCAGCCCCCAACAAAGACCGATAAAGACCTAACTTGACACACAGAGCCCCTATGACCCACTCTACATTCTACTGCAGTTTGGAGGAGGGTGGACCATGGATGATGGGACTTGAAGTACCAAAGACCAACACTGCCTTTCTCAAATAACCCGGGCACCGCCAGGTCCCCAAGCTAGTCTAAAATAAAAGTGAACGTTTGTATGCGGAGGGCGGAAGGGCGGGTATGTGGCAGCTTTCTGATTGGCTCCCATTGAGGTAGAATTTGCATATGATCTCTGATTGGCCAGCCTCAGCATTCCAACATTCTAAGGCAGCAGACGGAGGGTATTGGTTGCCACTCTGGTACGAATGGTGGGAGTTTAAGTCCAAAACACCTTGCGGCCCCCAACAATGAACCAGGCTCAAACTTGGCACACAGAGTATTCCTGACCCACTCTACATCCTGATGCAGTTCTAAGGGGGATGGCCCATGGATGATGGGATTTGCAGTACCTTCACTCGCTTACTGAAACCACTGTGACCCTCATCCAATGACCAATACAGACCAAACTTGGCACACAGAGCCCCCATGACCCACTCTACATCCCACTGCAATAGAGAGGAGTACAGACCCCAGATGATGGGATTTGTAGTACCTTCAGTAAATTCATGATACCACTGCAACTCCCAATAATGATGGATCAAGACCAAACTTGGCACGCAGAGCCCCCATGACCCACTCTACATCCTGGTGCCGTTTGGAGGAGGATGGACCATGGATGATGGGACTTGAAGTACCTTCACTCACTTCCTGAGCCCGCTGCGACCCTCATCCAATGACTGATCAAGACCAAACTTGGCACACAGAGTACTCATGACCTACTCTACATCCTGATGCAGTTTGGAGGAGGATGGACCATGGATGATGGGACTTGCAATACCTTCACTCACATCCTGAGACCACTGCGAGCCACACAAATTACCCGGGCACCGCCGGGTCCCCAAGCTAATAGTTATAATAATAATGTTGGTGTTGGTGATTGATTGGGTTGTTGTGAGTTTTCCAGGCTGTATGGCTTTGTTCCAGAAGCATTCTCTCCTGACCTTTTGCCTGCATCTATGACGGTTGCCCTCAGAAGTCGTGAAAATTAGGCAAGTGAGGTTTTTATACCTGTGGAATAATGTCCAGAGTGGGAGAAAAATTTATTTTATTTATATCACGATATTTGCATTTTGCTTCTGAGCTGCTCTGAGTCCACATTTCGCAGGCGGAACAGTTGATAAAAAGCCCCTTGGTATCTCTATATAAATCCATCAGATGAAATAAATAAAAATAAATCTCAATGCTGACTTTTTTCAGAGGCAACGCTGATTGAACTAGGGGACTTCCAGAACATTGTACTGTGACGTCTGTAGGGACAGTCTACATTTCAACCTTTTTTGAGCGTAGAACAGCATTTAAAAACAACCACCCCAAAATGGTATCTCTAACACAGTAGTGTTTTTTAATCTATTTATACACTCACTGTGAACCCTGGGCCTGTTTCGATGAACAGAACATATATATGACTTCCTCTCACATATTTATACATGGCTATCATGTCTTCCTTCAGCCTTCTCTTCTTCAGGCTAAACATGTCCAGCTCTTCAAGCCGCTCCTCATAGAGCTTGTTCTCCAGACCTTTGTGAATTTTCACCCTGAGTGAAACTTGCTTCCAGATAACTATGGATGTCATGAAGCTGTTATAAACAGTTCCGGGGGGGCTCTAGAAAAATCCAGTAAAATAGGAAAAAACACCAAAAACATTTCCAAGTGGGACTGCTCAATTTGTTTCTTGGAAACCTGTGAGGGGGCTGCTAGGAGGGGGGAGAGTGCCAGTTTCCCACGGCACACCTGATGATTGCTCACGGCACACTAGTGTGCCACGGCACACTGGTTGGGAAACACTGCCCTCTGTTGTTCAACATATACATGAAACCGTTGGGGGAGATCATCCGGAGTTTTGGGGTACGGTGTCATCTGTACGCAGATGATGTCCAACTCTGTCACTCCTTCCCACCTGCTACTAAGGAGGCTGTGCAAGTCCTGAACCGGGGCTTGGCCGCTGTAACGCACTGGATGAGGGCTAACAGATTGAAACTAAATCCAGACAAGACAGAGGTACTCCTGTTCAAGGCCGAACAGGGCATAGGGTTACAGCCTCTGCTTGACGGGGTTACACTTTCCCTGAAGGCGCAGGTTCGCAGCCTGGGAGTGATCCTGGGCTCAGCGCTGAGCCTGGAACCACAGGTCTCAGCGGTGGCCGGGAGAGCTTTTGCACAGCTCAGGCTTGTGCGCCAGCTGCGCCCGTATCTTGGGAAGTCAGACTTGGCCACGGTGGTCCATGCTCTGATTACATCCCGTATAGACTACTGCAATGCTCTCTACGTGGGGCTGCCTATGAAGACTGCCCGGAAGCTGCAATTAGTCCAGCGCGCAGCAGCCAGACTACTAATGGGAGCGGGGTACAGTGAGCGCACAACTCCCCTGTTGCGCCAGCTCCACTGGCTGCCAATTAGCTTCCGAGCACATAAACACCAGCACTGTGAGTGCTGGTGTTGACCTACAAAACCCTGTACGGTTCCGGCCCAGTTTACCTGTCCGAAAGTATTCTCCCCTATGAACCGTCAAGAGTGCTAAGCTCGTCTGGTGAGGCCCTGCTCTCGGTCCCACCACCTTCGCAGGCGCGTCTGGTGGGGACGAGAAACAGGGCCTTTTCTGTGTGGCCCCCCAGTTGTGGAATTCACTCCCAAATGAAATTAGATCCGCCCCCTTCCTCCTGACTTAGGAAATGGGTCAAAACGTGGCTGTGCAATGAGGCCTTCGCAGAATGAAGGAGGAGATCGCGAATCGACTAAAGTCGCTAACCACTTGATATGGACCGAATATATGGGTTAAGTTGGACTTGATTTTACTTTGGCGAAAGGCTTTTTAAATGTATTCATTGTATTGTAGATTTTATTGTAAATTTATGATGTTTTTAGATTTTTAATGTTAGCATTGAATACTTGCTGTTTGCCGGTCTGAGTGCCTCTTCGGAGGTGAGAAGGCCGGGGTATAAACGTTTTAAATACATAAATAATAATAAATAGCATTGAACCAAGGCAATCAAAGTGGATTCATTCCACAGCATATAGATGCGGCCCAAGCTTTTCCTTTCAGTTTCTGGAAGCTTTGGTGCTTCCTTGGAGGCTCTTAAACAGCGGCTGGATGGTCATCTGTCAGGGGTGCTTTGATTGTGCTTTACCTGCATGGCAGGGGGTCGGAATAGATGGCCCATGCGATTTCTTACAACTCTGTTTCTTTTCAATAGCTACCAAAAGGGCAGGGTAGAGTGACCTCCATGGGACTCCTCCATCCTCCCTCTCAGTGGTCCTTCTTTGCCTTTGATTGTGCTCTTTTTTTCTCTCCTTCTTCCGATTTCCTTCCAGCGAGATCAGCGAAATCACCAGCATTAAGAAGGAGGACGTCATCTCCACCCTCCAGTACCTCAACCTTATCAACTACTACAAGGTAATACGGACGATTGGAATACAATCCCTATTGTATTCCATTCCAGAATATGGAACGTTAGGAAGAACTGTTCAGCAGTGGAACTCTCTGCCTCGGAGTGTGGTAGAGGCTCATTCTTCGGAGGCTTTTAAGCAGAGGCTGGATGGCTATCTGTCGGGGGTGCTTTGAATGCAGTGTTCCTGCTTGGCAGAAAATAATATAGCCTTTCCTCATCTATGAGGACTAGAATCATTTTTTCAAACCCTTTGGGATTAGAAGCTCTGTATCTTACGTTACAAAGAATGCTAGGGGCTGAGTGGGAGTGGTGAATAATAATAATATATTTAAATAATGATAATTTATTTAATGATTTATTATTTAAATAATAATAATAATGATATAACCTTATCTCCCCTGTGAGGGCTAGAATCTTTTGAAAATAAATCCTTTTGAATGGGAGTGGTGTTTTGAATAATAATAATAATAATAAATTTAAATAATGATAATAATTTATTTAATAATTTATTTAAATAATGTTAATAATAAATTTATGTAAATAATAACTTATTATTTAAATAATAATAATAATAAACTAGCTGTAGCCGGCACACGTCGCTGTGCCCTATTTAGGAGATGCGAGAAAGTCAGAGTATGTAAGGGTTGGAATTGATGTTACTTATGGTCTTGGTGGGGTCATGTGCGTATTGTGTTGTGTGTAGGTATTACTTTTTTGGTGAGTTAGTGGGTGTGTGGTGGCATTGTGGATGGTAGTATGTTGTGGAATGCTTGTGTGGGTGGGGTGTTTTGGGTGTTTGTGTGTGTTTGTAGAGTATCAGTGCAGTGTTGTGTTGTGGTTGGAGTATAGGTGGAGTTGGTTTTTGTTTGTGGTGGTGGTAGGTGTTGTGTGTGCGGGGTCCTGTAAGGTTGGGGGGATGGGTTGTGATAGGAAGTTGTGTTGTGTTGTGTGGGTAGGAATTGCTGGAGTATTGTGCCTGGGACGTGTGTGTATTTGGAGGTGTGTGTGGTGGTGAGTAGTGAGTGCAGTCCTGGGTTTTGTGTTGGGGAAGTTGTCAGGTATTTGTGGGGTGTATTTTGTGTGTGTTGTGGTGACATAGTTGGTGATGTGGAGGGGGTGTGGCTTTTGCCAGTGGTGTTTGTTGTGCATTTTGGTTGGGGTGGGTTTTTGTGTTGCAGGAATTTTTTTTGGGTGGGTTTTGCAAGTTTGTTTTATTCCGGCGGTATGTGTTTGTCAGTGGTGCCTGTGTCCCTGGTGCCCTATTTGTGTTAGTGTTATGTCCTCCTGTGAGTTGTTATGTCCTCCTGTGTTAGTTGGTTGTACTGTGTAGGTTTCTGTTTAGCAGAGGTATGTTTAACCCACAAACACCAACTGACTAAATTCAAATCACTCAGCATTCTAACCTAGCCTTGGCTGGCTCAGCCCACCGTTACTATGGGAACTCAGCCTCCCTGCATTTTGTGTGGGCCGATGTCGGCCAATGGAATTCGCTGGTGGCCGCAAAGGACGCTGGGAAATGTAGGGTTTTTTTGTATTGTTGTTTTGGGGGCCTTCTAGGTTGGGGGGGAGTTTCTTTGCTTAAAACCTACCTTGCCTGAGGCCTATTTTTGTTGCCAAATTTGGTGTTTCTGCCTTGGGTGGTTTCTCTGTCTATGGCAGTCGTTCCATGACGGGACCTCCTTTATATAATATAACCTTATCTCCCCTTTTCAATTCCCATCTAGGGCCAGTACATCTTGACGCTCTCAGAGGACATTGTGGATGGACACGAGCGTGCAATGCTCAAGCGAATCCTGCGCATCGACTCCAAATGCCTGCATTTCACTCCCAAAGACTGGAGCAAAAGAGGGAAATGGTGATGGCAAGACGAGCCAAGACTGGCGACAGAGGGGAGGGAGGGGGGTTTGTTTTGAAGCTCTTCCCCTCCACATTCTGGACAAGGATCAGGGAGAGAGAGGGCCTTCGTGGTCTTGGAAAGACTGGTTATTTCCCTCTATGAAGGAGGGACCGTTGCCTGGCCGGACCTCTCTCCCCGGACGCTGCGTTTGTATATATATACTGAATAGCCCTTTTGCAGAAACGCTGCAAACCGTTGTGTACAGAAGCTGAAAAAGCACAGACCAGCTACCCTTTGCCACCTTTTCCCCAACTTTTTGTTAATATTTATAATGTCTAAAAAACAAACACAGCAAAACTCGAGAGCTTGGGGCCGGGAACTTCTGAGCGACCAAGTCTTCATAGAGATCCTGCTGCCAACTCTGCTGCTCGACTCCGGATCGAAGGAACTGCCAAGGTGAACCCAGAGCTCCCTTCCAAGGCTCCCTTTCCTTTGCGGAAAGAGAAAGAGCGATCCCCTACTCTCAAAAAGAAATAGAGGAATTCTGCCACAAGCCGCAGCCTTTCGCCAAAGGAAGGATCTTTATGAACCACAGCTCGGAGCCGGCCCTTCACCCCCTCCGCCCCGAATATCTGGGAATAGAATAAATTAACGACGTCTTTTTTTCTAGATATTTATATAAATGGTACGTTTTCTTCTTACTGCTATTACTGTAGAAAGGAAGCAGGGCTGAGCAGTACTCCAAATGGACTCCTGCCCCTCCCATCTTCTCGTCTGTTAAGCCAAAACCTACCGCAGCTTTTAAATGCCAATTCTATTAATCTAAGAAGGAAGGAAGGAAATTGAGTTCTATATTACTCTTAAGGAAGGAAGGAGGTAAGCAAGGATGACAGTTTGATTTCTAAGGGTGTCAGAGGGAGTCGGCTAATGTAAGCCGTACCCGAAAAATAAAACGTACCCCGGCCGCCGCGTCACTCAGTCCCGCCTCCTCCTTGGTCCCGCCTCCTCCGCCACCTCCCCCCGCCGCCGCCTCCCCCCGCCGCCGCTTGCCTCTGCCGCTTGCCGCCGCCGTTTCCCGCCGCACAGCCAGCCCCACGCCTGCGCCAGGAGCGCCTAGGTCAGGCGCGCCAGGAGCGCCTAGGTCAGGCGCACCAGGAGCGCCTACGTCAGGCGTGCCCGGAGAGCCTCGTCAGCGCCAGGAGAGCCCTCGTCAGCGCGCCAGGAGCGCCTACGTCAGCGCGCCAGGAGCGCCTCGTCAGCGCGCCAGGGCGCCCTCGTCAATGGCGCCAGGGCGCCTCGTCAGCGCGCCAGGGCGCCCTACGTCAGCGCGCCAGGAAGCGCCCTCGTCAAGCGGCTCGGGTCCTACTGCACATGCGCATGGGCAGTAGGACCCGGCGCGCCAACGTAGGTGCCTCCCAGCGCTGGCGCTGGCGTGGCGCGCCTGCGCCTGGCATGGCGCTCTGGCAGCTTGACATAAGCTCCTGGCACAGGCGTGAGGCCGGCTGTGCGGTGGCAGCCGGCGGCGGCAAGCGGTAGCGGGGGCGGCGGGACCGAGGGAGGCGGCCAGGGGAAAGGTTACTTTCGAGGTGCGAGTACCGTCGGCTAATGTAAGCCCGTACCCAAAAGTAAAGCCGTAGTGGGGATTTTGGGGGTCAAAAGAAAGTAAGACGCTGTCTTACTTTCGGGGAAACACGGTAGGTAGGCAGGCAGGCAGGCAGGAAGGAAGGAAGGAAAGAAAGCTGTCAGGCAGTTGTGATTTACATTACTCAAGGAAGGAAGGCAGGCAAACAGGCAGTTGTGGTTTATAGTACTCTGGGAAGGAAGGAAAACGCAGACAGGAAGTTGTGGTTTAGAGTACTCTGGGAAGGAAGGGGAGAAGGAAGGAAGGAAACGAAGGCAGACAGGCTGTTGTGGTTTATAATACTCTGGAGAGGAAGGAAGGAAGGAAGGAAGGAGAAAAGGCGGGCAGGCTGTTGTGGTTTATAATACTCTGGAGAGGAAGGAAGGAAGGAAGGAAGGAAGGAAGGGAAGGAAGGAAGGAAGGAAGGAAGGAAGGAAGGAAGGAGAAAAGGCGGGCAGGCTGTTGTGGTTTATAATACTCTGGAGAGGAAGGAAGGAAGGAAGGACAGAAGGAAGGAAGGAAGGAAGGAAGGAAGGAAGGAAGGAAGGAAGGAAGGAAGGAAGGAAGGAAGGAGAAAAGGCGGGCAGGCTGTTGTGGTTTATAATACTCTGGAGAGGAAGGAAGGAAGGAAGGAAGGAAGGAAGGAAGGAAGGAAGGAAGGAAGGAAGGAAGGAAGGAAGGAGAAAAGGCGGGCAGGCTGTTGTGGTTTATAATACTCTGGAGAGGAAGGAAGGAAGGAAGGAAGGAAGGAAGGAAGGAAGGAAGGAAGGAAGGAAGGAAGGAAGGAAGGAAGGAAGAAAAGGCGGGCAGGCTGTTGTGGTTTATAATACTCTGGAGAGGAAGGAAGGAAGGAAGAGGAAAGAAGGCAGGCAGGCTGTTGTGGTTTGTATTACTCAAGGAAGGGAGGAAAGAAAGGATGGATGGGTGGGTGTTGTTTATATTACTCTAAGAATAAGGAATAAAGAGAAAGGAAAAAAGGCAAGAAAAGATGGTCATGGAGGCTTATATTACTCTGGGAAGGAAAGGAAGGAAGGATGTGGTTTATATTACTCAAGGAAGGAAGGAAGGAAGGGGATGGCAGTTGTGGTTTCTATTACTCGAAGGAAGGAGGAAAGAAAGGAAAAAGAAAGGATAGTAGTTGTGGTTTATATTATTCAAGGAAGGAAAGAAAGAAGGCAGGCCGTTGTGGTTTCTATTACTCTAGGAAGGGGAAAAAAGGATGGCTGTAGCAGTTTATATTACTCTAAGAAGGAAGGAAGGACGGCTGTTGTGGTTTGTAGTACTCTAAGGGAGGGAGGAAGGAAGGAAAAAAGGCTGGCTGGCTGTTGTGTTTTACATTACTTTAAGATGGAAGGAAGAGGAAGGAAGGAAAAAGAGGATGGTCGTGGTGATTTCTATTACTTTGAAGAAGTAAGGAAAGCAGGTTGGAAAGTAGGACAAGATGCCCTTCTACTCTCTTGCATTTTTTCCTTCTAAGGAAAGAAGAAAGGTAACATGACAAGGAAGGATGGAGAACGGAAAGAAGGGGAAGGGAGAAGAAGGAAAGTAGGAAAAATGCAAAAAGGAGGAAAAGGGTTAGGGCGACTTAAAAAAATTTAAAGCTGGGATGCACCTCATAGTTCCCACCCCTATGACCTTTTTGATTCGGAAAGCAATAAAAGAAAAATATTTGGAAATATATTTCAGTGAGAGCCATATAATATATATATAATATCTTTTAAGACTGAATTCAACTCAATGTGAGTCTATACGTACATACGATGAGGAAAGGATTCCCCCGGAGGAATGATGGGACACTTCGGACCTGTCTCTGCAAAAGGCACGCTCAGGACTCTGGGAAGGAAGAGAAGGCGGAAGGAAGGAAGGGGGAAAGAAAGAGGAAATAAAGGAGGGAGGGCAAGAGGAAGAAAGAAAAGAAGAACGAACTATGGAAAAGGAAGAAAAGAAAAGCAGGAGAGAGACAAGGAGGGGAAAAGAAAGAAGGAAATGGGAAGGGAGGAAAGGAAAGGGTGGGGAAAGGGAGTGAGGAAAAAGTAAAATAATGAAGGGAAAAGAAAAAAGGAGAGTGAAGTGAAAAGGAAGGAGAAGAAAAGGAAGACTTGGGGGAAAATAGAAGAATGAAGGAAGGGGGAGGGAGGGAGAATGGATGAAAGGAGGGAGAGAAGGAGAAAGGGTGAAGGGGAGAAAAAAGGAAGAGGAAGGGAGGAAGAGGGAGAAGGGATGAAAGAAGGAAGGAGAAGGAAGAGGAATGAAGAAAGGAAGAATGAAGGAAAGGAGGCAGGGGAGAGGGGGGAGAAGGAAAGGATGAAGGGGGAGAAAGGAAGGAAGGAAGTGGAAGGATGGAAGAGGGAGAATGGATGAAAGAAGGAAGGAGACAATGAAAGGGTGAAGGAGAGAAGGAAGAAAGGGAGAATGGAGGAATGGGAGAGGGGGAAGGAAGGAGAGAAAGAAGGAAAGGATGAAGGGGGAGGAAGGAAGGAAGGGGAAGGAAGGAAGAGGGAGAATGGAGGAAAGAAGGAAAGGGAGAGGGAGGGGAAAAGAAGGAGAAGGAAAGGATGAAGGGGAGAAAGGAAGGAAGAGGGAGAATGGAAGAAAGAAGGAAGGAAAAAAGGAAAGGGTGAAGGAGAAAAAAGGAAGGAGGAGGAAGGAAGGGGAATGGAGGAAAGAAGGGAGAGAAGGAAAGGGTGCATGCTGGGAAACCGAGGCCCTGGCTGCTCTGGAGAGCCAGATGCCATAATGAAAAGAGCCACATCTGGCTCCCGAGCTGTAGGTTCCCTGCCCCTGGCCTATAGGAGAAGTCTTTTTGGGGGACAGAAAACACAAGAATTCATCCAGTTTTGTACATAGTTTATGAAAACGCGCACCAAGAACAGCATCTCTGTCTTCAAGAGTTTTAAACATCATCCACTCAAAATATTGGCCAAAATAAATCTATTTAAGGACTAAATAGAAAGAATGGAAAGTACAGAGTCGGGTTCTCTCCGTTCCGAGTCACCTTGTATCGTAAAGGGGAGAAGGGGCTGCCGGAGAAGTCCCTGCTCCTTGTGCCTGCCGAAATCCAGGTGCTGAATCTTAAGCAGGTATCCCCATTGCTCGGCAATGGTTCTCATTCTTCGTCAGGCACGGCAGAATGGATCTTTAAGCAGAGAAGGACATTGGTTATATATGAATGGCTGAGTTTGGGGAAAGGGAATACGCGAGAAAAAAGGGGAGCTAGAGGGCTGATGGAGAGGATCAGGACGCAAAAGGGTCTTTCCGCACTCACCCCTTCCGCGATCTTTGGCCAATGAAGAGCCATCAGGATCTCATCTGTGTTCTTCGGTGCCTGTTCCAGGTTCCATATGGTCAGAGATTCAAAGGTCGACTTGACACGCAGCTCTTTGTCCTACAAATAACAACAACAACAGATTGTCCTGGAAAGGGGGAATTCAAGAACAAGATGGACAAGTGTCCACCGACAGGAGACCAAAGTGGTCAAACGTTTGGAAACCGAGCCCGATGAGAGAGCTGGATATGTTTATTATTTATTATTTTATTTACATCATTTATAATCCGCCCTTCTCACCCCGCAGGGGACTCAGGGCGGATCACAATGCACATATACAGGCAAACATTCAATGCCATTGACATACAACATATAAGACAGACACAGAGGCAATTTAACATTCCAGCTTCTGGCCACCAGGGGGAGCTGTCGCATTCCTTCACTCCTTTTGTGTGTATTTGATGCAACATGGCTTGACCCCTTCCAGTCCGGCTTCCGTTCGGGGCAAGGGACGGAGACGGTCCTGGTCTCCATCACAGACCAACTCCGCTGCCAGCTCGACCAAGGCGGGTCTGCGCTGCTCGTGTTATTGGACCTCACGGCAGCGTTTGACACGGTCGACCACAATCTTTTGATCCACCGCCTGGCCGTGGCTGGAGTGAGGGGGGCAGCCCTTAAATGGCTGACCTCCTTCCTCCACCAGCGGTCTCAGCGTGTGAGGAGGGGAGAGGTGGTCTCTGAGGGCTCCCCACTACTCTGTGGGGTCCCCCAGGGGGCCATTCTCTCCCCTCTGTTATTTAACATCTACATGCAGCCGCTTGCACACCTGGTGCAGAGTTATGGGCTGGAGTGTCACCAGTACGCTGACGACACTCAGCTCATTCTGAGGATGGAGGGCAGGCCTGGATCTGTCCCCGATAATTTCAACGCTGCCTCGGCCGTTACTGGATGGCTGCGAGCCAATAGGTTGAGGGTGAATCCGGCGAAGACGGAGATCTTGTGGCTGGGCTGCCCGGGTGGTGGGGATGTCCAGCTTCCGACCCTAGACGGTGTGGCGTTATGCCCATCGCCTTCCGTAAAGAGCCTGGGGGTCCATTTGGACTCCCAGCTGACCATGGAGACCCAGGTCTCTGTGGTCAGCAAGATTGCCTTTTTCCACCTCAGACAGGCAAGGAGGCTGGCCCCCTATCTATCCCGGAACAACCTAGCCACGGTGATCCAAGCCATGGTCATCTCGAGGCTGGATTACTGTAACGCGCTCTACGTCGGCCTTCCTCTGTCGGTGACCCGGAAGCTCAGGCTGGTGCAGAGCACTGCCGCCCAGCTCCTGTCTGGCACGCCAGCAGGTTGCCACATTTTGCAGGATCTGCACTGGCTGCCAATTGAGCACCGGATCACCTTCAAAGTGCTGGTTCTTACCTTTAAGGGCCTGCACGGCCTGGGGCCAGCGTACCTGAGGGACCGTCTCTCCCCATATTGCCCTATGAGATCACTTCGCTCCGAGAATACCAACCTCTTCGCTGTCCCCTCTGCAAAAGCGGCTAGACTGACAGCCACTCGTCGAAGGGCTTTCTCGGTGATCGCACCGACACTCTGGAATGCCCTTCCTGCAGATACGCGTGCCATCCATGACCTGCTTCCCTTCAGGCGGGCGTGCAAGACCCACCTTTTCCAGCTTACCTTCCATGTGTAGGTCTAGTGGGACGCACCCCCCTGTTGAAAAGTGATTCTCAACCCAGGTCGTTTTAATTGCTGTGTATTGTGATATTTTAATGATGTTTTTATCCTTTGTTTCATTCTGTGTTGCTATTTTTATGCTGTGACTTTTTTAGTGTTGTGAGCCACCCCGAGCCCACTGGGAGTGGCGGCATAGAAGCCGAACGAAATAAATAAATAAATAAATAAATATTTCCTGGATATTTTAATGGCCTCGTAAATGAGTTAAATTAAGCCTCCCCACTCAAGTGGTACGTAAATTTCCTACTTGACAGATGCAACTGTCTTTCGGGTTGCAAAGGTCGACAACAGGGTACACAAATTGGTCAAGAGCTCACCCCAACCTGGGCAGGCCTCGAACTTATGACCTTCTGGTCAGTAGAGACTGTGTCATGTTCCCTTTAGAGGAGAGGAGGTCTCTGATAGCTATGTTTACATATTGGAAAGGACGTCACATTGCATAATAATAATAATTGTACCAAAAGCATTGCATAAATTAGTATAAACTGATAAAAATAGAAGGTGCTCAGGCAGCTAAATATCTTTTTTTGTCTTTTATTCAACAAATAATAAAGATATTATAGTACATTACATTGCTGTAGACCGGGGCTGTCCAACAGGCAGCCTGTGGGCTATACACAGCCCGCCAGCCTCCTGCAAGAATTAATTTTTTTTAAAAAAAAATTAATATATATATATATATATATATATATATATATATATATATTAAAAATGGCGGTGGGGGAGGGAGGGGGGGTGGGGCAGGGAGGAGGAAGGGAGCCAGCTCCTCCTCCCTGCACCGCCCCCTTCTCCCCTCTCTCCGCGCCACAGCGGCAAACCGGTTCACAGCGGCGGCGCCGAGAGAGGGACCGGGGGCGGTCCAGGAGGAGGAAGAGAGCCAGCTCCTCCTCCCTGCACCGCCCCCTCCGTCCCTCTCTCCGCGCCGCTTGTGAACCCGGGAGGGCGGGCGTCCGTTCCTGCTTCTCTCCATGACCGGTCATGGAGAGAAGCAGGAACGGACGCCCCGCCCTCCGGGGAGCAGAGCCCGGGGATCGGGCCTGCCGCGCATGAGTCCACAGTGGTCCAGATCCATCATTATTTGAGTCCACAGTGCTCTCTGGATGGATGTGAGCTACAACTCCACAACTCAAGGTAAATGCCCACCAAAGCCTTCCAGTATTTCTTGTTGATCATGGGAGTTCTGTGTGCCAAGATTGGTTAATTCCATCATTGGTGGGGTTTAGAATGCTCTTCGATTGTAGGCGAACTACCAATCCCAGCAACTACAACTCCCAAATGTCTAGGTCTATTTTCCCCCAAATCCACAAGTGTTCACATTTGGGCATATTGAGTATGGGGGGGCGGAGCTGGGGGGGGTGGGGGCGGAGCCGGGGGGCTTGGCCCCCCAGGTGATCAGTGACTGGAATTCCGGCCCTTGGGCCGGTAGAAGTTGGACAGCCCTGCTGTAGATTATAATTGTTTCTCCCTCCCTCCCTCCCCAACCACACTATATTTCTACTAATCTTGCAGATCCAGTCACTGGTAAAGTCTTTGTGTTTTTTGTATGATGTCAACGTTGGCTCCTCCATTTTTCACCCAGCTAAATATCTTTTGACCAAAAAGGGGCAACAGCAACGGCATTGTCTGTAGCCTCCAACAAGAGACACAACTGGAAAAGCTGACATGATACGAGGATTTGAAGATTGAACTGCAAAAAGCAGCCAAGGTGGTTCCAGTGGTGATCGGCACACTGGGTGCCGTGCCTAAAGACCTTGGCCTGTACTCAAAAACAATCGGCGCTGACAAAATTACCATCGGTCAGCTACAAAAGGTCACCCTACTGGTTCGCCGAGACATCACATAGTCCTAGACACTTGGGAAGTTGATCCAATATAACAGGGGTCGGGAACCTTTTTGACTCAGAGAGCCATGACAGCAAAATATTTGGAAATTTATTTCAGTGAGAGCCATAGAATATATAGAATATATTTTAAGACTGAATTCAGCTAAATGTGAGTCTATACGTACATACGATGAGAAAAGGATTCCCCCGGGAGAATGAGGGGACGCTTCAGACCTGGCTCTGCAAAAGGCATGATCAGGACTCTGGGAAGGAAGAGAAGGCGGAAGGAAGGAAGGAAGGAAGGAAGGAAGGAAGGAAGGAAGGAAGGGGGAAAGAAAGACAGAGGAAATGAAGGAGGGAGGGAGGAAGAAAAGAAGAACGAGCTATGGAAAAGGAAGAAAAGAAAAGCAGGAGAGAGACAAGGAGGGGAAAAGAAAGAAGGAAATGGGAAGGGAGGAAAGGAAAGGGTGGGGAAAAGAAAGGAAAGGGAGTGAGGGAAAAAGTAAAACAATGAAGGGAAAAGAAGAAAAGAAAGAAGGGGAGAGAGAGAGGGAAGTGAAAAGAAAGGAAGGAGAAGGAAAGGAAGACTTGGGCGTAAAGAATAGAAGAGGAAGGAAGGAAGGAAGAGGGAGGGAGAATGGAGGAAAGAAGGAAGGGGAGAAGGAAAGGATGAAGGGGAGAAAGGAAGGGGAAGGAAGGAGAATGGAGGAAAGAAGGAAGGGGAGAGAGGGCGGGAAAAGGAAGGAGAGAAGGAAAGGGTGAAGGGGAGAAAGGAAGGAAGGAAGAGGAAGGAAGAGAGAGAATGGAGGAAAGAAGGAAGGGGAGAGAGGGAGGGAAAAGGAAGGAGAGAAGGAGAAGGGTGAAGGTGAGAAAGGAAGGAAGAGGGAGAATGGAGGAAAGAAGGGGGAGAGAGGGAGGGAAAAGGAAGAAAAGAAGGAGAGAACGAAAGAATGGAAGAGGAAGAGCTGCATGCTGGGAAACCGAGGCCTGGCCTGCCCTGGAGAGCCAGATGCAATCATGAAAAGAGCCACATCTGGCTCCCGAGCCATAGGTTCCTGACCCCTGTCCTAGATTATATGTGTTTCCTCCACCAGACATCCCAGTGTTCCTGACTCTCTCCATTTGCATGACCCCGCCCACTGCCCCTGTAATGAACTCACCTCTGACGACAACAGCGGCGTCACATCCTTCTCCAATACAAGTCCAACATATCCTTCTGGAACGGAGACGTTCAGCCCTTTTAGACTTCGCCCGCGAAAGGAGACCGATGGCTCTGTCGGTGGGAGAGAAGCCCACGTGATGGGTCTTCAGGCACTCTGGCTTAGGCGGCAATACTCAAGCATGATACTCGCTGGGTGACTCAAGACTATAATATCAATGGGTGCTAATGGCTGGGAAAGGGATCCCACATAAACCTTTCGGGGTGGGCAGGGCCGTAGCCAGGATTTTGATTCGGGGGGCTGAGTTTGGTTCGGGGCTGAGACTGGGTGGAAGAGGGTGTACCCTCCCAAACCTTTTGTATTGTTATCCTAATAACCCCATTAATGTGGGATATAATGAGCATGGGGATCAGATCATGATATGAATAAACATAACAGTTTAAATAATGTACCAGTCAGGCCTTTTCGCGGACCACCCTGAGAATTTCAGGGGGGGGGGGGCTGAAGCCCCCTTAGCCCCCACCCTGGCTACCTGCCAGGGGGCGGGGGAACCTCCTGATGGTATGTAAGAGCTGTTTAAGTCAATTTAGTTGGTGGCAGCCACCAAAAATGAGTTTCTGGAGGAGTAGAACAACTATTTGCAAATTAAGTGCCACACAATTAAACAGGAAATAACACTTTAAAATCAGTAACAGATTTTTCAAATTTTTTGTGTATGTATGTATATATATATATATATATATATATATATATATATATATACATACACACACACACACACATATATATATACACACATATACATATATACACACATATATACATATATATACACACACATGTACGTATATATAGTATGTGTGTGTGTGTGTGTGTGTGTGTGTGTGTATATATATATATATATATATATATACACAGTGTATATATATAGCATATACAGTACAATTATTATGAGAGAATCCTAATGTTGGAAGAGACCCCCAAAGGCCATCCAGTCCAACTGCTGAGAGCTGTTCAGCAGTGGAACTCTCTGCCCTGGAGTGTGATGGATGGCCACCTGTCAGGGGTGCTTTGAATGCGATTTCCCTGCTTCTTGGCAGAATGAGTTTGGGCTGGATGGCCCATGAGGACTCTTCCAACTCTATGATTCTAACCCCCTTCTGCCAGGCAGAAAGACATCATCAAAGCCCTCCCGACAGATGGCCATCCAGCCTCTGCTTAAACAGGCACTAACACTTTCAAACCAGGAACAACAATTTCAGATTTTGTTGTATGTATGTGTGTTCATGTGTATGTAGGAACAGAAGATTTTTCAAATTTTGTTGTATGTATTTGTGTGTGTTGTATGTATGTGTGATATATATATTCAACACGTACACACAATAATATAGAATTATTAGAGAATCCTAATGTTGGAAGACCCCCCCCCCAAAGGCCAACCCCTATCTGCCATTTAGAAAGACACCATCAAAGCCCCCCTGACAGATGGCCAGCCAGGCTGTGCTTAAACAGGAAATAACACTTTCAAACCATGAACAGATTTTTCAGATTTTGTTATATGTATGTGTGTGTGTGTGTGTACATGTGTTGAGATATATATATACTGTATATACTAGCTTGGGGACCCGGTGGTGCCCGGGTTATTTGAGGAAGGCAGTGTGTGCCATAGTTCGTCATTGGTGTGAGCCACAGTGCTCTAAGGAAGTGAGTGAAGGTACTGCAAGTCCCAACATCCATGGTCCATCCTTCCTCAAACTGCACCAGGATGTAGGGTGCATCTTCGGGGGTCTGTGTGCCAAGTTTGGTCTTGTTCTGTCATTGTTGGGGGCCTAGTCAGGAAAATCAAGTTGAGGAAGCCTAACAATATCCCATGAGCTGAGGCCTAGTCAGGAAAATCAAGTTAAGGGAGCCTTGTTGTCAATTTTGGGCCTGGTCTGTGATTTATAGGGGCTGCAGTGTTGTTTGGGAAGTGAATGAGGTGAAGGTATTGCAAATCCCATCATTCGTGGCCCATCCTGCCCTAAACCACACCAGGTTGTGAAGTGGGCCATTGGTCCCTTGTTTGCCATGTTTGGTCCTGATCTGTCATTGCTGTGGGCCGCAGTGGCTGACTGCCTGAGGCCTTTTGCTTTCCCTCTGAGTCACCTTAGAAGTGTATTGGGCGAAGGTACTGAACATTCCATTTCCAACAGAAAAAACTGTCAACTGGCTAACTTCAACTCCAGTCATTTATGCCTGCCTCCGGTCCTTTCCTTTCCTCTCTGTGCTGTGTTAGAATGTTGGGAGGCTGGCCAGTCACAGCCATTTATGCAAATAGTCCTAGAGTTGCAGTCAATCGAAACGCTGGCACATATTCGCTCGGTTGCACCACCCACCCACCGCCTGCAAACACCAACTTTTATTATATACATAGATATATATATAAAATATAAAAATATATTTATATATTTCATATAAATATCGTGAAATAAATTTCTATCTATCTATCTATCTATCTATCTATCTATCTATCTGAGAATCCTAATGTTGGAAGAGACCCCCAAAGGCCATCCAGTCCAACTCCCTTCTGCCATTCAGAAAGACACCATCAAACCCCTCCCGACAGATGGCCACCCAGGCTCTGCTTAAACACTTTCAAGCCAGGGTCATTTTTTTTCCTCCAAATTTTCTTACATGGTGTAATAGTTATAATCTATTATGATAATGGACTCTCCTTCCCTGGAGGCTGTTTAAGCAGAGGCTGGATGGCCATCTGTGGGGAGGGCTTTGAGGGTGTCTTTTGGCAAGGGGGGCTGGAATAGATGGCCTTTGGGGTTCTCTAGTGGAGGTTAGTGGAGTCTCTTTCTATGGAGGCTTTTAAAGCAGAGGCTAGATGGCCATCTGTTGGGAGGGCTTTGAGGGTGTCTTAGCACAGTGTTTCCCAACCTTTTTTGAGCCGTGGCACACTTTTTACATTTGCAAAATCCTGGGGCACACCACCAACCAAAATGACACAAAATGACACTCTAACACAGTAATACATATAGTTAACATGTTTTTAAAATGTATTTATACACTCAGTGTGAAACCTGGGCCCGTTTCGATGAACACAACATAGATATC